>CM053026.1:18187772-19387772 GCA_028564925.1 Lithobates sylvaticus | reverse complement strand
TGTTTTCTCCTTCCGTTTGCAAGTAGGAGTCGTTTGTAAGTTGGATGTTTGAAAGTAGGGGCCTGCCGTATATACTCTGCAGAAATTTGCCCCATTAGATGTTGGTGTAGCCACAACACTGTAAGCCCTCCCAGTTACTCTTGGTGGGCACAGGAATTGGCCCTGCTGTGAATTATTAGATCAAGATTTGTAATTGCATGCACCTGTTTAACAGGGCAGAAAAATTGGGCCTTTGGTGGTGGTGGTGGTGGTGGACGGTGTTGCCACAAGACTGTAAGCCCTCACAGTTACTCTTGGTGGGCGCAGGAATGGGCCCTGCTGTGAATTATTAGATCAAGATTTGTAATTGCATGCACCTGTTGAACAGGGCAGAAAAATTAGGCCTTTGGTGGTGGTGGTGGACGGTGTTGTCACAAGACTGTAAGCCATCACAGTTACTCTTGGTGGGCTCAGGAATGGGCCCTGCTTTGAATTATTAGATCAAGATTTGTAATTGCATGCACCTGTTGAACAGGGCAGAAAAATTGGGCCTTTGGTGGTGGTGGTGGACGGTGTTGCCACAAGACTGTAAGCCCTCACAGTTACTTTTGGTGGGCGCAGGAATAGGCCCTGCTGTAAACTATTAGATCAAGAATTGTAATTACACGCCCCTGTTAAACAGGGGCTGAAAAATTGTGCCTTAGGCACTGGTGCTGGTGCCACAACACTGCAACCCATCACAGATACTGTACTCTGAGCACAGCAATGAGACCTGTTGCAAAGCATTGCATAAAAAATTGTAATTACATGCCCCTGTTATACAGGGGCTGAAAAATTGTGCCTTAGGCACTGGTGCCACAACACTGCAACCCCTCACAGATACTGTACTTGGAGCACAGCAGTCAGACCTGTTGCGAAGCATTGCTTAAAAATTTAAATTACACGGCCCTGTTAAACAGGGGCTGAAAAATTGTGCCTTAGGCACTGGTGCTGGTGCCACAACACTGCAACCCCTCACAGATACTGTACTCTGAGCACAGCAATGAGACCTGTTGCAAAGCATTGCATAAAAAATTGTAATTACACACCCCTGTTAAACAGGGGCTGAAAAATTGTGCCTTAGGCACTGGTGTGGTGGCACCCAGAAACAAAAAATTTCTTCCAAGCTATCAAGGAATGGATCATTGAGGAGGAGGAAGAGGATAGTCAGTGAACATAGTCACTTCCTGTTTTCTCCTTTCGTTTGCAAGTAGGAGTCGTTTGTAAGTTGGATGTTTGAAAGTAGGGGCCTGCCGTATATACTCTGCAGAAATTTGCCCCATTAGATGTTGGTGTAGCCACAACACTGTAAGCCCTCACAGTTACTCTTGGTGGGCACAGGAATTGGCCCTGCTGTGAATTATTAGATCAAGATTTGTAATTGCATGCACCTGTTGAAAAGGGCAGAAAAATTGGGCCTTTGGTGGTGGTGGTGGTGGTAGTGGACGGTGTTGCCACAAGACTGTAAGCCCTAACAGTTACTCTTGGTGGGCGCAGGAATGGGCGCAGGAATGGGCCCTGCTGTGAATTATTAGATCAAGATTTGTAATTGCATGCACCTGTTGAACAGGGCAGAAAAATGTGGCCTTTGGTGGTGGTGGTGGACGGTGTTGTCACAAGACTGTTAGCCATCACAGTTACTCTTGGTGGGCTCAGGAATGGGCCCTGCTGTGAATTATTAGATCAAGATTTGTAATTGCATGCACCTGTTGAACAGGGCAGAAAAAATGGGCCTTTGGTGGTGGTGGTGGACGGTGTTGCCACAAGACTGTAAGCCCTCACAGTTACTCTTGGTGGGCGCAGGAATAGGCCCTGCTGTAAACTATTAGATCAAGAATTGTAATTACACGCCCCTGTTAAACAGGGGCTGAAAAATTGTGCCTTAGGCACTGGTGCTGGTGCCACAACACTGCAACCCATCACAGATACTGTACTCTGAGCACAGCAATGAGACCTGTTGCAAAGCATTGCATACAAAAATTGTAATTACACGCCCCTGTTATACAGGGGCTGAAAAAATTGTGCCTTAGGCACTGGTGCCACAACACTGCAACCCCTCACAGATACTGTACTTGGAGCACAGCAGTCAGACCTGTTGCGAAGCATTGCTTAAAAATTTTTAATTACACGCCCCTGTTAAACAGGGGCTGAAAAATTGTGCCTTAGGCACTGGTGCTGGTGCCACAACACTGCAACCCCTCACAGATACTGTACTCTGAGCACAGCAATGAGACCTGTTGCAAAGCATTGCATAAAAAATTGTAATTACACGCCCCTGTTAAACAGGGGCTGAAAAATTGTGCCTTAGGCACTGGTGTGGTGGCACCCAGAAACAAAAATTTTCTTCCAAGCTATCAAGGAATGGATCATTGAGGAGGAGGAAGAGGATAGTCAGTGAACATAACAGGACAGTCACTCAGCATCAGCATAGGCAGTCTTGAAGGGATGTGACATTATAAATTATTCAGTTATATCCGCTTCAGGTGCCTGGTAGCTGGTGGTGATCCAAGACTGATTCATCTTTATGAAGGTCAGACGATCAACCAAGTCGGTGGACAGGCGCACCCTGTGATCGGTGACAAATCCTCCAGCAGCACTGAATGTGCATTCGGAAAGAACGCTGGATGCAGGACAGGCCAGTAGCTCAATTGCATACTGTGCAAGCTCTGGCCAGTGATCCATCCTCAAGACCCAGTAAGCCAGAGGATTTTCGTTGGGAAAGGTGTCCAAGTCTGACCTTGCCCCTAGGTATTCCTGCACCATGTATATCAGATGCTGGCTATGGTTGCTGGAACCAATCATACCTTGGGGCTGCGGACTAAAACGGCCAACGTTGAGTTCCACCTGGTGGGCATGTCACATATAAGGCTGTTCTTGGGCAGGTTTAACTCCTTTTGCAGCTCAGCCAGCCGAGCACTGGCATTATACGATCGGCAGAAATGCACACAGACTTTCCTGGCCTGCCTCAGGACATCCTGTAAGCCTGGGTACCTGCCCAAGAACCGCTGCACCACCAGGTTGAGGACGTGAGCCATACAGGGCATATGGGTCAGCTGCCCCTGTCGCAGGGCAGAGAGGAGGTTGGTGCCATTGTCAGAAACCACCATTCCTGGCTTAAGCTGGCGTGGCGTCAACCACCTCTCGGCCTGCCCCTGCAGAGCTGCCAGAACCTCTGCCCCAGTGTGGCTCCTGTCCCCCAAACACATCAGTGCAAGCACGGCATGGTATATTTTTGCCTGCGTACTCGCGTAGCCCCTTGTACGCCTACGGAGCACCGCTGGTTCCGAGGACAGAGCACTCAAAGAGGCCATGGAGGAAGAAGAAGAGGAGGGGGTGGAGGAGAGAGGTGTGTCACAACCAGTAGTAGCATTTTGGAGGCGTGGTGGCGGAACAACCTCCAACACTACTGCACCTTTTCCTGCATCCCTCCCAGCTGCCAATAGAGTGACCCAATGGGCAGTGAAAGACAGATAACTTCCCTGTCCATGCCTGCTGGACCATGAGTCAGCGGTAATATGCACCTTACCGCTGACCGCCCTGTCCAGCGAGGCATGGACATTGCCTTCCACATGCCGGTAGAGCCGGAATCGCCTTCCATGAAAAAAAAGTGGCGTTTGGGAACCTGCCACTGAGGAACCGCACATTGAACAAATTCACGGAAGGGGGTCGAGTCTACCAACTGAAAAGGCAGCAGTTAAAGTGCTAGCAATTTGGCCAAGCTAGCATTCAACCGCTGGGCATGTGGATGGCTGGGAGTAAACTTCTTTTCACGGTCCAGCAGCTGGGGCAGGGAAATTTGCCTGGTACAATCGGACGTCGGTGTACTGCAAGTACTTGGCTGTGACACACCTAATTCTACACCTTCATTCCTCTCAGAGCAGCTTTCAGAGAGGACTGAAGATATAGTGGGGTTGTAGATCCCAGCTGATGAGGAGCAAGGAGAGGTCCGCTTTGTTCTTTGGTGTGGGTCTTTAATGTGCGCTTGCCAACGAGCTGCATGGCAGGTCGACATATGTCTGGTCATGCTTGTGGTGCCCAAGCGGCTGATGTTTTGGCCACGCGAGATACGCTTGAGACATATATTGCAAATAGCAGTGGTGCGATGTGATGCACTCGTCTCAAAAAAGGCCCACACCAAAGAACTTTTGTGATAACGTGCAGAGGCAGCGCCCTGCACAGGCGGAGGTCTGCGGTGTGATTCAGTTGGTGTGCTGGCCTCTAGCTGGCCTCCGGAGGGCATCTTGCCTCATTGGACATGTGCCGCCGCCTCCTCCTCCTCCTCCTCTCTCCCTTCAGGCACCCACGTGGAGTCAGTGACCTCATCATCCCCTCCCTCTTCACCACTGGAGCAAACCTGGCAGTAAGCTGCAGCTGGTGGAACATGCCAGATTGCTGTCCTTGAGCATCCCCTCTCTCTGCGCGCACGCTACTGCCTTCCTCTAGCTGGGTATCATCATCCGAGCCTTCAAAACGTTGGGCATCCGGGGGGCGCATGCGCGGCGCGATCCTGGACGGAAGCAAGGGCTAGGAGCTCCGTGAGATCCGGAGACAAAAGCGGGTTCCCCGGGGCATTTCTTGCACAATCGGAGCACAGAATTACCCATCACCCCCGGTGGAACACCCAGCGCATGCCGGGCCCTAAGAGTCGCCGTGGTAAACCGGCTCAACGATCCCTAACTAACTATTTACTTTGGGTGCGGGAGCGGCACGAGATGTCCCAAGATGGCGCCCAGCCGGAGACGGCGCCAGCGTGTTCACAGGCCTCAACCTCATCCCCGGAGCGCTCCATGGGGGAAAGTGAGTATTCCAACCAGCTCACAAAAGCAGACTTAGAGGACAGCCTCTCCTCAATGTACACTAGGCTGGCTAGGAAGTTCCAGTCAGAACTACACAAATCCACCAGCACATTGTCCACGGAGATTGCGGCCTTAGGAACCAGAACCGACATGCTAGAGACTAAGCATGACGAACTGTGTTTATCTCACTCTGACCTCAGGAAAGACCATGAGACCCTCACTGAGACTGTTCAGGTCCTACAAGCCCACCTCGAGGACCTTGATAATAGGAACAGAAGGAACAACTTGAGGGTGAGAGGGGTCCCTGAAATGGTCACTGACCTGTCACAAGCTATTCAGAAGCTTTTCCATTCTCTGCTTCCTGAGACCCCAATAGCGGCCTTTACCTGCAACAGGCTACACGGCTTTGCGCCCAAAACCCCCGGATGATAGGCCCCCAAGGGACATTGTTTTATGTCTCAAGGACTACCTTATAAAAGAAGACATACTTAGGGCCTCACGCAATACTCCTAACATTCAGCTTGATGGTACTAGTGTGCAAATCTACCCGGACATATCGCCCACAACACTGGATAAACGTACAAGAATGAAGGAAGTCACTTTTGTTCTTCAAACTGCCAGGATCAGGTACCGTTGGGGCTTCCCATTTAAGCTACACATCCCACATAATGGCACCACTTACACTGTTACCACGATCACTGAGGGAAAGGATCTCCTGGTAAAACTGGGCCTCTTGAACGCAGTTGACCACCCGAGGATGCCATCCACACCCCGCTCACCGGCCATCTGGGCTACACCACCCCCTAGGAGAGACCGCTGCACGGTCCACTGACCTCCCCCGCTCCCTGCTTTTCAGCCGGGCACTACGAAGGCCCGCATGCCAATTGGTAAAAAACTTGTCTCACCCTTGATCTGACGTCTAGTCGCGCCCGTCTGGACTACCCCCCCTCTGAGCAAGTAGGATGGAGACCCTGAAGTCCCTGGAAGCCACACTAGATGGACCCTCCCGGATAGTGAGGACTGATCGCCTCCCTCTCCTTACTTGGAAGATTGGACCTACAAGTCCAAGTTTATTTTCACAGTTGAGGCAGAAGGAGAGAGGAGGGGGTGGCTTTTTTACCTTTTTGGCCCTCTCCTGTCTCTTTCTCAGGCCTAATGCTTTTTTGGTCAGGGTGCTTGTTTTGCCCCTGACCCCCTCGGCTCTGATGCTTCTTCTACAGATGCCTGGCTTGTGTTTATGTCTGACGCAAGGTTCGCAGTCTAGGCATGGTTGCTGGTTATTTTTTTTTTTTTATTTTTCTTTTACTACCTTTTTTTGCTCTTTATGTCTGGTACTGCAACTAACTCATTGCCTTCTCTCCTCTCACTGGTTGATGCTCCTGGGCACCCGTCCTGCCCCTGGCTTTTCCAGGGGATGTCGGGGGCCTACGGTTTCAGCCTTTGACACAGGTCTGCTTATGTATAAAGTAAAGTTGTATTCACTGTGCAAATGCTGGGTTCTGACTCACCCTGCTGCAGGGGCTCCTGCAAGTTCTGGACTCAATATGCTGCTCCTATCTGATGGGCTACCTTCTAATGCACCTTAATGGGTACCGCTGTAATTTCACATAACCTTAAGGGGTTTAACTCTTAAGGGGTTTAAAAGGCGGAAGGCCTTTAAAACATATAAGAGAATGGGAGCGGATATTTTGCTTCTCCAAGAGACGCATTTCTTCACCCAAAACCACCCGCACTGTTTTGATAAGGCCTATCGCCAGGGGGTACTTCACTACATTTGAGTCCAGGACCCGCGGAGCAGCTATTTTTTTCAGGAACACTGTGAAATTTGAATTGCAACAGGTGTACAAGGACCCTGACAGCCGTTATGTTATTGTTAAGGGTATGATTCAAGGGAAAACTATCACTATCGCATCAGTATATGCCCCGAATGACGCCCAAGCGGCTTTTTTTAAACGTTTTTTTTCAGACCCTGGATGGTTTCCACTCCTCACATATGATTATTGGGGGGGACTTTAACTTGGTTGCACACCGAGCCCTGGACAGGAGCAGGACAGGACATGCCTCCAATGCCTTCCGTAGGTCCCTACAACACCTCCTTAAATTCAACCAGCTGATTGAAGCTTGGAGGGCACACAATGTGGGGGCTAGGGAATTCACTTTTTACTCTAACCCTCATGATAGTTACTCAAGGCTGGATTACATTTTTTCCACAACTGTCATGACAGGCAATTCTACCTCTGCCGGGATTCACTCATGCCCATGGTCCGATCATCAGATAGTCTCATGCTCATTTGACAACATAGGCCTCCCTAGGGCTTTGGGAACTTGGAGACTTAATGACTTCATGCTTACAGATCCAACGGCTTTATCTCAGATTAGAGGCTACATCTCGGAATACTTCTCCCACAATGAGGTCGGGGAGATCTCCCCGGGGGCGTTGTGGGGCGCGCATAAGGCGTTTCTGAGAGGTAGACTGATGCACTTGGCCTCTGACCGTAAAAAACAAAG
This sequence comes from Lithobates sylvaticus, assembly GCA_028564925.1. Lineage (NCBI taxonomy): Eukaryota > Metazoa > Chordata > Amphibia > Anura > Ranidae > Lithobates > Lithobates sylvaticus. The sequence continues at coordinate 19,380,450 of CM053026.1, read as the reverse complement.
ACAGCGGATCATTCAGTCCCTTACAGAAGACTTAGATCGGCTGTATCGCAGACATGGTCTCACTCAGGAGCCTGAGTTGTTGGCACAGATTGATCAGAAGAGGAAGGCACTGGATGCTGTCCTCACTGAGCAAACTGAAAAATCCTTGAGGTGGTCCAAAGCCAAATTTCTCTTGTAGAGTAACTCTTCATCGACCATGTTTGCGAGAAAGCTGAAACAATCCATCCAACCCACGCACGCCTATAGACTCCGGAATAACGATGGGAACCTTACTACCCATCCCAAAGAGGTCTTGCATCTATTCAAATCTTTCTACCAATCTCTAATGGAGGCCCCCCAACCCTCGGTTCCCCCACAGCTGTCAACATGGCTTGACTCGGTTCCACTACCCCAACTGACAGTAGATCAGTTGGAATCCTTGAATGCCCCTTGTACAGTGGAAGAGGTGACGGCTGTCATGTCTTCACTGAAAACAGCAAAGACCCCGGGCCCAGATGGCTTCTCAGCCTTGTATTATAAAAAGTTTGCAGACATATTGGCCCCCAGACTGATAAAGTACTATCGGGGGAGGCCTTCCCGAGTGATATGCTAATGGCCAACATGTCTCGAATTCCTAAACCTGGGAAGGACCACTCACTTCCCCAAAACTTTAGACCCATCTCGGTCATTAACAATGACCTGAAAATCTTTAGTCGCATTCTAGCAGACAGACTGGCGACCATAATCACGACCTTAATCTCCCCAGACCAGACCGGATTCATCCCGACGAGACAGATAACTGATAACATTCGCCTGGCAACTAACATAATTCAAGACGCCAACCTCAAATCCCGTGAAGTCCTCATGCTTAGTTTGGACATCAACAAAGCTTTTGATAGCGTCCTTTGGCCTTACCTAGACAGAATTCTTCACAGGTTTGGAATTCTGGGTATGTTTGTGAATGGATTTCATGCCCTGTACCAGAGTCCTCGTACATGTATTAAACTCCCAGGTTGTACTTCAGAATTTTTCACTTTAGGGAGGGGAACTAGACAGGGCTGTCCCTTATCCCCCCTGCTGTTCGCCCTGGCGATTGAACCCTTGTCTAGATGTATAGCTGCCAACCCCAACATTAAAGGATATGATAGTAACGGCTCCACCTATAAACTAAGTCTATACGCAGATGATGTTCTACTATTTCTGACTGATCCCCTGACCTCCCTTCCGAACCTCATGACCACATTAGCTGAATTTCAGGTTGAGTCGGGCCTAGGTGTAAATCCCTCTAAGTGTGTCGCTATGCCCATCAACTTATCGAACACGCTGACTGAATCCCTGCAGAGGGGCTTTAGATTCTCCTGGACCTCATCCTCCTTGCAATACCTGGGGGTAAAATTGGCCCCTTTCCCTTAAACAGTTATATGCCCAAAACTACCCGCAGATTTTTGCTTCTATCAAGAGACTCTTAACCCAGTGGGCCCCCATACCACATCTCTTTTCTTGGCCGCATTCAGGCGGTCAAAATGTCAATCCTCCCCAAGCTGTTGTTTTATTTTAGAGCCCTCCCTCTGTATGTGCCCTGTTCTACTATTAGGACCATACAGTCGGAATTGCTTAACAACTTGCCGACCGCCCCATGTACATATACGTCAGCAGAATGGCACGTACAGGCAGAATCACGTACCTGTACGTGACATTCTTCCGGCGGGTGGGGTGTCCGATCGGAACCCCCTCCGCCGGCGGGGACGGTCGGCATCGCTTCAGGAGCGATCCGGGACGAGGGGACGGCCAGTGGTTTCTGGCCACCCCCTCGCGATCGCTCCTGGCGAATGAAAAGCTTCCCCTTCCTGTCTATTGTATAGACAGGAAGGCGGAAGTGATGTCACGCTCGGTGCGCCGGTCTATGTGACCGGAACGCCGAGGAGTGAAGATGTACAGGTTAGTGCACAAACAGTACACTGACACCAGTACACATAGGCACACAATCCACCCCCCTGTCACCCCCTGATCACCCCCCAGATCACCCCCTCCCCCCCCAGTCACAGTGTCACTAATTGCAGTGATCATTTATTTACTGATCACTGCATTTAGTGTCAGTGTGACTGTAATAACTGTCAGGGCAGTTAGTTTTAGGTCCAAGATAGCCCCCTACCCCCCCCTAATAAAGGTTTAACCCCTGATTGCCCCTAGTTAACCCCTTCACCCCCTTTTGCCAGTGTCACTAAGCGATCGTTTTTCTGATCGCTGCATTAGTGTCGCTAGGTAACCATTTTTTTTTTATTTTAACCGCCATGTTTATATAGGTTCATAAATAGGTTTATAGGTCAGGTACCCCCATATTACAACCTAAATAAAGGTTTTAACCCCCTGATTGCCCCTAGAGTTAACCCTTTCACCAGTGATCACCGTATAACTGTCACTGGTGACGCTGGTTAGCCAGTTAGTTATTTCGTTATTTAGGTTCCCCGTCAGGTTTTTATATAGCGTCAGGTACCCCCATATATTACCTAATAAAGGTTTTAACCCCCTGATTGCCCCTAGTTAACCCTTTCACCCCCTTTTGCCAGTGTCACTAAGCGATCGTTTTTCTGATCGCTGCATTAGTGTCGCTAGGTAACCAGTTTTTTTTTTAGATTAACCCCCATGTTTATATAGGTTTATAAATAGGTTTATAGGTCAGGTACCCCCATATTACAACCTAAAGGTTTTAACCCCCTGATTGCCCCTAGAGTTAACCCTTTCACCAGTGATCACCTTATAACTGTCACTGGTGACGCTGGTTAGCCAGTTAGTTATTTCGTTATTTAGGTTCCCCGTCAGGTTTTTATATAGCGTCAGGTACCCCCATATATTACCTAATAAAGGTTTAACCCCCTGATTGCCCCTAGTTAACCCTTTCACCCCCTTTTGCCAGTGTCACTAAGCGATTGTTTTTCTGATCGCTGCATTAGTGTCACTGGTGCCGCTAGGTAGCCAGTTTTTTTTTGTATTACTGTTACGGGTGACGCTGGTTAGTTAGCTTGTTTTTTATACTGTCAGGGCACCCGCCATTTATTACCCAATAACGGTTTAACCCCCTGATCACCCGACGGGTGATATCAATTAGGTTTTAGAGTCAAATAAGGTCTGCGTCGCCCCAGGTTAGTGCCAGTACCGCAAACACCCACGCCCACGCAAAGCATACACCTCCCTTAGTGGCACAGTATCTGAACAGATCAATATCTGATCTGATCAGATCTATACTAGCGTCCCAGCAGTTTAGGGTTCCAAAAAAAAAACGCATTGTTAGCGGGATCAGCCCAGATACCTGCTAGCACCTGCGTTTTCCCCCTCCGCCCAGCCCAGCCCACCCAAGTGCAGTATCGATCGATCACTGTCACTTACAAAACACTAAGCACACATAACTGCAGCGTTCGCAGAGTCAGGCCTGATCCCTGCGATCGCTAACATTTTTTTTGTGGTAGCGTTTTGATTCAGTCGCTAACAGTCAGGAGCTTTTTTACCTGTGAATCTCAAAAAAATAAAAAAAAAAAAAAATAGTTGTCGTTTTATTGTTCTCTCTCTCTCTCTATTCTCTCTCTATTGTTGCTCTTTTTTTACTCCATTCTATTCTGCAATGTTTTATTATGTTTTATCATGCTTGCTTTTCAGGTATGTAATTTTGTTTACTGTGTTTCAGTGTTAAGCATTTTTTTGTTTTCAGGTGCGCCATTCAGTTGCAACGCGGATTTATTTATCTTGACAGCAACAGCGTTTGCTCCCACGATACATAAAGCCGCGACTCCAACGCTGTAGGAGGTGATTTCACCACCACAGTTAAAAAAAAGAGCATATGTGCCGAAGCATGGGGGCAGCAGGGGGGGGGGGGAGCGATTGGCTCCTAATGCCACATACATACGGTCGAAATTCCGACCGTGTGTACACGGCATAACTTTTGCGGGAGGATGCCCCCATGCATCGGCATATATAAATGGTGCATGTATGCCCATCATTAGAAGTGGGTGGATGAAGGAAGGTATTCTAATGGTGGGCATACCCACCGATCAATCTCTTTTTTTCGTTCAGCCAAGAGGCTGCATGAAAAAAAAAAAGATTACAATATATGTCCAGTATGTTGCTGGACTTTGAAGTCTTATACCAGAATGATGCCTGCAGGTTTAGGTATCATCTTGGTATCATTCTTTTCAGCCAGTGATCGGCTTTCATGTAAAAGCAATTCTAGCGGGTAATTAGCCTCTAGACTGCTTTTACAAGCAGTGGGAGGGAATGTCCCCCCTCCCGGATATAAACCGCGCCATTGGGAAATTGGGAAAGCATTTTATCACACCAATCTTGGTGTGGTCAGATGCTTTGAGGGCAGAGGAAAGATCTAGGGTCTAATAGACCCCAATTTTTTTCAAAAAAAGAGTACCTGTCACTGCCTATTGCTATCATAGGGGATAATTACATTCCCTGAGATAACAATAAAAATCATAACAAAGAAAAAAAATGGAAGGAACAGTTTAAAAATAAAATAAAAAAGCTAAATAAATAAAAAACAAAACAAAAAAAAAGCACCCCTGCCCCCCCCTTCTCTTGCGCAAAGGCGTACACAAGCGTTGGTCTGGCGTCATATGTAAACAGCAATTGCACCATGCATGTGAGGTATCACCGTGAAGGTCAGATCGAGGGCAGTAATTTTAGCAGTAGACCTCCTCCGTGAATCTAATGTGGTATCATGTAAAGGCTTTTAAAGGCTTTTAAAAATGTATGTAGTTTGTCGCCACTGCGTGTTTGTGCGCAATTTTAAAGCATGTCGTGTTTGGTATCCATGTACTCGGCCTAAGATCATATATTTTATTTCATCAAAAATTTGAGCAATATAGTGTGTTTTAGTGCATTAAAATAAAAAAAAGTGTATTTTTTCCACAAAAAATGCGTTTGAAAAATCGCTGCGCAAATACTGTGTGGGAAAAAAAAATGCAACACCCACCATTTTAATCTGTAGGGCCTTTGCTTTAACAATATATATAGTGTTTGGGGGTTCAACGTAATTTTCTTGCAAAAAAAAAATATGTTTTTTTCATGTAAACAAAAAGTGTCAGAAAGGGCTTTGTCTTCAAGTGGTTAGAAGAGTGGGTGACGTGTGACATAGGCTTCTAAATGTTGTGCATAAAATGCCAACCAGTTCAAACCCCCCCCCCCCCAAATGACCCCATTTTGGAAAGTAGACACCCCAAGCTATTTGCTGAGAGCAATGTTGAGCCCATTAAATATTTTTTTTTTTTGTCCCAAGAGATTGAATAATGAAAAAAAAAAATATATATATATTTTTTTTTACAAAAAGTTGTCACTAAATGATATATTGCTCAAACATGTCATGGGCATATGTGGAAATACACCCCAAAATACATTCTGTTGCTTCTCCTGAGTACGGGGATACCACATGTGTGGGACTTTTTGGGAGCCTAGCTGCGTACGGAACCCCAAAAACCAATCACCGCCTTCAGGCTTTCTAAGGGTGTAATTTTTTTATTTCACTTCTCACTGCCAATCACAGTTTCGGAGGCCATGGAATGCCCAGATGGCATAAAACCCCCCAAAATGACCCCATTTTGGAAAGTAGACACCCCAAGCTATTTGCTGAGAGGTATGGTGAGTATTTTGCAGATCTCGCTTTTTGTCACAAAGTTTTGAAAATTGAAAAAAGAAAAAAAAAATTTTTTTTTCTTTACTTTCTTCATTTTCAAAAACAAATGAGAGCTGTAAAATACTCACCATGCCTCTCAACAAATAGCTTGGGGTGTCTACTTTCCAAAATGGGGTCATTTGGGGGGGTTTGTGCTATTTTGGCATTTTATGGCCTTCGAAACTGTGATAGGTAGTGAGGAGTGAAATCAAAAATTTGCACCCTTAGAAATCCTGAAGGCGGTGCTTGGGTTTCGGGGCCCCGTAGTACGCGGCTAGGCTCCCAAAAAGTCCCACACATGTGGTATCCCCATACTCAGGAGAAGCAGCAAATGTATTTTGGGGTGCAATTCCACATATAACTATGGCATGTGTGAGCAATATATCATTTAGTGACAACTTTTTGAAAAAAAAAAAAATCTTTTTTATTTTTTTTGTCTTTATTCAATCACTTGGGACTAAAAAAAAAAATATTCAATGGGCTCAACATGCCTCTCAGCAAATAGCTTGGGGTGTCTACTTTCCAAAATGGGGTCATTTGGGGGGGGGGTTTTGTACTTCTCTGCCATTTTAGCACCTCAAGAAATGAGATAGGCAGTCATAAATTAAAAGCGGTGTAAATTCCAGAAAATGTACTCTAGTTTGTAGACGCTATAACTTTTGCGCAAACCAATAAATATACGCTTATTGGCATTTTTTTTACTAAAGACATGTGGCTGAATACATTTTGGCCCAAATGTTTGACTAAAATTGAGTTTATTAGATTTTTCTTATAACAAAAATTAGAAAATCTCTTTTTTTTTCAAAATTTTCGCTATTTTACCGTTTATATCGCAAAAAATAAAAATCACAGAGGCAATCAAATACCATCAAAAGAAAGCTCTATTTGTGGGAAGAAAAGGACGCAAATTTCGTTTGGTTACAAAATTGCATGACCGCGCAATTACCAGTTAAAGTAGTGCAGTGCGAAATTGAAAAAAGACCTCTGGTCCTTAAGCTGACAATTGGTCCGGGGCTGAAGTGGTTAAATTCATTTGGAAAAATAAGAGACCCCGGCTTAACAAACTTTTGGTGTTCAGGAATAGAGACAGAGTGGGATTGAGCTGCCCGGATCTCTGGAAATATTTTTTAGCAGCCAGATTAGTCCAGCTAGCCCAGTGGCATATTCCTACACCTCGGACCCCCTGGTTACGCTTCGAAAGGGACTCCATTAGGCCTTATTATCTCCCGGGGATCCTGTGGTCTAGCTCAGTCCGTCAGAGAGATGTTGCGGCACTCAACGGGGTGGTGGGGCAGTCCCTCTATCTCTGGACCCTCTATAGAGACAAGTTTGGCCTGTCATCTAAACCTGCTCCCCTGTATTCGTTCCTGGGCGACCCGGACTTTCCGGGGGCATTTGGGGTTAGCCTGGAATATTTGCACTGGTCCTCCCGGGACCTAGTGACTCTGCTTTCATTGACTAGGGGGACGGTCTTCCGATCCTTTGAGGACTTGAGTCAGACCTGGGGTATCCCCTGCTCTGAATTTATTTGCAAATACGCCACTTCTTCCAAACAGCCACTACACTTTGGAGGGCGAATCCTAAAACTAGCTTTGAATCCCTTTGCCTTGAGGGGTCCAGGGATAGAGGGGTGATTTCTGCGCTTTATAGTCATCTGAATGACTACAGCTCAGAACCTAAGTCCCAGGCTATGGTAGCATGGGAATAGGGATGGGCCCGGTGCTCGATGCGAACCCACGTTCGCATCGAGCACCGGGCGTTCGCTCGCTCGGCGAGCCCAGAACTATTTTGGCCGCTCGCATCACGTTCGTGTGATGCGCGCGGCCCCGCAATGCATTGCGGCCGGCGCGGCCGACGCAGTGCATTGCTGGCTGATGATTGGCCAAGCATGCACTGTGACCCCGCATGCTTGGCCAATCACAGCCCCGGAAACTCGAAGAGCCATAATTGGCTACAGGCAGGACGCCTGTAGCCAATTACAGCTCAGGGGCTGTAGTACACGCCCCCCCCTATAAAACGCCGCCACGCCGTCTGCGCCGGTCACATGCTGTTCCGGCGCAGATTGAGCAGGCTGATTCTGTGACACTCTGCTGCATTTAGATAGTTAGAGAGATTCACTTACAGAGATTGAGTTAGATAGATTCAGTTACAAAGATTGATTGAGAAAGAGGGGCTTGTAGTGTGTTCGTGGCAGGCAGGCAGAGCTCCTATATTTTGTTACCAGAAGCACCTATAGGACTTGTAGTGTGTTCGTGGCAGGCAGGCAGAGCTCCTATATTTTGTTACCAGAAGCACCTATAGGACTTGTAGTGTGTTTGTGGCAGGCAGGCAGAGCTCCTATATTTTGTTCCCAGAGGCACCTATAGGACTTGAAGTGTGTTAGTCCCATTACACACACAGAGCTATATTTTCTTCCCAGAAGCACCTATAGGACTTGAAGTGTGTTAGTCCCATCACACACACAGAGCTATATTTTGTTCCCAGAAGCACCTATAGGACTTGAAGTGTGTTAGTCCCATCACACACACAGAGCTATATTTTGTTCCCAGAGGCACCTATAGGACTTGAAGTGTGTTAGTCCCATTACACACACAGAGCTATATTTTCTTCCCAGAAGCACCTATAGGACTTGAAGTGTGTTAGTCCCATCACACACACAGAGCTATATTTTCTTCCCAGAAGCACCTATAGGACTTGAAGTGTGTTAGTCCCATCACACACACAGAGCTATATTTTGTTCCCAGAAGAACCTATAGGACTTGAAGTGTGTTAGTCCCATCACACACACAGAGCTATATTTTGTTCCCAGAAGCACCTATAGGACTTGAAGTGTGTTAGTCCCATTACACACACAGAGCTATATTTTGTTCCCAGAAGCACCTATAGGACTTGAAGTGTGTTAGTCCCATTACACACACAGAGCTATATTTTCTTCCCAGAAGCACCTATAGGACTTGAAGTGTGTTAGTCCCATTACACACACAGAGCTATATTTTGTTCCCAGAAGCACCTATAGGACTTGAAGTGTGTTAGTCCCATCACACACACAGAGCTATATTTTGTTCCCAGAAGCACCTATAGGACTTGAAGTGTGTTAGTCCCATCACACACACAGAGCTATATTTTGTTCCCAGAAGCACCTATAGGACTTGAAGTGTGTTAGTCCCATTACACACACAGAGCTATATTTTGTTCCCAGAAGCACCTATAGGACTTGAAGTGTGTTAGTCCCATTACACACACAGAGCTATATTTTCTTCCCAGAAGCACCTATAGGACTTGAAGTGTGTTAGTCCCATTACACACACAGAGCTATATTTTGTTCCCAGAAGCACCTATAGGACTTGAAGTGTGTTAGTCCCATCACACACACACAGAGCTATATTTTGTTCCCAGAAGCACCTATAGGACTTGAAGTGTGTTAGTCCCATTACACACACAGAGCTATATTTTCTTCCCAGAAGCACCTATAGGACTTGAAGTGTGTTAGTCCCATCACACACACAGAGCTATATTTTGTTCCCAGAGGCACCTATAGGACTTGAAGTGTGTTAGTCCCATTACACACACAGAGCTATATTTTCTTCCCAGAAGCACCTATAGGACTTGAAGTGTGTTAGTCCCATTACACACACAGAGCTATATTTTCTTCCCAGAAGCACCTATAGGACTTGAAGTGTGTTAGTCCCATTACACACACAGAGCTATATTTTCTTCCCAGAAGCACCTATAGGACTTGAAGTGTGTTAGTCCCATCACACACACAGAGCTATATTTTGTTCCCAGAAGCACCTATAGGACTTGAAGTGTGTTAGTCCCATTACACACACAGAGCTATATTTTGTTCCCAGAAGCACCTATAGGACTTGAAGTGTGTTAGTCCCATTACACACACAGAGCTATATTTTCTTCCCAGAAGCACCTATAGGACTTGAAGTGTGTTAGTCCCATTACACACACAGAGCTATATTTTGTTCCCAGAAGCACCTATAGGACTTGAAGTGTGTTAGTCCCATCACACACACAGAGCTATATTTTGTTCCCAGAAGCACCTATAGGACTTGAAGTGTGTTAGTCCCATCACACACACAGAGCTATATTTTGTTCCCAGAAGCACCTATAGGACTTGAAGTGTGTTAGTCCCATTACACACACAGAGCTATATTTTGTTCCCAGAAGCACCTATAGGACTTGAAGTGTGTTAGTCCCATTACACACACAGAGCTATATTTTCTTCCCAGAAGCACCTATAGGACTTGAAGTGTGTTAGTCCCATTACACACACAGAGCTATATTTTGTTCCCAGAAGCACTATAGGACTTGAAGTGTGTTAGTCCCATCACACACACAGAGCTATATTTTGTTCCCAGAAGCACCTATAGGACTTGAAGTGTGTTAGTCCCATTACACACACAGAGCTATATTTTCTTCCCAGAAGCACCTATAGGACTTGAAGTGTGTTAGTCCCATCACACACACAGAGCTATATTTTGTTCCCAGAGGCACCTATAGGACTTGAAGTGTGTTAGTCCCATTACACACACAGAGCTATATTTTCTTCCCAGAAGCACCTATAGGACTTGAAGTGTGTTAGTCCCATCACACACACAGAGCTATATTTTCTTCCCAGAAGCACCTATAGGACTTGAAGTGTGTTAGTCCCATCACACACACAGAGCTATATTTTCTTCCCAGAAGCACCTATAGGACTTGAAGTGTGTTAGTCCCATCACACACACAGAGCTATATTTTCTTCCCAGAAGCACCTATAGGACTTGAAGTGTGTTAGTCCCATCACACAGAGCTCCTCTATTTTCTTTGCAGAAGCACCCATAGGACTTCTAGTGTGTTAGTGGCATCACACAGAGCTCCTATATATTCTTCTCAGCAGCACCCACAGGACTTCTAGTGTGTTAGTGGCATCACACAGAGCTCCTCTATTTTCTTTGCATAAGCACCCACAGGACTTCTAGTGTGTTAGTGGCATCACACAGAGCTCCTCTATTTTCTTTGCAGAAGCACCCACAGGACTTCTAGTGTGTTAGTGGCATCACACAGAGCTCCTCTATTTTCTTTGCAGAAGCACCCATAGGACTTCTAGTGTGTTAGTGGCATCACACAGAGCTCCTATATATTCTTCTCAGCAGCACCCACAGGACTTCTAGTGTGTTAGTGGCATCACACAGAGCTCCTCTATTTTCTTTGCAGAAGCACCCACAGGACTTCTAGTGTGTTAGTGGCATCACACAGAGCTCCTCTATTTTCTTTGCATAAGCACCCACAGGACTTCTAGTGTGTTAGTGGCATCACACAGAGCTCCTCTATTTTCTTTGCAGAAGCACCCATAGGACTTCTAGTGTGTTAGTGGCATCACACAGAGCTCCTATATTTTCTTCTCAGCAGCACCCACAGGACTACCGACTACAATGGCTGGAAGACCGCCAAGGGGAGGCAGAGCGTGCAGAGCCAAGAACACAGGGCAGGCAGGCTCTGTTTCTAGTGGACGTGGCCGTGGACGTGGACGTGGTCGTGCATCGTCATCAGCACGTGGCCATGGGACACGCGCGTCTTTGTTTTCGGCAGCTGGACATGTGGAGCCGCATCATGCTGAAGGCTTGGTAGAATGGATGACCAAGCCCTCCTCATCCTCCTCATCCTCTCTCACCCAGGCTCAGGGTACTGACAGAGCATCATCAGCCACCCCTTCCCTAGACCCACCATGTCCTCCTGAGGAGTCCCCCGAACTCTTTGAGCACAGTGTTGGGTACATGCTCCAGGAGGATGCCCAACGATTCGAAGGCTCGGATGACGATACCCAGCTTGAGGAATCTGGCAGTACAGTTCCACCAGCTGCAGCTTACTGCCAGGTTTGCTCTAGTGGTGAAGAGGGAGGGGATGATGAGGTCACTGACTCCACGTGGGTGCCTCAAGGGAGAGAGGATGAGGAGGAGGACGAGGAGGAGGAGGATGCGGCGTCACATGTCCAACGAGGCAGGATGCCCCCTGGAGGCCAGGTAGAGGCCAGCACAGCAACTGTACAACACCGCAGAGCTCCGCCTGTGCAGGGCGCTGCCTCTGCACGTTATCAGAAAAGTTCTTTGGTGTGGGCCTTTTTTGAGACGAGTGCAGCAGATCGCACCACTGCTATTTGCAATATTTGTCTCAAGCGTATCTCGCGTGGCCAAAACATCAGCCGCTTGGGCACGACAAGCATGACCAGACATATGGCGACCTGCCATGCAGCTCGTTGGCAGGCACACATAAAAGACCCACACCAAAGAACTAAGCGGACCTCTCCTTGCTCCTCCTCAGCTGGGATCTCCATCCCCACTACACCTTCAGTCCTCTCTGAAAGCTGCTCTGAGAGGACTGAAGGTGTAGAATTCGGTGTGTCACAACCAAGTACTTGCAGTACACCGACGTCCGAATGCAGCAGGCAAATTTCCCTGCCCCAGCTGCTGGACCGTAGAAAGAAGTACACTCCCAGCCATCCACATGCCCAGCGGTTGAATGCTAGCCTTGCTAAATTGCTAGCACTTCAACTGCTGCCTTTTCAGTTGGTAGACTCGGCCCCCTTCCGTGAGTTTGTTCAATGTGCGGTTCCTCAGTGGCAGGTTCCCAAACGCCACTTTTTCTCGCGGAAGGCGATTCCGTCTCTCTACCGGCATGTGGAGGGCAATGTCCATGCCTCGCTGGACAGGGCGGTCAGCGGTAAGGTGCATATTACCGCTGACTCATGGTCCAGCAGGCATGGACAGGGACGGTACCTTTCTTTCACGGCCCATTGGGTCACTCTATTGGCAGCTGGGAGGGATGCAGGACAAGGTGCAGTAGTGTTGGAGGTTGTCCCGCCACCACGCCTCCAAAACGCGACTACTGCTACTGGTTGTGACACACCTCTCTCCTCCACCCCCTCCTCTTCTTCTTCCTCCAGTGCTCTGTCCTTGGAACCAGCGGTGCTCCGTAGGCGTACAAGGGGCTACGCAAGTACGCAGGCAAAAAGATGCCATGCCGTGCTTGCGCTGGTGTGTTTGGGGGACAGGAGCCACACTGGGCCAGAGGTTCTGGCAGCTCTGCAGGGGCAGGCCGAGAGGTGGTTGACGCCACGTCAGCTTAAGCCAGGAATGGTCGTTTCTGACAATGGCACCAACCTCTTCTCCGCCCTGCGACAGGGGCAGCTCACCCATGTGCCCTGCATGGCTCACGTCCTCAACCTGGTGGTGCAGCGGTTCTTGGGCAGGTTCCCAGGCTTACAGGATGTCCTGAGGCAGGCCAGGAAAGTCTGTGTGCATTTCCGCCGATCTTATAATGCCAGTGCTCGGCTGACTGAGCTGCAAAAGGAGCTGAACCTGCCCAAGAACCGCCTAATATCTGACATGCCCACCAGGTGGAACTCAACGTTGGCCATGCTGCAGCGACTGCACACGCAGCAGAGGGCCATCAATGAGTACCTTTGCGACTACGGCACCAGGACAGGGTCAGGGGAGCTTGGTTTTTTTTCCCCACGTCAGTGGAGCATGATCAGGGATGCATGCACTGTCCTCTCACCATTTGAGGAGGCCACGAGGATGGTGAGCAGTGACAGTGCATGCATCAGTGACACTGTCCCTCTTGTCCACCTGTTGGAGCATACGCTGCGTGGGATAATGGACAGGGCACTTGAGGCAGAACAGAGGCAGGAAGAGGAGGACTTCCTTGCCTCTCAAGGCCCCCTTTATCCGGACAGTGTTCCTTCTGTCCCACCCATCACACAGGAAGAGGATGAGGAGGAGGAGGAGGAGGAGGAGGAGGAGGATTGTGTGAGCATGGAGGTGGAGCCTGGCACTCAGCATCAGCAGCAGCAGTCTTTTAGGGATGATGTACAGTCCCAACAAGCCAGTGGACTTGTACGTGGCTGGGAGGAGGTGGCTGGCGATCATGTCATCCTCAGTGACCCAGAAGACTCCGGACCGAATGCCTCAGCTAACCTACGCTGCATGGCCTCCCTGATCCTGCAAAGCCTGCGGAAGGATCCTCGTGTTCTTCGGATCAAGGAGAGGGACCATTACTGGCTGGCCACTCGCCGCGGTACAAGGGTAAGGTTGCAGACCTTATCTTGCCGTCGCAGAGGGAGCAGAGGATGAGACATCTCAGGGAGGCCTTGCAGAAAGGTCTGTGCAACGCGTTCCCAGAAACTGGGAGGCTACAAACTCCTGGTCCTGGGCGACGAGTTGCTGAGGCTTCGGTCAGTGGCAGAAGGAGCGGTGGGGAAGGTGGACGTCTGACCGATGCGTTCAGACAATTTTTTAGTCCGCAGCCCCAAGGTATGATCGGTTCCAGCAACCATCGCCAGCGTCTGATATACATGGTGCAGGAATACCTTGGGGCAAGGTCAGACTTGGACACCTTTCCCACCGAAAATCCTCTGGCTTACTGGGTCCTGAGGATGGATCACTGGCCAGAGCTTGCACAGTATGCAATTGAGCTACTGGCCTGTCCTGCCTCCAGCGTTCTTTCCGAACGCACATTCAGTGCTGCTGGAGGATTTGTGACTGATCATAGGGTGCGCCTGTCCACCGCCTCGGTTGATCGACTGACATTCATCAAAATGAATCAGTCTTGGATCACCACCAGCTACCAGGCACCTGAGGCGGATATAACCGAATAATTTTTAATGTCACATCCCTTCAAGACTGCCTATGCTGATGCTGAGTGACTGTCCTCTTATGTTCACTGACTATCCTCTTCCTCCTCCTCAATGATCCATGCCACCACACCAGTGCCTAAGGCACAATTTTTCAGCCCCTGTTTAACAGGGGCGTGTACTTACAATTTTTTAAAAAAATGCTTCGCAACACGTGTGACTGCTGTGCTCCAAGTACAGTCTCTGTGAGGGCCGTGTTGCAGTGTTGTGGCACCAGCACCAGTGCCTAAGGCACAATTTTTCAGCCCCTGTTTAACAGGGGCGTGTACTTACAATTTTTAAAAAAAATGCTTCGCAACACGTGTGACTGCTGTGCTCCAAGTACAGTCTCTGTGAGGGCCGTGTTGCAGTGTTGTGGCACCAGCACCAGTGCCTAAGGCACAATTTTTCAGCCCCTGTTTAACAGGGGCGGGTACTTACAATTTTTAAAAAAAAATGCTTCGCAACACGTGTGACTGCTGTGCTCCAAGTACAGTATCTGTGAGGGCCGGGTTGCAGTGTTGTGGCACCAGCACCAGTGCCTAAGGCACAATTTTTCAGCCCCTGTTTAACAGGGGCGTGTACTTACAATTTTTTTAAAAAATGCTTCGCAACACGTGTGACTGCTGTGCTCCAAGTACAGTATCTGTGAGGGCCGGGTTGCAGTGTTGTTGCACCAGCACCAGTGCCTAAGGCACAATTTTTCAGCCCCTGTTTAACAGGGGCGTGTACTTACAATTTTTTAAAAAAAATGCTTCGCAACACGTGTGACTGCTGTGCTCCAAGTACAGTATCTGTGAGGGCCGGGTTGCAGTGTTGTGGCACCAGCACCAGTGCCTAAGGCACAATTTTTCAGCCCCTGTTTAACAGGGCGTGTACTTACAATTTTTTAAAAAAATGCTTCGCAACACGTGTGACTGCTGTGCTCCAAGTACAGTCTCTGTGAGGGGTTGCAGTGTTGTGGCACCAGCACCAGTGCCTAAGGCACAATTTTTCAGCCCCTGTTTAACAGGGGCGGGTAATTACAAATCTTGATCTAATAGTTCACAGCAGGGCCCATTCCTGCGCCCACCAAGAGTAACTATGAGGGCCTGCAGTCTTGTGGCAACACCGTCCACCACCACCGCCAAAGGCCCAATTTTTCTGCCCTGTTCATCAGGTGCTTGCAATTACAAATCTTGATCTAATAACTCACAGCAGGGCCCATTCCTGCGCCCACCAAGAGTAACTATGAGGGCCTACAGTCTTGTGGCAACACCGTCCACCACCACCGCCAAAGGCCCAATTTTTCTGCCCTGTTCATCAGGTGCTTGCAATTACAAATCTTGATCTAATAACTCACAGCAGGGCCCATTCCTGCGCCCACCAAGAGTAACTGTGAGAGCTTACAGTCTTGTGGCAAAACCGTCCACCACCACCACCACCACCCCCAATTTTTCTGCCCTGTTCAACAGGTGCATGCAATTACAAATCTTGATCTATTAACTCACAGCAGGGCCCATTCCTGTGCCCACCAGTCTTGTGGCTACACCAACATCTAATAGGGCAAATTTCTGCAGAGTATATACGCCAGGCCCCTACTTTCAAACATCCAACTTACAAACGACTCCTACTTGCAAATGGAAAGAGAAAACAGGAAGTGAGAGGAAATCTACCCCTAGGAAGGGAAATTCTATCCTGTTAGATTTAATTTGGGAAAAAGGTATCTCCTCTCTACTGATACTTTATCACCAATCCTTGTTTCAATAAAAACCCCACTTTTCCAAAAACATTTGTCATTGGGACGGAAAGTGAGGTGACATGTTCTGAACAGATGTGCAAAGACAGCAAATGTTACAGGGGTGATAACCCCTCCCTATGTTCTCCAAAAAGCTTAAAAATAGATTTTTTTGGGATGGAGCTACACTTCATAATGTACCTGTTCAGATTCTACTTAAGATCAAACCTAAAGCCGCAAGTGGTTTTAAATGGCTTCTTTTTTTCCTTTACAAATGTCATTTTGTGCAAGGACAGTTCTAAACACGGGAAACACATGCCACTTCACAGGCATACTTTAGACACCCCCCAGGTACCATATTTAAAGGAAAATTTCACTTTTTTTTTTTCACTTTATGCATCATTAAAATGACTGCTCCCGAAAAAACGTTAGTTTTTAAAAGTTCTTTTTGCATTGATATATGTCCCCTGGGGCAGGACCCGGGTCCCCAAACCTGTTTTATGACATTAACATGCATATTGGCCGTTGTAATTAGCACTTTTGATTTCGAACGTTCGCGTCCATTATAACGTATAGGGTTCGAAAATTCGCGCAAACTTTCGGTCCGTTCGAAGGTTCTGGTTCGAACCGAACCCGGGGGTGTTCGGCTCATCCCTACATGGGAAGCAGAACTGGGGGAGTCAGTCACTGTGGAAGACTGGGGTGACATGATAAATAATATGCATAAGAGCACCCGCTCGGTGGCAATCAAGGAGACTGTGGTAAAATTACACACGAGATGGTACTTCACCCCGGCCAAAATTCATAAGATGTTCCCCCTGGTCCCAGACGCCTGCTTCAGGGGCTGTAGGGAGAAAGGTTCTCTTCTCCACACCTTCTGGAGCTGCAGGGCCTTGGGCCCTCTGTGGCAGCATGTATCTTATAAAGTACGGCATATCACGGGGAACACCGTTACCCTAACGGCAAAAATATGCCTCCTTTTTGCAGATATCCCAGGGACCACACCAACTGAACAAAAATTTCTTCATACTCTATGTAGTGCGGTGCTCTGGGCGATTGCCTTAAACTGGCGTAAACTGTCGGTCCCCTGGCCACAGGTCCTCCACCGCATGGATTCCATCAAATTAATGGAACGCATCCACCATACGCTCATGGACTCCATGCTGATTTTTGAAAAGAAATGGGATTCCTGGCCATTGTCTGGGTAGTCTAGTAGTCTTGCCAAAACTGTGGCCCACTCACTCTATCACCCTGCACACAGGCCTAGATGTACCTTTGTGACTTATGCAATTTGCACTAAGCTCTTGAGAAATATATTATCGCAGTACGCTTCTTACTTTTTGTTTTTTCTTTCTGTTTTACATTTTATTTTGTTGTGTTCTTTTCTTTATAGTGGAATTTGGATCTTCAGACTGTTTGTACCAATATTACTACTTACCCCAGCAATGGGTTCATACTCATGCATGTCACCAATGAACCATAGACTCTTTTTGCTACGGTTGCACTTTATTGTATGCCTGTTTGGGTTGAGAGTCTGTGACTTTTCAGACATGTTGTTCGCATATCTGTGATATTTTGTTTTGTTTTTTTATTGCACTGTTCCTATTGTATACCTCTGTACGATCCTTTAATAAAAAGTTTGTAAACAAAAAACGTTGAGCATCCTCCTGGAGCATGTACCCAACATTGTGCTCAAACAGTTCGGGGGACTCCTCAGGAGGACATGGTGGGTCTAGGGAAAGGGGTGCCTGATGATGCCATTGAGTACGCGTTGGCAGCTGCTCTGCCAGTACCCTGAGCCTGGGTGAGAGAGGATTAGGAGGATGAGGAGGGCTTGGTCATCCATTCTACCAAGCCTTCGGCATGATGCGGCTCAACATGTCCAGCTGCCGACAACAAGGACAAGCGTGTCCCATGGCCACGTGCTGATGGCGATGCACGACCACGTCCACGACCAGCACTGTTGTCTCTAGAAACAGAGCCTGCTTGCCCTGTGTTCTTGCCTCGGGACTGTCTGCCTCTCCTTGGCGGTCTTCCAGGCATTGTAGTGGGTAGTGTATATTGTGCTGGAGTCACACAGCACACACACTAACTCCTGCAGATGGCTGCATTAGATGACAGCAACAGGGCCTTACGGCAGATAGAGGCTGCCTTAGATGACAAGAACTGGGCCTTACGGCAGATAAAGACTGCCTTATATGACTGACAATAACTGGGCCTTATAGCAAATACAGAGGCTGATGTGGTTTTATGTGTGATGTACTAACAGAGCACACACACACACACACACTAGCTCCTGGAGATGCATGTCTGCCTTCGATGATAAGAAATGGGCCTTATGGCAGATAGAGACTGCCTTATATGACTGACAACAACTGGGCCTTATAGCAGATACAGAGGCTGATGTGGTTTTATGTGTGATGTACTAACAGAGCACACACACACAAGCTAGCTCCTGGAGATGCCTGTCTGCCTTCGATGACAATAAATGGGCCTTACGGCAGATAGAGACTGCCTTATATGACTGACAACAACTGGGCCTTATAGCAAAAACAGAGGCTGATGTGGTTTTATGTGTGATGTACTAACAGAGCACACACAAACACAAGCTAGCTAGCTCCTGGAGATGCCTGTCTGCCTTCGATGACAAGAAATGGGCCTTACGGCAGATAGAGACTGCCTTATTTGACTGACAACAACTGGGCCTTATAGCAAATACAGAGGCTGATGTGGTTTTAATATGTGATGTACTAACAGAGCACACACTAGACATGTGCACAACAAAAAAATTCATTTATTTTCGTTTCGTTTCCGAAAAAAATTTGTTTATTTTCGTTTCGTTTTTTTCGTTTCCGTTGATTCGTAACGATTCGTAAATTCGTAAGTCGTCGGTGTTCGTATTAGTAACGATTCGTACATTCGTAAGTCGTCGGTGTTCGTATTCGTAACGATTCGTACATTCGTAAGAGTTATTTTTCGTTGATTCGTTTTTTTGTTAGTTTAATTTCCGTTTATTCGAAATTCGGACGCATTCGTATTTATTCGCACATTCGTAACATTCGTAACATTCGTAACATTCGTAGATTCGTAATCGGAGCATAATTCATAAGTTTATGTAATGTGTATGCTATTATTACATTTAAATAATTTCCGAATCGAAAAAAAAAAGTTACGAATCAAAAAAAAAAGTTAAGAATGTACGAATTTTTTTGTTCACTCCATTCGAAGCACGTTAAGCAACGCCATTGTAAGAGACACTAAAAAATTACGAATCGAAAAAAAAAAAAAAAAAGTTACGAATCGAAAAATGTTACGAATCGAAAAAAAAAAGTTACGAATGTACAAATTTTTTTGTTCAATCCATTCGAAGCACGTTAAGCCGCACCGTTGTAAGGGACACGGAAAATTACCAATTCAACAAAAAAATAAAGTTACGAATGTACACATTTTGTCGTTCATTTTCGTTGTTCCTGTTTTTGTTTTTCGGATTTTCTTCATTCGTACATTCGTTGTTTCTAATTAGTTTTTTTTCGGATTTTCGTTGTTTTTCGGATTTGTTCGATTCGAATGATTCGTTAATCGGATTCGTACGATTTGAACGATTCGTTATTCGGATTCGTTCGATTCGAACAATTCGTTAATTCGTACGAAAACGAACGAACGAAAATAACGAAAAAAAACTAAACGAATTGCACATGTCTAGCACACACACAAGCTAGCTAGCTCCTGGAGATGCCTGTCTGCCTTCGATGACAAGAAATGGGCCTTACAGCAGATAGAGACTGCCTTATATGACTGACAACAACTGGGCCTTATAGCAAATACAGAGGCTGATGTGGTTTTATGTGTGATGTACTAACAGAGCACACACACACACACAAGCTAGCTAGCTCCTGGAGATGCCTGTCTGCCTTCAGTGACAAGAACTGGGCCTTATAGCAGATAGAGTGACTGAGGTGGTTTTATGTGTGCTGACACACACACTAGCTCCTATAAATCCCTGCCTGCCTGCCTTAGATCACAATAGGACAGAAGGTTATGGTGCAATGCTGTACTAACAGCATAGGGCAGGGTGCTACTGCAATGCTGTACTAACAGCACGCACACACCAGACTTATCCCCAGATTCAAAGCAGTTAGACTCAGCAGCAGATAATGTCACCACTCAGCAGCAGTGCAATCAGCAGAAATGATCAGTATTCAATTCAGTAGTAATGATAATGGATCAGCAATGAATCAGCAATAAATCAGCAATGAATCAGCAGCAGCAGTCTGCCTATTCAGAATCAAGCCGGAACACATGTGCACTAGGCCGACGGCGCGGCGGCCTTTTATACAGTGGGGCGTGTACTAAAGCCCCTGAGCTATAATTGGCTACAGGCGTCCTGCCTGTAGCCAATTATTGCTCTCCTCGCTGCCGGCGCTGTGATTGGCCAAGCATGCAGGGTCACAGTGCATGCTTGGCCAATCATCAGCCAGCAATGCACTGCGCCTGGCGCAATGCATTGTGGGCCGCTCGCATCACACGAATGTGATGCAAACGGCCCAAATAGATCTGGGCTCGCCGAGCGGGCGAACGCCCGGTGCTCGATTCGAACGTGGGTTCGAATCGAACACCGGGCCTATCCCTAATCCTGACAATACTTTTGAGATCCACCCTGCCGCCTGATTGACAGCTGGCTCTGCCTCACTAGAGCCAGAGCCAGCTGTGCCCCCCCCCCCCCCCGATTTCCTCCTCTGTCTGTTCTTCCAGTCAGCGCTAGAGAATCGGAAGGGGGAGATCCCCGTGGGGGTGGCAAAACTATGCATGTGAAATAAAACATGTACAATATCCACCAAATCTGCACAAACCACAAACAAACCAGCACAAACGTGGCACAAACGAATGGCGCGTTTGTTTTTAAAATTCAGCAAAATGGGGTGCAAAGTGGGCGGGGTTGCAGCAACTATAACGCACAATATCTCTGCAATCAAAGCAGCACAAACGTTTATTTTTGCGGCACAAACCAGCACAAACGCGGCACAAACGAATGGCATGTTTGTTTTTAAAATTCAGCAATATGGGGTGCAAAGTGGGCGGGGTTTCAGCAACTGTAACGCACAATATCTCTGCAACCAAAGCGGCACAAAACTTTATTTTTGCAGGACAAACCATTTATTTTTGCGGCACAAACCATTTATTTTTGCGGCACAAACCACGAACAAACCAGCACAAATGCTGCACAAATGAATGGCGCGTTTGTTTTTAAAATTCAGCAACATGGGGTGCAAAGTGGGCGGGGTTTCAGCAACTATAACGCACAATATCTCCGCAACCAAAGCAGCACAAACGTTTATTTTTGCAGCACAAACCAGCAAAAAACGCTGCACAAAAGAATGGCGCGTTTGTTTTTAAAATTCAGCAACATGAGGTGCAAAGTGGGCAGGGTTTTAGCAACTATAATGCACAATATCTCTGTAACCAAATCGGCACAAACGCTTATTTTTGTGGCACAAATGCGGCACAAACGTGGCACAAACGAATGGAGCATTTGTTTTTAAAATTCAGCAACATGGGGTGCAAAGTGGGCGGGGTTGCAGCAACTATAATGCACAATATCTCTGTAACCAAATCGGCACAAACGCTTATTTTTGTGGCACAAATGCGGCACAAACGAATGGCGTGTTTGTTTTTAAAATTGAGCAACATGGGGTGCAAAGTGGGCGGGGTTTCAGCAACTATAGCGCACAATATCTCCGCAACCAATGCGGGACAAACGTTTATTTTTGCAGCACAAACCAGCAAAAATGAATGGCATGTTTGTTTTTAACCACTTGCCGACCGCCTCTTGTACATATACGTCGGCAGAATGGCACGTACAGGCAAAATCCCGTATATATACGTGCCTGCCTTCCAGCGGGTGGGGGGTCCAATCAGACCCCCCCCGCCAGCGGAGACGGTCGGCTTCGCTTCAGGAGCAATCCGAGATGAGAGGGTGGCCAGTGATTTCTGGCCACCCCCTCGTGATCGCTCCTGGCGAATGAGAAGCTTCCCCTGCCTGTGAACTGTAAACACAGGCAGGAGGAAGTGACGTCACGCTCCTCGTGTCGGACTTTCTGACCGGGAAGCGAGCGAGTGAAGACATCCAAGTAAGTGCACCAACAGTACACTGACACCAACACACGTAGGCACTCTTTTCACCCCCCAGTCACCCCCCGATCACCCCCCAGATCACCCCCTGCCCCCCAGTCACAGTGCCACTGATTGCAGTGATCATTTATTTACTGATCACTGCATTTAGTGTCAGTTGTGACTGTAACAAGTGTCAGGGCAGTTAGCTTTAGGCCCCTTTAAGTCCAAGGTAGCCCCCTACCCCCCCTAATAAAGGTTTAACCCCTTGATTGCCCCCCAGGTAACCCCCTTTTGCCAGTGTCACTAAGCAATCGTTTTTCTGATCGCTGCATTAGTGTCACTGGTGCCGCTAGGTAGCCAGTTATTTTTTTAGGTTAACCGCCAGATATATATAGGTTCATAAATAGGTTTATAGGTTAGGTACCCCCATATTACAACCTAAATAAAGGTTTTAACCCCCTGATTGCCCCTAGAGTTAACTCTTTCACCAGTGATCACCGTATAAGTGTCACTGGTGACGCTGGTTAGCCAGTTAGTTATTAAGTTATTTAGGTTCCCCGTCAGGTTTTTATATAGCGTCAGGTACCCCCATATATTACCTAATAAATGTTTTAACCCCCTGATTGCCCCTAGTTAACCCTTTCACCAGTGATCACCGTATAACTGTTACGGGTGACGCTGGTTAGTTAGTTAGTTTTTATACTGTCAGGGCACCCGCCATTTATTACCCAATAACGGTTTATCCCCCTGATTGCCCAGCGGGTGATATCAATTAGGTTTTAGGGTCAAATAAGGTCTTCGTCGCCCCAGGTTAGTGCCAGTACCGCAAACACCCACGCGCAAAGCATACACCTCCCTTAGTGGTAAAGTATCTGAACAGATCAATATCTGATCTGATCAGATCTATACTAGCATCCCAGCAGTTTAGGGTTCCAAAGAACGCATTGTTAGCAGGATCAGCCCAGATACCTGCTAGCACCTGTGTTTTCCCCCTCCGCCCAGCCCAGCCCACCAAAGTGCAGTATCGATCGATCACTGTCACTTACAAAACACTAAGCACACATAACTGCAGTGTTCGCAGAGTCAGGCCTGATCCCTGCGATCGCTAACAGTTTTTTTGGTAGCGTTTTGATTCAGTCGCTAACAGTCAGGAGCTTTTTTACCTGTGAATCTCACTAGTGTACTACTAAATTTAGAGCCCAAAATGGCAAATCGAAAGAACACTAGTGAAAAGGCCTACACGTTTCTGAGCATGACAGATAGTGAAGAGGAGGTCACTCATCTGTCAGAATCAGGCTCAGAATACGATCCTGTAGACGACAGCGGCTCCATGACAGATAGCTCTGACGACAGAGGTGTGGTCCCTGCTAAGGTCAGGCGTACCCAATCCCGATCTTCTGCTGTTGTTGAGATGCAAGAACCGCAGGTCTCTCGTATGGAGCACAGAAGTACTAGCGCCTCTATTCCTTCTGGTGAACTGGCAAGCACCATTGGCCTAGTACACCCTGGACATACATTCAGCACTGCAGTATCACGTGGTGACGTGGCGAGTCCCTTAAGTGCAGTTCAAGCTGGTGAGGTGGCAAGCACAAGTAGTGTCCCGCTGCCACCAAGAAGAAGACAAAGGCAGGTCCGTTGATCACATAGTGTCCTTCCTGCAGAATTCGCCAATCCTGATTGGGTGCTCACCACTTCTGCAGAACCCGTACTTCCCCCATTCACTGGCCAACCCGGTATTCAGGTGGAAACAGCTGATTTTAAGCCATCCGATTTTTTATCGCTGTTTTTCACGGAAGATCTCTTTAGATCTATTGTGGACCAAAGTAATATATATGCTGGTCAACACATCGCCGATAATCCTCAGTTGCCTTCCCTTGCCAGAGATTGGAAACCAATTACGGTTTCCGAATTTAAGTCCTTTCTGGGCCTTTCCCTCAACATGAGCACACATAAATTCCCGACTCTGAGGACTTATTAGTCCACCCTCCCAGTCCACCATATGCCCGTTTTCTCTCGCTCCATGTCCAGGGCACGATACGAACAGATCTTGCAATTCATGCACTTCAGTGACAATGAACTTTGTCGTCCTCAAGGAGACCCTGAATTTGATCGGCTCTACAAAATTCGGCCCCTCATAAACCATTTCAACCAACGTTTTGCAGCCTTGTTTACTCCCAATCAAGTTGTCTGCGTCCCTTATTACGTTTTCTGGCCGCTTGTCTTTCAAACAGTACCTTCCCAGCAAGCGTGCCAGATACGGGGTCAAGCTCTACAAGCTCTGTGACAGGGCAACAGGCTATACATGGAGCTTTTCGGTTTATGAGGGAAAAGATAGTCACGTAGAGCCGGAGAACTGTCCAGATTACATAGGGAGCGCTGGCAAGATAGTGTGGAACTTGGTGTCACCCTTATTCGGAAAGGGGTACCACTTGTACGTGGAAAATTATTACACGTTCGTGCCACTGTTTAGTCACTTGTTTAATCATCAGATTGGAGCATGTGGCACCGTGCGACCTAATCGACGGGGCTTTCCCCAGCGGCTTGTAGATTCCCCTCTTAGGCTGGGGGAGAGAGCCTGCTTCAAGAGTAATAACTTGCTCGCTATGAAGTGGAGGGATAATAAGAATGTTTTCGTTCTTACCTCCCTTCATGCAGACACGACAGTCCAAATTCGTACGGTGGCTGGTGTTGTGGAGAAACCCCTCTGTGTCCACGAATATAACCAAAATATGGGAGGGGTGGATCTCAACGACCAGTTGTTGGCGCCGTATCTAGTTGCCCGTAAGGCCAGACGCTGGTAAAAAAAAGTGTCTATTTATTTATTCCAATTGGCTTTGCTGAACACTCATGTGCTATACGGAGCTTCAGGCGGGACTTTACCCTTCCTTGAATTCCAGGAAGAGGTTGTCACAGACCTTCTGTATCCAGACGGTTCTGCACCTCACCATTCTCAACCTCAACGAACCCCCCAAAGAACATGTCATGTCTGTACCAAGCGCGGATCAAGGCGCCGATAATCCTCAGTTGCCTTCCCTTGCCAGAGATTGTCCACGCTGTCCTGACAATCCTGGTCTTTGCATTGGTGAATGTTTTGAACGCTACCATTCACTAGTGAAGTATTAGCGTAGGGTACAGCATTTCACAGGCTAGGATACACTTTCACAGGGTCTCCCAAGATGCCATCGCATTTTGAGACCCGACCGTTACAGTTAGAATTATAGTTACAAAAAAAAGTGTAAAAAAAATAAAAAAATAAAAATAAAAGTACAACCCCCCCCAAAAAAAAAAAATATAAAAAAAAAAAAAAAAAATAGTTGTCAAAAATAGTTGTCGTTTTATTGTTCTCTCTCTCTCTCTATTCTCTCTCTATTGTTGCTCTTTTTTACTGTATTCTATTCTGCAATGTTGTATTATGTTTTATCATGCTTGCTTTTCAGGTATGTAATTTTGTTATACTTTACTGTGTTTTATTGTTAACCATTTTTTTTGTTTTCAGGTACGCCATTCAGCTGCAGCGCGGATTTATTTATCTTGACAGCAACAGCGTTTGCTCCCACGATACATAAAGCCGTGACTCCAGTGCTGTTGGAGGTGATTTCACCACCACAGTTTAAAAAAAGAGCATATATGCCGAAGCATGGGGCAGCAGGGGCGGAGGAGCGATTTGCTCCTAATGCCACGTACATACGGTCGAAATTCCGACGGAGGCTTGCCCGTGGAAAAGTCCGACCATGTGTACGTGGCATAACTTTTTTGCGGGAGGATGCCCCCATGCTTCGGCATATATAAATGGTGCATGTATGCCCATCATTAGAAGTGGGTGGATGAAGGGAGGTATTCTAATGGTGGGCATACCCACCGATCAATCTCTTTTTGTCGTTCAGCCAAGAGGCTGCATGAAAAAAAAAGATTACAATACATGCAGTATGTTGCTGGACTTTGAATGGTTATACCAGAATGATGCCTGCAGGTTTAGGTATCATCTTGGTACCATTCTTTTCAGCCAGTGATCGGCTTTCATGTAAAAGCAATTCTAGCGGGTAATTAGCCTCTAGACTGCTTTTACAAGCAGTGGGAGGGAATGTCCCCCCTCCCGGATATAAACCGCGCCATTGGGAAATTTGGAAAGCGTTTTATCACACCGATCTTGGTGTGGTCAGATGCTTTTTTTTTTTTTTTTTTTTTTTTTTTTTTTTTTTTTTCCATGGAATATTTTCAATTTATTTTCTTTATTTAAATAAAGTAGTACACGTACAAGGGCATATACAGAAATCTGGGAATATACATTAGAGAGAAATTAATAATCTGTGACAATAGATTTACAACTCATTTACACTTTACTCTGTAATAAAAAAAAAAAAAAAAAAAAAAGCCCTGTATCAGTTTGAGTCATCTAGTTTGGATATCTCCACTCCCCACGAGTTTCTCTCTGCATCTCGCCAAGCCCCGGACCCATACCACTCATCTAACATATTTGTCTTTTATTACAAAATTAATCAAGACACACCACCCCACCCGTGAACCCCCCCCCCCCCCTCAAAAAACATAAAAAAATAAATTACAAAACGAAAAAAAAAAAAAAAAAAAAACCCCACCAATTTTGATCCAAATAGAGTCTTTCCATGGAGATCATTCCCGAGTCTTCCTATCACTTTGATGTATTTATAATCATAAATAATGGTCTTACTTCTAATCTTCTTCTAGGAGTGTACTTCCTTCCTCCGAGGCCATAAAAGTGTTCCAGAGTCGCCAGGTCCTAGAGTATTTCTCTCCTTGAGATCGTGCTGAAAGGACCATATCTTCCAGTTTGCTAATCTCTTTCACTTTGCGAAGCCACATTCCTACTGTCGGGGGTAGTTCCGACTTCCACCTTCGTGGAACACACGCCTTCGCAGCGTCTAAGAGGTGACAGATTATAGATTCCTTGTATGTCTTTTCTGGTATTTGAGAAACATGAAGGAGAAAGAGAGCTGGGTCTCTTGGGATTGTGTGTTCTGTAAAATTTTGGACAAACTGTCTAACTTCTGTCCAGAAGTTTTCTAATTTAGGACACTCCCAAAAGATGTGTAGCAGAGTACCTTTATCCCTCTGGCATCTCCAACATCGATCTGAGAGGTCAGGGTACATTTTTTTCAGTTTATCTGGTGTTCTATACCAGCGTGTCAGAATTTTAAAGTTTGTTTCTTGTGTTTTTACACAGATCGACGATTCATGCGTGAGACTAAGGATTTGTTGTATTTGTGTTGTGTTGAAGTTTCCTCCCAGCTCTTGTTCCCATTCACTAATGCATCTCAAGGAGTCTATTTCCGCTGTCATCATTAGTAAGCCATAATTAACTGATAACGCAGTTAATTATGCATTACTCCCGTTGCCGAACATAATTTCTCGAAAGTAGTGAGGGGTCTGTTGAATCTCTCCGGGGCTGGAAGTGTATTAAGAAAGTGGGTAATTTGGAGCGCGCTCCAAAATCTCAATCTATATGTCTCCTCTTTATCCATCAGCTCCGATATAGTTCGCCATTTTCCCTCCTTTATATAACTAAAAACTTGTGTAAGACCCATATCTATTAAATACTTAAAAGCCCTGTCTTCTGACCCCGGTGGGAAGAGGGGGTTTTCTAATATGGGATAAAGAGGAGAAGTCTCTGGCGCTATACCCATGGATGGAAATAGCTTTGTGCAGATTTTAATCGTATTCCCTATT
The DNA here is from genome assembly GCA_028564925.1 of Lithobates sylvaticus. NCBI lineage: Eukaryota > Metazoa > Chordata > Amphibia > Anura > Ranidae > Lithobates > Lithobates sylvaticus. The sequence continues at coordinate 19,352,610 of CM053026.1, read as the reverse complement.
AAAGGATGTTTAATCAAATCCTTAGGTAGATGTGTATAGCACCAGGGTGTTCTTCTCAGAGGGATATGCGACTGTGCGTACTCAATCTGTAACCATAATTTAAATTCTTTATGCCTGCACCAATCTATTAACCTAGCTAGGTGTATGGCCTGGTAATATTTACATATATCGGGTATAGCCAATCCTCCCTGACTCTTAGGGAGTATCAGTTGTCTACGTTGTAGTCGAGGTTTCTTATTTGCCCATATAAACTCAAAAATTAACTTCTGGCATTGTTTAAAATATTTTACTGGAATATTTATTGGAAGTGCTTGTAAAAGATAAAGAAATTTAGGAAGAATATTCATTTTAATAATATTGCAACGCCCTATCCAAGAATATATGCCTAGTTTCCATTTATCTAATAGACTCTTCACTTTTTGCAGCAATGGGGGGAAGTTTAATTCAAAGATCTTATTTATATTATTAGGAATCATAGTCCCCAGGTATGTAAGCGCCTTATCAGTCCATTTCAATTTAAAATTTTGTTTAAGTTGCTCCACTAGAGTTTGAGGGGAGTTGAGTCCCATTGCTTCTGACTTGCTAAAGTTAATACGAAGGTTAGACAGCCTGCTATATTTCTCAAACTCTCTCATCAAGTTTGGAATGGAAATCAGTGGTCAGATGCTTTGAGGGCAGAGGAAAGATCTAGGGTCTAATAGACCCCATTTTTTTCAAAAAAAGAGTACCTGTCACTGCCTATTGCTATCATAGGGGATATTTACATTCCCTGAGATAACAATAAAAATGATAACAAAAACAAAAAAATGGAAGGAACTGGCGTCATGTGTAAACAGCAATTGCACCATGCATGTGAGGTATCACCGCGAAGGTCAGATCGAGGGCAGTAATTTTAGCAGTAGACCTCCTCCGTGAATCTAATGTGGTAACCTGTAAAGGCTTTTAAAGGCTTTTAAAAATGTATGTAGTTTGTCGCCACTGCGTGTTTGTGCGCAATTTTAAAGCATGTCGTGTTTGGTATCCATGTACTCGGCCTAAGATCATCTTTTTATTTCATCAAAAATATGAGCAATATAGTGTGTTTTAGTGCATTAAAATAAAAAAGTGTATTTTTTCCCCAAAAAAAATGCGTTTGAAAAATCGCTGCGTAAATACTGTGTGGGAAAAAAAACACCCACCATTTTAATCTGTAGGGCCTTTGCTTTAACAATATATATAGTGTTTGGGGGGTCAACGTAATTTTCTTGCAAAAAAAAATATGTTTTCATGTAAACAAAAAGTGTCAGAAAGGGCTTTGTCTTCAAATGGTTAGAAGAGTGGGTGACGTGTGACATAGGCTTCTATGTTGTGCATAAAATGCCAGGACAGTTCAAACCTCCCCACACCCAAATGACCCCATTTTGGAAAGTAGACACCCCAAGCTATTTGCTGAGAGGCATGTTGAGCCCATTGAATATTTTTTTTTTTTGTCCCAAGAGATTGAATAATGAAAAAAAAAGTTGTCACTAAATGATATATTATATATTGCTCAAACATGTCATTGGCATATGTGGAATTACACCCCAAAATACATTCTGTTGCTTCTCCTGAGTACGGGGATACCACATGTGTGAGACTTTTTGGGAGCCTAGCCGCGTACGTCACCCCAAAAACCAAGCACCGCCTTCAGGCTTTCTAAGGGTGTAATTTTTTTATTTCACTTCTCACTGCCAATCACAGTTTCGGAGGCCATGGAATGCCCAGATGGCACAAACCCCACCAAATGACCACATTTTGGAAAGTAGACACCCCAAGCTATTTGTTGAGAGGTATGGTGAGTATTTTGCAGATCTCGCTTTTTGTCACAAAGTTTTGAAAATTGAAAAAAGAAAAAAAAAATGTTTTTTTCTTTACTTTCTTCATTTTCAAATACAAATGAGAGCTGTAAAATACTCACCATGCCTCTCAGCAAATAGCTTGGGGTGTCTACTTTCCAAAATGGGGTTATTTGGGGGGGGAGGGTTGTGCTATTTTGGCATTTTATGGCCTTCGAAACTGTGATAGGTAGTGAGGAGTGAAATCAAAAATTTGCACCCTTAGAAATCCTGAATGCAGTGATTGTTTTTCGGGGTGCCGTACACGGCTAGGGTTCCAAAAAGTCCCACACATGTGGTATCCCCATACTCAGGAGAAGCAGCAAAATGTATTTTGGGGTGCAATTCCACATATAACCATGGCATGTGTGAGCAATATATCATTTAGCGACAACTTTTTGTAAAACATTTTTTTTTTGTCTTAATTCAATCACTTGGGACTAAAAAAAAAAAAAATTTCAATGGGCTCAACATGCCTCTCAGCAAATAGCTTGGGGTGTCTACTTTCCAAAATGGGGTCATTTGGGGGGGGGGGGTTTGTGCCATCTTGGCATTTTATGGCCTTCAAAACTGTGATAGGTAGTGAGGAGTGAAATCAAAAATTTGCACCCTTAGAAATCCTGAAGGCGGTGCTTGGGTTTCGGGGCCCCGTAGTACGCGGCTAGGCTCCCAAAAAGTCCCACACATGTGGTATCCCCATACTCAGGAGAAGCAGCAAATGTATTTTGGGGTGCAATTCCACATATAACTATGGCATGTGTGAGCAATATATCATTTAGTGACAACTTTTTGAAAAAAAAAAATCTTTTTTATTTTTGTCTTTATTCAATCACTTGGGACTAAAAAAAAAAAAATATTCAATGGGCTCAACATGCCTCTCAGCAAATAGCTTGGGGTGTCTACTTTCCAAAATGGGGTCATTTGGGGGGGTTTTGTACTTCCCTGCCATTTTAGCACCTCAAGAAATGAGATAGGCAGTCAGAAATTAAAAGCGGTGTAAATTCCAGAAAATGTACTCTAGTTTGTAGACGCTATAACTTTTGCGCAAACCAATAAATATACGCTTATTGGCATTTTTTTTACTAAAGACATGTGGCTAAATACATTTTGGCCCAAATGTTTGATTAAAATTGAGTTTATTGGATTTTTCTTATAACAAAAAGTAGAAAATATCTTTTTTTTTCAAAATTTGCAGTCTTTTTCCGTTTATAGCGCAAAAAATAAAAATCACAGAGGCAATCAAATACCATCAAAATAAAGCTCTATTTGTGGGAAGAAAAGGACGCCAATTTCGTTTGGGTACAACATTGCATGACCGCGCAATTACCAGTTAAAGCAGTGCAGTGCGAAATTGAAAAAAGACCTCTGGTCCTTTGGCTGCCAAATGGTCCGGGGCTGAAGTGGTTAAAGACTGGATTTGCTGACATCCCTTCTGGCTCTGGATCCTGCTTGCTGTTCCACTACATTGATCCCTGACTTCTGGCTTGGCTGACTATCTGTTCTGGTTACTGAACTTTGGCTATGTTTTGACTACGTTTGTTCTTTTTACTTTTATTATTAAACAAGTGTGATTTAACTGTACTTCTGTCTTGGTCTGATTTCATGGTTTCTGATATTATCCTGCCTAACCTGTATCCAAAACATCAGTATACTTACCTATTTTTAATCCACTTTGGTCCGATCACGTGATCTTGCAGCTCCCGCCTTCCTGTGTCAGCAAGTGGCTACTGCAGGGGAGAAGAGGGAGTGTCAACAACGTCAGGGACATGGGAATCTACGAGTGATGTCACAGCTCCCAGAATTTAGAGTCATTGTCAAGTGCTCCCTTACACAGAGCTGCAGGATCATGTGACCAGACAGGTGCTGCCAAGGATGTTGTGTTGCCCATGCTGAGGCCTGCCCATTTGGCCTCTTACTCCTTCCCCCTTGTTGGCTTTGCTATCAGCAGGACTAGCATCTTGATTTGGTGCCTCTCTTTCTTGCTGGACCCCTGTCGGTATTGGTGGATGAGGGATCTGGCTGGGCACTGCGGACAAGGTGTGTGCCCTGTCATCGTGGTGTTTACACCCATGCCCAGCTGGTGTGTAGGCAGGGGCAATCCATATTATTCACTGCAGGTTGTGCTGAACCGCAGTGGCAATGCAGATGGGAGAGGAAGTTAAGAGAAGATGGGTTTCTCTATGATTTCTAGTTGGATGCACCATGTGACCCACATGACCCTGGTGGTCATCTAAGGGCAACTTAGCCTATTTATAGCGAAGCTCCACTCAGAAGGGGAAGTTCCGTTTGTTTGCACCCCCCCCCCCCCCCTCCATTGCCACATTTGGCACTTTCTGCACTTAAAGCCAATTGAAGAATACAGTATTTGTAGCTGCTGACTTTGAATTTGTTAGGGGGAGCCTGGAGCTCCTCCTTAAGAATCTGGGTTTGGCACGTTTTATGCAAGTGTACAGGCTAGGGACTGGTTCCCCCGTCTAACATGGATAGTGGCAGAGGTAGGGAAAGATTCCGGTAGAGTAAGGACTGAGCAGGGACCATGACTACTGTAGCCAAGTCCTGGGCCTCTTTAGGCCTAATGGTGACCTCCAGAGTTAGGGACAGCTGACACCCTTCTGTGTAGAGTGGGTTACAAGGCATGGTGGGTGTAATGCAAGGTAAATTGATGGGTGCCAGACACTTCTTGAATGCAAATAGATTTATTGTCTCTTGAGCAGAACTGTGGTAGAGAGGGTTAGGGCAAAGATACCCTTAGGTAGATGCAAAGATAATTAGCAGACTCTGAGACTTCTATAGGTAGACAGCTATACAGGTAAAGACCTTCAGCCGGACACCACTTCTGTACAGATAGGATCCCTGTCTCCTATGGCAACAATCTTGTAGCTGTTACTAATGGTAATGGTATTCAACTATTTGCAACACGAACAGTCCTCTTTACCCCACACTCACTCACTGTGGGTCTTCACTCAACGAGCTCCCAGTCTCTTTCACTAGACTTCAGATCCACTAGCCACTGGATCCCCTGAGCTCTTTCACTGTAGCACTCAGTATCTTTCTCAAGCATCACCCCCGCTTACCTGCTGGGTCTCTGGCTTGCCACTCACAGATGCTCTTCAAGCTTCACCCCCTTCATTTTAGGTCCCTGGCTTGGCACTCCACAAGCCTCACCTCTGCTGTCCAACTGGGTCCCTGACTTGGCACTTTCTAAAGTTTTCCCACTTCTTCATTATCCCCGGTTGGTGAGAAGTCTGCTCTGGTACTGGCCTCAGCTCTCTCAAAGTGGTCTATGGTAGCAAGGTGGATGGACCCTTAGTGGCGACAGCTTTCTCTCTACCTCCGACCACGACTGGTTACCCGGTTAACAGAACCGTTACTTCTGGTTGGACTACAATCCCGCAGTCCCAACCCTACACTGCTTCTCCGGCTTCTGGATAGACCCTCAGACAGCCTAGCAGTCACATGTCCCCGGGATAGGCTTTAGGATTCTGGCATAGCAGCCTGGGGCAATACAACACATGTCCACCCAGACAGCTGTCCAGGTGGCACAGAACCGCGATCACCTGACTCCACCCAAATAAATAGGCTCTCCCAGCAGGCCAAGGGACCCAAGAACATCGCTGCCTATTGGCTGAGATACCCCATTCATTCCTAATCTTTTCTTGCAATGCCCTTGTCTTATCTAATGTCACCAGATACCCGGTCACCTAGCGACAGAAGAGAGAAGTGTAGCAATTCCAGAATTAGGGCAAAATCAGTTGATCTTCTAACAATTGACCAAGGCAACTATCACTTGACAAATACATTTAATAGCAACCCTGCCTTCACATCAGGGTGCTACAATACCTTTTCAGGAATCTTCCAGTTTGGGTTGAACCAGCCAGGCCACACTTCACTCCTTGAGGCAGACGTTGTCGACAGTCTTCTACCTTCTGTCAGTTCTGTGCAGAGATGTAAGTGGCACCGGAAGGGTGAGCCTACCCGCCGGGTCTGTTTGTGCTGTTAACTACTGCTTCAATACATCATTCTTTACAAATCAGGACTGTGAATATTTACTGCCTACCACACCACGCTGCACCTACCCAACAGGTTCTTTGTATGCACCTGCACCAGCATGACTGCTGGATGTCCCTGATGTCCTTTCGCCGGTAGATGGGTGCAGGCTGGGAATGAGACCGCCTAGGCTCAGGATACACTATGAAGATAGAAGGGTATTCCTGCAGCCGCATACTTATCTGGCCATGTCAATATGAAGTAATAGCAGCCCCAGCTTGCTCCATCAGAGGTAAATTTTCCCCAATACGTTTCGCCCCGGCCCGGAGCTTAACTAGTTGAGGACTGGAAGGACTTGCCCCCTTAATGACCAGGCCATTTTTTGCGATTAGGCACTGCGTCGTTTTAACTGACAATTGTGCGGTTGTGCGACGCTGTACACAAACAAAATTGTTGTCCTTTTTTTCCACAAATAGAGCTTTCTTTTGATGGTATTTGATCACCTATGCGTTTTTTTTTTTGCGCTATAAACAAACAAAGAGCGACAATTTCGAAAAAAAACAAACATTTTTTTTTTTGTCTTAATTCAATCACTTGGGACTAAAAAAAAAAATTTCAATGGGCTCAACATGCCTCTCAGCAAATAGCTTGGGGTGTCTACTTTCCAAAATGGGGTCATTTGGGGGGGGGGGGTTTGTGCCATCTTGGCATTTTATGGCCTTCAAAACTGTGATAGGTAGTGAGGAGTGAAATCAAAAATTTGCACCCTTAGAAATCCTGAAGGCGGTGATTCGTTTTCGGGGGCCCCGTACGCGGCTAGGGTTCCAAAAAGTCCCACACATGTGGTATCCCCATACTCAGGAAAGCAGCAAAATTTATTTTGGGGTGCAATTTCACATATAACCATGGCATGTGTGAGCAATATATCATTTAGTGACAACTTTTTGAAAAAATGTTTTTAGTTTTTTTTGTCTTTATTCAATCAAAAAAAAAAAATATTCAATGGGCTCAGCATGCCTTTCAGCAAACAGCTTGGGTGTCTACTTTCCAAAATGGGGTCATTTGTTTTTTGTTTTTTTTACTGCTCTGCCATTTTAGCACCTCAAGAAATGAGATAGGCAGTCATAAATGAAAAGCTGTGTAAATTCCAGAAAATGTACTCTAGTTTGTAGACGCTATAACTTTTGCGCAAACCAATACATATACACTTATTGGCATTTTTTCTTACTAAAGACACGTGGCTGAATACATTTTGGCTCAAATGTTTGACTAAAATTGAGTTTATTCGATTTTTCTTATAACAAAAAGTAGAAAATATCTTTTTTTTTCAAAATTTTCGGTCTTTTTCTGTTTATATCGCAAAAAATAAAAATCACAGAGGCAATCAAATACCATCAAAAGAAAGCTCTATTTGTGGGAAGAAAAGGACGCAAATTTTGTTTGGTTACAACATTGCATGACCGCACAATTACCAGTTTAAAGGCCCGTACACACGATCAGACTTTTTGACAACCAACATGCAAATTAGCTGTTTTGGACCAACATCCGACCGTGTGTACGCTCCATCTGACCAACTTTTTCCAGGTTTCATCTGACTTTTGTTGGCTGTGCGAACGGACCAACTTTCTGCCAACAAAAGTCCGATGGACCAAAGTCCGACTGTGTATACACAAAACCAACGGACTTTTGTACAAACCAATGCAGAACCAATGCAAAAGATCAGACAACAATACAGAAGTTGACCAAAGGCGGCGGTAAAGAGCAGAAAAAACAAGTGATTTGGTGAAAGTTGGCTGAAAAAAGTCCTGCCGTGTGTATGCAATACCAACTTAGGGCCAACGCCCTTTGGACAAAAATCCACAGGAAAGTTGGTCCACGGTCCGATCGTGTGTATGAGGCTTAAGAAGCAGTGCAGTGCGAAATTGAAAAAAGACCTCTGGTCCTTAAGGCCCGTACACACGATCGGACTTTTTGACAACCAACATGCAAATTAGCCAATTTGGACCAACATCCGACCGTGTGTACGCTCCATCGGACCAACTTTTTCCAGGTTTCATCGGACTTTTGTTGGCCGTGCAAACGGACCAACTTTCTGCCAACAAAAGTCCGATGGACCAAAGTCCGACCGTGTGTACACAAAACCAACGGACTTTTGTACAAACCAATGCAGAACCAATGCAAAAGATCAGACAACAATACAGAAGTTGACCAAAGGTGGCGGTGAAGAGCAGAAAAAAAAAGTGATTTGGTGAAAGTTGGCTGAAAAAGTCCTGCCGTGTGTATGCAATACCAACTTGGGGCCAACGCCCTTTGGACAAAAATCCACAGGAAAGTTGGTCCACGGTCCGATCGTGTGTATGAGGCTTTAGGCTGACAATTGGTCCGGGGCTGAAGTGGTTAAAATTCAGCACTATGGGTGCAAAGTGGGCGGGGTTGCAGCAACTATAAGGCACAATATCTCCACAACCAAAGCAGCACAAACGTTTATTTTTGCAGCACAAACCAGCACAAACGTGGCACAAACGAATGGCATGTTTGTTTTTAAAATTCAGCAACATGGGGTGCAAAGTGGGCGGGGTTGCAGCAACTATAACTCACAATATCTACGCAACCAAAGCGGAACAAACATTTACTTTTGTGGCACAAACCAGCACAAACACGGGCCAAAGAATGGCGTGTTTGTTTTTAAAATTCAGCAATATGTGGTGCAAAGTGGGCGGGGTTTCAGCAACTATAACACACAATATCTCCGCAACCAAAGCGGCACAAGAGTTTATTTTTGCAGTACAAACCAGCACAAACGCGGCACAAACTAATGGCACTTTTGTTTTTAAAATTCAGCAACATGGGGTGAAAAGTAGGTGGGGCTTGCATTGAATTGAATGTTTAATATCTCAGAAACCGAACCGGCACAAACACTAATTTTTGCGTCACAAATCAGCACAAACACGGCACAAGCGAATGGTATATTTGTATTCAGGTTTTACAAACATGGGGTGCCAACTTCACACAGCTTTTTGTTTCCAATAAAACCCTCTCAATATCCTGCAGGTTTGACTTTGAAGAGTATAAAAACATCTTGGTGATGATCTTAGCTATCGATAGGATTAACAAGGACCCCAATCTTCTGCCCAATATTACCCTGGGCTATCATATATTTGATACTTGTAATGACCCAATTAATATTTTGGGATATGCCACAAAGATATTGTCTGGAGAAAAAAATGCTCCTAACTATTACTGGAAGGGACACGGAGAAGTGGCTGGATTTATTGGTAACAGTGAATTATATTCAAATAATGTGCTGGCTCCGTTACTTAGTCTATATCGGTATACACAGGTAAGTGATCACTGCAATATATTATGTATGTAATATGGTGTGTCCAATAGATGTTTTTTTTTTCTAGTCTTACTTTTCTAGAATGAGTACAGATCAGAATTAACAGAGCTTTGAAAAATGTAGGTGCACAAAACATTGCAACTCGGGGACATTATTCGGTGATCACTATCCTCACAGTCCACTCAGTCCCACCACTTCTAGTGACTTCAGTGACTCTAATTGCTTGAATGAGAGAGACATCCAGGTGGCTCAATCCCACCATGTCTCTTTAGTAGGTTCCTTGAGTTGCTTTCTTGTGTTTTGGATCTAGTGCCCAGAATATTAGCTCAACAATCAGGAGCTGTAAGAAAACAATTTGTTTACATCTTCTTTAAGAAGTTGCTTGTAAACTGGTCAGAACTGTATGTAACTGGACATCTACCAACATTACTGTATTGTATGTGTGGGATCTGTACAGGAAATCATTTACCTCAGTAGAGTAGTCAGTGACTTCCTTCACAATTAAGCATCCTCACCAGGTGCCATCATTACTTCCAATTTGGAATCTCACCATCCATAGATGGCGGCTTTAAACAAAGTCTATCCCACACTGTGAATCCCTTGCAGCCTACATATATAGGGATGAGGGGCAGAAGCAGAGGGATCACAGATCCAAGAAGATAAAGTAGAAGCCAGCACATCAATTTACAAGCAGTAAAAAGCTTGGTTTCCTGAGGCATAACACCAATGAAATGCCGTGGCAGCACAGGGACCCAAACATTGTGGTGAGAAGCAATGCCAAATAGTATGAGAAGTAAATATAGCACAAATTAATTAATCAAGTGACGGCATTTGTGCATGTAAGTAATACACATTGCTGATGATTGAAGCCCCATTTATGAGTAAAAGTCAGGAGGAAATCAATGAGAAATGCTCACACTTGGTGTAGAGTTAGACATTTTAGTAACATAGAGTTTCCCATTCACACCTCCACTCCATCCATTAATAGGTAACTGTGAGTGATCATCTGGTGTCATTATATGGGGCTAGTATAGGGCAAGGGGGGTGGACCTACCCCCCTCCCCCAGATTCCTGTGGCTTTTGAATGAAAAGGAAGAGAACCAATAGATCATCATTAATGGAGAAGAAAAAAAATGAGGTATCAGTCAATATGCATGGAACATGGTTATCCCATAAGGCAAGCAACAATGGCATTCAGTGCAATTAGTAATGCAAACAATGAAAATGTGCAGAACCAAAGGAGAGAGGAAAAAATGTGAACAGGAGAACACACAGAGCAATATCATTAAATGTGGGAAAACACCCAATAACCAAAATAATAATAATAAAAAAAAGTTTTCGAAAATTGAAAAAGGAAGCAAAACCAACAAGAACATGTAGGACATATAAGTGGATGTACAAAAATTTACAAAGTAAAACCTATGTAGGTTTTAGTGAACAAAGAGAGAACAAGACACAATTGACTAGAGTATCAACTGCTCTTTCCAAAACAACATTGGTTAAAAAGAAAGATTATACCCCCTTAGGACTTTAATGCAGCTTAATATATACCACACTAGGGTTGGACGAATGGTTCAGCCCGAGCATGAGTTTGGGCTGAACATTAGCTGTTCACCCATTCGACGAACACTCAAATTGTCAGGGGCGTTTAACCGTTTGTTTGGGGGTCTTTCGGCCTATCCCTATACAACAGAAGAGGGAAATCTCTAGGTAATAAATATACAATTAATTGGCGTGATATCATGTTTCATTACAAAAAAAATTATAGCAACAAACTACATGCTCTTATATTTACAAAACTTCAAATTAAGAAACCCTCGCCAATCAGAGCATCATTAAAAATGATAATGTTCACCATGGCATCCTGAACTGTGGTGGATGGCGGTGTTGTCCAGAAAAAAACACATAATGCAATATATGTTCAGCTGAACCGTGCTGCTGTCTAATGGCAAAGGATCAGATGCTGCAATGCTGAAGACAAAAAGGGTTGACAGTGCTATGGAACTGAACTGGAATTGATAGATAATGGCTGCAATGAACCACATGTATACTCAAAAAGGTTACTGGCGAGGGAAGATGGTATCACTGACACTGACAATGTGATTTGAGCCAAGCAGATGACTGTGTCCAGGGGAAAAAACTCCACAGTGAGCGTCGAAGGGAGGGGGCGTCACCAAAGACAAGCCGGCTCTGAGGTGTGGGAAGAGGAACCAGCCACGGCCAACGTGGAGCAGGGCTTCTCTATTGTTATGACTACCGGGCCCATCTCTATACACAATCTTTATAGCACAATGGATCTAGGGATTTGGTTTCAGAGTGAGATAGAATTTGATCTGAATTTTGTCTGTTCAATGTTTGACGAATCGGAAAACTAAATGGGATCAGCTGAAACTCTGGCTATGGTGTAAATTATACATTTAGCAGCAGCATTTCTACAATTGATTCAGGATGATTGTTAGGTAGCTGGAGGCCACCATCAGGCACCTTTTATTACATTCACCTGTCAGCTGGGAATGTAATTTGGTAAAAAGTAATGTATGGCAGCCAGTGTAATTCATGATGGATTTTCATTGCTAGATTTATTTTTATTAAGAACTTGTGACAGGGTGTGGTGTGCTTATTAAGGTTTACATGTTTTTGTGAATGAGTAGGGTACTTATTAAATGAGGTTGGTATCTGGGCACCCCTTTATTTTAATCTTCCAATAAGCCCCCTGTCCACATATCCCCCCCCCATCTGGGGAGGCTATATTCTGCCAATAGGGATTCCATGGGTTTTAGTTGATTGATGTGAAAGAGATGATCCAGCTTCTTCCCATTGTTTAAGCGAAATATAGGGTAAAAGGAAATCCAGGGTTCTCAATGGGTAATGAATATGATGTTGTGAAGGTTCCTGGAGGGGTTAGGTTATGGGTTTCCTCCATGCTAAGATGGAAGCATGCGTAGGCATTCTTACTCCGTTCATTTTTTCTGTAACGGATTTAAATCTTCTGAAATATGGCCTCAGCTTTTGTCCCACGTTCTAACTAGATAAATATGATACCATCAAAGATGTTTACTTGTTTTGTAGAAAACGTACCTATAAATTTCTGTTTGACAAGGATCGAATCTGCTCTAAACAGGACAAAGAATTGTCTGAAAGTATTAAACATTTCTCTATGGCTGAATTTCGTGCCTTTAGAGACCTTATCCTCCTGCTGGAGGAAAGTTAAACACGGCATTACAAGTTTCCACTACTGATACTTTTGGTTCTTCTGTACCTGTAAGACCAAAACCCTTGGGCAAATTTAAACGTAAGTCTAATAAGTTCCCTGATCTAACCACGAATCCCCAGGTGTGGGCCTTTTTGATGGCCACAATTGGGGAATTGAGACAATTAAAAGTAGACCCTGTTAATACAAATCTATCTCCTGATCAATTGACAATATTGTATCCACCCAGATCTAGTCATCAAACAGGCAGATAAGGGTGGCAACATTGTGTTGTTCACCAATGACCAATATGTCAGAATGTGTATGGATATCCTGGACAATTGCTCCTAGTATCGCCGGGTTACTCCCGCCTTCACCAAACGATTTTTCAATGAATTTAAAATCTTAATAGGAGAGGCCTACTATGATTGCTTGATTGACCAGGATACTCATGCCTATCTTGATACTAAATTTCCACGTACTGCCACCTTCTATGCGCTTCCTAAAATGAATAAGAATCTACAGACTCCCCCTGGACGGCCTATTTTTTTCTGCTATAGGTTCGTTGACGGAAAACGCCAGCAGATTTATTGATTTTTTTGTGACTCCTCGTGTTATCCGGCTACCATCGTATGTCCGGGACACATTGGACTTGTTGAAGCAGATTGAGGGTGTCGAGGTCCCTTCCGACGCCCTGCTCGTGACATTGGATGTGGAGGCACTTTATTCCAGCATCCCTCACGAGCAGGGCGTCGGGATGGTTCGCACCTTCCTCCAAGAGGAGGACCATCATTGTTGGCCATTTCATGAATTTTTGTTAAAATGACTTTTGTTTATCTTGACCCACAATAGGTTTACGTTCAATGGCTCCCACTACCTCCAGGTGCAGGGCATGGCCATGGGCACCTGCTGTGGCCCGGCCTACGCCAACCTGTACCTGGGGGGGTGGGAGCGGGACATCTTCTCAGATGATGAGCTCAGCAGCCACACCAGTCATGTACTGGTGTGGCTAAGATATATTAATGATATCTTTATTATATGGCTAGGCTCTCAACCGGCATTGAATGCATTTGTTGATCGTCTCAATGTGAATTCATATAATTTGAAATTTACAGTAAAGAGCGACCATTCTCAAGTCTCATTTCTTGATCTTACAATTTTTAAGGATCAGGACAATTGCTTAGCTACTTCACTGTATCGTAAAGAATCAGCAGACAACACAAACTTACAAGCCTCCAGTGCCCACCCACCAACACAAGTTTGAAGTATCCCATATGCACAATACCAAAGACTAAGAAGAAATTGTACAAACGATAGTGATTTTAGATACCATGCAGACCTCCTTAAAGGACGTCTGCTCCAAAGGTGTTACTCCAAGTCACTACAGCGCAAAGGCTTTAACAAGGCCTTTCAACAAACCAGAGACACATTACTGTTTAAATCCAAAACTAAGACAGATGAGCATTCCACTGTAAAATTCATTACACAATATTCACAACAACACTACCATCTAGGAAATGTGCTAAACGAACACTAGCCCATCCTCTATGAGGATCCAATTTTGAGAAGATACATTACAGGCCATCCCGAGATTACATTTAAGAGGTCAACGTCGCTCCGCGACAAACTGACCAGAAGCCACTATGCACCACCTGTGAGTGGCACAAGAAGGGCTAATGGCATTTATAGATGTGGGCAATGTGCCTTCTGTCCGTGGGTGTCAGTTGGTCAAAGATTTACACTCCCAAATGGGGAACTCTTTTATCCCCATTTTCGGGCTGACTGCGACACCTCTGGAGTTATCTATCTAGACCTGCTTGTGCGTCATTTTTATGTCGGCAAAACTATTTGCCAGTTCCGACAGAGGATCAACGATCATATCTATTGTTCCTCTAGTGGGAAAATGTTAAGCCCAATCAGTAGGCATCTCGATTCCCTGTGATCCAATGGGGGGGGGAATTGGGATAAGAGGATACTTCAGCACGAGACCAAATGGATTGAACGCCTGAACGCTACTCGTGGCCAGGCATTAATGAAGTACAAACGTACAAACCCTTTTTGTGACATGCTTATCTTTACCTGTTATTATACTTTACTTGATCCCAGTTCCAATACTATAAGTGATCTATTCACCATTAGGGATGAGCCGAACACAGAACCTGCGAACGGACCTAAAGTTTGCACGAACATTCGAACCCTATTAATTGCAATGGACGCGAACGTTCGAAATCAAAAGTGCTAATTTTAAAGGCTAATATGCATGTTATTGTCATAAAAAGTGTTTGGGGACCTGGGTCCTGCCCCAGGGGACATGTATCAATGCAATTTTTTTTTGTAAAAATGCCCGTTTTTTCAGGAGCAGTGATTTTAATAATGCTTAATGTGAAACAATAAAAGTGTAATATTCCTTTAAATGTCTTACCTGGGGGGTGTGTATAGTATGCCTGTGAAGGGGCGCATGTTTCCCGTGCTTAGAATTGTCCCTGCACAAAGTGTCATTTTTGCAGGAAAAAAAGCTATTTAAAATCACTCGCGGCTAATGAATTGCCGCCTCCCGTAACACAGAGAACAGTCATTCCTTGAAAGTCATTGATAAAAAAAAGTCATTGATAAAAAAAAAAAAGCATGGGGTTTCCCCCAAATTCAATTACCAGGCCCTTCAGGTCTACTATGGATATTAAGGGGAACCCCGCTTCAAATTAAAAAAAAATGACTTAGGGGTCCCCCTAAATATTTTAAGGGAAACCCCGGCCAAAAAAAAAAAAAAAATGGCGTGGAGTCCCCCTCAAAATCCATACCAGACCCTCACCCGAGCACGCAACCTGGCAGGCCGCAGGAAAAGAGGGGGGGGACGAGAGCGGCCCCCCTCCCTCCTGAACTGTTATAAAAGACCTGTCAGATGCAGCGAAGCCTCACACAGCGGGAGCCTCCCATTGCGCGGAGCGGCCCAAGAAGAGACGCCGACGCCTTGGAAGAAGATGCCGGACGAGAAGACCAGAGCAAGAAGAAGCGGATCGGAGGAAGAAGATGGAAGATGGAAGAAGATGGAAGAAGATGGAAGAAGAAGATGAAGAAACCGAAGGATGAAGAAAGGAAGAAGGAAGACCAGAAGAAAGAAGATTTTAATAAAGGAATTGTCAAAGACCGTCTCCTGTCATTTTTAACATTTTTGTCACTTTTTTGGTGAAATGGTAGGGGTACTTTTGTACCCCCTTACCATTTCACACAGGGGGGGGGCGGGATCTGGGGGTCCCTTTGTTAAAGAGGGCTTCCATATTCCGATAAGCCCCCCACCCGCAGACCCTCACAACCAATGGCCAGGGTTGTGGGGACGAGGCCCTTGTTCTCATCAACATGGGGACAAGGTGCTTTGGGGGGGACCCCAAAGCACCCTCCCAATGTTGAGGGCATGTGGCCTGGTACGGTTCAGGAGGGAGGGGGGGCCGCTCTCGTCCCCCCTCTTTTCCTGCGGCCTGCCAGGTTGCGTGCTCAGATAAAGGTCTGGTATGGATATTTAGGGGGACCCCTACGTCATTTTTTTTTAAATTTAAAGCAGGGTTCCCCTTAATATCCATAGCAGACCTGAAGGGCCTGGTAATTGAATTTGGGGGAAACCCCACGCTTTTTTTTTTTTTTTTATCAATGACTTTTTTTTTATCAATGACTTTCAATGAATGACTGTTCTCTGTGTTACGGGGGCCGGCAATTCATTAGCTGCAGATGGTTGCCTTAGATGACACAACAGGCCAGAAGGGTAAAGGTGGTTTAATGTGCTACTGCAGTGCTATACTAACACAGCACACACACACACACTAACTACTCCTGCAGGTGGCTGGATTGGTAGAGATTGAGATTTGAGAACAGCACTGAGAAGAATAAACTAACCTGCCTATTTTTTCTCTTTCCCTACACTAATCCCCAGAATCCACAAGCAGATAATGTAGATGAATCAAAACAGCAGATAATTTACAAGCACACTGTACAGAACAGTACAGTCTCTCAATGTTGCTAACGCCGGAACACACTACATGAGGCCGCCGGCACGGCGGCCTTATATAGTGTGGGGCGTGTACTAAACCCCCTGAGCTATAATTGGCCACAGGCATCCTGCCTGTTGCCAATTATTGCTCTCCTCACCGCTGGCTCTATGATTGGCCAAGCATGCAGGGTCACAGTCATCAGCCCGCAATGCACTGCGACTGCCGCAGTGCATTGTGGACCGTTCGCATCACACGAATTTGATGCGAACGGCCCACATAGTTCTGGGCTCGACGAGCGGACGAACGGCCGATGTTCGATTCGAACATGGGTTCGAATTTAACACCGGGCCCATCCCTATTCACCATGACTTATATATTATAGGTAAATTACTCTGCGGTCCATCTCTTTGACCCAATTGTGTCTCCTGCTGACGTTTTCTCTCCTGACCTTTCCCCGTTGTTCTTTGTTGTTTTTTGTTATACCTCTCCCCTCTTCGTGTTCTTTTGCAATCTGATCCTTATAGTCTTTTTTGGATGTTATGAGGGTGGTTCAACGCCTCACTAATGCCATATGTGTCGATTTTTACAACATATATACATTTTTCTTTATAGTTGTTTATAATCGACCATAGCCTTTGAACCAGCTATGGTTTTGTTCATGCCTGTGTTGGTTTATATGTTACACTATAATTATACTACATCTAACTGTCTCCCTTTGGCTTGTTTTGTTTCAGAAGCCTGCGGTGGATATCCTTGGGGTACCATGCCACAAATTCCATTTGACATGCAGGTGTGATGTTTTGAACCTGCGTTCAGATAGCCGCAACACAAATACACTACCACACCATGTGGTGTGTTGTGTTTGCGGGATAGACCATAGCTGGGTGGGACCCTGTGTGGTCCTGTCTTCCTTCCCCCTATTTGTTTTATCCATCCAACTGGCCAGCTTTACCTCCCCTTTATTTCGTTTTTTTCTTTCATCTTCGTTTGACTAGTACTATCTAGTCCCTTAGTTATTTCACCATCAGCTGTCCTGCAATGTGCAATTGCTCTGGACACTTGGGTTGCTGTCCACTAGGGGGAGCTACCAGATGTTGTCCATTGAGGCCCATCCGTTTCCTGTGATTGGTGCGATGCGCGGTATTGTCCACGTGCCGCGCATGCGCGCCACACGACTGGTCCATTGCCAGCCCCACAGGCTGTGATGGTTGGTTTTTCCAGCCGGTGGCTGACGCGGCCCTGTTTGCGCACTGCGCATGCATATGCGTTCCACGCTGCGCTGCAGGCCGCGCCTGCACACTCACACTCGATATTTGGGCTGACCCTCATACTGGCAATCAGCCGCACACCTGCCTGGGGTGTGTAAATAGGGCTATTTATTCGAGCCCTATAACATGGCTTTCTCCGATTGACAGCTGTCGGTTTGGGAAGTCTGCACCTATCCATGGATGTTCATTTAACCTGGTATGTAACTTTTCTCTGTTCAGCATGTGTAGGTTTAGTCATTTTTTGTCCTTATGGATTGGGACTTATTGGCTTCTGAACAGCTGTTCCATTTTATTCATTCTTACATTCCAGATCCTTACTGGCTACAGATCAACTTGCAGTGTGCTACTTCCCACTAGGACAGTCTGGGTTTAAGCTTGCTATCTAGCGCCCAACATGCTATCTGCTCCTCTATCCTAATAAATACATTAGATGTTTCTGGTTCACATAGCAGCACTCCAGCAAGGTGAGGTTGCCAATTACCTAAGACTCTATTGTTTATTCTATTACCTTTGTTTACCATGTAATGATATTAAAACACTATTCTATTCATTTAACATACGTTTATTTTGTGATGTAGGCCAGTCTTGCGGTCCTATTTATGATACTATTGTTTGACTATCAACATCATTTACTATCTGGTTTTATTTGTGATAGCCGTATGGTTGGTATATCAAGGTAGGCTTACTAATAATACTGCTTTTTCACCAGCTTGTCAGTCTTTTTGGACGCTACCTTCCTGTGGATATGTGCAGGGAGTGGTTGTTTATTTATTTTTCCTTTCCTTATATTAACCATCTACTCACCTATTTGCCCATTTGAATAGTGGACATGGTGCTAAATAGTTATATTTTTGGTTTATAAATTACCTATTTCTTTTTCGCTTTTCTATCTGGCACACCCCCATGTTCGGCTCCTCACCACATGATGCATGTCAACTGCGGGAGTCCTCCACATGTCTACCCTTTGGACAACCCCCCCAAGTTTTTAATGAATAATTGTTCTTGTACTATGTGTTGAATAAATATTTATGTTATTTTTATAATTGGTGCCTACAAAGTCCAGTTCTTCTCCATGTGCTTTTTGATTTAAAACAATTTTATAGGACGTGGCACTTGTACCAGAGTACCAACCCACAGTACCAACCTGTGATGGAGTCTTGGCAAACTTGTTGATTGTTAGCATGGGTAGGCAAAGGGAGGGATTTAATATTCTGTAGGATCCAGGAATCTGCCAACAGAAGGTGGTATAATTTAGCCTAGCGTGTGAGTGCAGTTTCAATGTCTTTCCATAGAATGTCTTGCAGAGTTTGGACCCAGTGGCATAGGGGTGCAAGTTGAGAGGCATAGAAGTAGTCCTCTATGTCAAGTAAATTGAAACCCACCCACCTGTCTATGTTTAACAAGGTGGTGATAGGCACACCTAGCTCTCCTACTCTTCCATATGAAGGTTTTCAATATCAATTTTAATGAAGATGGGTAAGGAGAGGTTAATGGGATCTGTAGTGTGCGGAAAATGTACAAAGTTTTGGTAAGGACTTGCATTTTAAATGCTGCCAACCTCCCAGCCCAAGACATCATAATTTTGGCAAGTCGTTGTGTATCTCCTCATAGTGTATAAATCAGAGTTATAAGATTGGAATCTGTTAATTTTGTGGCAGAGAAAGTCAAAGCGATTCCCAGGTATGGGATGCTCTGGTCAGCCTATGAGTATGGCAGTTGGGATGAGAGGTGTTTGCAGGTTTCGGTGGACACCTAGGTATAGAATTATGGATTTTGAGAAATTTACTTTATAAGATAAACTGCTAAAATCTTGTAAGACTTGGTGAGCAAATTGGAGTAAAGTCAGGGGTTTAGCCAGAATAATAATTACATTGTCTGCAAAAATATTTATCGTGTGAGGTCTGCATTTAAAACTGTAAATAGAGGGATGAGACCAGATAGATTCTGTCAATGGCTCAATCATTAGACATGTGCGCCATCAATAAATTTGTTTTGTTTCCTTCCGTTCCGTTTCGTATTAGCCGTTTATTCGTATTTCATAATTCGTGTCTGAAATTCAATTTGGATTCGTCCGAAATACAAATTTTCGTTAGGTTCATTAAGTGGGGAGCGAGCGGAGCCGATATACTGAAATCCGCGTGTATTTTCGGCTCCTCTCGCAGTCCCGCCCACCTCCACTGATTGCGAGAAGAGCCGAACGCCGACAACATAAAGAAATCCGAGTTCGGCTATTCTCGGCTCTTCTGGCAGTCCCGCCCCTGACTGCGAGCAGAGCCGAGACTAGCCGAACTCGGATTTCTGTATGTTGTTGGCGCTCGCAATCAGTGGAGGTGGGCGGGACTGCGAGAGGAGCCGGCCCGAGACTAGCCGAAAAATACAAAAAATACGCGGCTTTTGGTATGTTGTCACGCGGCACTTGTCCTCTCCACTCTGCGCCAATTTTAAATCAGCAGTTACACAGAACTGGGCAAGGCTGCAAAGGCACTGGGCAAGGCTGGACTGGGCAAGGCTGCAAAGTCACTGGGCAAGGCTGCAAAGGCACTGGGCAAGGCTGCACTGGGCAAGGCTGCAAAGGCACTGGGCAAGGCCGCAATGATGGACAAGGCTGCAGATGGACACTGGACAAGGCTGCAATGATGGGCATTTAAATGTACGTTTTTTTCCTTAATATTCCCTCTTAAACTTGGGGTGCGTGTTTTACGCCGGTACGTGTTATACGCCGATAAATACGGTACTATATACAATATGGCCATACACTACTCAAGGTGGTAAATTAAGACTCCACATTGTGTTCAATAAATTAAGACTCCACATTGTGTTCATTATGAATACTATCCACAAGTAGATATACTCTCTTCCTATAAACATCCACCCGAGCTCCCTGAATTATTAGAAATCTACCTTGGCTATAAGATTTTCTATATATATGTAGGGAGGAAATTCTGATAAACTCAATCCCTCTCTACGGGTATCCAGCTATACATGTGGTTCATCTCTGGACGCAAATCTGATGAGTTATCTTGGGGAATCTCTTTTCACTGGAACTTGTTGGCTCTCTTGTCCTCTATTTTTGGAGAGTGAAATATACTTCTACTATCCAAAATATACGCTTTACATCCTTTTCCTGAAGAAGCCACATCGGCGAAACATGTTGAAAAATTTGGACGAAAATAATTTGTGCAATCAACTGTAGCATCTCTCTCTGTGTTCATTATAGGTTGTATGTATAGGCCTAGAACTGTAGGGAATACTGTAATTTGCACAAATTCTTTACTCTCCTTTCTGTTTTTAATTCACGTTTTTCTAATAAACATACTTTTATATAAACGGCATCTTGCTGAATTTATGTACCTTTGATAGTCCCGTATCTCCAAGCTTCCTAGAGTTTTCTCAATATGGCAGTCGTCGACTCTTTATGCTCATTATGAGGGGCTCCAAACATCCCTGTGCTGTGCTGACTTCCTCCTGGGGCTGTACCCCTGCTGTGCTCATTATGAGGGGCTCCCACCATCCCTGTGCTGTGCTTATTATGAGGGGCTCCCACCATCCCGGTGCTGTGCTCATTATGAGGGACTCCCACCATACCTGTGCTGTGCTAAATTCCTCCTGGGGCTGTACCCCTGCTGTGCTCATTATGAGGGGCTCCCACCATCCCTGTGCTGTGCTCATTATGAGAGGCTCCCACCATCCCTGTGCTGTGCTCATTATGAGGGGCTCCCACCATCCCTGTGCTGTGCTCATTATGAGGGGCTCCCACCATCCCTGTGCTGTGCTGACTTCCTGGGTTTTTAACTTCATAATAACAAATAATTGTAATTATTGTGACAATAATAAAACTTTTTGTCTGATTCTGAATTTCCCATTGACTACCAGTACCAGTCTGCCACTCCCATATTAAAAAAGGTAATTTTCCCAACCCTCACTCAGCAGCAGAAGAAAACCTCTGATTGGTCAACAAAACACCAGTCATGTTTCTGTTGTAACGGAATTTGGATGCGAAATTCATCAACAAAATGTCGTATTTCGTATACAATTCGGAAGCATAGAAATCATATTTTGGATGATTCCGAATGTATGAATTTTCGGAAATTCGTACAAATTTAAGTTTGAAAATTGACAGAGATAAGAGGCATTCCTACCATTGGAGATTGAAAAGGACTTAAAGAGGAGCCCAGATGTGAAGAAGTGGGCAGATGGGGAAGAGTAGAGAGCTAAAATCGCAGACATAATTGGAACTGAGAAGCCAAACTTGGTTAGCCCTAGTGGACCTGATCAAACACATTCTCTGCGCCAAAGCAGCAGAGGAGGAGTTCGACTCAGCTCCATGTGGTGAATGAGGTTGATCAGTTGAATGGTGGCGTCAGGTACTTGTCTGCCTCTGATAAACCCTAATAATATGGTGGATAGAAGTTTGGCATATATGTCTGAATTTAAGAGAGAAATTTTATTTATTTATGGTTCTGTTAGAGGGTCATTTAGGGACTGTAGTTGAGTCATTCAGGGTTGGAAGGTTAATACTAGAAATTGATGGATATTTACTTCTGATGGTTGAGGTGTATTGGAGTCACGGTTCAGGTTATAAAGGGATTTGTAATAGTCAGCAAAGCCATCTGCTATTGCCTGGGGGTTGAAGAGCCTTTCTTTGGTGTGTGGGTGGAAGGTAAATGGGATCCATGTCCTGGTTCTGTGGGCTTTCAGTCTGTTTGCTAGGAACTTACCCACCCTATTGTTAAGTGCATAATAGTTCAGTTTCATATGATGCAGATATTTGTCATGGCTCTCGCACAATAACCTTCTTAGATTAAACCTCAGTTGTGTTAGTGAGGTTGCCGTAGTAATGGATAGACAGGCTTTGTTTAGAGCATCTAAGGAGTGGATTTTAGAGATAATAGTATACATTTAACTGGAGCAGAGTCAAATCAGAAAACCTTTTATATAGGCCTTGTGTGCATTCCACAAGGTGAATGGATTAGTGTCAGGAAGACTATTGTGTGCAAAAAAAAACTCCTGCAGGTGTTTGGTAATAGTTTTTTAAAACTCAGGGTTTTGAATTATGGAATTGTTACACCACCAGACATACACAGATGAGCCGTTGTCCACCGTCACCAAGCGCATAAATATAGCAGCATTGTCTGACCATGTCATGTCGGAGATGGTGAATGAGGACACCTTCTTACTAAACTGAGAAAGAGAATAAGATCAATATATTTTGTAAGATTTGGCGACCATGGGTTAAACACTACTTCTCCACTGATTTTGACCAATCTTTGTTGCTACCACACTGGGTTACATAGAATATTTACCAATTAAATGTGTATATCTACCATGAGCCAGAACACCACCTCGGGAAATTCCTTCCTTCTATCTTTTCCTTTTCCCCTCCTTTGTTATTTTCTTTTGATTTTTTTTAAGCTTTTCTCTCATTAGTCTGGTATATTATGATGTGATATACCAGGAATTTATCCCTTTCTTTTTCTATGCAATATATAGTATAGGGATACTAATTTTTTTATCTTTTTTATCTCCTTTTTAAGTTGCATATCTTACCTTATAACTGGACAATGATATTTAGTCTGACTGTTTGATCACTATCTCTTTTCTTGCGTCTTTAATTTACAGTGTATATAAAGTAAACACAATGGTAAGATAGTTCTAAATTTACTATTATAATGTTAAACATTTTGAATGTATGCTATGTATCCATGCATTATATTCTTTTATTTTCTCTTGTGAAAACTCAATAAATATATTAAAGCGGTTCTACACTGTCTTAGATGTTTTGTTTTTTTTGGTCTAATGTGCAGTAATGCGCTTTGCATATTCATCACTCACTTGTTGTACTTCTTGATGTTAATGCTGCCTTTTTCCTTCCGCAATATGAAGTTTTAAAACGACTTCATGCCGGCTTCCATCTTCCGTGTGGGCACCTGAAACCACACAGGCCCCTTTCTTCCGGGTTGCTGGCCCACAATGCCGACATCTCGCGAGATTTCGGAAGATGTGACCGAAATCTCGCGAGATTTCGGAAGATGTGACCGAAATCTCGTGAGATTTCGGAAGATGTCCGCACTGTCTCCTGGGATCAATGACACCAGATCCCAGGAGACAGTGCTGCGTGACAAAGATCGACGCAGAGACCCCGCCCACCGCCGCAGAGACAGAGGACAGGAAGTCAGCGATTACAAGGTAAGTGAAAAAAAAAAAAACACATTTCATTTAGTACTCTTTGCCTGATTTGGAAGGCAAAGAGATTTACTAAATGAAATGTGTGCAGAACCGCTTTAAACAAGAGGACACTTCTATAATAATAACTTATCAACCAGAAACATATCAATACACATATATGTGTTGTGTCGCTGGGAGAAAAATGCAAAGTCCCGTTCATTTGCGTGAAGGCAACGCCACACATCGTTAACATCCTCTGCATAAAGAAAACCACACAGTGAAGGCGAGTGACATTTCGACCGTGGCATCCATGATGGGATCAGCCACCAGATTGAAAACCCCACACACAACCAGATAACCCTGTCGCACCTTCGAGATTTTGGTAAAAAGCTTACGCAGAAATTGAAATTGGTGCGAGTTGTTAATAGTTGTTAATAGTGCAAAGTAGTATAATATATCTGCCTTCCGGTTCTAGATTAGCTTCAGAAAGGGATTAGGATACAGAGTCACCGATGGCTATCTTGACTCCACTCTTCTTGGCATGAGTTGAGGCCATGATAATATAAGGAAAGCTTTTGTGGGAACAGTGAGACATAGGGGCTGATTTACGAAAGGTTTGCGCCATGAGTTGCGGCGCACGGCGATGCGCAATGGCCGTTTTCGTATTTACAAAACATTTTCACCTGTAACACAGCGCAATTTCCCATTTACTATTATCTTGCCGGCGCGCGGGATGTGCTGCTATAGACATGGTGCATGGCATCTTCAACTCAGGATTAAAAGAAGCTGGAAGTTCCAGTATTATGGGGGTGATGTGAGGAAGTATAGTTATAGCTGTCCAAGTAACAAATATGCCCAAAATAGAATGAGAAAGTGACTTTCCCTGAACAAGCCTGCTGCGCCGGCAAGTACACTTAGGACTGCGTGAGGTCAATTTATGCACTGCGCATGCGTAAGTGGCATTTGCGCGTGTTCCAGTGCTCTGGTTCACTGCGCCAGCAAATTCTTAGTAAATGTCAAGCCAAATGAATTCATTTGCATAAGTTGAACGGGCGCACCTCTCAACTTTACCTTTTTTTTTTACGCTGGTTCACTTCTATTTTTTTTGCACACAGGTCATGTTAGCATTAAGAAAAAAAAAAATAAGAAAAAAAAAATGCGTGGGGGTCCCCCTCAAAATCCATACCAGACCCTTATCCGAGCACGCAACCTGGCAGGCCGCAGGAAAAGAGGGGGGACGAGAGAGCAGCCCCCCCTCCTGAACCATACCAGGCCACATGCCCTCAACATTGGGAGGGTGCTTTGGGGTCCCCCCCAAAGCACCTTGTCCCCATGTTGATGAGGACAAGGGCCTCATCCCCACAACCCTGGCCGGTGGTTGTGGGGGTCTGCGGGCGGGGGGCTTATCAGAATCTGGAAGCCACCTTTAACAAGGGGACCCCCAGATCCCACCCCCGTGTGAAATGGTAAGGTACCCTTCCCATTTCACCAAAAAAGTGACAAAAGTGTTAAAAATGACAAGAGACCGTTTTTGACAATTCCTTTATTAAAGTCTTCTTCTTTCCATCTTCTTGCTTCTTCCTTCCTTCATCTTTCAGTTTTTTCCTCCATCTTGTTCTTCCTCTGTTCCTCCGCTTCTTGCTCCGGTGTTCTTGTCCGGCATCTTCCTCCACTGTGTCTCTACTTCCCCACTTCGTTCTCGGGCCACTCCGTGCAATGGGAGGCTCCCGCTGTGTGATGCTTCTCTTCTTCTGGCACTAATATTACGGAACCGGGCGTCATATGGGGCGGGGTCACCGGGTGGCTCCGCCCTCGGTTATATAAGAACTGTCAAAAGAAGAGAAGCATCACACAGCGGGAGCCTCCCATTGCAAGGAGCGGCCCGAGAACGAAGCGAGGAAGAAGAGACGCCGTGGAGAAGGATGCTGGACGAGAACACCGGAGCAAGAAGCAGAGGATCGGAGGAAGAAGATGGAGGAAGAAGAAGATGGAGGAAGAAACTGAAGGAAGATGGAAAGAAGAAGGAAGAAGGAGGAAGGAAGAAGATGGAAAGAAGAAGACTTTAATAAAGGAATTGTCAAAAACTGGCTATTGTAATTTTTAACACTTTTGTCACTTTTTTGGTGAAATGGTAGGGGTACTTCTGTACCCCCTTACCATTTTACACAGGGGGGGGGAACAACATGGGGACAAGGTGCTTTGGGGGGGACCCCAAAGCACCCTCCTAATGTTGAGTGCATGTAGTCTGGTATGGTTCAGGAGGGGGGCGCTCTCCCGCCCCCCTCTTTTCCTGTGGCCTGCCAGGTTGCGTGCTCGGATAAGGGTCTGGTATGGATTTTGAGGGGGACCCCCACGCCATTTTTTTTTAAGGTTCCCCTTAATATCCATACAAGACCTGAAGGGCCTGGTATGCTCTTGGAGGGAACCCATGCCGTTTTTTTTTTTTTTAATTAAAGTCGCCTTGCCTGGGGGCGACTTAAAGTTGTGTTGTAAGTCGCTCCAAGTCGTGTTGTAAAGTCACCCCAAGTAGTGTTGTAAAGTCGCCCCAAGTAGTGTTGTAAAGTCGCCCCAAGTCATGTTGTAAAGTCGCCCCAAGTCATGTTGTAAAGTCGCCCCAAGTCGTGTTGTAAGTCGCCCCAAGTTGTGTTGTAAGTCGCCCCAAGTCGCGCTGGAAGTTGTGTTGCCCCTGTGTGAATGGACGGTTAATGATAACGGCATGCACTATTATCAATGGCATATTATTATCGCGGTGCGCCGGCATATTATGTGTTGCGCTCATGTGTGCGCCGGTTCATACGCTCAATTAATAATTTATCTGGCGCACCAATTAAGGTCTGAACCGGCGCTGCGCATACATCTTAGTAAATCAGCCCCTAAAGAATGACTCTCAGATGATGTGGACTAAAATGGGGTGCTGACAGCATTATTATCCAGGGGGCGGGTGGGAATTACACTTTATGATGGGTGCTGGGGGGGGTGGAGGGAGGCGGCACACAGGGATTTTTTTTTTTTTTTGTTTTGCTTGTCGTGTTGTTGCCTCCCTCGCCCCCCCCCCCCCCCTCCTCTCCCTTTTTTTTTTTCTGTTTTTTCTTTCGGTGGGGGGGCGATGAGGGCGCTTTGTAGGGAGGAAGGAGAGCAAAGGGTATTGTACTCCCAGACCATGGGGGTGCAACAGGATGTTCTCCTGGTGTTTAGGTTTAGTTTGTTTGTGTGGGTGAGTAGTTTTTGTACTTGGGGGGAGGGGAGGGACAGGGATGGGGAAGATGAAAAGTTTTTGATTCTAAGTTTGTTCCAAAATAGATGTGTATGGATAGGTCACAATAGTAGGCCCCCGGCCAAACCTAGGGAGGTAATGAATGAGGTGTATAAACAGAGTGTTGGTTACGACAGTAAGGTGAAGTATGAGAGATGTAAACAGAGGGTTGGATATGACAGTGGTGCATGTGTGGGTGAATGGGTGAGGTACAATATGTTCACAAGGCATAAGTATGCACGGAAAAATGCTTTGCAGGTAAAAATTCACGTTCACAGTTTAAGATGGGATAGTAAGGTTCCACAAGTATCAAAAATAAGAATTATATGGTTCACTATAATAAGCACGAGATTAAGGATTAATGTTGTTAATGTAATCACTTATTACTATAATCACGTATGATTAGTACTACACAAGCGGGTAAAAAAAAGCTCACTATTTGCTCCTGGAATGTAAGGGGATTGGGAGATCCAGGGAAGAAAGCTGCAGTACGATCTATGGTTAGGTCTTATGGGAACTCTATTGTGTGTCTCCAGGAGACCCACTTTACCAATGCCTCGTTATCTAGGTTGGGATGGGGGGAATTCGCCTTTCAGTTCCATTCGGTTCATTCATCCTTTTCTAGAGGTGTTAGTATTTTGATCGGCTCAGGGATCACTTTTAATTGCATCCAAAGTAAGATCGACGACCAGGGACGGTACATTTTCCTACATTGTAAGATAGAGAATAGAGTGGTGCTACTTGCTAATGTGTATGTTCCCCCTCCTTTTAATCTAGAGGTTCTTCTCGACTTTGTGGATTTTGTGCTGGAGAGGCCGGGTTTTCCGGTAATGGTCATGGGCGACTTTAATATGGTCCTGGACTCGACAATAGATAGATTCCCCCAGGGGACTCAACGGAGTGGGCTAGTGGATAGCCGTCTCCACCGTCTCTTGGAGGAAATGGGCCTGAAGGATATTTGGCGCCTGAGAAATCCTGGGATAAGGGGTTACTCCTGCTTCTCCAGCACACACTCCACATTGTCGAGAATTGACATGTTGCTTGGCAATGATGAACTGATGGTCATGATAGATGATATTAGGTATAGGCCAAGAGGTCTTTCAGATCACTCTCCTGTGACAGCTTCAATGGAGGTAGGGATGAGAAGTACCTATCGTGAGTGGAGAATCAATCCCTCCTGGTTGGAGCTAATGGGACAACCCCAAGAGGTTCTGGACGCTTTGAGGGAATGCATTGAGTGGAATAAAGGTTCAGCCCCCCAGGGGGTAGTCTGGGACACAGTCAAGGCTATCCTTCGGGGTTTGTTGATCCAGCAGATATCAAAAACAAAAAAACTGTCAAGAGAAGGGGAGGAAATAGCAGGGAACAACTTAATATCTGCAGAAGCAGCATACATAAGTAACCCAACACCTGCAAACTTTAGAACGTGGACAGAGGCACAAGGGGTCTACCGTGTAGTCCTGTTGGGTAAAGCAGAACAAAAATACATCTTTCAAAAACAAGTCGCCTTTGGGGAAGGAGAAGGAATTAGTAGGATGCTCGCTCATTTAATTAGAACCAATTCTCCCTCATCGATGGTTCCATTGATTGACACAGGGGTGGGTAGGACATCTACATATACACCTGAGATTGTGGAGACTTTTCGGGAGTACTACGAGAAGTTATACCATTCTGAACAGGTGGATATGAAAGAGGAAATGGATTCATTCTTTGAGGGGCTGACGGTCCCCTGTCTCTCTGAGGAGGACAGGGCCATGTTAGATGGCCCTGTCACCCTAGAGGAGATACAGCGGACCGTCCGGGAAATGGCAGGCCAGAAGGCCCCAGGACCGGATGGCCTTCCCATTGAAATTTATCGTAAATATGGGGAGGTGCTCCTCCCCCAATTGTTAGAGGTTTTTAATGCCTCGGCACTGAAGGGCGAGCTACCCAAATCAATGATGGAATCGACCATAATTGTGATCCCTAAGGAAAATAAGAACCCACTCTCCCCCGCTTCATATAGACCTATTGCGCTTCTGAACTCAGATATTAAGGTGTTAGCAAAGGTCCTGGCAGCCAGGTTAAATAAAATTATCCATAAATTGGTGCATCAAGACCAATCAGGATTTATTCCTGGTAGGTCTTCTAGTTTAAATATTAGACGCCTTTTTTTAAACCTCCAACTCCCCGTGGAAGATGGAGGCAACAGGGCTGTCCTTTCCTTGGATGCCGCCAAGGCTTTTGATTCCCTTGAATGGAAGTACCTCTGGAGAACCTTATCGGAATTTCGGGTGGGCCCGAATTTTGTTAAATGGGTAATGCTCCTATACGGCTCTCCGGGGGCAAGAGTGAAAGTAAATAATGAACACTCTACCAGGTTTCGATTGCTGAGGGGGACGAGGCAGGGGTGCCCTTTGTCACCCCTCCTCTTCGCCCTCGCAATCGAACCTTTGGCTCTCTCCCTGAGATCATCCCCAGAAATAAAAGGGTTTAAACGGGGAGACTCAGAGGAAAAGGTGATTCTCTACGCAGATGATCTTCTTTTACTGCTTAACGACACTCAGGAGTCACTACGTGAGACCATGGGCAAAATTAAGGACTTTGGCCTCCTGTCAGGACTGAGAATCAACTGGGACAAATCACATCTACTTCCCATAGACCCTATAATCCTCCCCCTTCCACACGAGGCAATCCAACTCCAAATCGTTCAGCAAATCAAATATCTGGGTATTAACATCTCAAGAGACCCTAAACAATTTGTTATAGAAAATCTGGTCCCACTTTTGAACAAATTTAAAGGGAAAACCCAAATTTGGAAAAAACTCCCCCTGTCTGCAGCAGGTCGGTGTAATTTAATAAAGATGGTGCTTATGCCACAACTTTTATATATTCTTCACAACTCTCCAATATGGATTTATAAAAAGTGGTTTAACAGGGTGGACACCATATTTAGAGAATTAGTTTGGAAAGGCGGGACCTCCCGGATTAGTCTTAAAACATTACAACTTCCAATTGGGTCAGGAGGAGTCGCCCTGCCGCATCCTTTTAGATATTTTTTAGCGGCTCAGCTGCAACATATCGGGGGATGCGAGGTTGAGAAAGAGGGGCCAGAGTGGAAGATCCTTCTCTATAAGTCTCCACATAAGTCTTTGATGGAGATTCTGGAGGCAGGGGCCTTCCAGAAGGGGCTCCCTACCCAGGACTTGATGGCTAAAGTTTGGGGTACTGCAAAAAAAATGTTGGGATATGGAGGGTTTACAGCTTTTTCCCCGCTATGGGAGAATGTTAATTTGCGCGAAATCCAGAAGATGGGGTCGGTCAGAGAGTGGGAGAGAAGGGGTTTAAAATATATTGCTCAGATCTACCATGAGGGCACGATTAGAAGTTTCCAGGACCTCAGAGAACATTTTTCTCTCCCCAGGAAGTCTTTCTTCAGATACCTGCAGGTGAGACATGCCCTGGCGGTGCAGTTTAAAGATGGACCGCCAGAGTGGACTAATATGCAGGTACTACAGAGTGTGGCAGGGACAGGATCCCGTAAGGGGATGATATCCAATTTATATTTACATCTATATAAGGGGAACAGGGAAGGTACACAACTATGTCCATACAAAGTAAAGTGGGAGAGAGACGTGGGAACCATCTCAGCTTCTCAATGGGAAAGGATACTCGAACTTGCCCCAATGGTCTCACTCTCCCCCCCCTCAGAAGATGTCACATCTCTTTCTATTATATCGTGCTTATTACACTCCAAACAAGCTCTTTAGGTTTGGTCGTAGGCAAGATGATAAATGCCCTAGATGTGGGAGACTGGGGGGAGATCTTGTCCACATGTTCTGGAGATGTCCAAAATTATATGGATATTGGAAAGAGGTGGTGGACAAGGTCTCCCAGATATTCAATACTCATCTCGAGCTAGACCCCATCCAATGTGTTCTTGGGGGAGGAGAGGGAGGGGGTAAGCCTAGGGAAGTTCAGATTGCGGTTTTGCGCTGTCTTTTTCAGGCCAGGTTGCTAATTGCTCGGAGATGGCAATCCTCTACCCCTCCGTCAGTCGATGAGTGGGAGCAAAATATGGATAGAGTGATCATGAAGGAGAGAACTACATATATAAAACGAGAGAGTCTTGCTAAATTCCATTTACTATGGAATCCATGGATTGAGAAAGGAACATGAGATTGCCCTAGATAGTGCCAACCAAACCAAATTAGTTTAAAAAGAACTAAGTGGATGAATCGATACTGGCAGAGAGTGAGAGGACGGATGTGAGAGGTGGGGGGTGAAAGCAAGGCGAGGTGAATGAGCTAGATCTCAATCAAACACGTTTAATGATTTTTGCTTAACATGATCTTTGTGAGAGAGATGAATGAGATTGTGTATAAATTGTATTTGTAAAAATTTTTTGAAATAAAGACATA
Organism: Lithobates sylvaticus; assembly: GCA_028564925.1. Classification (NCBI taxonomy): domain Eukaryota; kingdom Metazoa; phylum Chordata; class Amphibia; order Anura; family Ranidae; genus Lithobates; species Lithobates sylvaticus. Next base: position 19,321,174 of record CM053026.1, on the reverse strand, counting down.
AAGTTAAAAAAAAAAAGTAAATCAGCCCCATTGCGTCTTTATGTAAATAGGTCTCTTGTATAGCCACCAAGTCAACTTTGTTGGAGAGTGCTACTTTCCAAAAGGAGTGGCACTTCGCTGGGCGGTTCAAGCCAGACGTTTAGGAACAAATTTTCAGCTGATATGATTGTGGTAGCATTAGGATCAGTAACTTTATTTGAAAAAGACCTTCACTATATTGATTTATTATGTTACCCCGACTTCTCATAATCCTGATATGTGTCTGTTGTGTCCTTGTGTTAAGGCCCCATGCACACGAGACGCAGATGCAAACTCTGCTGAACGCATGTTTTAAAAAGCAGAAACCTGCGTTTAAAAACGTGCGTTTTGCTGTGTTTTCATGCCGCGTTTAGCCGCGTTTGCGTCTATAAAGATAACATCATATAGACCCTCCCCAAGCTCAGAAAGCATGTATTATTAACTATTTCTGCCATTTTGATCAGAGTGAGCAGCAGAGAGAGCCGTTGTACACTTGTATTTGCCTATATTTCTGTGGGGTTTTTTTGGAAATGGATCCCATATTGAATATATGTCAGGAAATGCTCCTGATTTTGCTCTTAATGAGGCAGCAACGTCGTCGCAAATTTGCATGAGAGGTCCAGAGTCAGAGCTCGTCAATATTGGACCCATCCGTTGATGGCACAGCGAATGTCCGTTGGATATTTCACAAATATGTGTGCATTAGTGAGTATATATGCTCTATGAACTATCTAAACTAATTATGACATTTTAAACCAATTTTTCTAGTATTTTTTATGGTTTACCATCATATTTATGAGTTTTCTGGTCCAAAAAATTGGGTTCCTTTAAAAAGGCTTATAAACGTAAATGCGGATAAACGCGGGTGCCGCGTTTAGCTGCGTTTTGCGTCTGAAACGTGGAAAAGCAAAGTGTCTGCTTCTGGAAAAACGAGGTTAAACGCAACTGCATAAAAACAGGAAAAAACTAGACTGTGTACATGGACACATAGGATAACATTGCATGCGTTCAGGTGCAGTTGAAAAAAGTGTCCAACTGCCTCTGATCATGCGTTTAACAGCGCCTCGTGTGCATGGGGCCTAAATTGTATTCTCTTCTCTTTGCATTGCTTTCTTTGTGCAAAATACTTTCCTATTGCAAAAAAAAAAAAGACACGCTAGACATGAGAGCACACCCATCCCAGTGACCCATCCCAGTGTGGTCAGTTTTCTGGTTGTGTTGGGAGAACAGTCTGCCTGTCCTACAATGACCAAGACTTGTGCTGACATGCCCCCCTCCCCCTACACAGCTCTTCACTGGGAAGGAGCATATCCCTCTATAGTGTGTACTTGTCTCAATCCAGAGCACTAAGTTTAATTTCTGTCTCCTCTCCTCCTTCCTCTGTTATCTGTATGAGTCACTTCTGACACATTTTCCTGACCCCAAGATAAAATGGTGACAGGGGAGGGAGCTCCAGCAGATTGTCAGCCTCAGCTCTGTTCCTGTGTGCTGTGTGAAGGGGGGCGGGTCACTTCCTTCCCTTCAATCAGCTCTCAGAGCTCTCCTTGCTGAGCTCTGTAGAGTGTATCTTCAGCTCCAGACCTTTCTTTCTAAACTCTCAGACAAGCTTATAAAGTCAGCACATTGAATTTATGTAGAGAAGAGAATACTGGGGGTAAACAGGTACAACTTATGTAGAAGGATGTGTTTCATCTCTGTGTATCGCCTGAGGCCAGCCACTTCACTGGGTATATAAAATGCAGTGTGTACTCTCATAAACGTAGATCTCTATGAATAAAAATTCTGACAATTACTTATTTTTATTAGAACAGAAAAAATAAATATGATAAAGAGATCTTTGTGTGCCATTTATATATTACATTTCTCATATTTCATTGCTTCAAAAACAGGGCAGCACAGTGGTTTAGTGGTTAGAACTCTTGCCTACCAGCCATAGGGCCATTGGTTCAAATCACAACCACAGCACTACCAGCTTGGAGTTTGTATGTTCTCCTTGTGCTTGTCTGGGTTTCCTCTGGGTACTCCAGTTTCCTCCCACGTACCAAAGACATGCTAGGAGGCTCATTAGCTCATGTCTAAATTGGCCCTAGTATGTGTATGTACAGTATCTCACAAAAGTGAGTACACCCCTCACATTTTCATTAAACTGATTATATATTTTCATGTGACAACACTGAAGAAATGACACTAAATAGTTTCAATGTAAAGTAGTGAGTGTACATCTTGTATAACAGTGTAAATTAGCTGTCCCCTCAAAATAACTCCACACACAGCCATTAATGTCTAAACCTCTGGCAACAAAAGCGAGTACTCTAAGTGAAAATGTCTAATTCTTGTCCAAAGTGTCAATATTTTGTGTGGCCACTAGGGATGGGCCCGGTGTTTGATTCGAACCCATGTTCGAATCGAACATCGGGCATTCGCCCGCTCGGCGAGCCCAGAACTATTTGGGCCGCTCGCATCAAATTCGTGTGATGCGAGCGGCCCGCAATGCATTGCGCTAGTCGCAGTGCAATGCTGGCTGATGATTGGCCAAGCATGCACTGTGACCCCGCATGCTTGGCCAATCACAGCGCCGGCAGCGAGGAGGGCCATAATTGGCTACAGGCAGGATGCCTGTAGCCAATTATAGTTCAGGGGCTTTAGTACACGCCCCACGGTATAAGAGGCCGCGGCGGCGGCCTCGCATATTGTGTTTCAGTGTCAGCGTGTCAGTGTGTTGCTGACTGCTGACAATATGTGCTTTATTTCTGGGGATTTGTGTGTGCGTGCTGTTAGTACAGCATTGCAGTATCACATCTGGGCGGTTTCTATAGGTGGCCTGTGAAGGGGGCAGGTTTCCTGTGCTTAGAACTTTCCCTGCAAAAAGTGTCATTTTTGCAGGAAAAAAGCTATTTAAAAGCACTCGCGGCTAATGAATTGATGGCTCCTGTAAAACAGAGAACTGTCATTCATTGATAAAAAACAAAAAAAAAAGCGTGGGGGTCCCCCAAATGCAATAGCCAGGCCCTTCAGGTCTGGGATGAATATTAAGGGGAACCCCAGCCAAAAAAAAAAATGGTGTAGGGTCCCCCTCAAAATCCATACCAGACCCTTGAGGTCTGGGATGGATTTTAAGGGGAACCCTAGCCAAAAAAAATGGCGTGGGGTCCCCCTCAAAATCCATACCAGACCCTTATCCGAGCACGCAACCTGGCAGGCCGCAGGAAAAGAGGGGGGATGAGAGCGGCCCCCCCTCCTGCCTGAACCGTACCAGGCCACATGCCCTCAACATTGGGAGGATGCTTTGGGGTCCCCCCAAAGCACCTTGTCCCCATGTTGATGAGGACAAGGGCCTCTTCCCCACAACCCTGGCCATTGGTTGTGGGGGTCTGCGGGCGGGGGGCTTATCGGAATCTGGAAGCCCCCTTTAACAAGGGGACCCCCAGATCCCGCCCCCCCCCCTGTGTGAAATGGTAAGGGGGTACAAAAGTACCCCTACCATTTCACAAAAAAAGTGTCAAAAATGGTAAAAATGACAGGAGACGGTCTTTGACAATTCCTTTATTAAAATCTTTCTTCTTTCTTCATCCTTCGGTTTCTTCATCTTCTCCTTCCGTCATCTTCTTCCATCTTCTTCTTCCATTTTCTTCTTCCTCCGATCCGCTTCTTCTTGCGCTGGTCTTCTCGTCCTTCTCGTCCGGCATCTTCTTCCATGGCGTCGGCGTCGGTGTCTCTTCTTGGGCCACTCCTCGCAATGGGAGGCTTCCGCTGTGTGAGGCTTCGCTGCGTCTGACAGGTCTTTTATAATGGAGGGCACCTGGTGACCCCGCCCCCTCTGAAGCACGGGGACGTCATGGGGAATTCCCTATGGCGGTCCCCATGAAGTCAGAGGGGGGCGGGGTCACCAGGTGCCCTCCGTTATAAAAGACCTGTCAGACGGAGCGAGGCCTCACACAGCGGGAGCCTCCCATTGCGAGGAGCGGCCCGACAGAAGAACAGATGCCGACACCATGGAAGAAGATGCCGGACGAGAAGGAGGAGAAGACCAGCGCAAGAAGAAGCGGATCGGAGGAAGAAGAAAATGGAAGAAGAAGATGGAAGAAGATGACGGACAGGAGATCATCAGAGACTGCAGACATAAAACAGGAGATGGTCAGAGATGGAAGACATGATACAGGAGATGGTCAGAGACTGCAGGCATAATACAGGATATGATCAGAGACTGCAATCATGGTAGAGGAGATGGTCAGAGACTGTACACATGATACAAGAGACAGTCAGAGACTGCAGACATGATACAAGAGATGGTAAGAGACTGCAGACATGATACAAGAGATAGTCAGAAACTGCAGACATGATACAAGAAATGATCAGAGACTGCAGATATAATACAGGAGATGGTCAGAGACTGCAAATATAATACAGGAGATGGTCAGAGACTGCAGACATAGTACATGAGATGGTCAGAGACTGCAGACATGGTACAGGAGATGGTCAGAGACTGCAGACATGATACAATAGACGTCAGACTGTAGACATGATACAAGAGACGGTCAGAGACTGCAATCATAGTGCAGGAGATGGTCAGAGACTGCAAACATGGTACAGGAGATGGTCAGACTGCAGACATGGTACAGGAGATGATCAGAGACTGCAGACATAATACAGAAGATGATCAGAGACTGCAGACATAATACAAGAGACGGTCAAAGACTGCAGACATGGTACAGAAGCTTGTCAGAGACTGCAGACATGTTACAGGAGATGGTCAGAGACTGAAGCCATGGTACAGAAGCTGGTCAGAGACTGCAGACATTATACAGGAACTGGTCAGAGACTGCAGTTCCTATGAACGTTAGTAGATAATGGCCGATTGGCCCTCTCACCTGACCCAGCGATACAGCAACGGTTCCTCCGATCAGGAGTCTGCTCACTCTGATTTGCCCGTGGCGACTCTGCTGGGTAGCACCCAGATCTGTAAAAACCCCCCAGGACAAACCCCTTTCCATTAGTGCAGACCCCCTCAGGACAAACCCCCCCTCCATTAGTACAGACTCCCCCAGGACAGACCCCCATCAATTTAGTACAGACTCCCCCAGGACAACCCCTCATTAGTACAGACCCCCCCCCCCCAGGACAAACTCCCCCTCCATTAGTACAGACCCCCCCAGGACAAACCCCCCCCCATTAGTACAGATCCCCCAGGACAAACCCCCCACCATTAGTACAGACCCCCCAGGACAAACCCCCCTCCATTAGTACTGAATGAATGAATGAATAACTTGTATAGCGCTACAATGCGAACTGAATCGACTCAAGGCGCTGTATTGGCGTTTGGTTACTGATCCCCCAGGACAAATCCCCCCCTCCATTAGTACAGACCCCCCCAGGACAAACCCCCCTCTATTAGTACAGACCCCCCTCCATTAGTACAGACCCCCTGGACAACCCCCCCTCCATTAGTACAGACCCCCCAGGACAAACCCCCCTCCATTAGTACAGACCGCCCAGGACAACCCCCCCTCCACTAGTTTACATAAAAACACCCGGGCGGCAGCTGAAGAGGAGAGGACAGTGTGCAGCCACGCCGCCCAGGTGGAGAACAGATCGAGACAGGCTTGGGCGGGAGTAAGAGATACAGAGAGGAGGAGGAGAACAATGTGTCAGGCATGGAGCGCCCCCCCCCCCAGCGACGTCAGTGCGTGGCTGGTCTCTCTCCACACAGAGACCAGCTGCTTCGATCTCTGGCTGCTCTCCTTCTTTGAAAGAAGGAGGGAGGGGGGACGGGCTTCAGCAGGAAAGTAAACACAGTGGCGGCGACGCCGCAACAGTGATCGGTGGAGAGAGACGCCTCTGGACATGGAGAGGAGGAGGAGGGAGGGGAGCACTCTGTCGCTATAGCGCCCCCTCCTCTCTGGCAACTGGGTGCACGGCACCCCGAGCACCCGCCTGGGATCGGCCCTGACTGCCTTAACCCTCTTGGTCATGGAGTTCACCAGAGCTGTTGAGTGTGTTGAGTTATTTTGAGGGGACGGTAAATTTACACTGTTACACAAGCTGTACACTTCTGGATATGACGCTGAGCATGTGCACTCAACCTCTTTGGTCGACCATGACGAGGCCTGTTCTGAGTGGAACCTGTCCTATTAAACCGCTGTATGGTCTTGGCCAACATGCTGCAGCTCAGTTTCAAGGTCTTGGCAATCTTCTTATAGCCTAGGCCATCTTTATGTAGAGCAACAATTCTTTTTTTTCAGATCCTCAGAGAGTTCTTTGCCATGAGGTGCCATGTTGAACTTCCAGTGACCAGTATGAGAGAGTGAGAGTGATAACACCAAATTTAACACACCTGCTCCCCATTCACACCTGAGACCTTGTAACACTAACGATTCACGTGACACCGGGCAGGGAAAATGGCTAGTTGGGCCCAATTTGGAAATTTTCACTTAGAGGTGTACTCACTTTTGTTTCCGGCGGTTTAGACAGTAATGGCTGTGTGTTGAGTTATTTTGAGGGACAGCAAATTTACAAGCTTTACACTCATTACTTTACATTGTAGACAAGTGCAATTTCTTCAGTGTTGTCACATGAAAAGATATAGAGAAAAGGGTAAAGAAACTGTGCTAAGCGGATAAAAAACACAAAATTCCAAAATATAACACAAGCTGCAATTCTCCTGTATAACATAAACACAGTAGGCATAAATCAGAAGAAAAATATAATCACGCTAAACCTATAAGCAATCAGTAGTTAGTAATTGCATAAATACAAAATCAGTGAAAAGGTCCACCAGTGTTCAAATAATGATATAGTCCATCAATGTGTACAATGGCATCTCCAAACGCTGTCAAATCATGTTCTGAATCCACCACCAGATAGAAGAAATCACTTCTTACCAGCTAACCATGATCCCCGTTACAGAGGATCAAGGAAAACATTTGTAGTTTAACCACAACCCGGTTCCAGCACACAGTAAGCACGTTCAGTTATCCTCAAGCCGCCTCTCATAGGCTCAGACCGGTGGATGGACGGATGTGGTGCATAAAAAAATAAAGGCTCCAAATAGTATAAAACCTTTTACATTTATTAAAACTTTAAAATACAAAGTATTGCACTTACAAAGTTAGCATCGATATAAGCCTTAAGTCTGATGTGCCGGCCGGCGCACAAACAGACAAACCCGTCCTTCCGGGAAACGAGATGTAAACACAAGGTGACATTAGCGCGTCGCTCCGCCCTACGCGTTTTGTAAAACTATTTACAAAAATGTGAGGGGTGTAATTACTTTTGTGTGATACTGTATAAATGTGAGTTAGGGAGCTTAGATTGTAAGCCTGTTGAGGGTGAGGGACTGATGGAAATGTACAATATACTGTATATTTGAAGTGATGCGTAAATTGATGGCGCTATACAAGTACCAATAATAAATAACATCAGATTAAAATATTTCCCAACATATTATCCAGATCACTTACCGAGTCACTCACACTGGTCTGAAAGATGGAAACATGTATCCAACTTTATTCCATATGACACCAGAAGATCGGGTCTGTTTTAAAGCTATTATTACATTTTTGCAGCATTTTGGGTGGAACTGGGTTGGAATAATAACATCAGAGGATGGCAGCGGTGATGAGGAGGCCCAACATCTGAACAAGATGATGAGAGAACATGGGATCTGCACAGATTATATCATTCAACTCAAACGAAGAACAGTTTATAATTATCGCACACCAGGATTAATTACTGAATCAAAAGCTAAGGTCGTCATAGTGTGCGGAACTTCCTTAACTCACTTTTATTATTTTGCTTTCCGTTTATACTCTGGTATAGAAAATATCACATTTATTTTCCCACCATCATGGACTAAGTTAACTGATTTCTATTATTTGAATTATACATCTCTTAGCTACAGCTTCATATTTGTGTGGCCACGAGAACAAAAAATAAACCTGGATGTTTATACCAAAGGTGTCACCTTCTCCAGCTGCTTAAAAGACCCCCTACTGGAAGATATTTGGATTGTACGGTTTAACTGCCTTTCCCCAAACCCACACAAAAATCGCTATCTTCAAAGAGAATATAATTCGCATTTAAAACCTTGTACAGGTGTAAAAGATATTTCAACCTTCTTGTCTTCTTATACAACTCATCCCTCCTTTATATACACGGCTGTATATGTTCTGGCCCATGCTCTACATAGAATGTTCATGAAGAAAAATAAATCTGAACAAAATGGATTCCAGCACAGAGTAAGTTGGATAATAATTATTTATATTACTATGATATACCAAAATACCAAAAAAACAAAAAAAGATCTGTATAGACAACCAATAGCTAATTCCTTATAATTTATTAGACAAATACAAAATTGTAAACAGCACTTAAAAGGGGTTGTAAAGGCAGATGGGTTTTTTATATTAATGTATTCTATGCATTAAGATAAAAAAACCTTCTGTGTGTAGCAGCCCCCATCAGCCCCCCTAATACTTACCTGAGCCCCATCTCTATGCAGCGATGTACACGAGGGCACAACTCTCTCTCCTCTTTGGCTGAGACACAGCAGCGGTGCCATTGGCTCCCGCTGCTGTCAAAGTCAGTTAGCCAATGAGGAGAGAGAGGAGGTGGGGTGAAAATGGACACACGGAGCTGCAGCTCAGCTCGGGTGCCCCTATAGCAAGCTGCTTGACAGGAGGGAGGGGCCAGAGCACTGAATAGGGACCCTGGAAGAGGAGGATTCAGACTGCTCTGTGCAAAACCAACTGCACAGAGAAGGTAAGTATGACATGATTGTTATTTTTAAAGAAAATTTAAAAATGATTTTTAATGATTTTTATTAAAGTTTTTCATAGAACAATTAACAAAATCTTGACATTTCTTTGAGCATTGCACAGTGGCCATTATACATCATACGTACAAAATGCACAGGGAATCCGCCTCATGTGTTCACAAGAGCAGTTATCATTTTTGCTATAGACTGTATTCTATTTATTTTTTTCCCCCCACATTTATGGTGCATGTAACATATCCTACTGTGGTTCTTCTACCGTACCCTTCTTATCATAGCCTACGACCAAGTGCAGGCTCTATATTATGGGTCTTGGAGTACTGCCCACCCGCCTGGAAACACCAGCTCCCCCTCCTATCATTGGGGGAGTCTGGCCTCCAGGTCTCAGGGTGGCCCCCTCCGGACCTCGTAAAATCCATGTCTTGTTGAGAGAAGGGAGGGAGTAGATCATAGAGGAAAGGAAAGGAGGGGAGGGATCAGAGTTAGTGGGAGTAGAGTTGGGAAAAAGGGGTTAGGGAGGGAGGGGGGGCTCCACGCTCTGTATTTCATTCAAAAAGGGTCCTGGTTTGTGATTGTCCGGGGATCATTTGTCAAATAACTGATCCATGGTTCCCATACTTTATTAAACAGTTTATTTTATCCTGCTGTTAGTCTTTCATTCAGCATAAGCCGTGACATTTTGTCTTTGAGTTGTAAGTTCAGGGCAGGTAGGTTCCCCATCGGTGACACCCGCCCTGGAATCACAGGCCCCAGGGGTGTCTTTCTATCCCCCCCTTGGGGGGGGGGGGTGGGTACAGCTCTCCGCCATCCCTTAAAAAAATTTATGTCAGGTAATGATCAACAAACTTTTATCTTTCAAGTTATTTAAACGGACTGTGCGACAAACTGCACTGTTCCTGTGCAACCGGGGTGACTGAGTGTAGTCTACCGTCATTTGTAGACCTCAACCAGTCTGACATAGAAGAATTTTAGCATTCCCCATTCAGGGGCAGTGGTGACTATCACGTTTAGGTAGTTTCAGGAGATTTTCTGGCCCACGCGTTCTTTCGGTCCTGCCACAACGGCGAGAGGGGGTGATTCCCCTGGTGGAGGGGGTGGGAGCGTGTGAGTCCCGTGAGATGATCCCCAGGTTCAGCAATAGATCTTCCCTATCTTGAAATGTTGTGAAAGAGTGGGATCTCCCTTTGTAGGTGAATGACAACTTGAAGGGAAATACCCATCTGTATTTTATCTGTTTGTTCACAAAGTGTTGTAGTAAGGGCTTCAGATTTCTTTGTTTTTGTACTGTGGAAGGAGCTAGAAGATCCGTGAAGAGCTGTATAGGTGCTCCGAATAAGGATAAGTCTTGTCTATTGCATGCAGCAAACATCAACTTCTCCTTTATACGATAATAGTGCGGCTTGACTATGTTATCGTTTGGTAGGCCATCCTGCCTCGGGGCTGTTACAGCTCGGTGAATTCGATCAATCTCCATATGGTGTGCGTTTATGTCGGGGATCAGTTCTTTCATTAGCTATCTCATGGCTCCTTCTAAGTCCGTAGGCCTCGTAAACGCACATTATATCTGCGAGATCTGTTTTCCAAATCTCCACTTTTAGTGTTTGCCTCTTCCAGCCTATCCTGTAGGTCAGTGATCATATTAGAGTTCTGATTGACCTTTTTGACTGTGCCTTCCATCTTAGTTTCAATCATCTCAAATCTTTCGCCTATACTTTGAATGTCCCAATTGAGGTCAGTAGTAATTATAGCACATGCTTTAGATAGCTCCTGCTGCAGCATTGTAGAAAAGTGTGCAAGTAACACTGTATCCCCAGCATAGTGAGTTGGCTGTGGTGCAGAAATGACAGGGCTGGGTTGGCTAAAAATAACATCAGTCATTTCTGCCATGTTCCTGTCCACAGAGGACATTGGAGAGTCTGCAGGCTCTTGTATGTCCCTTTATATGGCCAGTGATGGGGGCTGTAATAGGGAATCTACCTGCAGGTCTGCATCTAAGTCTCAGGATTATTGGGAGGAGCAGGGTTTCCTGATTTGCTCAGGCTGGAACCGTTTGGCCTCTTCCCTCTGGGGTTTGTCCATACCTGGTTCTGTGTCTGTGTTGCCTCGTGCTGTCCCCGTGCTGACGCCATCTTTGATTGTGGCCTGTGTCCATGGGAGGGCCCAGCTGCTCCGTTAGTCTTATGCCCCGTACACACGGTCGGAAATTCCGACGGAAAATGTCCGATCGGACCATGTTGTCGGAAAATCCGGCCGTGTGTGGGCTCCATCTGACTTTTTCCATCGGAGCTGGATCTCAAATTTTCCGACAACAAAATCCGATCACGGCAATTCCGATCGCGTGTAGCCTATTCCGAAGGACAAAGTGCCACGCATGCTCAGAAGAAATTCTGAGATGGAAGCGCTCGGTCATTGTTTTCAATGGGGCACGTTCACACATGTCTCGGTGCATGCGCAATGCGAATTGACGAAAAGACGCAACCGTCCTTGGTGCGTTGCGGGACGGATCAGGTGCGAATTCAGGCCCATTATCTTCTATGGGCACGCATCTGATTTGCATCTGGCTTGCGTCCTGAACAGAAATTCGTGCCACTCAAACACCGCCCCTTCTTCCTGTTCCTCCCCTGTGTCTTTTGAAATCCAGAATGGAACCAGCATGTCCAAAAGAGGCCGAAAAGCATCATCAAAGGAGAAAGAAGCAGTGGATTGCGAGGAGTTGATCAGACTTGTGAGGGACAAACCCATGATTTATGACACCCGGCATCCTAAATATAAGGACAAGTTGCCAAAAAACGTGCATGGCAGGAAATTGGCAGAGACCTCTTGCCAGCGTGGAACAGGTGCTCTTCCCAAGTTCAGGCTGACAAATGTAAGTTTTTTTTATTACCTTTTACTACCTGTATATGCTGTTCTGTATTTTTTAGATGGTGTACATTAATTTAATTTCTTTGATTTTACCCAACAGCATGTGGTCACCCCCAAATCTGTACCAGGCCACATGCTGTAAACATTGTGCACATAACAGCTTTATCTATGGATGGTTGAGTCCCTAAATAAATGCATATTCTTATAATTTCTAGGGTCAGTAATATGACATACACCAGAAATGTGAGTTAAAAAAGTTTTAATTTTCATAGCCAAGATTACATACAACACTTTTCATACAGCACACTTAGCATTATATTATCATGCATTTACATCCAGCAAAAAAATACATATTTATTTTTAGTCAATAGAATTCATCTGCCAAGGCACCTCCCCAGCTGGTGACAAAAAAAAATTCTTCTCTAATAAGTGTACCAGTAGTGGTGCCCCTAGGAATATTGCAATATGCTGCCTCCATGTTATGGGTCAGGGAATCTTCAAAAAGAAACCCATCTCTTTCATGCACATAGTTGTGCAGGGCACAGGCAGCTTTAATCGCACTGATCGCATGATCAATACTTAGGTTAATAGAGGTATGCAGGAATCTCCACTTATTGCAAAGAATTCCAAATGTACATTCTACTACTCTGCGTGCCCTAGTCAGCCTATAATTAAACACTCTTTTTTCAGTTGTCAGAGAGCGACTTGAATAAGGCCTGAGCATGTTCTGGGACAATGCGAAAGCTTCATCTCCCACAAATACATGTGGGAGGAGAGGCTCTGTAGTCCCTGGCAGGGCAGAATTATTGGGCAAGTCTAGTGTATTGTCACGCAGCATGCGGCCAAATGAGGAATGTGAGAATACACTAGAATCTGAGCTGCTGCCATAAGAACCTACATCAACATAAATAAATTTATAATTTGCGTCTGCCACTGCCATTAATACCAACGAAAAATATTTTTTATAATTAAAAAATTGGCTCCCACTAGCTGGAGGCTTGAGGATGCGTACATGTTTGCCATCAATGGCTCCAAGACAGTTGGGGAAGTTGCATCTCTCCCAGAATAGGTCAGCTATCATCAGCCATTCTTCTTGTTTGGGCTTCTTCATAACAATGTCCTTCAGTTCTTCCCATATGACTAGGCAGGTATCATGAACAATGACAGTAATCGTTGATTTTCCAACCTTGAATTCATAGTGCAAACTTCCAAAGGAATTCCCTGTTGCTAAGTACCTAAAATGACAAAAAATAAAACAAATCATTATGTTGTTCTTTATTTTTCAGTGCGCTACTTACAGACAAGATGGCGTAGCATACATGATGCTTACAGAAAATGCATGAGGCACCTCAGAGAAACAAGCAGCGCCTAGGGTACCCTATATGTATGCCAGGGACTTAGATTTTCTACAACCCATAGTGGAGATGAGGGAGTAAGTTTTCATTTACATCATCTATGTAACGCCAAATCTGGTAATCATCAATATGCAAGTTAATTTTTAAAATGTTTACTATATAAAACAGGACATAATCTAGTTGGGAGGAGCAAGATGTTTTGGAGGAAGAACAAGAACAACAAACAGAGGAGGAAGCACCCATTGATATTCCAGAAGACACAGAGGATTTAGCACTAATCCAAACATCTTCCAGTCTCTGGGAAACTCAGCCAGAAGAACAATGTTCAGGGGCAGAGGAGGCTGTTCCTGGGCCATCCTCTGCTCCTGCACAAATTGATCAGCCTGGCAAAGTGCCACGGAGGCGTCCAGCACTATCCCAACCAGACCTAAGTGAGCGCTTATTAGACATGTTAAAAAACATGACGGGAAAGGTGGATGCATTTTTATGTCCCGATACAATCCTGGCGCTCAGTTTTGTACCCCTAATTAAAAAGATACCCCCAGAGCGGTACTATGAAATGCGCAAAACTATAGAAAAAATGCTGCACTCCTTCTCCCAGCCACAGGAGGAAGCTGCATTTAAATACCCAAATGTGCCCCAACCAAGACCTCCCCATCACTACCCAAGATACCCGCACTACCCTGAGCAGCAACACCATCCTTACCCCTATAATCCACCATCATATCCCTCAAGTTATGACAGGCCAATCTCCAGATATGAAGGGCCACCCAGTAACCTTCCCTATCCCATCCCATCCCCACTTCCTTAAATTAGGGCCCCCCCCCCAAACTCAGGGTATGTATGGGCAAAGTCAACATGGGGAGGCTAGGCCTGCTCCCCACACTGCCAGTGATGACCCAGCTTCCGCAACTCAATACTCCTATGAGGCCCCTTTCCAAAAAACATATCAGAATCTGTGATGTGGTCTGTTCGTGGTTAAGGACCCACATGACACATTTTAATAGAACAGGGAAGAGGCCTACTTGACAGGCAAGTTTTTTTGATTTTAAGTTATTGCAGAGTTAATTTATGTTTTATACATGGGTAAAGTTTATATTTTTATCATATTTTAGGATACGTGAATAAATTTTTTTGTGCGGTCATATTTTAACAAATACCCAGGTTAAAAAACATAAAAAAAAAAAAACATGGTCAATATAACGCATGAGAAATGACATGAGTGATAATAATTACCTTAATGTGATCAATAATCTTTCAGCAGGCTGGATACTTGTTCTGAAGCTCGTGTTCTGACGCTGCAAGCGAGGGGAGATTAAGCCCAGCAATTCGTCAAAACTGAGTAAAACAAAAAAAACATCATAAATACATGTGGGAAAAACATTGGGGCATACTGTAAAAAAAGTAAGGTAAGTGGTTAAGGACATTATTTAGGGTAACAAGGCAGGCATATTTAGTTCCAATCTAATTATGGCTAAATAAGTGACAGGAACAAAAAAAAGGCATATGGGTCCTCATTTCAACAAAGAAGAAGCCACTGGCCTTTTAAATTAACAGTAGCAATTGTCTGAGCCAAAAATGCTAAACAAAGCTGCGTGGCAGCACTACCACCCACAAAGCAACTTGTGACTAGCAATTTTGGGACAAGGTATTTGGGGGTTAAAACACAAAAAAAAAGGAAATAGGACCTGGCTTACACCAGGAGGGGGTGCAAGGTGAGGATAATTTAGTGCCCTTAAGGTTGCATGCTGAAATAATGTACAGTTGGTATTTTTTTTGGGGGGGGGGGGGACAAGGCTTATTAGTTACAATAATCTTAACATAAAATAATCACACATAGGTTAGACTGGATGGACTTGGGTCTTGCAAATATAAAAAACACTATACATCTAGGGCTACAAATTAAGTATGGTTTGGCAGAAACAGTACTCACCTACTAATTGACATGCGGGTGAAATTGAAAAATTTCCCTTCATGCCCACGGAGGTGCCCATACAATATCATGAACTGGCCTCTTTCTTCTCGATTTGCAATGATGGGATGAACCCAGTATCTTCTTCTTCTCCGCATCCTTCTGCGATTTGCTTCTTCCAGCAAGATTGCTGCTGTGGCAGCAACAACAGTTGGCATGATCATTGGCAGAGCAGCACACATCTTGCAACGAAACACACACAACACAGGTACAGACTGCTGGACAACCAGAAAGTGTAGACTGAGCTACCAGGTTTTATAAGCAGCCGCACAATCAGCCAAAAACCTTGGTCAGCACAAAATTAGCAACTCAAATTAGGTAGGAAGGGTTACTAATGAATTTGCTGCAGCTTCGCACCGAAAATGCGCACAATCCGCAGAACAGCCGGCGTTTCACTGTGCAGTCACGCAGGGCCTTGAAATCGCAATGCACTAGTCTGAACCCAGGCTGAAGGAGAGGACACTCAGTAGCTGTTTACACATCTGGAGCACTAGTGTTGGACACCAGGACACTCTTTTTATTCGGATGTCCCACACACGTGCTCCAGTGGATACTATAGGGGTGTCTCCATCTGACAAACTTTCACAAAACAGGTAATAAGTATTCCAGCTTTAGAAAGTGTCAAAAATAATGTTTTTTCTGCTTTGAACTCGGCCAAAAAACACAATTGTATGACACGTCCAAGCAATGTTTCAGATTCCTATTTCTGCCCTCAAATATATGTGTGCTAAGTATTCCTTTTTTACATTCTCATAGGGGAGAGAAGACTCTGGACGTCTGAGGACAACAGGGACCCCACACCTCCCAAAGAAGGGGAAATACCAACACCAGAAGCAGAGGAGGAGGAAGGAGAGATTGTAGAAGTTCAAGAAATTGTCACCACAACAGGTAAATGTCTGAGACCACAGCTTCAGGTAAGCTAATTAATGTATGCCTGCATATTTATTAAACACTGTGTTTTTTTGGGTTTATTTTTAGGTGATGTGGATATTGTGGAAGAAGAATCACATTTTACCAGTGAAAGTGCACACGTCCTCATCGGGGAGATAATGGTGTGCAATCGGGATTTAGATGATATCAAGAAAAACATCAATGATGTTCAACAAA
This sequence comes from Lithobates sylvaticus, assembly GCA_028564925.1. Lineage (NCBI taxonomy): Eukaryota > Metazoa > Chordata > Amphibia > Anura > Ranidae > Lithobates > Lithobates sylvaticus. The sequence goes on along the minus strand of CM053026.1, from coordinate 19,305,090 downwards.
AAATGAAGAACATCATTGATGTTTTAGGTAAACTCTGAAACACCCCAAACTAGCTAGCAGACATTTTCTGTTTTTCAACCACAAAATGTTCACGTTTGAAAAATACAAAATTTGGAAGATGCACACAGTGTGTCAACATGTGCTATCTCCCATCATGGGGAATCAATGTCCACGTTTTGTGCGTGCAACCCCTTCCTTGCTACTAAAGTGGCTGAGATGAAGGGGTTGCACCCCCAAAACACGTACATTGATCCCCATGATGGGAGATTGCACATTTTGACATTCTATGCATGGGTTCTGGAAGAAAATGCCCAGTTTGATCCCCAATTTGTGTGCTTCTTCTAAATTTTGCTTTTCCAGTGGTGACACCCCATGTGATGAAGGCAATATCAACACAGTTTGGACATACTCATGTCTGATATTGTCTTCACTTTTCAAAGTTGAACTTTGTAAGTTCCTGTGTTCTGTATGTTCTGCTTTGATACATGCCTGTTTCCACAAAAGCGCCAAGTTATATTAATGTTAGCAAATAATGTTATCTACACCAAATATGTTGGTTTGTTGTAAAACCCATTTAGAAACACACACGTGAATGTGCTTGAAGTAAAAATTTTCAGTATCAACAATGTGTGGCTTCCTTATTCAATACCCCAAATGCAGTATTTGCAGTAAAGTTGTTGTTTTCTGTGGCAATGGGTGTTATTTACTAAAGGCAAATCCACTTTGCACTTCAAGTGCAGTTTCAGGTGCACTTTTGCAGTGCAATTGTAGGTCATTGTGGATTTTTCTTTAGTAAATAACACCCACAGTGCTTTTTAATTAACCACCAATCACGCCATTTTCAGGACTGCACACATTTCTGTCATGGTGCTGAAAAGGAGTAATCTTTTGGTCAGTAATGCACTACATACCTTAACTAGAAAAACTAGCTGTATGTATCAGACCCACAACATTAGAAGATTATTTTTAGGAAGAAGAGACTGTCACTTCATCTCGCCCAGAAAGTGGGTTTACACTGTTGAAGATAAAGGCCCAAAAATAAACCATTAAATAAGCTAGGAGACACCTAAAACAAACCCAAGCAGTAAATGAAAACAAATGTTCTTTCATTTTAAAAGTTAAATGTATTAAAAAATGCCTCTCAGACATTGTCTGGCATATCAATGGCCCCCCTACCCACAAAGTACTCCATATATCTTGTTCTGACTTTACGGGCGTTTTGGGGGGCAAGCCAGGACATACAGCTTCATGGGCCGTCAGGTTGGCATTTTGGGGTACGTCTGCATCAGGGCCGAAATGAGACCACATAGTTGGGTGAATGATTTTTTTTTTAAATTGTGCAGAATGCAGCAGGAAAGCACAATATGATTCAGTTTATATTCCGTCATGTGGATGGGTATCAAAAATAGGCGGAACCGGCTGGCCATTATCCCAAAAGTGTTCTCCCCTACTCTTCAGGCTCTGGACAGCCTGGACGGACACTCTGGTCCGGGGTGAGGGTCCTCATGGGGAAAGGCCGCATCAGATGTCTTAAAAGTGCAAACGCCTCATCCGCGACAAACACAAAGGGGAGTCCTTCTGCATTCTCCTCTGGAGTTGGCAAGCCCAGAATGCCACTCTGGAGACGCCAGTAGAACTCCGTCAGCGCGATGACTCCACCATCCGAGATCTGGCCATTTTTCCCCACGTCCACATACAGGAAGTCATAGGTCGCTGACACCACCGCCAACATCACGATACTATTATACACCTTGTAATTATAATAGTAGGACCCCGAGTTGGGGGGTGGGACGATGTGGACATGTTTCCCATCAATTTCCCCTCCACAGTTGGGAAAGTCCCAACAGCTGGCAAAGTGGGAGGCCACAGTCCGCCATTCCTGTGGCATTGAAGGAAACTGTGGAGTCAAACAAGAATTTTTTTTTTATTTTTGCACATAAACATTGCAAGCAGATTAGAAACAAACATTTTGGACCAAGATCAGTCTTACATTTTTGGAAAACAGTATTTTTAAAAAAAAGTATAATGTCCCCTTAGCAGATCCCCCCCCCCCCCACATCTGATGGCCCATTGCCAAAAATTAGGGGTGGATGTATGGGACAGGTAACCCTCTCAACTTCATTGAGAGCTTAATGCCTACATAATGTGTGATAGTTTGGCCAGACCCTCCTTACTTTACACTATTGGCAGCCCACCGGACAGGTAAGAAGTGTCATAATCCCAAAAAAATATCACTAAATGAACAAATGGAAGCACATTTTTCCATTCTGCTATTACCTATCAAGATAATAATAGGAGTAAAAAGAAAAAACATTTAGCATTTGAAAGTATTGAGGCAGGCCCTTGCACTACATGCTTTGCTGAATTTAACAATAATATGACCACTAAAGAGTTAGGTATAGTGTGTATTGGGTTTGGCAGAGTCAGCAGATAGGGGATTGGTATCAGCTGACCTAGCAGTTGGGGGAGGGGGGTTCCTAATGGGTTTGGCCCACCAAAAAAAAAAAACCTTGGGGACTCTGCATGAAGTTAAACACACACATAACATTTGTAGAGATTTTAGGGGGTGTTTAGGGGAAACCAATACTATGAAGTTGACAAAATACATTGCTAAGTGACTAGGCTATAGGTGTATATGGGCCCAGGAGAGCATGCTGGCGGAGGTAAGTGAAGGCAAAAATGCATGAAGGACAAAAAAAGCATTCAAAGCTTTCAGCATGCATGAGGACAAAGGGGCACAGCATATTACAGCATATTGCAATACTGGTAATTAGGGAACGAGGAAAGAAAAACAATACATTAGAAAACAGTGAATACTTAGAATGTGATGTTAAAGGAGAAATCTTACCTTCATATAGTCCTTCTGCAGGACCTGGATGATGGCAGAATAGGTCTCTGGAATAATGATACCCAGAGCCTGGGGGAAGATGCCTGTGGAGAACTTGAGGTCCTGAAGGCTTCTCCCTGTCGCCAAGTACCTCAACGTGGCAACTAGCCTCTGCTCCGGAGTGATGGCTTACCTCATGCAGGTATCCTGCCTGATGATATAAGGGGTCAGCAAAGCCAACAGACAGTGAAAAACGGGGTCCGTCATCCTGAGAAAGTTCCTGAAATCATCAGGAATATTCTCTCGGATCTCACAAAGCAAAGGCATGTGCGAGAATTGGTCACGCTGGAGCAACCAATTCTTGGTCCATGAACTCCTCCTTGCCCTGTTCATGGACTGGGCTTGTGTCAAAGCTAAAAGCCCAACACCAAGCCCCTGCACAGCACAAAATCTACGACGAGTACGTACACGAAACATGGCTTCAAAGCGGTCGGCTGGTCAGACCGGACTAACAGAAAGCACCGATAAACAGCAAGGCCTGAAAGAATGAACTGAATACCATAAACGAGCAGACAATAAGCAGTGAAAATCAAAGCATACTATATCAAGATATCAAGATATAGACCGCAATGACAAACAAATGCGAACTGACTACACGCACTGATAAACAGACAAGCGCAAACTGAAGAGCAGTAACAATCTGAAGCACAAGTCTGAAAAGCGTGAATCGCCTCTAACCAAACTTCTACTAACAAGTGATAAACACTAAATCAGCAGAAGGAGCCCAAAGGGTGCCAGACGTGGTGCTGAACTTCCCTTTTCTAGTCCCGTCGTACAAGGCTTACGTCATGGCATTCTTGACGACCGGAAATTCCGACAACGTTGTCCGACCGTGTGTATGCAACACCAGCTTTGGACAAAATCAGACGGAAATGATCCAACAAATTTGGTCATCGGAATTTCCGACCGTGTGTACGGGGGCTTAGGCTGTTTGTGTTGCAGTTTTTTGGGCCTACCTGTTGTCCGCCTGTTCATTACCGCCTCGGTGTATCTGCTGTCCGATTTCCCATGTTTTTTCCCCGCTGTCTGTGCTAATTATATCTCTATAGGTTCAGAGCGTGTCCTTCTCCGAGATCCCGCGCATGTACACTTAAAGAAAATTCTAAAACGACTCCCCTATCCCCACGAACCCACCCCACAATTAAATCCCTGTATTTAGATCACTCAATGTCCCCCATAAAGCAAAGTGATCCTCCCACCTGGATCTGGGACAGACAACCCTAAAAAGATCCCCCTATATCAGTGGTTCTCAATCTTTCTAGTGCCGTGACCCCTTGATAAATTTCCAAAGTTGTGGGAACCCTTAACAGTAAAATCATTTTCGGAGCGTGGGTTGTCAGCACCCAAGACAAGACAAGTTATTTGTGCCCCTAACCCATGGAGATTTAGGGCTTCCACTCGTACAGTATTAAAACCCCTGATGGTACATTTTAGGATGTACCCCTCTTTCTCTCTGTTCTCCTTTCTTTCCCTTTTATCTCTCTCTATCCTAATTTCTTGATTTATTTCCTCATCCCTCTCTCTAGCTGTCTTTCTTGTTCTTTCTCTTATTTTTTTCTCTCACTTTTTCTTTGTTCCTCCCCCTCTTTTCCTCTCCCCTCCATGTATTCTCTATGTTTATTCCTTCTCTTACTCCTGAGTGGCGGGGAGTTGGGATGAGTGACAGTGCTGTGGGGAGTTCTGATCAGCCAACTTATGTGCTCTTGATCAAGGTCATCTGGTGATCTGAGAACTGTAGTGGGGACTTTTAATGGTAACTGTAATCACAGGTAGTGTTACTAACTATGTCTCCGGAGTCACTGTGTCTCTGACTTTGTGGTGTCTTGTAGCAGTGGCACCTATGCCGAAATCAGGAGATAGAGTCTCCTCCAGCCCCTCCCACTTGGCATTCCTCACCAGTCAGCTGACCTCTAGTCTCTGCTCTCCCCAGCCATGCTGTGAAATGAATGGGGGGCTGTGAAGAGGCTCCAGGGGCAGCTCTGCTGGGTGGCTAAAAAAAGGCTGGGAGAGCAGTGCAGGCTTCAGGAACAACCCAGGATTCGGTGACCCCTGGCAAATCATCATTCAACCACCAAGGGGGTCCCGACCCCCAGGTTGAGAACCACTGCCCTAGATGGACCCTAACTAAAGCACCTGCATGTTCATAAGACATGAACCCCCTGTGAGTCACAGTACCAGATAACCTCTCGGGGGATCGGACATCTGGACCATGCTGCACCTTAAAAAGCTTAATGGGCATGTACAGTGCAAAACCCTAATGCCAGGAGTCCCTGATGGAAATCCGATTCGGTATACCACCGCTGGTGACAGCACTGAGACAATAAAGGCTGACTAGATCCGTTCAATAAATACAAACTGCCGGCCGACTCATATAGTGTATATAGTATATGATAAATCCCAGGAAAACAACAAACTGACAGTATGGCATAAAAACAGAAATCAAAGCCGCTAATATGACACCATAGGCATAGGTTGATCACAAGATGCCAGGAATTGTAGTTCACACATGACATGCAAAACTATCATGGTAAGTACATACTGTATATACTGCAATTAGTGTGGTCATGATTCAGACTCCCACCTGCGTTTCTGGTCTGGCCCGTGCTGCTGGGTACATCACAGTATGTGGGTAATGTCCTAGCATGGCAGCTAGGACCAGTATAAAGGCACAAGGGGGTCAATTACTCACTGTCCCACCACGATGGATCCGATTCCGAGTCATCTGGCATCCAAATAGATCCTCCAAAAATGGAGAGAGTATGTGGTTGTCTCGCTGGCAAAGGCAGATGTAATATCAGTCTGCAATACATGTGGTGGCGCCATAGTTTCATGTGTCTCAGGGTTCAAGCAAGTGCTGTAAATGGTCCGAACCATGCAGTGCAGCAGGGAATGGGGGATCAGTCCCCATGTCTACATGTATCTCTCCACCCCTGGTAACTTTGTCAGGACATATAGAGCATTAAGCTGCCGCTGAGTTAAAGGAGTCGTAAAGTCTCAAGGTTTTTCACCTTAAAGTGGATGTAAACCCACCACTCATGATTCTCAACTATTGCCATCTTTCTTATGAATATATGTATACATGCCTCCTGCACGTATCCCTACCTTTTAAATATCACCCCCTTCTTCACACCGACCCCTGCAAATCTCCGAAATCCATGAGCGGGTCTATGCTCCGGAGATAAGTGGGTGGAGTTGTGACGTCACTAGACTCCCCGCCCAGCTCTACACTCCCCTTTGGCCAGGCCGCGTCGCAAAGGAAGCAGAGCGTGCTCACGGCCCCCTGTGAGGAAGTTTATTCATATAAATGCATATGGGACATGGTACATAGCAGATATGATGAGCTGATGGGCATATCATAGACATAAAATAAAAATTCCATTATTGCACATGATACATAAAATCAAAAAACAGAGTATGATGTACACACATGATTGAATGAAAAAAGTGCATTCAAAAGCTTGACGCGTTTCGTGGAGGTTGTTCCACTTCTTCAGAAGCAAGTACAGGGTGCGTATCTATAAATAATATTCCAAATTACTCAAATAAAATGAAATGTGGATGTAAGGGGAGGAGAAAACCAAATACCCCAGAGTTACTTACATATCAGCTCTAAAGTTGGTCATAGGATGCTAAAACCTGATGGTTGAGGAAAGCTGCGGACAGCCAAGGCGGAAATCACCAAAATCGAGGGGAAAGATGGGAGGTGTCCATGATGAGTTGCATAAAGATGCCCGCGAACAGTTCCAATTTGTATGAATGTAAAATTTAGGTGGTCAATGGAAAGTATAAGGTTTGACTAACAAGGGGCATGGAGCCTGTAGTAGTGTGGTCAATGTGAGAGTGAAGGGACAGAAAGAAGGGTATATATATTTTTTTGCACATTTTTTTGAGATGACATATTTTGCTATTTGCACATTAATTGCCTTGCTGCTTAGACTGCACATATTTTTATTGGAAACGCGGATTTGCATAGTTTGCACATTTTATGTACTTTATCTTATTATATATGTGATGTTCTAATTATTCTCATATTGCCATTTTTGCATTGGAATCACGTTCATTTATATCTACTTATTTTGCTTATTTGCACATTGATTGGTATTTATCCATCACTCTATGTGAGGTACATTTATTTTGAGTAAGCGCCACATTATTATAAATCTTCAATCTTCTTAGTGTGTGAACACCATTGATGTTGGCAGCTACTTGCTAGGTTATTTTTGAGTCGTTGGTTTGCGCATTAGTACCCACCTTTATAGTAAAAAGATGCAAAGATGATTGACTATAGCAAGGTGCATACTTTCAGAGCTCAGCACATTTCATGTGAAGACACTTCATCAGGAGTAGAGGCATCCATTGGTATGTAAAAAAAATATATGTATTGATAACGATCAGTTCTGGTAAGAACACAAGCATCAAAGAAGGGGGGTAGGAAATATTGCAGTGTAATTACTTACAGAGGACTGGAGAACAGAGGTGCGTGATACTGTACTCATAAGGAGCCGCTGGGATAGGTCGTCCGTCATGGGAGCTGAGGAAGCTATACCATGCAGGGAGCAAACGCCCAGACATAAGATCTCCAAGCAAATAGATTCTCCATATTGTGTATGTGGTAGCACAAAGTGGGGCTCCAGAGGAGTCTGTAAGAAAGGGGGGTGTACTATGAAGAACTCTCAAGGAATAAAGATGGTGCAAGGCCAGTAGTAGCCAAATAGCAGTGAGGGAAGCATTTGGTGAAGGTGTTGAAAAAATAAAACTATGCCGTTTACAAGCCACGAGACTGTATCCAGATTGATGGAACTGGGAGTGAAAAGTGTGTGAGGCAGTCATATGTGACGGCCGTAGTGAAGTGAAAAAGAAAGCCGAAAATTGTGCACGGCAAGAAAAGTGCCAAATATACCAAGATAGTTACCTCATGTGTTAATGGAAAATGTCTCAAACGATAGTTTAGACAAAATGTGTGGCATGGCCGATAGTGCAAATGAGGACATAAACAATAAAGCGTGCTCAGGGCTTCCAATCCACCCTCAGGTAGCTTCCAGCGTCACGATGGGGATGATGGAGGAAGAGAGGCGTCCCACTCCGGGTGGCAAAGCTGTTGTTGATGGCGCCAATGAGGTTCCCCTATATATCGGCCAGATCATGGAGTGGCGCGCACGTCATGATGTTAGAATGACGTCCGACGTGAAGTGTCGAGCGTGACGCCGATGCGCAGCGGGCTAACCCGCCCAATCCCCCGTGCCCTAACATAAGAGGGAGAGAGGGGAGAGGGAGGGCGCCAGGCACGCGTCGCAGCTTCCTAGTCTTTTAACCTGGGGAATTCATCCCCTGTGTGTTGAGAGAAGCAACACGCAGTGGAGGCGAGGGTAAAGTGTCGCCAGCCATCGAGCAGAGGATTAGGATTCTCACCTGATACGCTGTCACTTACCCCAGGGATGCATGCATATCCAACATGGGAGCTATTCAAGCTAGTTGCAAATTCCCAAATAAAAACGGTACGGACAAGGGGATCCTGGAGGTCAGCCAAGAGAAAAAAGAGGTAAGTGCTAATAAATAAAAAGTAAAAAGAAAAGGTTAGATGAGAGCCCTCTAGGAGCTCCAGTGGACAAGAGAAGAATAGTTTTTCACTGCCCACATAACCAACAATTTGCTCAACCTCATTGTATGAGGCTGAATTCCCACTAATGATGACCCCGGAGGGCTTCGACACCCCATCACCCCTCCCTCTCCCCCCAACCTCCTTTCCGAGGCCCCATTCTGAAATTTGCCACCCCAAAAAGGGTGCCTTGGTTGAGAAAAAAAACACACAAAACCCCCAAAACCCCCCACACACCACACAACATGAGTTGTGTTACTGCTCCCGGGGTATCAAAAAACTGTACTATATCTCCATCAGCAATGCGCAATCTGGCTGGGAACAACATTGAATAAGTAATTTTCAACAAACGTAATCTGCATTTAACCTTAACAAATTTTGCCCATTGTTTCTGTACTTCGAAAAATCAGGAAAAAAATACATTTTGTTACCTTTATATTCAATATTACCCTGTTGGCGTGCTTTAGATAATATAAGATCTCTGTCTCGAGAATTTAATAACTTGATGATAATTGGTCTAGGCATGCCTCCGGGTGGTGGAGACTGACTGGGTATACGATGGGCACGCTCAATTGAAAAAAGCCTTGAAAAACCCTCCACCCCCAATATATCCATTAACCATTTCTCAAAAAAAAAACAGGGGATTGGTAGACATGTGCAATTCGTTTAGTTTTCTTTAGTTTTTAGTTTTTTTTTTTTATTTTTGTTTGTTCGTTTTCGTACGAATTAACGAATCGTTCGAATCGTACGAATCCGAATAACGAATCATTCGAATCGAACAAATCCGAAAAACAACGAAAATTCGAAAAAAAACAAAATTAGAAACAACGAATGTACTAATGAAGAAAATCCGAAAAACGAAAACGAACGAAAAAATTTGTACATTTTTTTTTTAATTGGTAATTTTCCATGTCCCTTATGTTTTAACCCCAAATCGGACCCGCTCGTTTTCACAGACATGTGCTGCAATGGAGGAGGAAATTGCTGAGAAATCACATCTGGACCCTCTGCAGACTTGTCCGGGTCCCACAGTGAGTATCCACCACTCTGTGGCACCCTCACCAGCCTCCACGGAATCGCTCATAGGGCACACAATGGAGTATTACATACTCTCTCCTATGGGATCTGCTGAGGCCTACTCAGCTTCCCCACACCAGCCCAGACATATCCACGCAGATACCTTCATAAATACTACTGACCTGTTTAACAAACTGTCAGAGCTGCTTGACAGGGGCCTGACCACCACAGCAAAAAAAATAAAAAAAATAAAAATCATGTTTCATAGTTTGTTATAAAATTTTGCAAACAGATAATTTTTCTGCTTCATTGATATGCGTTGATGAGGCGGCACAGGTGGGCACTGATAGGCTGCACTGGTTGGCACTGATAGGCTGCACTGGTGGGCACTGATAGACTGCACTGGTGGGCACTGATAGGCTGCACTAGTGGAGACAGATAAGTCGGTATAAGTCGGTAGGCCAAGTCCTGTGGGATCCATGCCTGGTTAATTTTAATGAACGTGAGCTTGTCCACATTGGCTCTGGACAGGCGGCTGCGCTTGTCGAGCTTTTCCAATATCAGAATACACGGATAGTGTCTAAAGCGTTTATGAAAACGCAGAAAATGCTATTGGGAAGAAAAAAAACACCGCAAAATTTAAAATTTTTGCAATGTTTTTCCACTGTCAGAATACATGGATAGTGTCTACAGCGTGTATGTAAGAACACACAGAAAATGCTATTGGGAAGAAAAAAAACACGGCAAAATTAAATTTTTTTGCAATGTTTTTCCAATATCAGAATACACGGACAGTATCTAAAGCGTGTATGAACACGCAGAAAATGCTATTGGGGAAAAAAAAAACACAGCAAAATTAAATTTTTTTGCAATGTTTTTCCAATAGCAGAATACACACAGACTATGGTGTATCTCTTACTATATGCAGTGTTGGTCCTAATGGTGCACTGAGCTTGCAGGTAAAACTTTTATATTTTGTCTGGCACTGGCCTCATGGCACTGTTAAAAGACTGTGCACTGCACCCCAGCCAGGGTACAATTGATTTAGGAATCTCTTCAATAATTCTCTCTGCCTCTTTCTTTTGCTTAATAAAGAAACTCCCTACTCTACTCTAGCTATCTAGATCGCTCACTGATCTAACTAATTAGAAGAAAATTAAAGGAATATGGACTGACTGACTGACTTTATCACACTAACTCATAAAATCCTCTCTCTCAGCAGCACAGGAACCTGTCTATAGAAGAATGACGCTGTGTGCTGTGTGTTTGGACTATATATAGAGGCTGGGTCACATGCTGCACTGCCCAATCACAGCCATGCCATTAGTAGGCATGGCTGTGATGGCTTCTAAGGGCACACTAGTGAAACTAGCGTCGATTGGCTGCCCTGCAGCTGTTAAAAAGGCGCCAATACATCGCCGAACACCGGACCCGAACCCGAATTTACAGCCAATAGTTCGGGTCCGGGTCCCGGACACCCAAAAGTCTGGTACGGACCCGAACTTTACAGTTCGGGTTCGCTCAACCCTAGTAAAGATGTATTTGTTGTGCAGTTACCAGATTTTTATGTCTCTCTTGGATTGATGGGATTCTTCTAAATCAATCATTTCTATTCACATTTATAGAAAGACCACCTAGTAACTGGAATCTAACTCCATCACATTTTGAGCAAACTATAATTCCTGTTTGCCCAGTTCGGGGGGAATACCAAATTTGCCCTTCCTGGTGGATTCTGCACCCTGATTGGTCAAAGCTTTGCCCAACCAGGGTGCAGTAAAAGCTGGTTGTTAAGGAGCGGGCCCGGGAAGCCGGCCACGGCGTCCTTAACAACCGATGAGTCATCAGATGTCAGCGGGTCTGGTATGGATTTAACAGGAATCAGACTCTTTATTAGAACCAAAAATACAAGTCTTTATATACAGTTATAGAGGAGGTTCCCCCCTCCTGCACATATTACTCTAACAATACACCTGTAACCAGAAACCTAATTAACATGAGCTAGTTTACTAAATCATTTACCCAGACTAGATGACTCAGTGACATGACCTTTAGGAAAGACTTGTGGTCACCGAGCTTCACAGATTAGTATAAACACAGGACACCTTCTCACAATAGCAGGAGCTTATTACAATTAACAATACAAACAGTGATCTCCTCCCCTCCTCAGCCTAGTAGGCAACAAACTATAGTAGGAGTAGACTGTCTAGCTCCTACCCAGTTCTAGAGGCCAATGTGATCAGTTCTCTCAACTAACATGTTGAGTTCAGAATCAAACAAACCAAGAATAGTCTTTACATATATCCTGGAGATATTGTGGATAAATATTACTGTCCCATTTTAAGCAATCCAAGACATACCCTCCCAGTCACCATTTCCAGTATGGCATACACAGGATTCATTCTTTTCTTGCTCACCCTGCGCCCAACAGTGACTCCCGTCACAGGAACCCCACGCCATTTTTTTTTTTTTTTTTACATTTTGCTGTGGGGTTCCCCTAAAATGCATGCCAGACTGGCTGACAGCTTATGTTGATGGGGACAAGGGTCTCTTCCCCACAACCATGGATTGTGGTTGTGGGGGTCTGCGGGCAGGGGGCTTATCAGAATCTGGAAGACCTCTTTAACAAGGGGGCACCCAGATCCCGCCACCCCATGTGAATGAGTATGGGGCAGGTATGTACCCCTACCCATTCACCAAAATAGTGTTCAAAAGTAATAAAAACACAGGGACAGTTTTTGAAAATTCCTTTATTAAAAAATAAAAAAACATTGTCCCCAATTTATAACCATTGTCAATCACACCGCCCACCACAACCGAAAAAGGAAAAAAAAAAAAAACGCTCCACCCTCCATTGACGGCCAACCGCTGAATGGCTTCTCCGCCACTTGACAGTTCTTATATAGGTAAGGGAGGGGACACCTGGTGACGTCACTTGGGGCACTGCCCCCTTGTGACATCACTAACCCTGCATGCACCGATCCGTGATGTCACAATAATTTGTTTTGTTCTTTTTCGGGTGCGGCAAGTGGTGCGATTGACGATGGATTTACATCAGGGAGACAGTTTTTTTTTTTTTTTTTTTTAATAAAGGAAATGTCAAAAACTGTCTATGTGTTTTTATTATTTATTGACAGAGCCCCCCTGCTCCAAAGCACCCCCCAATGTTGAGGGCAAGTGGCCTGGTATGATTCAGGAGAGGGGGGCACTCGCTCGTCCCCCTCCTTTCCTGACCTGCCAGGCTGCGTGCTTGGATAAGGGTCTGGTATGGATTGACCAAAAGTCAATTGAAATGTGATTTGACAAATTTTTTTCTTCTTTAGAAATTAAGTTTTTGCTGCAGCATGTTCTATACATGCTAAATATGCGCCACTTTAAAGGAAAACTAAATGGACGCTCCAGGCACTATATTTAAAGGATTTTATATTTTTTATTGTTGCACTTTAAGCATCATTAAAATCACTGCACCTGAAAAAAATATTATTTAAAAAAAGATGTCTGCATTGATACATGTCCCCCCTGGGCAGTACCCGGGCCTCCATACCACTTTTATTGTCAATTAATTGCATATAAGCCTTCAAAATGGGCCCTTTTTTTTTTGCTGTTCCGCTCCCATAGACTTCAATGGGGTTCGCCGTTCAGGTTAGAACTTTTTCCCTGTTTGGGAGTTCTGCTGCGAACCGAACAACGGGGTGTTCGGCCCATTTCTAATGGTAATGTGTGTTCTTCTGTTTTCCATGAAAAGCTGCACAAGTATGTGAGAAATGTTCATTACAGCGACCCAAATGATGGTGAGACCTTCTTTAATGAGAGAAGAGAAATTCCAACCAATCTTAGTTTACAAAGCTGGATTTCTTTTACCAACGATGCACCTTCTTCATATAAAACAATTGCCACCATTCAAAGCCCAGATTATGTTCCTGAACAATTTCCCAATATGAGTGATCCCATCTTCTGGAGAAAAGGCAAAGTAAGAAATCACTTTATTTTCTGTTTATATTGTTTGCTGACGAGGTTCATGATTCAGATTTATAGAGATTCTCTGGTCTTACTTTCAGATATGCTAGACAATGTGCCTCTCCATGTATGGGGTCATTTTTGGAGCCATTGAAGATTTTTGATTGTAAAAAAATGCTGTACATAAAGTTTCTTTATTTATTTTCTATGTGAATATGTATGTGTTTTGGAATCAAGTTGTCAGAGGAGGTACCGGAGGGGTTGTAAAACCTCAAAGCTCAAACACATATGTGTGCATGTATATATATACTGACAGTGTCAGTAGTGCAATGGACAGTGTCAGTAGGGTAGAGTTTGATGTCAGTAAGGCAGTGGATGATGTTAGTAGTTTTTTATTTTTGTTATTTTATTTTTTATAATTTTTTACAATTTAAAAAAAAAAGAATTGGGAGCCCTGTTAGGGTTTTTTTTATGTGAAATATCAGGGGTCTAAACAGGGAATCTGCTCCACATGGGGTGATTAGGGGGCACACCCTGTGTGCACGCTTATAGACGTGGAATCTAATTATTACAGGAAATAGAAGCACTGAAATCAGCAGAATAATAAATAAACATCCAATGGTGGAATCGAGAAGTTCAGGATGTCCTTATAACATGTCCTCAGCACTCCATGAAAAGTATTAAAGATATGTAGTTCCGAAACTTTTTCAAAGTGTGCGCTATTCTTGTAAATTTAGTTTTTTCCAGAACTGTAACTGAGTTCTGGGGGTTAATTGTTCTAGGTTACACTTTGGCATCAGTTTGGCTGGGCTGTACTCGAGTTCTGCCTGGTCATAGGTGAGGTGAGCACCTGTGACTGGCTGAGAACGCAGTCTGGTTGGACGCATTAGGTACCAATCTTTTCCCGGAGCCAATCAGTGGGCACGTCTGGCCCCGCTGTGTATTCCGGGAAGGGGTACTTAAGGTGCTGAAGTCACGTGTTCAGGGTTCCGCTCTCAACTCCTTGCTCTGGTTCCAGTCCAGACCAGCCCTGTGAGGGGTCCCGGTCCAGGAGTGTCTGCTGACCCCGTGAGCATGGTCATCCTGACCAGCCCCAGAGGCCCTCATGGTCTGGGGTGGGGATCCATCCATTTCCGAGCCTCAGAACTGGCTAGTTCGAGGCGCAGTAACTGAAGGAGGATTCTGAAGTGTTCCGGTGCCATCTCAGGATTAGAGAGGCCCAGCAACTCTACAAGCAACCAGGGGAGGACTCTTCGGAGGAGGGCCACGCACAAGGCTGGCTGCTCGGTAAGAGCCTGGAAGCTGAGATGTATGGACACTAGTTGAATCCACATTTCCTACGGTATCGCCGGATCAGCTGAAAGATACTGGTACCATAGGAAATGTTCCTAACCTATCCTTCAGTTACAACCTAGTCTGTGGCAGAGACTTTTACATGTTCACTTGAAGTTTCACAATCAAGTCTGTGGCAGAGACTTTGCTAAGTCCGAATCACTTGTTGGCAGCTAGATTTACAAAACAAGGGTTTATCCAACAGTGAAGTGTCCAGTTGCGAGTGGCTACTCCCTGGATCATCTAGAGAGACATTTATCTACATGTCAGCAGTTCTAGAGTGCCTGAGCTTTTTCACCCATGCCCTCTATTCCCAACTGAGAGACTGTGTTTTGTTTCAATGGTTTTTTGCAAATAAAAATCCTCAAAAGGACTTGGAGTGTCAGTCTCAGCAATTACTGGGTACTAACCCTGGGAACCCCTAGACAAAGAACAACGATCTACAAGGAGGAGGTAATCGGTAAGCCCAGAAAATCCATAGCCGCCCTGCACAGGGTTATTGGCACTACAGATATATAGAAAGAAACGAAAGGTATCTATCTGGTTGCCTCTTTGTGTTTTCCATGTTATCGCTGAAAGTAAATCCCATGAGAACATTCAGAGCTTCTAGAGGTGTCTCCTGAATAAATGGTGTCTGATCTAATGTGACCAAGCAGGAACACCTCTGATAATTGATGACAGATTATATACAGTGACATTAGTAGATGTGACAGTTTTGGGATATTATTAGGTGTGACAACTGTGAGATATTATTAGAAGTGACAGTTGGGGACTATTATTAGGAGTGACAATTGTGAGATATTAGATGTGACAGTTGAGGGGAACTATTAGGAGTGACAGTTGGTGGATATTATTAGGTGTGACAGTTGTGAGATATTACTAGGTGTGACAGTTGTGGGATATTATTAGGTGTTACAGTTGGGGGATATTATTAGGTGTGACAGTTGTGAGATATTATTAGGTGTGACAGTTGTGAGATATTATTAGGTGTGAGAGTTGTGGGATATTATTAGGTGTGACAGTTGTGTGATATTATTAGGTGTGACAGTTGTGGGATATTATTAGGTGTGACAGTTGTGAGATATTACTAGGTGTGACAGTTGTGGCATATTATTAGGTGTTACAGTTGGGGGATATTATTAGGTGTGACAGTTGTGAGATATTATTAGGTGTGAGAGTTGTGGGATATTACTAGGTGTGACAGTTGTGGGATATTATTAGGTGTGACAGCTGTGGGATATTATTAGGTGTGACAGTTGTGAGATATTATTAGGCGTGACACTGCTGAGAGCCAACCGGAGAACCAGCAGCAGGAGACCTAAAGACGGTTGTGTGCAGAATATCGAGCTGTAGGAAGATCAGACAGAACAGCTGCAGAGAAACTTGAGCTGGGCAAGGCCAGTGAGAACCGCACATTTACTGCCCTCCCTTTCCTGGTCACCCAGGCTGAATGCCGAGATAAGGTTCTATTATGAATTATTTATGGGGACACCATGCCATTTTGTTCTTGTTTTTTTCTTAAAGGAGCAGTATACTTTGTTTACCCAATATATGTACTGTGCCATAAAAAACAGTATGCCCCCCACCCCTTGAAACTTATCAAGGCATGCAGTCTAGGTGGCCAGGAAAAGAGGATGCAACAAGCATGCAGCCCGCCTTTTGAACTATACTGTACCAGACTACATATGCCCCCCTTATAAGGCACAAAAGGGAGACAATGATCTCATTGGAGGGATAAGGACCATCTCCACATCCATGCTCCCAAAAAGATGAAGCTCCCTTTGGATTAAGTATGTCCCCAGATACCCAAGCTCCTGGGTCAATTACTGCAGATTATATAGTATCCCTCTTTACAAAAAAAATTACAAATTAAATCAAAACTAAAAATATAAAAAACAAACAATGTTTTCTGATGAAAATCCAATTTTAATGATATTGTCCAGCAGCTACCTGCTACCACCATGACCCACCAATAGGGATGAGCTGAACACCCCCCTGTTCAGTTCGCACCAGAACCTGCAAATGGACCTAAACTTTGCGTGAACTTTAGAACCCTATTAAAGTCTATGAGACTCGAACATTCAAAATCAAAAGTGCTAATTTTAAAGGCTAATATGCAAGATATTGTTCTAAAAAGTGTTTGGGGACCCGGGTCCTTTCCCAGGGGACATGTATCAATGCAAAAAAAATGTTTAAAAACTGCATTTTTTTCAGCAGTGATTTTAATAATTGTTGTTTTAAGTGAAACAATAAAAGTGTAATATTCCTTTAAATTTCGTACCTGGGGGGGCGTGTATAGTATGCCTGTAAAGGGGCGCATGTTTCCTGTGCTTAGAACTGTCCCTGCACAAAGTGTCATTTCTGAAGGAAAAAAAGTCATTTAAAAGCCCTCGCGGCTATAATGAATTGTCGGCTCCCCGTAATACAGAGAACAGTCATTGAAAGTCATTGATAAAAAAATGGGTTCCTAATTAAAGAAAAAAATAAAGTATACAATATACAATATAATCCAACACACTCAGTGACAATGTGAAAACATAAATAAACTTATAATTAATTACCACCTATTAGCTGGTGGAGCAATCCATATCACATAGAGCAATGGTCAGTTGCCTAGTGCAGGCCAATACTATAGGCCTGTGTGAACCAAATCCAAATATAAATGCCAATTCCAAACACAAGCTAGATTGGGGAATTGGATTAAGCCCTGTGCATAATATCAAAGTGACATACAAAATAAGTGACATGCAAAAATAAATAAAGTCATTCAGTAATAATTAATGTCCTGTGAGTACATCACATATGCATAAAAAGTGCGTGAGAAAAAACAAAAATCCTCCAAGGGACTGTAATCCCAAAATATATATGAGAGAAAATTATAGGAAAATATATATATGAAAAATAGCGTCTCTATATATATATAAAAATACAAATTAAAAATTAGAGACAAGTTTAATGTTCAATAAATGGTGATTGTAGTGGCTTCACTGCTGGAAATCTGGTGACTTGGTGCTGCCCCATATCGTTCCCCACTCACCGGAATTTTTCACCCCTACAGGGGTATCAGGCACAAATGGAAACCCTTGGGTGGTCCGTCCAGTGGCACTGTGTCAGGTCCCAGGAGCGATATCCAGATCCTAGATCCTTACAGGGGGATCACACTTAGTATCCTCGGGGTCCGTTTGCCGATATACAGCAACAGCACTTCACCAGCCTCAGCACTCAAAACATATGGCCCTCCACACCGGGAGAAAAGAAAAAATAGGGTCTCATAGCGTATTATGTAAAAACGAAAAAATCTTTATACCAATAAAAGATTTAAAAAAAAAACACAAAAAATGGCACAGCACAGGCAAGCCCAAGTACCACTTGAAAGCCTGGTGGTTTGCGCTACGTACAATAAGCTACAGGAAGGCCACTCCACAGTGTGCGTTCCAGCTTGCGTTCCACACCTCCTGTGCCGTCCCGGAAGTGATGTAAGCGCGCCTTTTTTCAGAGCAATGGTCAGTTGCCTAGTGCAGGCCAATACTATAGGCCTGTGTGAACCAAATCCAAATATAAATGGCAATTCCAAACACAAGCTAGATTGGGGAATTGGATTAAGCCCTGTGCACCCACACTGATGGGTGGCACTGATGACACTGATGGGTGGCATTGCTGGGCATCACTTATTTTATTTGGTACATGATGGTGCCAGTCAGTGCCCATTTGTGGGCACTGACTGGCACAGATTTGGCATAATTTGCACATGTGGATGGCCATGGGGTACATACCTGGCCCTCCACATGTTGCCCACTTCCCTTGTGGTCCTAGTGGAGTCCCTGGTGGTCCAGTGTGGGCATCTGAGGGGGGGCTGCACTGATAAACAATCAGCGCAGACCCCCCCTGTCAGGAGAGCCACCGAAAGGCTCTCCTCTACTCGCGCATGTCAGACGCGAGTGAGGAAAAGCCGATCACTGGCTTTTCCTGTTGACTTAGTGGTCAGTCGTGATTGGACACGGCTGATCACGTGGTAAAGAGCCTCCACCGGAGGCACTTTACCAAGATCAGTGTAGCGGTGTGTCAGACTGACACACCGCTCCACCGATCGCTGCGATGCGTGCCCCCATGGGCACGCGGCAGGATGTTACCCTGAAGGACGTCATATGACGCCCAGTTAGGATAACAGAACCACCGGCCGGGCGGGAAGTGGTTAATGCAACCACCTTCCTACTCTATCCTAAACTCTGTAACCCACATCTTCAACCTCTCCCTCTCCTCCGGCACCTTTCCCTCTCCACTCAAACGTGCACTGATTACCCCCATACTTAAAAAACCCTCACTGGACCCCACTTATATGAATAACTTAAGACCCATCTCCCTGCTCCCATTTGCCTCCAAGCTTCATGAATGCCTTGTCCACAACCTTATGAGTTGCTACCTCACTGACAACAATCTTCTCAATCCCCTACATTCCGGCTTCTGCCCACAACATTACACTGAAACTGCCCTACTAAAGCTCACCAATGACCTACCAAATGCTAAAATAAATGACCAGTACTCCATACTCATACTTTTGGACCTTTCTGCTGCCTTTGACACAGTTGACCACCCATTCCTCCCCAATAAACTTCACTCCCTCTGCCTCCGTGACTGCTTTTCCCATCTCTCACCATTATCTACCATCTCCAACTCTCACCATCTCCACCAACTTTCACCATCTCCCCCACTCCTCTTCCTTTTTCTGTTGGGGTATCCTAAGGCTTCGTCCTTAGGCCCTTCTTATTCTCTATCTATACATCTTACCTGGGTTAGTTATCAACCTTCCATGGCTTCCAATACCACCTCTATGCTGACAACAACCAGATCTATATCTCGACTCCTCAACTCACTCCCTCAATCTTCTCATGTATCACAAATTTGCTGAGCAAAATATCAATATGGATGTCACACCACTTCTTGAAATATTTCCTCCTCCCTGATGCCCCACCCGCTGGGCACCAGGGGAGCCTTGACAGCTGGAAGGCTCCACCGTAGGATGAGTGCAGACCTGGGGGAGCCCACCCGCACCCCCACAAAATCCTCCAGCACCAGTCGCCACTGGATATCCCTAAATATTTAATGCCTACCATTTCCCAGTCATACGGGTAGTGGGTTTAGATAGATTCTGCTGTGGGGAAATGTTTAGACCTGGGATATGTGATTTAGTTTCATTGCATATATAATAGGAAATGTCACAAAAAACACAGAGCATACAGTACATTGGACAGTTGTGAAGGTAACATCTAGATAGCATGGAGATCCCATCATCAGCAAACAAGCGCATGTTTATGTTCCCTATCCCCCCACTTTTTTTTTGTCTAATAACCCTGATAACTGAAGGTAATGGTTCCATTATTATAGCAAATGTAATATGTGAGAGGGGTAACCCTGTTTCATAAGCAGGACAATTTGACTTTCTTTGGGCTGCTGACACACCACATGGATGACGTTTTTCATTTGTTACTTGCACCACAGGTCCTTACACAGCCTTATATACATTTTTGTCCTGTCTTACTGGATCCCCCTGTGTGCCCCTGCTGAATGGTCCCACCTTACTTTCAGCTCCCAGACTGAGCATGTCCTTTGGTGCCCCTCTATGTCATTGGCCTATTTGTGAACATTCTTCTGGTTTCTGTTACTCTTTAGACATCTATGTTGATGTATACATTGGATGTTATTGACTCCATGAGTATGTACTGCTCATATTGTCTATTTTTAACTTGAATATGACATAAAGATTTTATATACTGTGGCAATAACTTTTTTTCTTGGCGCAACTTTAACAAAAGTCCCATGGACATTTTTTCTTTAAATTAAACAATGCAGCCATCTGCAGTGGAAAAAAAGCAGCCCCAAGAACAGATCAGGCCAAAAATAGATCAGGTCAGAAACAAGTGAATGTTGTGCTTTTGAGAACCCTATACCTAAATCCCTACCAACATAAAATACAAAAATAAGAAACAAAATTAGGAAAACCCTAAAACACCCCCGAACCAAAGCCATCTAATTTTAAAGAAAAGCCTTGGAAAAAAGTAGAGGCCCTAACAGCATGCAATATAAATCAATAAACACCCCAAATGAATGAAAATCCTGAAAAACTGACCCCTGAATGGATCTCAGACTTGAAGAAATCACAGTGAACTCATGGTAGAGGCACACATGAACCTCATTGTAGCACCTAGTGTGTATAGCCTCATGAGATATGGTGGACCTTTAAAAATAAAAATAATAATAATAATAATAATAATAATAATATCTGATTTCAGATTCCGATATCTCGATGTTCAGATCCCTGTTTACCTGGCAGCAGAAAAAAGATTGGATCTTCAATTCATAAATGTTGCAATGAGTGTGTCCCATGTCCAGAAGGAGAGATCTCCAACATTTCCGGTAGAGTTTGTATTTGTTAATAAGTTATAGCTGGACTGGGCAGAGGGTATCACTGTGGGTAAAGTGTATGTCAGTGAATAAGATATATGAAGAACATCTCTGCAATGTGTGCACATTTCCCCAAGTTTTATCATTTTAAAGATCCTACAAGTGCCAGCAATGCAATCAGCTCATAATTGTTGTTGTAAGCTGACACACACAGGAGTTGAACTGAAATCACAAGAAATGGTGTCAGCCCTGTCTGGCTCTATTTTGCTACTTCTATATACACATTATATTTAAAGTTGATCTCGCATAGTGCTACAATTCTTCATGAATCAGCTCCTAAATTGTAAAAAGAATAATTTTTCCCCCCTGAAATTTCCACATTTACCATAAACAAGCCATCCTTGAGCTCCAGTCAGCAACTTTGCTTAGGTTAAGATGCTGTAATCAGTCTGCCTCAGGCAGGAGGAAACATTTCCTCAGTCTCCTCTCCACAAATGATCAAACTGCAACATTGTAACTTTGTAACTGGAGCTCTTAATTCCATCCTCTATAACAGGGGTCTCCAAACTTTTGGAACAAAGGGCCAGTGTACTGTCCTTCAGATTTTAGGGGGGGCTTTATTGTGGCCATTGGGAGTAGAAAATGTCCTGACGGCAGTGGAAAAAAAAACGCCCCATTGTCGGTGTCATTGGGAGGAATTATGTCCTTTCATTGGAGTCATTGGGCTCTATTGTTAGTGTTATTGGGAAAAAATGTACCCCATCATTGGTAGGGATGGGCCCGGTGTTCGATTCAAACCCACATTCGAATCAAGCACCGGGCGTTCGCCCGCTCGGCGAGCCCAGAACTATTTGGGCCGTTCGAATGACATTCGTGTGATGCGAGCGGCCCGCAATGCATTGCGCCAGGTGCAGTGCATTGCTGGCTGATGATTGGCCAAGCATGCACTGTGACCCTGCATGCTTGGCCAATCACAGCGCCGGCAGCGAGGAGAGCAATAATTGGCTACAGGCAGGACACCTGTAGCCAATTATAGCTCAGGGGCTTTAGTACACACCCCACTGTATAAAAGGCCGCCGTGCCGTCGGCCTAGTGCACATGTGTTCCGGCTTTGATTCTGAATAGGCAGACTGCTGATGCTGATTCATTGCTGATTCATTGCTGATTCATTATCATTACTACTGAATAGGGATCAGCCGAACACCCCCGGGTTCGGTTCCCACCAGAACCTTTGAACGGACCGAAAGTTTGTGCGAATTTTCAAACCCTATTCGTTACAATGGACGCGAATGTTAGAAATCATAAGTGCTAATTATGACGGCCAATATGCATGTTAATGTCATAAAACTGTTTTGGGGACCCGGGTCCTGCCCCAGGGGACATATATCAATGCAAAAAGAAGTTTTAAAAACTAACGTTTTTCCGGGAGCAGTCATTTTAATGATGCATAAAGTGAAAAAAAAAAGTGAAATATTCCTTTAAATATGGTACCTGGGGGGTGTGTCTAAAGTATGCCTGTGAAGTGGCATGTGTTTCCCGTGTTTAGAACTGTCCCTGCACAAAATGACATTTGTAAAGGAAAAAAAGAAGCCATTTAAAACCACTTGAGGCTTCAATGTCATGTCTTGTCCTGGCAATATGGCTGAAAATCATTGAGAAAAATGGCATGGCTACCCCATCATCCCCCCCCCCACCCCAGCCCCTTTGGGTCTTGTATGGATATTAAGGGGAACCCCGAACCAAAAAAAAAAAACCCTATACCTACAACCCTATATACTCTGAACAGCAGTATACAGGCGGTGCAAACAAGACAGGGACTGTAGGTTTGTTCTTAAGTAGAATCTGAACAGGTACATTTTTAAGTGTAGCTCCATCCAAAAAAAATATATTTTTAAGCTTTTTGGAGAACATAGGGAGGGGTTATCACCCCTGTAACATTTGCTGTCTTTGCACATCTGTTCAGAACATTTCACCTCACTTTCCGTCCCAATGACAAATGTTTTTGGAAAAGTGGGGTTTTAATTGAAACAAGGATTGGTGATAAAGCATCAGTAGAGAGGAGATACCTTTTCCCCAAATTAAATCTAACAGGATAGAATTTCCCTTCCTAGGGGTAGATTTCCTCTCACTTCCTGTTTTCTCCTTCCGTTTGTAAGTAGGAGTCGTTTGTAAGTTGGATGTTTGAAAGTAGGGGCCTGCCGTATATACTCTGCAGAAATTTGTCCCATTAGATGTTGGTGTAGTCACAACACTGTAAGCCCTCACAGTTACTCTTGGTGGGCTCAGGAATTGGCCCTGCTGCGAATTATTAGATCAAGATTTGTAATTGCATGCACCTGTTGAACAGGGCAGAAAAATTGGGCCTTTGGTGGTGGTGGTGTGGTGGACGGTGTTGCCACAAGACTGTAAGCCCTCACAGTTACTTTTGGTGGGTGCAGGAATGGGCCCTGCTGTGAATTATTAGATCAAGATTTGTAATTGCATGCACCTGTTGAACAGGGCAGAAAAATTGGGCCTTTGGTGGTGGTGGACGGTGTTGCCACAAGACTGTAAGCCCTCACAGTTACTCTTGGTGGGCGCAGGAATGGGCCCTGCTGTGAATTATTAGATCAAGATTTGTAATTGCATGCACCTGTTGAACAGGGCAGAAAAATTGGGCCTTTGGTGGTGGTGGTGGACGGTGTTGCCACAAGACTGTAAGCCCTCACAGTTACTCTTGGTGGGCACAGGAATGGGCCCTGCTGTGAATTATTAGATCAAGATTTGTAATTGCATGCACCTGTTGAACAGGGCAGAAAAATTGGGCCTTTGGTGGTGGTGGTGGACGGTGTTGCCACAAGACTGTAAGCCCTCACAGTTACTCTTGGTGGGAGCAGGAATGGGCCCTGCTGTGAATTATTAGATCAAGATTTGTAATTGCATGCACCTGTTGAACAGGGCAGAAAATGTGGGCCTTTGGTGGTGGTGGTGGACGGTGTTGCCACAAGACTATAAGCCCTCACAGTTACTTTTGGTTGGCGCAGGAATGGGCCCTGCTGTGAACTATTAGATCAAGATTTGTAATTACACGCCCCTGTGAAACAGGGGCAGAAAAATTGTACCTTAGGCACTGGTGCTGGTGCCACAACACTGCAACCCCTCACAGATACTGTACTCTGAGCACAGCAATGAGACCTGTTGCAAAGCATTGCATAAAAAATTGTAATTACACGCCAACAGGGGCTGAAAAATTGTGCCTTAGGCACTAGTGCTGGTGCCACAACACTGCAACCCGTCACAGATACTGTACTTGGAGCACAGCAGTCAGACCTGTTGCGAAGCATTGCTTAAAAAAAATTTAATTACACGCCCCTGTTAGACAGGGGCTGAAAAATTGTGCCTTAGGCACTGGTGCTGGTGCCACAACACTGCAACCCCTCACAGATACTGTACTTGGAGCACAGCAGTCAGACCTGTTGCGAAGCATTGCTTAAAAAATTGTAATTACACGCTCCTGTTAAACAGTTACTGAAAAATTGTGCCTTAGGCACTGGTGTGGTGGCACCCAGAAACAAAAATGTTCTTCCAAGCTATCAGGGAATGGATCATTGAGGAGGAGGAAGAGTATAGTCAGTGAACATAACAGGACAGTCACTCAGCATCAGCATAGGCAGTCTTGAAGGGATGTGACATTATAAATGATTCAGTTATATCCGCTTCAGGTGCCTGGTAGCTGGTGGTGATCCAAGACTGATTCATCTTTATGAAGGTAAGTCGATCAACCGAGTCGGTGGACAGGCGCACCCTGTGATTGGTGACAAATCCTCCAGCAGCACTGAATGTGCGTTCGGAAAGAACACTGGATGCAGGACAGGCCAGTAGCTCAATTGCATACTGTGCAAGCTCTGGCCAGTGATCCATCCTCAAGACCCAGTAAGCCAGAGGATTTTCGGTGGGAAAGGTGTCCAAGTCTGACCTTGCCCCTAGGTATTCCTGCACCATGTATATCAGACGCTAGCAATGGTTGCTGGAACCGATCATACCTTGGGGCTGCGGAATTAAACATTGTCTGAACGCATCAGTAAGACGTCCACCTTCCCCACCACTCCTTCTGCTACTGACCGAAGCCTCAGCAACTCGACGTCCAGGACCAGGAGATTGTAACCTCCCAGTTTCTGGGAACGTGTTGCAGGGACCTTTCTGCAAGGCCTCCCTGAGATGTATCATCCTCTGCTCCCTCTGCGACAGCAATATAAGGTCCGCAACCTTACCCTTGTACCGTGGATCAAGGAGAGTGGCCAGCCAGTAATGGTCCCTCTCCTTGATCCGAAGAATACAAGGATCCTTCCGCAGGCTTTGCAGGATCAGGGAGGCCATGCAACGTAGGTTAGCTGAGGCATTCGGTCCGAAGTCTTCTGGGTCACTGAGGACGACATGATCGCCAGCCACCTCCTCCCAGCCACGTTCAAGTCCACTGGTTTGTTGGGACTGTACATCATCCCTAAAAGACTGCTGCTGCTGATGCTGAGTGCCAGGCTCCACCTCCATGCTTACACAATGCTCCTCCTCCTCCTCATCCTCTTCCTGTGTGATGGATGGGACAGAAGGAACACTGTCTGGATAAGGGGGCCTTGAGAGGCAAGGAAGTCCTCCTCTTCCTGCCTCTGTTCTGCCTCAAGTGCCCTGTCCATTATCCCACGCAGCGTATGCTCCAACAGGTGGACAAGAGGTACAGTGTCACTGATGCATGCACTGTCACTGCTCACCATCCTCGTGGCCTCCTCAAATGGTGACAGGACAGTGCATGCATCCCTGATCATGCTCCACTGGCGTGGGGAAAAAATCCAAGCTCCCCTGACCCTGTCCTGGTGCCGTAGTCGCAAAGGTACTCATTGATGGCCCTCTGCTGCGTGTGCAATCGCTGCAGCATGGCCAACGTTGAGTTCCACCTGGTGGGCATGTCACATATAAGGCGGTTCTTGGGCAGGTTCAACTCCTTTTGCAGCTCAGGCAGTCGAGCACTGGCATTAAACCATCGGCGGAAATGCACACAGACTTTCCTGGCCTGCCTCAGGACATCCTGTAAGCCGGGGTTCCTGCCCAAGAACCGCTGCACCACCAGGTTGAGGACGTGAGCCATACAGGGCACATGGGTCAGCTGCCCCTGTAGCCGGGCAGAGAGGAGGTTGGTGCCATTGTCAGAAACCACCATTCCTGGCTTAAGCTGGCGTGACGTCAACCACCTCTCAGCCTGCCCCTGCAGAGCTGCCAAAATCTCTGCCCCAGTGTGGCTCCTGTCCCCCAAACACACCAGCGCAAGCACGGCATGGCATATTTTTGCCTGCGTACTCGCGTAGCCCCTTGTACGCCTACGGAGCACCGCTGGTTCTGAGGACAGAGCACTCGAAGAGGCCATGGAGGAAGAAGAAGAGGAGGGGGTGGAGGAGAGAGGTGTGTCACAACCAGTAGTAGAATTTTGGAGGCGTGGGGGCGGAACAACCTCCAACACTACTGCACCTTGTCCTGCATCCCTCCCAGCTGCCAATAGAGTGACCCAATGGGCCGTGAAAGACAGATAACGTCCCTGTCCATGCCTGCTGGACCATGAGTCAGCGGTAATATGCACCTTACCACTGACCGCCCTGTCCAGCGAGGCATGGACATTGCCTTCCACATGCCGGTAGAGAGCCGGAATCGCCTTCCATGAGAAAAAGTGTTTTTTGGGAACCTGCCACTGAGGAACCGCGCATTGAACAAACTCACGGAAGGGGGTCGAGTCTACCAACTGGAAAGGCAGCAGTTGAAGTGCAAGCAATTTAGCCAAGCTAGCATTCAACCGCTGGGCATGTGGATGGCTGTGAGTAAACTTTTTTCGACGGTCCAGCAGCTGGGGCAGGGAAATTTGCCTGGTACAATCAGACGTCGGTGTACTGCAAGTTCTTGGCTGTGACACACCTAATTCTACACCTTCATTCCTCTCAGAGCAGCTTTCAGAGAGGACTGAAGATATAGTGGGGTTGGAGATCCCAGCTGATGAGGAGCAAGGAGAGGTCCGCTTTGTTCTTTGGTGTGGGTCTTTAATGTGCGCTTGCCAATGAGCTACATGGCAGGTCGACATATATCTGGTCATGCTTGTGGTGCCCAAGCGGCTGATGTTTTAGCCACGCGAGATACGCTTGAGACAAATATTGCAAATAGCAGTGGTGCGATCTGATGTACTCATCTCAAAAAAGGCCCACACCAAAGAACTTTTGTGATAACGTGCAGAGGCAGCGCCATGCACAGGCTGAACTCTGTGGTGTGATTCAGTTGGTGAGCTGGCCTCTAACTGGCCTCCGGAGGGCATCCTGCCTCGTTGGATATGTGCCGCCACCTTCTCCTCCTCCTCCTCCTCCTCTCTCCCTTAAGGCACCCACATGGAGTCAGTGACCTCATCATCCCCTCCCTCTTCACCACTGGAGCAAACCTGGCAGCAAGCAGCAGCTGGTAAAACATGACTGCCAGATTGCTGTCCTTCAGCATCCCCTCACTCTGCGCGCACGCTAGTGCCTTCCTCAAGCTGGGTATCATCATCCGAGCCTTCAAAACATTGGGCATCCTCCTGGAGCATGTACCCAACACTGTGCTCAAACAGTTCGGGGGACTCCTCAGGAGGACATGGTGGGTCTAGGGAAGGGGTGCCTGATGATGCCATTGAGTACGCGTTGGCAGCTGCTCTGCCGGTACCCTGAGCCTGGGTGAGAGAGAATGAGGAGGATGAGGAGGGCTTGGTCATCTATTCTACCAAGCCTTCGGCATGATGTGGCTCAACATGTCCAGCTGCCGAAAACAAGGACAAGCGTGTCCCATGGCCAGCAATGTTGTCTCTAGAAACAGAGCCTGCTTGCCCTGTATTCTTGCCTCGGGACTGTCTGCCTCTCCTTGGCTGTCTTCCAGGCATTGTAGTGGGTAGTGTATATTGTGCTGGAGTCACACAGCACACACACTAACTCCTGCAGATGGATGCCTTAGATGACAGCAACAGGGCCTTACGGCAAATAGAGGCTGCCTTAGATGACAAGAACTGGGCCTTACGGCAGATAAAGACTGCCTTATATCACAACAACTGGTCCTTATAGCAGATAGAGTGACTGAGGTGGTTTTATGTGTGCAGACACACACACACTAGCTCCACACACACACTAGCTCCTATGTGTGCTGACACACACACACTAGCTCCTAAGTGTGCTGACACACACACACAAGCTCCTATGTGTGCTCACACACACACACTAGCTCCTATGTGTGCTCACACACTAGCTCCTATGTGTGCTGACACACACACACTAGCTCCTATGTGTGCTGACACACACACACTAGCTCCTATGTGTGCTGACATACACACACACTAGCTCCTATGTGTGCTGACACACACACACACTAGCCCCTATGTGTGCTGACACACACACACTAGCTCCCATGTGTGCTGACAAACACACACACTAACTCCTATGTGTGCTGACACACTAGCTCCTATGTGTGATGACACACACACACACTAGCTCCTATGTGTGATGACACACACACACACTAGCTCCTATGTGTGCTGACACACACACACACTAGCTCCTATGTGTGCTGACACACACACACACACACTAGCTCCTATGTGTGCTGACACACACGCACACACACTAGCTCCTATGTGTGCTGACACACACACACTAGCTCCTATGTGTGCTGACACACACACACACACACTAGCTCCTATGTGTGCTGACACACACACACTAGCTCCTATTTGTGCTGACACACACACACTAGCTCCTATGTGTGCTGACACACACACATACACACACACACACATTAGCTCCTATGTGTGCTGACACACACACACACTAGCTCCTATGTGAAAAAATTATTTAGTTGGGCAAGTAGGTGGGAACAACAAATGGTCTATCGCATCCCAAATTTGTATAACAATTTTAATAGTAGGCCATGATGTGCATAAGGTAAAGGCCAGTACCCCTAGGGGATGCTTGAGGTATAGATAGACACTTAGCACGATGTATGCATGTGAAGGAGTAAACGTTTATTCAAAAATTGTACATAGTGAACAAGGGAATGCTCAGAGGGCATAGTATGTTTGCAATAAAGGTACAATCAATTGATACAGTTTATAACATGTCAAAGGGGCAAAAACATACAAAGCTTTTATGACAGAGGTATAAACTTGCTTGGTACATATGGTAAGGAGGATGCCAACATGTTTCGGACTGTGGTCCTTTGTCAAGGCAATTTGTATCCTTAGAGGCTCATCTAAATAGATGAAGGGTCATAAAATTAGTCTCAACATATCAATACATTGTATTTGCACTAGGAAAATCTATATTGCTAGAGGAGATTTATCTCAAAAGAGAAAACATGATAAAGTACTCACATGTCTTGCCAAAGCTCAATTGTTTGTCATATAGGGGGAGCCACTGAGCGTGGGATCCAAGGGATCAGAGGTGTGTGCAGTAAAAACAAGCACAGTGTGTTTAAACACTGGGGCATGGAAGGCCTGCTGAGAACCCCCTCAGAATACAAGGTCCAACATACAGGGTTTAGGGCTAAAAGCCCATAGCCTGTATTGAACACAGTGGATCAGCGGATGTATCACTGTAAAGTGAAGTAAAATAGGAATGATCAGAGACATGAAAAAATAGGAGTAACTGACTACAAACAATGTGTAGACCTTGTATTTACCTGAGTATAGTTGGTGAGTAGGGGGTAGGAGGTCATCTCTGGTCAGTCAGCAGCATGAGACTGAAACCAGAGTGTGGGAAGTTTATATGTAATCAAGTAATGAATAACAGCTGAGGGGGGGTGTGTGTCAATCATCCTCAAGCCTCAGTGTTAGTTTGCTGCTGTGTGGTTGGGAGGCGGGCGCCAAGAGGCGCTGTAATGGCCTCCCAGTGTGGACCTCTGACGGGGCGGTGCCGGGCGCGGCCGCGTCATGACGGCGCGGTCGCGTCCGGCGTCGTGACGTCACCGACGCGGGACAGACAGCCGCCGACTTCCTGGTGCGCTCCACAGTGGAGCGCAAACAGGAAGTAGGCCAGTGAACTGGTCTAGATGGAAGGCGGGAGGGTGACGCGCGCGCATCCTAAAAGATGCGCGCGCGCACCTGGTCTTACCCGCGCCGGGTATTCAAAGTAGAGGGGGGAAATCAGAATACGGGTAGAATGTCAAGTAGGTTGGTCCATAAAGGACATGGTCACAAAATTGAGCAATGGGGGACATGCAGGCTAGGTGCAATAAATGACCTAGTAGTATAATGGCTTGTAACACATTGGAGGGAAGGGGGGAAAAAGAACCCATGTGTCAGTATAATACACCGTATATAATACATGAATAAGGATATGTAATGGTAATGCATAAGGAAATTATATATATACAAATACAGTATGAGATATATGGACATATGTTCCTATATGCTGTAAGGAAGACATCCAATCCACAGAAAATAAACAGTAATAAATAAATAGTAATCATACAGGCAATGTGCACTAAGTGTGGATGCTTGGACGTGGGAAACCATGGGTCACAGGTCTAATTCACAGACTCCGGTCTCAAAGCCCTCAAGGTAAGGTTTAAAGTTGAAGGCCTCATTCAGGCCAGGGGGTATGGTGGCATTGAGGTGGAAAATCCAACGAAGTTCACTCTGGAGGAGTGCTTTGTTGTAATCACCCCCTCGATTTGGGGGGGGAATATGGTCTAGAGCTCTAAATGAGATCTTGGGAGTATTGTCAGGGTGGACAATAGAGGTGTGTCGTCCCAGAGGTAAATCGGGATCTCTTTGGTTTATACTGGTAACGTGTCCATAGATACGTTTCCAGAATGGTAGTTTGGTTTTGCCCACGTAGAAGCATCCACATTCACATTCTAAGAGGTAAACAATTCCAACTGAACGACAATTCACATAATGCTTAGGAAAAAGGCGTTGACCATTGGGTAGAAGGTTATGTAGATTGGATTTAGGTAAATATTTGCAATAATTGCAATTACCACATGGATAAGTGCCCTTAATCTGTCTCTGGGATTTGTTGCTACTCTTGTATTCACTAGTGATGAGTTTGTCTCGAAGGGAGGGGGCACGTCGATAGGTGATCAAAGGTTTGGGCGGAACAAAGGGGGAAAGGGCTCTGTCTGTAGAGATGATGTGCCAGTGTTTGAGTAATATTTGAGTAATTTCATTATATTGTTGGCAGTAATTTGTTATAATTCTAAGGGGTGATTGTGTGGAGGGCTCAGATAGTTTTGGAATGAGTAAAGCAGAACGTGGTTTGGATTTCGCTTTTTTATAAGCGTTTTTTAGAACGCTGTTTTTATAGCCACGTGCGCGAAGTCTGTCCCTCAGTACGGAGGCCTCGTGTTCAAAGGAGGTATCCGTGGAACAGTTACGTCGGGCACGTAAATATTGGGCGAAGGGGATAGATTTGAGTAAGGGCTGGGGGTGAAAGCTAGAAGCTGCAAGAATGGTATTACCTGCAGTGGGTTTGCGAAAAAGTTGGCTCTGTAGTCGGCCATGTCTGTCCTTGCTGAGGGTAAGGTCAAGGAAAGAAATGGAGCTGTAGCTATATGTCATTGTGAATTTGAGATTAAGAGAATTGGAAGTATTGAGGTATGTAAGGAAGTGATGTAGGGTATCTATTGGGCCCTGCCACAGAATCAAAATGTCATCTATATAGCGGCGGAAAGACGCTATATGTTTGGTATAGATGCTGGCAGCATCAGTGATAAATAAGTTTCGTTCCCACTCCCCCAGGTACAGATTGGCGTACGCCGGTGCACAACAGGTGCCCATGGCGACGCCCTGTACCTGGAGGTAGTGGGAACCATTGAAGGAGAAAAAATTATGAGTCAAAATAAATTTGAGTGCTCTGATGATAAAGAGCGATAATTCATGGGAGTAAAGGTTAGCATTGGACAGAATGTGTTGAATAGCGGTGAGTCCTAGAGTATGGGGAATAGAACTGTAGAGGGCCTCGACGTCGATGGCAACCAAGACAGTGTTGGCATCGACATGAAGGTCCGAGAGGTCTTGAAGTAAGTGTGTAGTGTCGCGTATATATGAGGGTAATGCTTGTACTAGGGGTTGGAGTAATTTGTCTATGTATCGACTGAGATTGTCAGTGAGACATCCACGTCCGGAGACGATAGGTCTACCTGGTGGTCTGGGAAGGTTTTTATGTACCTTGGGTAAGGCATAAAAAGTGGCTTCTCGCGGGAATTTTGTTCTAACGTAGTCGGCAGTAGATTTGTCAATAATGTGTTGTCTAGAGGCATCGTCAACAAGAGTGTATAATTCCTGTTGGAACAACCTGATTGATGTACTGGGAATTATGGCATACCATTCGCGATTGCGTAGTATGTTGAGACACATGTCCAGATAGTCTAGTTTGTTGAGAACAACAATGTTTCCACCCTTGTCCGCCGGTTTGATCACTATCAGAGGGTTAGTTTTTTTTTAGACAAAATGAGAACTTCACTACAGACACACCACCTACCCACCCCCCTCAACCCAAAAACCAAACGACCAACACGCTAACAACATCCTCCAATAACATTATCAACCTTTCTTCTCACATACTTACTAAACACGAAATTTCAGTCCTTGAGAAGGGACTTACCTTTTGTCCAACTTCACAGCTTGATAAGTTCACAGTCATCAAAGATATACATCTTTTTGTTCGCAAGTTGCTCCTACATAGCATGTACACCCCCAACCCTTTCCCTGATAATCTTTTGCACACCGCCACTGAGACTACTGCTCTTCAGCAGCTCATTGAATTATTGGAGGAAAACAATTCACCAGATTTGATTGACACTATTGACCTTGACAATTTGCTCAATAATTTTGAGGATGATATTCCTCTTTCTAACTCACATTCTTCACACCATACCACGCTCAAGAAAAAATCAAGCTTTTTTCCTTCACCCAGTACTAATCCACGTGCTGCACTATTCTTACAGTCAGTGACTAACGAAATTCGACATTTGCAAATTTATCCTACCCATCCCAAACAAAAAAACTTTACCTACAACCAACACTTGGCTTTACAAAATTTAAAAACTAACCCTCTGATAGTGATCAAACCGGCGGACAAGGGTGGAAACATTGTTGTTCTCAACAAACTAGACTATCTGGACATGTGTCTCAACATACTACGCAATCGCGAATGGTATGCCATAATTCCCAGTACATCAATCAGGTTGTTCCAACAGGAATTATACACTCTTGTTGACGATGCCTCTAGACAACACATTATTGACAAATCTACTGCCGACTACGTTAGAACAAAATTCCCGCGAGAAGCCACTTTTTATGCCTTACCCAAGGTACATAAAAACCTTCCCAGACCACCAGGTAGACCTATCGTCTCCGGACGTGGATGTCTCACTGACAATCTCAGTCGATACATAGACAAATTACTCCAACCCCTAGTACAAGCATTACCCTCATATATACGCGACACTACACACTTACTTCAAGACCTCTCGGACCTTCATGTCGATGCCAACACTGTCTTGGTTGCCATCGACGTCGAGGCCCTCTACAGTTCTATTCCCCATACTCTAGGACTCACCGCTATTCAACACATTCTGTCCAATGCTAACCTTTACTCCCATGAATTATCGCTCTTTATCATCAGAGCACTCAAATTTATTTTGACTCATAATTTTTTCTCCTTCAATGGTTCCCACTACCTCCAGGTACAGGGCGTCGCCATGGGCACCTGTTGTGCACCGGCGTACGCCAATCTGTACCTGGGGGAGTGGGAACGAAACTTATTTATCACTGATGCTGCCAGCATCTATACCAAACATATAGCGTCTTTCCGCCGCTATATAGATGACATTTTGATTCTGTGGCAGGGCCCAATAGATACCCTACATCACTTCCTTACATACCTCAATACTTCCAATTCTCTTAATCTCAAATTCACAATGACATATAGCTACAGCTCCATTTCTTTCCTTGACCTTACCCTCAGCAAGGACAGACATGGCCGACTACAGAGCCAACTTTTTCGCAAACCCACTGCAGGTAATACCATTCTTGCAGCTTCTAGCTTTCACCCCCAGCCCTTACTCAAATCTATCCCCTTCGCCCAATATTTACGTGCCCGACGTAACTGTTCCACGGATACCTCCTTTGAACACGAGGCCTCCGTACTGAGGGACAGACTTCGCGCACGTGGCTATAAAAACAGCGTTCTAAAAAACGCTTATAAAAAAGCGAAATCCAAACCACGTTCTGCTTTACTCATTCCAAAACTATCTGAGCCCTCCACACAATCACCCCTTAGAATTATAACAAATTACTGCCAACAATATAATGAAATTACTCAAATATTACTCAAACACTGGCACATCATCTCTACAGACAGAGCCCTTTCCCCCTTTGTTCCGCCCAAACCTTTGATCACCTATCGACGTGCCCCCTCCCTTCGAGACAAACTCATCACTAGTGAATACAAGAGTAGCAACAAATCCCAGAGACAGATTAAGGGCACTTATCCATGTGGTAATTGCAATTATTGCAAATATTTACCTAAATCCAATCTACATAACCTTCTACCCAATGGTCAACGCCTTTTTCCTAAGCATTATGTGAATTGTCGTTCAGTTGGAATTGTTTACCTCTTAGAATGTGAATGTGGATGCTTCTACGTGGGCAAAACCAAACTACCATTCTGGAAACGTATCTATGGACACGTTACCAGTATAAACCAAAGAGATCCCGATTTACCTCTGGGACGACACACCTCTATTGTCCACCCTGACAATACTCCCAAGATCTCATTTAGAGCTCTAGACCATATTCCCCCCCCAAATCGAGGGGGTGATTACAACAAAGCACTCCTCCAGAGTGAACTTCGTTGGATTTTCCACCTCAATGCCACCATACCCCCTGGCCTGAATGAGGCCTTCAACTTTAAACCTTACCTTGAGGGCTTCGAGACCGGAGTCTGTGAATTAGACCTGTGACCCATGGTTTCCCACGTCCAAGCATCCACACTTAGTGCACATTGCCTGTATGATTACTATTTATTTATTACTGTTTATTTTCTGTGGATTGGATGTCTTCCTTACAGCATATAGGAACATATGTCCATATATCTCATACTGTATTTGTATATATATAATTTCCTTATGCATTACCATTACATATCCTTATTCATGTATTATATACGGTGTATTATACTGACACATGGGTTCTTTTTCCCCCCTTCCCTCCAATGTGTTACAAGCCATTATACTACTAGGTCATTTATTGCACCTAGCCTGCATGTCCCCCATTGCTCAATTTTGTGACCATGTCCTTTATGGACCAACCTACTTGACATTCTACCCGTATTCTGATTTCCCCCCTCTACTTTGAATACCCGGCGCGGGTAAGACCAGGTGCGCGCGCGCATCTTTTAGGATGCGCGCGCGTCACCCTCCCGCCTTCCATCTAGACCAGTTCACTGGCCTACTTCCTGTTTGCGCTCCACTGTGGAGCGCACCAGGAAGTCGGCGGCTGTCTGTCCCGCGTCGGTGACGTCACGACGCCGGACGCGACCGCGCCGTCATGACGCGGCCGCGCCCGGCACCGCCCCGTCAGAGGTCCACACTGGGAGGCCATTACAGCGCCTCTTGGCGCCCGCCTCCCAACCACACAGCAGCAAACTAACACTGAGGCTTGAGGATGATTGACACACACCCCCCCTCAGCTGTTATTCATTACTTGATTACATATAAACTTCCCACACTCTGGTTTCAGTCTCATGCTGCTGACTGACCAGAGATGACCTCCTACCCCCTACTCACCAACTATACTCAGGTAAATACAAGGTCTACACATTGTTTGTAGTCAGTTACTCCTATTTTTTCATGTCTCTGATCATTCCTATTTTACTTCACTTTACAGTGATACATCCGCTGATCCACTGTGTTCAATACAGGCTATGGGCTTTTAGCCCTAAACCCTGTATGTTGGACCTTGTATTCTGAGGGGGTTCTCAGCAGGCCTTCCATGCCCCAGTGTTTAAACACACTGTGCTTGTTTTTACTGCACACACCTCTGATCCCTTGGATCCCACGCTCAGTGGCTCCCCCTATATGACAAACAATTGAGCTTTGGCAAGACATGTGAGTACTTTATCATGTTTTCTCTTTTGAGATAAATCTCCTCTAGCAATATAGATTTTCCTAGTGCAAATACAATGTATTGATATGTTGAGACTAATTTTATGACCCTTCATCTATTTAGATGAGCCTCTAAGGATACAAATTGCCTTGACAAAGGACCACAGTCCGAAACATGTTGGCATCCTCCTTACCATATGTACCAAGCAAGTTTATACCTCTGTCATAAAAGCTTTGTATGTTTTTGCCCCTTTGACATGTTATAAACTGTATCAATTGATTGTACCTTTATTGCAAACATACTATGCCCTCTGAGCATTCCCTTGTTCACTATGTACAATTTTTGAATAAACGTTTACTCCTTCACATGCATACATCGTGCTAAGTGTCTATCTATACCTCAAGCATCCCCTAGGGGTACTGGCCTTTACCTTATGCACATCATGGCCTACTATTAAAATTGTTATACAAATTTGGGATGCGATAGACCATTTGTTGTTCCCACCTACTTGCCCAACTAAATAATTTTTTCCATATTGATGGTTACCCCATCCAAATCCCCAACCGGGCAATTTTAGGTGATACTCTCTTTAATACCCACTTATTTTCTCTACCTTATACTCAGGTACTCTCTACCATAGATTTTTATTGTCTATACCACATACATACCCTCGCTCTATATATCATACGTTTGCACAGTTATCCATTATTGTGAATTTTATCACACACCTTATACCTATTTCTAACCATGGCTTTGTACCTTGGAGATGAATGGGACACACGCATGTCCAATACCATGCACCATTTTGAGTCCAATGAGTATGTCCAGTCACAACTCAAATATACCTTCCTCAACCTTACCCATACTGTCCAAAAAAAGGCCTCCCTCTTTTGGCATATCAAATCTTTTAAAGAATACATTGCCCATGGCATTAACCCCTTTGGTCTCCGGGTGCAAATCTTCCCCACTTTCCAGGACATTCGCCCGGATTTCAAGGCCTCCTGGGAAAATGTCCTAAAAAGTTGCTCCAATGAACTTATGAAACTACTAATTATCGAATATGAGTCTCAAATGACTGCTTTAGATATCAAACTCGAACTGATCAACACACAGCTCGAGCAATTTCAGACACATCCTTTATACATCTCACTCGATGAGCAATTAAAAACTCGTTTTGACAAATTCAATCATGACATTCTTGCGCAAAAGGACAAAAAATTCTTTCGCGACAAGAAAGCCTTTCATGAGGAACGTGCATACAAATGGAGCGACACAAATCGCACTAATCGCTCCGAAAAAACTACACGTCCTGGCCTTCGGCCATCGAACTCTCGTTCCTCCACTGACAAGACTTACACCTCTACCCATGCACCCCACCAACCTAATCTCCCTTTGGGGCTACGGAAGCCCAAACGTGGACGCACACCAAATTTTTCGAGTGACGATGTGTCTGACGTGGAGGGGACCCCTGGCGCCTCCCCCCTTGGGGACTCGCCGGTGGCCCCCTCTAACGCCAAGACACACAGATCGCACTCACTTCCATCTGCATCTCAGCGTGCAGATTTTTTAGACAAAATGAGAACTTCACTACAGACACACCACCTACCCACCCCCCTCAACCCAAAAACCAAACGACCAACACGCTAACAACATCCTCCAATAACATTATCAACCTTTCTTCTCACATACTTACTAAACACGAAATTTCAGTCCTTGAGAAGGGACTTACCTTTTGTCCAACTTCACAGCTTGATAAGTTCACAGTCATCAAAGATATACATCTTTTTGTTCGCAAGTTGCTCCTACATAGCATGTACACCCCCAACCCTTTCCCTGATAATCTTTTGCACACCGCCACTGAGACTACTGCTCTTCAGCAGCTCATTGAATTATTGGAGGAAAACAATTCACCAGATTTGATTGACACTATTGACCTTGACAATTTGCTCAATAATTTTGAGGATGATATTCCTCTTTCTAACTCACATTCTTCACACCATACCACGCTCAAGAAAAAATCAAGCTTTTTTCCTTCACCCAGTACTAATCCACGTGCTGCACTATTCTTACAGTCAGTGACTAACGAAATTCGACATTTGCAAATTTATCCTACCCATCCCAAACAAAAAAACTTTACCTACAACCAACACTTGGCTTTACAAAATTTAAAAACTAACCCTCTGATAGTGATCAAACCGGCGGACAAGGGTGGAAACATTGTTGTTCTCAACAAACTAGACTATCTGGACATGTGTCTCAACATACTACGCAATCGCGAATGGTATGCCATAATTCCCAGTACATCAATCAGGTTGTTCCAACAGGAATTATACACTCTTGTTGACGATGCCTCTAGACAACACATTATTGACAAATCTACTGCCGACTACGTTAGAACAAAATTCCCGCGAGAAGCCACTTTTTATGCCTTACCCAAGGTACATAAAAACCTTCCCAGACCACCAGGTAGACCTATCGTCTCCGGACGTGGATGTCTCACTGACAATCTCAGTCGATACATAGACAAATTACTCCAACCCCTAGTACAAGCATTACCCTCATATATACGCGACACTACACACTTACTTCAAGACCTCTCGGACCTTCATGTCGATGCCAACACTGTCTTGGTTGCCATCGACGTCGAGGCCCTCTACAGTTCTATTCCCCATACTCTAGGACTCACCGCTATTCAACACATTCTGTCCAATGCTAACCTTTACTCCCATGAATTATCGCTCTTTATCATCAGAGCACTCAAATTTATTTTGACTCATAATTTTTTCTCCTTCAATGGTTCCCACTACCTCCAGGTACAGGGCGTCGCCATGGGCACCTGTTGTGCACCGGCGTACGCCAATCTGTACCTGGGGAGTGGGAACGAAACTTATTTATCACTGATGCTGCCAGCATCTATACCAAACATATAGCGTCTTTCCGCCGCTATATAGATGACATTTTGATTCTGTGGCAGGGCCCAATAGATACCCTACATCACTTCCTTACATACCTCAATACTTCCAATTCTCTTAATCTCAAATTCACAATGACATATAGCTACAGCTCCATTTCTTTCCTTGACCTTACCCTCAGCAAGGACAGACATGGCCGACTACAGAGCCAACTTTTTCGCAAACCCACTGCAGGTAATACCATTCTTGCAGCTTCTAGCTTTCACCCCCAGCCCTTACTCAAATCTATCCCCTTCGCCCAATATTTACGTGCCCGACGTAACTGTTCCACGGATACCTCCTTTGAACACGAGGCCTCCGTACTGAGGGACAGACTTCGCGCACGTGGCTATAAAAACAGCGTTCTAAAAAACGCTTATAAAAAAGCGAAATCCAAACCACGTTCTGCTTTACTCATTCCAAAACTATCTGAGCCCTCCACACAATCACCCCTTAGAATTATAACAAATTACTGCCAACAATATAATGAAATTACTCAAATATTACTCAAACACTGGCACATCATCTCTACAGACAGAGCCCTTTCCCCCTTTGTTCCGCCCAAACCTTTGATCACCTATCGACGTGCCCCCTCCC
Source organism: Lithobates sylvaticus (assembly GCA_028564925.1). Taxonomy (NCBI): domain Eukaryota; kingdom Metazoa; phylum Chordata; class Amphibia; order Anura; family Ranidae; genus Lithobates; species Lithobates sylvaticus. The sequence continues at coordinate 19,265,218 of CM053026.1, read as the reverse complement.
TTCGAGACAAACTCATCACTAGTGAATACAAGAGTAGCAACAAATCCCAGAGACAGATTAAGGGCACTTATCCATGTGGTAATTGCAATTATTGCAAATATTTACCTAAATCCAATCTACATAACCTTCTACCCAATGGTCAACGCCTTTTTCCTAAGCATTATGTGAATTGTCGTTCAGTTGGAATTGTTTACCTCTTAGAATGTGAATGTGGATGCTTCTACGTGGGCAAAACCAAACTACCATTCTGGAAACGTATCTATGGACACGTTACCAGTATAAACCAAAGAGATCCCGATTTACCTCTGGGACGACACACCTCTATTGTCCACCCTGACAATACTCCCAAGATCTCATTTAGAGCTCTAGACCATATTCCCCCCCCAAATCGAGGGGGTGATTACAACAAAGCACTCCTCCAGAGTGAACTTCGTTGGATTTTCCACCTCAATGCCACCATACCCCCTGGCCTGAATGAGGCCTTCAACTTTAAACCTTACCTTGAGGGCTTCGAGACCGGAGTCTGTGAATTAGACCTGTGACCCATGGTTTCCCACGTCCAAGCATCCACACTTAGTGCACATTGCCTGTATGATTACTATTTATTTATTACTGTTTATTTTCTGTGGATTGGATGTCTTCCTTACAGCATATAGGAACATATGTCCATATATCTCATACTGTATTTGTATATATATAATTTCCTTATGCATTACCATTACATATCCTTATTCATGTATTATATACGGTGTATTATACTGACACATGGGTTCTTTTTCCCCCCTTCCCTCCAATGTGTTACAAGCCATTATACTACTAGGTCATTTATTGCACCTAGCCTGCATGTCCCCCATTGCTCAATTTTGTGACCATGTCCTTTATGGACCAACCTACTTGACATTCTACCCGTATTCTGATTTCCCCCCTCTACTTTGAATACCCGGCGCGGGTAAGACCAGGTGCGCGCGCGCATCTTTTAGGATGCGCGCGCGTCACCCTCCCGCCTTCCATCTAGACCAGTTCACTGGCCTACTTCCTGTTTGCGCTCCACTGTGGAGCGCACCAGGAAGTCGGCGGCTGTCTGTCCCGCGTCGGTGACGTCACGACGCCGGACGCGACCGCGCCGTCATGACGCGGCCGCGCCCGGCACCGCCCCGTCAGAGGTCCACACTGGGAGGCCATTACAGCGCCTCTTGGCGCCCGCCTCCCAACCACACAGCAGCAAACTAACACTGAGGCTTGAGGATGATTGACACACACCCCCCCTCAGCTGTTATTCATTACTTGATTACATATAAACTTCCCACACTCTGGTTTCAGTCTCATGCTGCTGACTGACCAGAGATGACCTCCTACCCCCTACTCACCAACTATACTCAGGTAAATACAAGGTCTACACATTGTTTGTAGTCAGTTACTCCTATTTTTTCATGTCTCTGATCATTCCTATTTTACTTCACTTTACAGTGATACATCCGCTGATCCACTGTGTTCAATACAGGCTATGGGCTTTTAGCCCTAAACCCTGTATGTTGGACCTTGTATTCTGAGGGGGTTCTCAGCAGGCCTTCCATGCCCCAGTGTTTAAACACACTGTGCTTGTTTTTACTGCACACACCTCTGATCCCTTGGATCCCACGCTCAGTGGCTCCCCCTATATGACAAACAATTGAGCTTTGGCAAGACATGTGAGTACTTTATCATGTTTTCTCTTTTGAGATAAATCTCCTCTAGCAATATAGATTTTCCTAGTGCAAATACAATGTATTGATATGTTGAGACTAATTTTATGACCCTTCATCTATTTAGATGAGCCTCTAAGGATACAAATTGCCTTGACAAAGGACCACAGTCCGAAACATGTTGGCATCCTCCTTACCATATGTACCAAGCAAGTTTATACCTCTGTCATAAAAGCTTTGTATGTTTTTGCCCCTTTGACATGTTATAAACTGTATCAATTGATTGTACCTTTATTGCAAACATACTATGCCCTCTGAGCATTCCCTTGTTCACTATGTACAATTTTTGAATAAACGTTTACTCCTTCACATGCATACATCGTGCTAAGTGTCTATCTATACCTCAAGCATCCCCTAGGGGTACTGGCCTTTACCTTATGCACATCATGGCCTACTATTAAAATTGTTAGCTCCTATGTGTGCTGACACACACACACTAGCTCCTATGTGTGCTGACACACACACACACACTAGCTCCTATGTGTGCTGACACACACACACTAGCTCCTATGTGTGCTGACACACACACACTAGCTCCTATGTGTGCTGACACACACACACTAGCTCCTATGTGTGCTGACATACACACACACTAGCTCCTATGTGTGCTGACACACACACACACACTAGCTCCTATGTGTGCTGACACACACACACTAGCTCCTAGGTGTGCTGACACACACACACTAGCTCCTATGTGTGCTGACACACACACACACTAGCTCCTATGTGTGCTGACACACACACACACTAGCTCCTATTTGTGCTGACACACACACACTAGCTCCTATGTGTGCTGACACACACACTAGCTCCTATGTGTGCTGACACACACTAGCTCCTATGTGTGCTGACACACACTAGCTCCTATGTGTGCTGACACACACACACTAGCTCCTATGTGTGCTGACACACACACACTAGCTCCTATGTGTGCTGACACACACACACACACTAGCTCCTATGTGTGCTGACACACACACACTAGCTCCTATGTGTGCTGACACACACACACACTAGCTCCTATGTGTGCTGACACACACACACTAGCTCCTATGTGTGCTGACACACACACACTAGCTCCTATGTGTGCTGACACACACACACACACTAGCTCCTATGTGTGCTGACACACACACACTAGCTCCTATGTGTGCTGACACACACACACACACTAGCTCCTATGTGTGCTGACACACACACACACTAGCTCCTATGTGTGCTGACACACACACACACTAGCTCCTATGTGTGCTGACACACACACACACTAGCTCCTATGTGTGCTGACACACACACACACACACTAGCTCCTATGTGTGCTGACACACACACACACTGAATGAATGAATGAATGAATAACTTGTATAGCGCTACATTGCGAACTGAATCGCCTCAAGGCGCTGTTGGCGTTTGGTTATCAGCTTCTAGAAGAGGTAGGTCTTGAGTTTCTTTCTGAAGGCCTGATGGTTTTCTTCCATGCGAATGTCGGTTGGTAGAGCGTTCCATAGCCGAGGTCCCTGGACAGCGAATCTCCGTTCCCCCTTTGATTTGTAGCGGGATTTAGGAATGAGGAGAAGATTTTGATTAGCCGATCGAAGACTGCGATTCGGTGTGTAGTGTTTTATTTTCTCGCAAAGGTATTGCGGAGCGTTTCCATGTGCGCATTTGTGGGTGTGGCAGAGGGTCTTGAATGCGATCCGATTCCTTACGTTTAGCCAATGTAGGTTCCTCAGGGAAGGGGAGATGGATTCCCAGGGTTTTTTCCCTGTTATCAGCCTTGCCGCCGTGTTTTGGATAAGTTGTAAGCGCGCAAGTTGATATTGGGGTAATCCTATGTAAAGGGAGTTAGCGTAGTCCACTAGCTCCTATGTGTGCTGACACACACACACTAGCTCCTATGTGTGCTGACACACACACACTAGCTCCTATGTGTGCTGACACACACACACTAGCTCCTATGTGTGCTGACACACACACACTAGCTCCTAAGTGTGCTGACACACACACACTAGCTCCTATGTGTGCTCACACACACACACTAGCTCCTATGTGTGTTCACACACTAGCTCCTATGTGTGCTGACACACACACACTAGCTCCTATAAATCCCTGCCTGCCTGCCTTAGATCACAATGGGACAGAAGGTTATGGTGCAATGCTGTACTAACAGCATAGGACAGGGTGCTACTGCAATGCTGTACTAACAGCACGCACACACCAGACTAATCCCTAGAATAAAAGCACTTAGACTCAGCAGCAGATAATGTCACCACTCAGCAGCAGTGCAATCAGCAGAAATGATCAGTATTCAATTCAGTAATAATGAATCAGCAGCAATGAATCAGCAATGGTAATCAGTAATGGTTTAGCAATGAATCAGCAGTCTGAATGAATGAATGAATGAATGAATGAATGAATAACTTGTATAGCGCTACAATGCGAACTGAATCGCCTCAAGGCGCTGTATTGGCATTTGGTTGTCGAGCTTCTAGAAGAGGTGGGTCTTGAGTTTCTTCCTGAAGGCCTGATGGTTTTCTTCCATGCGAATGTCGGTTGGTAGAGCGTTCCATAGCCGTGGACCTTGGACAGCGAATCTCCGTTCCCCCTTTGATTTGTAGCGGGATTTAGGAATGAGGAGAAGATTTTGATTAGCCGATCGAAGACTGCGATTCGGTGTGTAGTGTTTTATTTTCTCGCGAAGGTATTGCGGGGCGTTTCCATGTGCGCATTTGTGGGTGAGGCAGAGGGTCTTGAATGCGACCCGACTCCTTACATTTAGCCAATGTAGGTTCCTCAGGGAAGGGGAGATGGATTCCCAGGGTTTTTTTTCCTGTTATCAGCCTTGCCGCTGTGTTTTGGATAAGTTGTAAGCGCGCAAGTTGATATTGGGGTAATCCTATGTAAAGGGAGTTAGCATAGTCGAGTCGAGAATTGATGATCGTTCCAACTACCACTGCTTTGTCCTCTTTTGGAAAGAAGGGGAGGAGTCTGCCTATTCAAACAATCAAAGCCGGAACACATGTGCACTAGGCCGACGGCGCGGCGGCCTTTTATACAGTGGGGCGTGTACTAAAGCCCCTGAGCTATAATTGGCTACAGGCGTCCTGCCTGTAGCCAATTATTGCTCTCCTCACTGCCGGCGCTGTGATTGGCCAAGCATGCAGGGTCACAGTGCATGCTTGGCCAATCATCAGCCAGCAATGCACTTCGCCTGGCGCAATGCATTGCAGGCCGCTCGCATCACACGGATGTGATGCGAACGGCCCAAATAGTTCTGGGCTCGCCTAGCGGGCGAACGCCCGGTGCTCGATTCAAACGCGGGTTCGAATCGAACACCGGGCCCATCCCTACTACTGAAGTGAATACTGATCAGTGATCATTAGAGAATATATATTCATTCTGCTGATTGCACTGCTGCTGAGTGGTGACATTATCTGCTGCTGAGACTAACTGCTTTGATTCTGGGGATTAGTCTGGTGTGTGTGTGCTGTTAGTACAGCATTGCAGTAGCACCCTCTGTCCTATGCTGTTAGTACAGCACTGCAGTATAACCTTCTGTCCTATTGTGATCTAAGGCAGGCAGGGATTTATAGGAGCTAGTGTGTGTGTCAGCACACATAAAAACACCTTAGTCACTCTATCTGCTATAAGGCCCAGTTGTCATCGAAGGCAGCCAGGCATCTCCAGGAGCTAGCTAGCTTGTGTGTGTGCTCTGTTAGTACATCACACATAAAACCACCTCAGCCTCTGTATCTGCTATAAGGCCCAGTTGTTGTCAGTCATATAAGGCAGTCTCTGTCTGCCGTAAGGCCCAGTTGTTGTCATCAAAGGCAGCCAGGCATCTCCAGGAGCTAGCTAGCTTGTGTGTGTGTGTGTGTGTGATCTGTTAGTACAAGGGCAGCACAGTGGTGTAGTGGTTAGCACTTTCACCTAGCAGTAGGGTTGTCCCGATACCACTTTTTTAAGACCGAGTACAAGTACCGATACTTTTTTTCAAGTACTCGCCGATACCGATTACCGATACTTTTTTTTAATGTCATGTGACTGTTTGACTGATGGGCACTGACTGGTGACTGATAGATGGCACTGATAGGCAGCACTTATGGGCACTGAGAGATGGCATGGATAGGCAGCACTTATGGGCACTGATGGATAGCACCGATGGCTGGTACTGACTGAAGGGCACTGACTGATGAGCACTGATAGGCAGCACTTTTGGGCACTGGTAGATGGCACTGATAGGCATTTATGGGCACTGATAGGTGGCTGGCACTGATAGCTGGCACTTATGGGCACTGATAGGCAGCACTTATGGGCACTGAGAGATGGCATGGATAGGCAGCACTTTTGGGCACTGACTGATGAGCACTGATAGGCATTTATGAGCACTGATAGGTATTTATGGGCACTGATAGGCATTTATGGGCACTGATAGGCATTTATGGGCACTGATAGATGGCACTGCAGGCATTTATGGGCACTGATAGGTGGCTGGCACTGATAGCTGGCACTTATGGGCACTGATAGGCAGCACTTATGGGCAGGCACTGATGAGCACTAAAATGCAGCATTGATTTGCAACTGCATAATAAATAACATGAATGATGAGAGGCAAGGAAGGATTTTGCAATGCTATATGGCATATAGCATTGCAAAATCCTCCCTTGGCTCTCATCATTCATGTCATTTAACATTTAGTATGCTGCAACGCCCATCTTGCTACACCTTTTACTCAGCTGCAGTAAGCCAGCAGCAGACATCTTGTTACACCCAGCCCGAACTAAATGGGCTGGGTGTAACAAGATGTCCGCTGCTGGCTTACTGCAGCCGAGTACAAAGGTGTACCAAGATGGGCGCCGTGATGTTTGTCCTCCGACGAAGACACTGAGCCGTCACTTCCTGTTCCGAATGGGACGGCTTTGAACACAATATATACGGCGGCACCCTTCATCCCTGCCCTGGCCAGCTTACCCCCTGTTCCACTGCTACCAGCTAGATCTCCGCTCCGCCCGCTCTGCCCGTTCCGCCCATTCCGCCCGCTCTGCCCGTTCCGCCTTCTCCGCCCGCCGACTTCCGGTTACAAGTATCGGATTAGGCATCGGGAGCATTTGTGCGAGTACAAGTACTCGCACAAATGCTCGGTATCGGTCCCGATACCGATACTAGTATCGGTATCGGGACAACCCTACCTAGCAGTAATAGGGTCGCTGGTTCAAATCCCGACCATGACACCTTCTGCCTGGAGTTTGTATGTTCTCCCTGTGCTTGCGTGGGTTTCCTCCGGGCACTCCGGTTTCCTCCCACACTCCAAAAGACATGCTGGTAGGTTAATTAGATCCTGTCGATAAAATTGGCCAAATATGTGTATGTTGTATGTGTATGTGTTTGTAAGCGTGTCAGGACCCCACAGGGCAAGGACCGCACTATACCACAGATGGACACCAGTGGCAAAAAGCGCCCTGAGGCGATTCAGTTTGCATAGGTTGCGCTATACAAGTCATTCATTCATTCATTCAGTACATCACACATAAAACCACCTCAGCCTCTGTATCAGTTATAAGGCCCAGTTGTTGTCAGTCATATAAGGCAGTCTCTATCTGCCGTAAGGCCCAGTTGTTGTCATCGAAGGCAGTCAGGCATCTCCAGGAGCTAGTGTGTGTGTGCTCTGTTAGTACATCACATATAAAACCACCTCAGCCTCTGTATCTGCTATAAGGCCCAGTTGTTGTCAGTCATATAAGGCAGTCTCTATCTGCCGTAAGGCCCAGTTGTTGTCATCGAAGGCAGCCAGGCATCTCCAGGAGCTAGTGTGTATGTGTGTGCTCTGTTAGTACATCACACATAAAACCACCTCAGCCTCTGTATCTGCTATAAGGCCCAGTTGTTGTCAGTCATATAAGGCAGTTTCTATCTGCCGTAAGGCCCAGTTGTTGTCATCGAAGGCAGCCAGACATCGCCAGGAGCTAGTGTGTGTGTGTGTGCTCTGTTAGTACATCACACATAAAACCACCTCAGCCTCTGAATCTGCTATAAGGCCCAGTTGTTGTCAGTCATATAAGGCAGTCTCTATCTGCCGTAAGGCCCAGTTCTTGTCATCAAAGGCAGCCAGGCATCTCCGCTAGCTAGCTTGTGTGTGTGAGTGATCTGTTAGTACATCAAACATAAAACCACCTCAGCCTCTGTATCTGCTATAAGGCCCAGTTGTTGTCAGTCATATAAGGCAGTCTCTATCTGCCGTAAGGCCCAGTTCTTGTCATCGAAGGCAGCCAGGCATCTCCAGGAGCTAGTGTGTGTGTGTGTGCTCTGTTAGTACATCACACATAAAACCACCTCGGCCTCTGTATCTGCTATAAGGCCCAGTTGTTGTCAGTCAAATAAGGCAGTCTCTATCTGCCGTAAGGCCAAATTCTTGTCATCGAAGGCAGCCAGGCATCTCCAGGAGCTAGTGTGTGTGCTCTGTTAGTACATCACACATAAAACCACCTCAGCCTCTGTATCTGCTATAAGGCCCAGTTGTTGTCAGTCAAATAAGGCAGTCTCTATCTGCCGTAAGGCCCAGTTCTTGTCATCGAAGGCAGCCAGGCATCTCCGCTAGCTAGCTTGTGTGTGTGTGTGATCTGTTAGTACATCACACATAAAACCACCTCAGCCTCTGTATCTGCTATAAGGCCCAGTTGTTGTCAGTCATATAAGGCAGTTTCTATCTGCCGTAAGGTTCAGTTGTTGTCATCGAAGGCAGCCAGGCATCTCCAGGAGCTAGCTAGCTTGTGTGTGTGTGTGATCTGTTAGTACATCACACATAAAACCACCTCAGCCTCTGTATCTGCTATAAGGCCCAGTTGTTGTCAGTCATATAAGGCAGTCTCTATCTGCCGTAAGGCCCAGTTCTTGTCATCGAAGGCAGCCAGGCATCTCCAGGAGCTAGTGTGTGTGTGTGTGTGTGATCTGTTAGTACATCACATATAAAACCACCTCAGCCTCTGTATCTGCTATAAGGCCCAGTTGTTGTCAGTCATATAAGGCAGTTTCTATCTGCCTTAAGGCCCAGTTGTTGTCATCGAAGGCAGCCAGGCATCTCCAGGAGCTAGTGTGTGTGTGTGTGCTCTGTTAGTACATCACACATAAAACCCCACAGCCTCTGTATCTGCTATAAGGCCCAGTTGTTGTCAGTCATATAAGGCAGTCACTATCTGCCGTAAGGCCCAGTTCTTGTCATCGAAGGCAGCCAGGCATCTCCAGGAGCTAGCAAGCTTGTGTGTGTGTGTGATCTTTTAGTACATCACACATAAAACCACCTCAGCCTCTGTATCTGCTATAAGGCCCAGTTGTTGTCAGTCATATAAGGCAGTCTCTATCTTCCGTAAGGCCCAGTTCTTGTCATCGAAGGCAGCCAGGCATCTCCAGGAGCTAGTGTGTGTGCTCTGTTAGTACATCACACATAAAACCACCTCAGCCTCTGTATCTGCTATAAGGCCCAGTTGTTGTCAGTCAAATAAGGCAGTCTCTATCTGCCGTAAAAGGCCCAGTTCTTGTCATCGAAGGCAGCCAGGCATCTCCAGGAGCTAGTGTGTGTGTGTGTGTGTGCTCTGTTAGTACATCACATATAAAACCACCTCAGCCTCTGTATCTGCTATAAGGCCCAGTTGTTGTCAGTCATATAAGGTAGTTTCTATCTGCCGTAAGGCCCAGTTGTTGTCATCGAAGGCAGCCAGGCATCTCCAGGAGCTAGCTAGCTTGTTTGTGTGTGTGATCTGTTAGTACATCACACATAAAACCACCTCAGCCTCTCTATCTGCTATAAGGCCCAGTTGTTGTCAGTCATATAAGGCAGTTTCTATCTGCCGTAAGGCCCAGTTGTTGTCATCGAAGGCAGCCAGGCATCTCCAGGAGGTAGTGTGTGTGTGTGTGTGCTCTTTTAGTATATCACACATAAAACCACCTCAGCCTCTGTATCTGCTATAAGGCCCAGTTGTTGTCAGTCAAAAAGGCAGTCTATATCTGCCGTAAGGCCCAGTTATTGTCATCGAAGGCAGCCAGGCATCTCCAGGAGCTAGCTAGCTTGTGTGTGTGTATGTGCTCTGTTAGTACATCACACATAAAACCACCTCAGCCTCTGTATCTGCTATAAGGCCCAGTTGTTGTCAGTCATATAAGGCAGTGTCTATTTGCCGTAAAGGCCCAGTTCTTGTCATCGAAGGCAGCCAGGCATCTCCAGGAGCTAGTGTGAGTGCTCTGATAGTACATCACACATAAAACCACCTCAGTCTCTGTATCTGCTATAAGGCCCAGTTGTTGTCAGTCATATAAGGCAGTCTCTATCTGCCGTAAGGCCCAGTTCTTGTCATCGAAGGCAGCCAGGCATCTCCAGGAGCTAGTGTGTGTGCTCTGTTAGTACATCACACATAAAACCACCTCAGTCTCTGTATCTGCTATAAGGCCCAGTTGTTGTCAGTCATATAAGGCAGTGTCTATTTGCCGTAAGGCCCAGTTCTTGTCATCGAAGGCAGCCAGGCATCTCCAGGAGCTAGTGTGTGTGCTCTGTTAGTACATCAGACATAAAACCACCTCAGTCTCTGTATCTGCTATAAGGCCCAGTTGTTGTCAGTCATATAAGGCAGTCTCTATCTGCCGTAAGGCCCAGTTCTTGTCATCGAAGGCAGCCAGGCATCTCCAGGAGCTAGTGTGTGTGTGTGTGATCTGTTAGTACATCACATATAAAACCACCTCAGCCTCTGTATCTGCTATAAGGCCCAGTTGTTGTCAGTCATATAAGGCAGTCACTATCTGCCGTAAGGCCCAGTTCTTGTCATCGAAGGCAGCCAGGCATCTCCAGGAGCTAGCTAGCTTGTGTGTGTGTGTGATCTGTTAGTACATCACACATAAAACCACCTCAGCCTCTGTATCTGCTATAAGGCCCAGTTGTTGTCAGTCATATAAGGCAGTCTCTATCTGCCGTAAGGCCCAGTTCTTGTCATCGAAGGCAGCCAGGCATCTCCAGGAGCTAGTGTGTGTGCTCTGTTAGTACATCACACATAAAACCACCTCAGCCTCTGTATCTGCTATAAGGCGCAGTTGTTGTCAGTCAAATAAGGCAGTCTCTATCTGCCGTAAAAGGCCCAGTTCTTGTCATCGAAGGCAGCCAGGCATCTCCAGGAGCTAGTGTGTGTGTGTGTGTGCTCTGTTAGTACATCACATATAAAACCACCTCAGCCTCTGTATCTGCTATAAGGCCCAGTTGTTGTCAGTCATATAAGGTAGTTTCTATCTGCCGTAAGGCCCAGTTGTTGTCATCGAAGGCAGCCAGGCATCTCCAGGAGCTAGCTAGCTAGCTTGTTTGTGTGTGTGATCTGTTAGTACATCACACATAAAACCACCTCAGCCTCTCTATCTGCTATAAGGCCCAGTTGTTGTCAGTCATATAAGACAGTTTCTATCTGCCGTTATGCCCAGTTGTTGTCATCGAAGGCAGCCAGGCATCTCCAGGAGGTAGTGTGTGTGTGTGCTCTTTTAGTATATCACACATAAAACCACCTCAGCCTCTGTATCTGCTATAAGGCCCAGTTGTTGTCAGTCATATAAGGCAGTGTCTATTTGCCGTAAAGGCCCAGTTCTTGTCATCGAAGGCAGCCAGGCATCTCCAGGAGCTAGTGTGAGTGCTCTGATAGTACATCACACATAAAACCACCTCAGTCTCTGTATCTTCTATAAGGCCCAGTTGTTGTCAGTCATATAAGGCAGTCTCTATCTGCCGTAAGGCCCAGTTCTTGTCATCGAAGGCAGCCAGGCATCTCCAGGAGCTAGTGTGTGTGTGTGTGTGTGCTTTGTTAGTACATCACACATAAAACCACCTCAGTCTCTGTATCTGCTATAAGGCCCAGTTGTTGTCAGTCATATAAGGCAGTCTCTATCTGCCGTAAGGCCCAGTTCTTGTCATCAAAGGCAGCCAGGCATCTCCGCTAGCTAGCTTGTGTGTGTGAGTGATCTGTTAGTACATCACACATAAAACCACCTCAGCCTCTGTATCTGCTATAAGGCCCAGTTGTTGTCAGTCATATAAGCAGTCTCTATCTGCCGTAAGGCCCAGTTGTTGTCATCAACGGCAGCCAGGCATCTCCAGGAGCTAGCTAGCTTGTGTGTGTGTGATCTGTTTGTACATCACACATAAAACCACCTCAGCCTCTGTATCTGCTATAAGGCCCAGTTGTTGTCAGTCATATAATGCAGTCTCTATCTGCCGTAAGGCCCATTTCTTGTCATCGAAGGCAGCCAGGCATCTCCAGGAGCTAGTGTGTGTGTGTGTGCTCTGTTAGTACATCACACATAAAACCACCTCGGCCTCTGTATCTGCTATAAGGCCCAGTTGTTGTCAGTCAAATAAGGCAGTCTCTATCTGCCGTAAGGCCCAGTTCTTGTCATCGAAGGCAGCCAGGCATCTCCAGGAGCTAGCTAGCTTGTGTGTGTGTGTGTGTGCTCTGTTAGTACATCACACATAAAACCACCTCAGTCTCTGTATCTGCTATAAGGCCCAGTTGTTGTCAGTCATATAAGGCAGTCTATATCTGCCGTAAGGCCCAGTTGTGGTCATCAAAAGCAGCCAGGCATCTCCAGGAGCTAGCTAGCTTGTGTGTAATCTGTTAGTACATCACACATAAAACCACCTCAGCCTCTGTATCTGCTATAAGGCCCAGTTGTTGTCAGTCATATAAGGCAGTCTCTATCTTCCGTAAGGCCCAGTTCTTGTCATCGAAGGCAGCCAGGCATCTCTAGGAGCTAGTGTGTGTCTGTGTGCTCTGTTAGTACATCACACATAAAACCACCTCAGCCTCTGTATCTGCTATAAGGCCCAGTTGTTGTCAGTCATGTAAGGCAGTCTCTATCTGCCGTAAGGCCCAGTTGTTGTCATCGAAGGCAGCCAGGCATCTCCAGGAGCTAGCTAGCTTGTGTGTGTGTGATCTGTTAGTACATCACACATAAAACCACCTCAGCCTCTGTATCTGCTATAAGGCCCAGTTGTTGTCAGTCATATAAGGCAGTCTCTATCTGCCGCAAGGCCCAGTTTTTGTCATCGAAGGCAGCCAGGCATCTCCAGGAGCTAGCTAGCTTGTTTGTGTGTGTGATCTGTTAGTACATCACACATAAAACCACCTCAGCTTCTCTATCTGCTATAAGGCCCAGTTGTTGTCAGTCATATAAGACAGTTTCTATCTGCCGTAAGGCCCAGTTGTTGTCATCGAAGGCAGCCAGGCATCTCCAGGAGGTAGTGTGTGTGTGTGTGCTCTTTTAGTATATCACACATAAAACCACCTCAGCCTCTGTATCTGCTATAAGGCCCAGTTGTTGTCAGTCATATAAGGCAGTGTCTATTTGCCGTAAAGGCCCAGTTCTTGTCATCGAAGGCAACCAGGCATCTCCAGGAGCTAGTGTGTGTGTGTGTGCTTTGTTAGTACATCACACATAAAACCACCTCAGCCTCTGTATCTGCTATAAGGCCCAGTTGTTGTCAGTCATATAAGGCAGTCTCTATCTGCCGTAAGGCCCAGTTCTTGTCATCAAAGGCAGCCAGGCATCTCCGCTAGCTAGCTTGTGTGTGTGAGTGATCTGTTAGTACATCACACATAAAACCACCTCAGCCTCTGTATCTGCTATAAGGCCCAGTTGTTGTCAGTCAAATAAGGCAGTCTCTATCTGCAGTAAGGCCCAGTTCTTGTCATCAAAGGCAGCCAGGCATCTCCAGGCGCAAGCTAGCTTGTGTGTGTGTGTGATCTGTAAGTACATCACACATAAAACCACCTCAGTCTCTGTATCTGCTAACAGGCCCAGTTGTTGTCAGTCATATAAGGCAGTCTCTATCTGCCGTAAGGCCTAGTTCTTGTCATCGAAGGCAGCCAGGCATCTCCAGGAGCTAGCTAGCTTGTGTGTGTGTGTGCTCTGTTAGTACATCACACATAAAACCACCTCAGCCTCTGTATCTGCTATAAGGCCCAGTAGTTGTCAGTCATATAAGGCAGTCTCTATCTGCCGTAAGGCCTAGTTCTTGTCATCGAAGGCAGCCAGGCATCTCCAGGAGCTAGCTAGCTTGTGTGTGTGTGTGTGCTCTGTTAGTACATCACACATAAAACCACCTCAGCCTCTGTATCTGCTATAAGGCCCAGTAGTTGTCAGTCATATAAGGCAGTCTCTATCTGCCGTAAGGCCCAGTTCTTGTCATTGAAGGCAGCCAGGCATCTCCAGGAGCTAGCTAGCTTGTGTGTGTGTGTGATCTGTTAGTATATCACACATAACACCATCTCAGCCTCTGTATCTGCTATAAGGCGCAGTTGTTGTCAGTCAAATAAGGCAGTCTCTATCTGCCGTAAAAGGCCCAGTTCTTGTCATCGAAGGCAGCCAGGCATCTCCAGGAGCTAGTGTGTGTGTGTGTGTGCTCTGTTAGTACATCACATATAAAACCACCTCAGCCTCTGTATCTGCTATAAGGCCCAGTTGTTGTCAGTCATATAAGGCAGTTTCTATCTGCCTTAAGGCCCAGTTGTTGTCATCGAAGGCAGCCAGGCATCTCCAGGAGCTAGTGTGTGTATGTGTGCTCTGTTAGTACATCACACATAAAACCCCACAGCCTCTGTATCTGCTATAAGGCCCAGTTGTTGTCAGTCATATAAGGCAGTCACTATCTGCCGTAAGGCCCAGTTCTTGTCATCGAAGGCAGCCAGGCATCTCCAGGAGCTAGCAAGCTTGTGTGTGTGTGTGATCTGTTAGTACATCACACATAAAACCACCTCAGCCTCTGTATCTGCTATAAGGCCCAGTTGTTGTCAGTCATATAAGGCAGTCTCTATCTGCCGTAAGGCCCAGTTCTTGTCATCGAAGGCAGCCAGGCATCTCCAGGAGCTAGTGTGTGTGCTCTGTTAGTACATCACACATAAAACCACCTCAGCCTCTGTATCTGCTATAAGGCCCAGTTGTTGTCAGTCAAATAAGGCAGTCTCTATCTGCCGTAAAAGGCCCAGTTCTTGTCATCGAAGGCAGCCAGGCATCTCCAGGAGCTAGTGTGTGTGTGTGTGTGTGCTCTGTTAGTACATCACATATAAAACCACCTCAGCCTCTGTATCTGCCGTAAGGCCCAGTTGTTGTCATCGAAGGCAGCCAGGCATCTCCAGGAGCTAGCTAGCTTGTTTGTGTGTGTGATCTGTTAGTACATCACACATAAAACCACCTCAGCCTCTCTATCTGCTATAAGGCCCAGTTGTTGTCAGTCATATAAGGCAGTTTCTATCTGCCGTAAGGCCCAGTTGTTGTCATCGAAGGCAGCCAGGCATCTCCAGGAGGTAGTGTGTGTGTGTGTGTGTGCTCTTTTAGTATATCACACATAAAACCACCTCAGCCTCTGTATCTGCTATAAGGCCCAGTTGTTGTCAGTCAAAAAGGCAGTCTATATCTGCCGTAAGGCCCAGTTATTGTCATCGAAGGCAGCCAGGCATCTCCAGGAGCTAGCTAGCTTGTGTGTGTGTATGTGCTCTGTTAGTACATCACACATAAAACCACCTCAGCCTCTGTATCTGCTATAAGGCCCAGTTGTTGTCAGTCATATAAGGCAGTGTCTATTTGCCGTAAAGGCCCAGTTCTTGTCATCGAAGGCAGCCAGGCATCTCCAGGAGCTAGTGTGAGTGCTCTGATAGTACATCACACATAAAACCACCTCAGTCTCTGTATCTGCTATAAGGCCCAGTTGTTGTCAGTCATATAAGGCAGTCTCTATCTGCCGTAAGGCCCAGTTCTTGTCATCGAAGGCAGCCAGGCATCTCCAGGAGCTAGTGTGTGTGTATGTGCTCTGTTAGTACATCACACATAAAACCACCTCAGCCTCTGTATCTGCTATAAGGCCCAGTTGTTGTCAGTCATATAAGGCAGTGTCTATTTGCCGTAAGGCCCAGTTCTTGTCATCGAAGGCAGCCAGGCATCTCCAGGAGCTAGTGTGTGTGCTCTGTTAGTACATCAGACATAAAACCACCTCAGTCTCTGTATCTGCTATAAGGCCCAGTTGTTGTCAGTCATATAAGGCAGTCTCTATCTGCCGTAAGGCCCAGTTCTTGTCATCGAAGGCAGCCAGGCATCTCCAGGAGCTAGTGTGTGTGTGTGTGATCTGTTAGTACATCACATATAAAACCACCTCAGCCTCTGTATCTGCTATAAGGCCCAGTTGTTGTCAGTCATATAAGGCAGTCACTATCTGCCGTAAGGCCCAGTTCTTGTCATCGAAGGCAGACAGGCATCTCCAGGAGCTAGCTAGCTTGTGTGTGTGTGTGATCTGTTAGTACATCACACATAAAAACCACCTCAGCCTCTGTATTTGCTATAAGGCCCAGTTGTTGTCAGTCATATAAGGCAGTCTCTATCTGCCGTAAGGCCCAGTTCTTGTCATCGAAGGCAGCCAGGCATCTCCAGGAGCTAGTGTGTGTGCTCTGTTAGTACATCACACATAAAACCACCTCAGCCTCTGTATCTGCTATAAGGCGCAGTTGTTGTCAGTCAAATAAGGCAGTCTCTATCTGCCGTAAAAGGCCCAGTTCTTGTCATCGAAGGCAGCCAGGCATCTCCAGGAGCTAGTGTGTGTGTGTGTGTGCTCTGTTAGTACATCACATATAAAACCACCTCAGCCTCTGTATCTGCTATAAGGCCCAGTTGTTGTCAGTCATATAAGGTAGTTTCTATCTGCCGTAAGGCCCAGTTGTTGTCATCGAAGGCAGCCAGGCATCTCCAGGAGCTAGCTAGCTAGCTTGTTTGTGTGTGTGATCTGTTAGTACATCACACATAAAACCACCTCAGCCTCTGTATCTGCTATAAGGCCCAGTTGTTGTCAGTCATATAAGGCAGTTTCTATCTGCCGTAAGGCCCAGTTGTTGTCATCAAAGGCAGCCAGGCATCTCCAGGAGCTAGTGTGTGTGTGCTCTGTTAGTACATCACATATAAAACCACCTCAGCCTCTGTATCTGCTATAAGGCCCAGTTGTTGTCAGTCATATAAGGCAGTTTCTATCTGCCATAAGGCCCAGTTGTTGTCATCGAAGGCAGCCAGGCATCTCCAGGAGCTAGCTAGCTTGTGTGTGTATGTGCTCTGTTAGTACATCACACATAAAACCACCTCAGCCTCTGTATCTGCTATAAGGCCCAGTTGTTGTCAGTCATATAAGGCAGTCTCTATCTGCCATAAGGCCCAGTTGTTGTCATCGACAGCAATCTGGCAGTCATGTTCCACCAGCTGCAGCTTACTGCCAGGTTTGCTCCAGTGGTGAAGAGGTAGGGGATGATGAGGTCACTGACTCCACGTGGGTGCCTGAAGGGAGAGAGGAGGAGGAGGAGGAGGAGGCGGCGGCACATGTCCAACGAGGCAGGATGCCCTTCGGAGGCCAGCTAGAGGCCAGCACACCAACTGAATCATACCACAGAGCTCCGCCTGTGCAGGGCGCTGCCTTTGCACGTTATCACAAAAGTTCTTTGGTGTGGGCCTTTTTTGAGACAAGTGCATCAGATCGCACCACTGCTATTTGCAACATATGTCTCAAGCGTATCTCGCGTGGCCAAAACATCAGCCGCTTGGGCACCACAAGCATGACCAGACATATGTCGACCTGCCATGCAGCTCGTTGGCAAGCGCACATTAAAGACCCACACCAAAGAACAAAGCGGACCTCTCCTTGCTCCTCATCAGCTGGGATCTCCAACCCCACTATATCTTCAGTCCTCTTTTAATGCTGCTCTGAGAGGAATGAAGGTGTAGAATTAGGTGTGTCACAGCCAAGTAGTTGCAGTACACCGACGTCCTATTGTACCAGGCAAATTTCCCTGCCCCAGCTGCTGGCCCGTCAAAAGAAGTTTACTCCCAGCCATCCACATGCCCAGCGGGTGAATGCTAGCTTGGCTAAATTGCTAGAACTTCAACTGCTGACGTTTCAGTTGGTAGACTCGACCCCCTTCCGTGAATTTTTTCAATGTGTGGTTCCTCAGTGGCAGGTTCCCAAACGCCACTTTTTCTCACGGAAGGCGATTCCGGCTCTCTACTGGCATGTGGAAGGCAATGTCCATGCCTCGCTGGACAGGGCGGTCAGCGGTAAGGTGCATATTACTGCTGACTCATGGTCCAGCAGGCATGGACAGGGACGTTACCTGTCTTTCACTGCCCATTGGGTCACTCTATTGGCAGCTGGGAGGGATGCAGGACAAGGTGCAGTAATGTTGGAGGTTGTTCCGCCACCACGCCTCCAAAATGCTACTACTGGTTGTGACACACCTCTCTCCTCCACCCCCTCCTCTTCTTCTTCCTCCATGGCCTCTTCGAGTGCTCTGTCCTCTGAACCAGCGGTGCTTCGTAGGCGTACAAGGGGCTACGCGAGTATGCAGGAAAAAAGATGCCATGCCGTGCTTCCGCTGGTGTGTTTAGGGGACAGGAGCCACACTGGGGCAGAGGTTCTGGCAGCTATGCAGGGGCAGGCCGAGAGGTGGTTGTTGCCACGCCAGCTTAAGCCAGGAATGGTGGTTTCTGACAATGGCACCAACCTCCTCTCTGCCCTGCGACAGGGGCAGCTCACCCATGTGCCCTGTATGGCTTACATCCTCAACCTGGTGGTGCAGCGGTTCTTGGGCAGGTACCCAGGCTTACAGGATGTCCTGAGGCAGGCCAGGAAAGTCTCAGAGCTATATTTTCTTCCCAGAAGCACCTATAGGACTTGAAGTGTGTTAGTCCCATTACACACACAGAGCTATATTTTTCTTCCCAGAAGCACCTATAGGACTTGAAGTGTGTTAGTCCCATTACACACACAGAGCTATATTTTCTTCCCAGAAGCACCTATAGGACTTGAAGTGTGTTAGTCCCATCACACACACAGAGCTATATTTTTCTTCCCAGAAGCACCTATAGGACTTGAAGTGTGTTAGTCCCATCACACACACAGAGCTATATTTTGTTCCCAGAAGCACCTATAGGACTTGAAGTGTGTTAGTCCCATTACACACACAGAGCTATATTTTTCTTCCCAGAAGCACCTATAGGACTTGAAGTGTGTTAGTCCCATCACACACACAGAGCTATATTTTGTTCCCAGAAGCACCTATAGGACTTGAAGTGTGTTAGTCCCATTACACACACAGAGCTATATTTTGTTCCCAGAAGCACCTATAGGACTTGAAGTGTGTTAGTCCCATTACACACACACAGAGCTATATTTTCTTCCCAGAAGCACCTATAGGACTTGAAGTGTGTTAGTCCCATTACACACACAGAGCTATATTTTCTTCCCAGAAGCACCTATAGGACTTGAAGTGTGTTAGTCCCATTCCACACACAGAGCTATACTTTGTTCCCAGAAGCACCTATAGGACTTGAAGTGTGTTAGTCCCATTACACACACAGAGCTATATTTTCTTCCCAGAAGCACCTATAGGACTTGAAGTGTGTTAGTCCCATCACACACACAGAGCTATATTTTGTTCCCAGAAGCACCTATAGGACTTGAAGTGTGTTAGTCCCATTACACACACAGAGCTATATTTTGTTCCCAGAAGCACCTATAGGACTTGAAGTGTGTTAGTCCCATCACACACACAGAGCTATATTTTCTTCCCAGAAGCACCTATAGGACTTGAAGTGTGTTAGTCCCATTACACACACAGAGCTATACTTTGTTCCCAGAAGCACCTATAGGACTTGAAGTGTGTTAGTCCCATCACACACACAGAGCTATATTTTGTTCCCAGAAGCACCTATAGGACTTGAAGTGTGTTAGTCCCATTACACACACACAGAGCTATATTTTCTTCCCAGAAGCACCCTATAGGACTTGAAGTGTGTTAGTCCCATTACACACACAGAGCTATATTTTCTTCCCAGAAGCACCTATAGGACTTGAAGTGTGTTAGTCCCATTACACACACAGAGCTATATTTTCTTCCCAGAAGCACCTATAGGACTTGAAGTGTGTTAGTCCCATTACACACACAGAGCTATATTTTCTTTCCAGAAGCACCTATAGGACTTGAAGTGTGTTAGTCCCATTACACACACAGAGCTCCTATTTTCTTCCCAGAAGCACCCTATAGGACTTGAAGTGTGTTAGTCGCATCACACAGAGCTCCTATATTGTCTTCCCAGCAGCACCCAAAGGACTTGAAGTGTGTTAGTGGCATCACACAGAGCTCCTCTATTTCTTTGCAGAAGCACCCATAGGACTTCTAGTGTGTTAGTGGATTCACACAGAGCTCCTATATTTTCTTCTCAGAAGCACCCACAGGACTTCTAGTGTGTTAGTGGCATCACACACAGAGCTCCTATTTTTTCTTTGCATAAGCACCCATAGGACTTTAGTGTGTTAGTGGCATCACACAGAGCTCCTATATTTTTTTGCAGAAGCACCCATAGGACTTCTAGTGTGTTAGTGGCATCACACAGAGCTCCTCTATTTTCTTTGCAGAAGCACCCATAGGACTTCTAGTGTGTTAGTGGCATCACACAGAGCTCCTATATTTTCTTTGCAGAAGCACCCATAGGACTTCTAGTGTGTTAGTGGCATCACACAGAGCTCCTATCACACAGAGCTCCTATATTTTCTTCTCAGCAGCACCCACAGGACTTCTAGTGTGTTAGTGGCATCACACAGAGCTCCTCTATTTTCTTTGCAGAAGCACCCATAGGACTTCTAGTGTGTTAGTGGCATCACACAGAGCTCCTATATATTTTCTTCTCAGCAGCACCCACAGGACTTCTAGTGTGTTAGTGGCATCACACAGAGCTCCTCTATTTTCTTTGCAGAAGCACCCACAGGACTTCTAGTGTGTTAGTGGCATCACACAGAGCTCCTCTATTTTCTTTGCAGAAGCACCCATAGGACTTCTAGTGTGTTAGTGGCATCACACAGAGCTCCTATATTTTCTTCTCAGCAGCACCCACAGGACTTCTAGTGTGTTAGTGGCATCACACAGAGCTCCTCTATTTTCTTTGCAGAAGCACCCATAGGACTTCTAGTGTGTTAGTGGCATCACACAGAGCTCCTCTATTTTCTTTGCAGAAGCACCCACAGGACTTCTAGTGTGTTAGTGGCATCACACAGAGCTCCTCTATTTTCTTTGCAGAAGCACCCATAGGACTTCTAGTGTGTTAGTGGCATCACACAGAGCTCCTATATATTCTTCTCAGCAGCACCCACAGGACTTCTAGTGTGTTAGTGGCATCACACAGAGCTCCTCTATTTTCTTTGCAGAAGCACCCACAGGACTTCTAGTGTGTTAGTGGCATCACACAGAGCTCCTCTATTTTCTTTGCAGAAGCACCCATAGGACTTCTAGTGTGTTAGTGGCATCACACAGAGCTCCTATATATTTCTTCTCAGCAGCACCCACAGGACTTCTAGTGTGTTAGTGGCATCACACAGAGCTCCTATATTTTCTTTGCAGAAGCACCCATAGGACTTCTAGTGTGTTAGTGGCATCACACAGAGCTCCTCTATTTTCTTTGCAGAAGCACCCATAGGACTTCTAGTGTGTTAGTGGCATCAAACAGAGCTCCTATATTTTCTTTGCAGAAGCACCCACAGGACTTCTAGTGTGTTAGTGGCATCACACAGAGCTCCTATATTTCTTTGCAGAAGCACCCATAGGACTTCTAGTGTGTTAGTGGCATCACACAGACGCTCCTATATTTTCTTTGCAGCACCCACAGCTTATAGTGTGTTAGTGGCACCTCTATATTTTCTTTGCAGGACTTCTAGTGTGTTAGTGGCATCACACAGAGCTCCTCTATTTTCTTTGCAGAAGCACCCATAGGACTTCTAGTGTGTTTAGTGGCATCACACAGAGCTCCTATATTCTTCTCAGCAGCACCCACAGGACTTCTAGTGTGTTAGTGGCATCACACAGAGCTCCTATATTTCTTCTGCAGAAGCCCCAGGACTTCTAGTGTGTTAGTTCAGTGGCATCACACAGAGCTCCTATATTTTCTTTGCAGAAGCACCCATAGGAGTGGCTCACACAGAGCTCTAGTGTGTTAGTGGCAGTGTGTTAGTGGCACACAGAGCTCCTCTAGGACTTTTCTTTGCAGAAGCACCCACAGGACTTCTAGTGTGTTAGTGGCATCACACAGAGCTCCTATATTTTCTTCTCAGCAGCACCCACAGGACTTCTAGTGTGTTAGTGGCATCACACAGAGCTCCTATATTTTCTTTGCAGAAGCACCTATAGGACTTCTAGTGTGTTAGTGGCATCACACAGAGCTCCTATATTTTCTTCTCAGCAGCACCCACAGGACTACCGACTACAATGGCTGGAAGACCGCCAAGGGGAGGCAGAGCGTGCAGAGCCAAGAACACAGGGCAGGCAGGCTCTGTTTCTAGTGGACGTGGCCGTGGACGTGGACGTGGTCGTGCATCGTCATCAGCACGTGGCCATGGGACACGCGCGTCTTTGTTTTCGGCAGCTGGACATGTGGAGCCGCATCATGCTGAAGGCTTGGTAGAATGGATGACCAAGCCCTCCTCATCCTCCTCATCCTCTCTCACCCAGGCTCAGGGTACTGACAGAGCATCATCAGCCACCCCTTCCCTAGACCCACCATGTCCTCCTGAGGAGTCCCCCGAACTCTTTGAGCACAGTGTTGGGTACATGCTCCAGGAGGATGCCCAACGATTCGAAGGCTCGGATGACGATACCCAGCTTGAGGAATCTGGCAGTACAGTTCCACCAGCTGCAGCTTACTGCCAGGTTTGCTCTAGTGGTGAAGAGGGAGGGGATGATGAGGTCACTGACTCCACGTGGGTGCCTCAAGGGAGAGAGGATGAGGAGGAGGACGAGGAGGAGGAGGATGCGGCGTCACATGTCCAACGAGGCAGGATGCCCCCTGGAGGCCAGTAGAGGCCAGCACAGCAACTGTACAACACCGCAGAGCTCCGCCTGTGCAGGGCGCTGCCTCTGCACGTTATCAGAAAAGTTCTTTGGTGTGGGCCTTTTTTGAGACGAGTGCAGCAGATCGCACCACTGCTATTTGCAATATTTGTCTCAAGCGTATCTCGCGTGGCCAAAACATCAGCCGCTTGGGCACGACAAGCATGACCAGACATATGGCGACCTGCCATGCAGCTCGTTGGCAGGCACACATAAAAGACCCACACCAAAGAACTAAGCGGACCTCTCCTTGCTCCTCCTCAGCTGGTATCTCCATCCCCACTACACCTTCAGTCCTCTCTGAAAGCTGCTCTGAGAGGACTGAAGGTGTAGAATTCGGTGTGTCACAACCAAGTACTTGCAGTACACCGACGTCCGAATGCAGCAGGCAAATTTCCCTGCCCCAGCTGCTGGACCGTAGAAAGAAGTACACTCCCAGCCATCCACATGCCCAGCGGTTGAATGCTAGCCTTGCTAAATTGCTAGCACTTCAACTGCTGCCTTTTCAGTTGGTAGACTCGGCCCCTTCCGTGAGTTTGTTCAATGTGCGGTTCCTCAGTGGCAGGTTCCCAAACGCCACTTTTTCTCGCGGAAGGCGATTCCGTCTCTCTACCGGCATGTGGAGGGCAATGTCCATGCCTCGCTGGACAGGGCGGTCAGCGGTAAGGTGCATATTACCGCTGACTCATGGTCCAGCAGGCATGGACAGGGACGGTACCTTTCTTTCACGGCCCATTGGGTCACTCTATTGGCAGCTGGGAGGGATGCAGGACAAGGTGCAGTAGTGTTGGAGGTTGTTCCGCCACCACGCCTCCAAAACGCGACTACTGCTACTGGTTGTGACACACCTCTCTCCTCCACCCCCTCCTCTTCTTCTTCCTCCAGTGCTCTGTCCTTGGAACCAGCGGTGCTCCGTAGGCGTACAAGGGGCTACGCAAGTACGCAGGCAAAAAGATGCCATGCCGTGCTTGCGCTGGTGTGTTTGGGGGACAGGAGCCACACTGGGCCAGAGGTTCTGGCAGCTCTGCAGGGGCAGGCCGAGAGGTGGTTGACGCCACGTCAGCTTAAGCCAGGAATGGTCGTTTCTGACAATGGCACCAACCTCCTCTCCGCCCTGCGACAGGGGCAGCTCACCCATGTGCCCTGCATGGCTCACGTCCTCAACCTGGTGGTGCAGCGGTTCTTGGGCAGGTTCCCAGGCTTACAGGATGTCCTGAGGCAGGCCAGGAAAGTCTGTGTGCATTTCCGCCGATCTTATAATGCCAGTGCTCGGCTGACTGAGCTGCAAAAGGAGCTGAACCTGCCCAAGAACCGCCTAATATCTGACATGCCCACCAGGTGGAACTCAACGTTGGCCATGCTGCAGCGACTGCACACGCAGCAGAGGGCCATCAATGAGTACCTTTGCGACTACGGCACCAGGACAGGGTCAGGGGAGCTTGGTTTTTTTTCCCCACGTCAGTGGAGCATGATCAGGGATGCATGCACTGTCCTCTCACCATTTGAGGAGGCCACGAGGATGGTGAGCAGTGACAGTGCATGCATCAGTGACACTGTCCCTCTTGTCCACCTGTTGGAGCATACGCTGCGTGGGATAATGGACAGGGCACTTGAGGCAGAACAGAGGCAGGAAGAGGAGGACTTCCTTGCCTCTCAAGGCCCCCTTTATCCGGACAGTGTTCCTTCTGTCCCACCCATCACACAGGAAGAGGATGAGGAGGAGGAGGAGGAGGAGGAGGAGGAGGAGGATTGTGTGAGCATGGAGGTGGAGCCTGGCACTCAGCATCAGCAGCAGCAGTCTTTTAGGGATGATGTACAGTCCCAACAAGCCAGTGGACTTGTACGTGGCTGGGAGGAGGTGGCTGGCGATCATGTCATCCTCAGTGACCCAGAAGACTCCGGACCGAATGCCTCAGCTAACCTACGCTGCATGGCCTCCCTGATCCTGCAAAGCCTGCGGAAGGATCCTCGTGTTCTTCGGATCAAGGAGAGGGACCATTACTGGCTGGCCACTCTCCTTGATCCGCGGTACAAGGGTAAGGTTGCGGACCTTATCTTGCCGTCGCAGAGGGAGCAGAGGATGAGACATCTCAGGGAGGCCTTGCAGAAAGGTCTGTGCAACGCGTTCCCAGAAACTGGGAGGCTACAAACTCCTGGTCCTGGGCGACGAGTTGCTGAGGCTTCGGTCAGTGGCAGAAGGAGCGGTGGGGAAGGTGGACGTCTGACCGATGCGTTCAGACAATTTTTTAGTCCGCAGCCCCAAGGTATGATCGGTTCCAGCAACCATCGCCAGCGTCTGATATACATGGTGCAGGAATACCTTGGGGCAAGGTCAGACTTGGACACCTTTCCCACCGAAAATCCTCTGGCTTACTGGGTCCTGAGGATGGATCACTGGCCAGAGCTTGCACAGTATGCAATTGAGCTACTGGCCTGTCCTGCCTCCAGCGTTCTTTCCGAACGCACATTCAGTGCTGCTGGAGGATTTGTGACTGATCATAGGGTGCGCCTGTCCACCGCCTCGGTTGATCGACTGACATTCATCAAAATGAATCAGTCTTGGATCACCACCAGCTACCAGGCACCTGAGGCGGATATAACCGAATAATTTTTAATGTCACATCCCTTCAAGACTGCCTATGCTGATGCTGAGTGACTGTCCTCTTATGTTCACTGACTATCCTCTTCCTCCTCCTCAATGATCCATGCCACAGCACCAGTGCCTAAGGCACAATTTTTCAGCCCCTGTTTAACAGGGGCGTGTACTTACAATTTTTTTTAAAAAATGCTTCGCAACACGTGTGACTGCTGTGCTCCAAGTACAGTCTCTGTGAGGGCCGTGTTGCAGTGTTGTGGCACCAGCACCAGTGCCTAAGGCACAATTTTTCAGCCCCTGTTTAACAGGGGCGTGTACTTACAATTTTTTAAAAAAATGCTTCGCAACACGTGTGACTGCTGTGCTCCAAGTACAGTCTCTGTGAGGGCCGGGTTGCAGTGTTGTGGCACCAGCACCAGTGCCTAAGGCACAATTTTTCAGCCCCTGTTTAACAGGGGCGTGTACTTACAATTTTTTAAAAAAATGCTTCGCAACACGTGTGACTGCTGTGCTCCAAGTACAGTCTCTGTGAGGGCCGGGTTGCAGTGTTGTGGCACCAGCACCAGTGCCTAAGGCACAATTTTTCAGCCCCTGTTTAACAGGGGCGTGTACTTACAATTTTTTAAAAAAATGCTTCGCAACACGTGTGACTGCTGTGCTCCAAGTACAGTCTCTGTGAGGGCCGTGTTGCAGTGTTGTGGCACCAGCACCAGTGCCTAAGGCACAATTTTTTCAGCCCCTGTTTAACAGGGGCGTGTACTTACAATTTTTTAAAAAAATGCTTCGCAACACGTGTGACTGCTGTGCTCCAAGTACAGTCTCTGTGAGGGCCGGGTTGCAGTGTTGTGGCACCAGCACCAGTGCCTAAGGCACAATTTTTCAGCCCCTGTTTAACAGGGGCGTGTACTTACAATTTTTTTAAAAAAATGCTTCGCAACACGTGTGACTGCTGTGCTCCAAGTACAGTATCTGTGAGGGCCGGGTTGCAGTGTTGTGGCACCAGCACCAGTGCCTAAGGCACAATTTTTCAGCCCCTGTTTAACAGGGGCGTGTACTTACAATTTTTTAAAAAAATGCTTCGCAACACGTGTGACTGCTGTGCTCCAAGTACAGTCTCTGTGAGGGGTTGCAGTGTTGTGGCACCAACACCAGTGCCTAAGGCACAATTTTTCAGCCCCTGTTTAACAGGGGCGGGTAATTACAAATCTTGATCTAATAGTTCACAGCAGGGCCCATTCCTGCGCCCACCAAGAGTAACTATGAGGGCCTACAGTCTTGTGGCAACACCGTCCACCACCACCGCCAAAGGCCCAATTTTTCTGCCCTGTTCATCAGGTGCTTGCAATTACAAATCTTGATCTAATAACTCACAGCAGGGCCCATTCCTGCGCCCACCAAGAGTAACTGTGAGAGCTTACAGTCTTGTGGCAAAACCGTCCACCACCACCACCACCACCACCCCCAATTTTTCTGCCCTGTTCAACAGGTGCATGCAATTACAAATCTTGATCTATTAACTCACAGCAGGGCCCATTCCTGTGCCCACCAGTCTTGTGGCTACACCAACATCTAATAGGGCAAATTTCTGCAGAGTATATACGCCAGGCCCCTACTTTCAAACATCCAACTTACAAACGACTCCTACTTGCAAATGGAAAGAGAAAACAGGAAGTGAGAGGAAATCTACCCCTAGGAAGGGAAATTCTATCCTGTTAGATTTAATTTGGGAAAAAGGTATCTCCTCTCTACTGATACTTTATCACCAATCCTTGTTTCAATTAAAACCCCACTTTTCCAAAAACATTTGTCATTGGGACGGAAAGTGAGGTGACATGTTCTGAACAGATGTGCAAAGACAGCAAATGTTACAGGGGTGATAACCCCTCCCTATGTTCTCCAAAAAGCTTAAAAATAGATTTTTTTGGGATGGAGCTACACTTCATAATGTACCTGTTCAGATTCTACTTAAGATCAAACCTAAAGCCGCAAGTGGTTTTAAATGGCTTCTTTTTTTCCTTTACAAATGTCATTTTGTGCAAGGACAGTTCTAAACACGGGAAACACATGCCACTTCACAGGCATACTTTGGACACCCCCCAGGTACCATATTTAAAGGAAAATGTCACTTTTTTTTTTTCACTTTATGCATCATTAAAATGACTGCTCCCGAAAAAACGTTAGTTTTTAAAAGTTCTTTTTTGCATTGATATATGTCCCCTGGGGCAGGACCCGGGTCCCCAAACCTGTTTTATGACATTAACATGCATATTGGCCGTTGTAATTAGCACTTTTGATTTCGAACGTTCGCGTCCATTATAACGTATAGGGTTCGAAAATTCGCGCGAACTTTCGGTCCGTTCGAAGGTTCTGGTTCGAACCGAACCCGGGGGTGTTCGGCTCATCCCTAATCTCCAGGAGCTAGCTAGCTTGTTTGTGTGTGTGATCTGTTAGTACATCACACATAAAACCACCTCAGCCTCTCTATCTGCTATAAGGCCCAGTTGTTGTCAGTCATATAAGGCAGTTTCTATCTGCCGTAAGGCCCAGTTGTTGTCATCGAAGGCAGCCAGGCATCTCCAGGAGGTAGTGTGTGTGTGTGTGTGCTCTTTTAGTATATCACACATAAAACCACCTCAGCCTCTGTATCTGCTATAAGGCCCAGTTGTTGTCAGTCAAAAAGGCAGTCTATATCTGCCGTAAGGCCCAGTTATTGTCATCGAAGGCAGCCAGGCATCTCCAGGAGCTAGCTAGCTTGTGTGTGTGTATGTGCTCTGTTAGTACATCACACATAAAACCACCTCAGCCTCTGTATCTGCTATAAGGCCCAGTTGTTGTCAGTCATATAAGGCAGTGTCTATTTGCCGTAAAGGCCCAGTTCTTGTCATCGAAGGCAGCCAGGCATCTCCAGGAGCTAGTGTGAGTGCTCTGATAGTACATCACACATAAAACCACCTCAGTCTCTGTATCTGCTATAAGGCCCAGTTGTTGTCAGTCATATAAGGCAGTCTCTATCTGCCGTAAGGCCCAGTTCTTGTCATCGAAGGCAGCCAGGCATCTCCAGGAGCTAGTGTGTGTGTGTGTGTGCTCTGTTAGTACATCACACATAAAACCACCTCAGTCTCTGTATCTGCTATAAGGCCCAGTTGTTGTCAGTCATATAAGGCAGTGTCTATTTGCCGTAAGGCCCAGTTCTTGTCATCGAAGGCAGCCAGGCATCTCCAGGAGCTAGTGTGTGTGCTCTGTTAGTACATCAGACATAAAACCACCTCAGTCTCTGTATCTGCTATAAGGCCCAGTTGTTGTCAGTCATATAAGGCAGTCTCTATCTGCCGTAAGGCCCAGTTCTTGTCATCGAAGGCAGCCAGGCATCTCCAGGAGCTAGTGTGTGTGTGTGTGATCTGTTAGTACATCACATATAAAACCACCTCAGCCTCTGTATCTGCTATAAGGCCCAGTTGTTGTCAGTCATATAAGGCAGTCACTATCTGCCGTAAGGCCCAGTTCTTGTCATCGAAGGCAGCCAGGCATCTCCAGGAGCTAGCTTGTGTGTGTGTGTGATCTGTTAGTACATCACACATAAAACCACCTCAGCCTCTGTATCTGCTATAAGGCCCAGTTGTTGTCAGTCATATAAGGCAGTCTCTATCTGCCGTAAGGCCCAGTTCTTGTCATC
This sequence comes from Lithobates sylvaticus, assembly GCA_028564925.1. Classification (NCBI taxonomy): domain Eukaryota; kingdom Metazoa; phylum Chordata; class Amphibia; order Anura; family Ranidae; genus Lithobates; species Lithobates sylvaticus. Next base: position 19,236,283 of record CM053026.1, on the reverse strand, counting down.
GAAGGCAGCCAGGCATCTCCAGGAGCTAGTGTGTGTGCTCTGTTAGTACATCACACATAAAACCACCTCAGCCTCTGTATCTGCTATAAGGCGCAGTTGTTGTCAGTCAAATAAGGCAGTCTCTATCTGCCGTAAAAGGCCCAGTTCTTGTCATCGAAGGCAGCCAGGCATCTCCAGGAGCTAGTGTGTGTGTGTGTGTGCTCTGTTAGTACATCACATATAAAACCACCTCAGCCTCTGTATCTGCTATAAGGCCCAGTTGTTGTCAGTCATATAAGGTAGTTTCTATCTGCCGTAAGGCCCAGTTGTTGTCATCGAAGGCAGCCAGGCATCTCCAGGAGCTAGCTAGCTAGCTTGTTTGTGTGTGTGATCTGTTAGTACATCACACATAAAACCACCTCAGCCTCTCTATCTGCTATAAGGCCAAGTTGTTGTCAGTCATATAAGACAGTTTCTATCTGCCGTAAGGCCCAGTTGTTGTCATCGAAGGCAGCCAGGCATCTCCAGGAGGTAGTGTGTGTGTGTGCTCTTTTAGTATATCACACATAAAACCACCTCAGCCTCTGTATCTGCTATAAGGCCCAGTTGTTGTCAGTCATATAAGGCAGTGTCTATTTGCCGTAAAGGCCCAGTTCTTGTCATCGAAGGCAGCCAGGCATCTCCAGGAGCTAGTGTGAGTGCTCTGATAGTACATCACACATAAAACCACCTCAGTCTCTGTATCTTCTATAAGGCCCAGTTGTTGTCAGTCATATAAGGCAGTCTCTATCTGCCGTAAGGCCCAGTTCTTGTCATCGAAGGCAGCCAGGCATCTCCAGGAGCTAGTGTGTGTGTGTGTGTGTGCTTTGTTAGTACATCACACATAAAACCACCTCAGCCTCTGTATCTGCTATAAGGCCCAGTTGTTGTCAGTCATATAAGCAGTCTCTATCTGCCGTAAGGCCCAGTTGTTGTCATCAACGGCAGCCAGGCATCTCCAGGAGCTAGCTAGCTTGTGTGTGTGTGATCTGTTTGTACATCACACATAAAACCACCTCAGCCTCTGTATCTGCTATAAGGCCCAGTTGTTGTCAGTCATATAAGGCAGTCTCTATCTGCCGTAAGGCCCAGTTCTTGTCATCGAAGGCAGCCAGGCATCTCCAGGAGCTAGTGTGTGTGCTCTGTTAGTACATCACACATAAAACCACCTCGGCCTCTGTATCTGCTATAAGGCCCAGTTGTTGTCAGTCAAATAAGGCAGTCTCTATCTGCCGTAAGGCCCAGTTCTTGTCATCGAAGGCAGCCAGGCATCTCCAGGAGCTAGCTAGCTTGTGTGTGTGTGTGTGCTCTGTTAGTACATCACACATAAAACCACCTCAGTCTCTGTATCTGCTATAAGGCCCAGTTGTTGTCAGTCATATAAGGCAGTCTATATCTGCCGTAAGGCCCAGTTGTGGTCATCAAAAGCAGCCAGGCATCTCCAGGAGCTAGCTAGCTTGTGTGTAATCTGTTAGTACATCACACATAAAACCACCTCAGCCTCTGTATCTGCTATAAGGCCCAGCTGTTGTCAGTCATATAAGGCAGTCTCTATCTTCCGTAAGGCCCAGTTCTTGTCATCGAAGGCAGCCAGGCATCTCTAGGAGCTAGTGTGTGTGTGTGTGCTCTGTTAGTACATCACACATAAAACCACCTCAGCCTCTGTATCTGCTATAAGGCCCAGTTGTTGTCAGTCATGTAAGGCAGTCTCTATCTGCCGTAAGGCCCAGTTGTTGTCATCGAAGGCAGCCAGGCATCTCCAGGAGCTAGCTAGCTTGTGTGTGTGTGTGATCTGTTAGTACATCACACATAAAACCACCTCAGCCTCTGTATCTGCTATAAGGCCCAGTTGTTGTCAGTCATATAAGGCAGTCTCTATCTGCAGCAAGGCCCAGTTTTTGTCATCGAAGGCAGCCAGGCATCTCCAGGAGCTAGTGTGTGTGTGTGTGTGTGCTCTGTTAGTACATCACACATAAAACCACCTCAGCCTCTGTATCTGCTATAAGGCCCAGTTGTTGTCAGTCAAATAAGGCAGTCTCTATCTGCCGTAAGGCCCAGTTGTTGTCATCGAAGGCAGCCAGGCATCTCCAGGAGCTAGCTAGCTTGTGTGGGTGTGTGATCTGTTAGTACATCACACATAAAACCACCTCAGCCTCTGTATCTGCTATAAGGCCCAGTTGTTGTCAGTCATATAAGGCAGTCTCTATCTGCCGTAAGGCCCAGTTGTTGTCATCGAAGGCAGCCAGGCATCTCCAGGAGCTAGTGTGTGTGTGTGCTCTGTTAGTACATCACATATAAAACCACCTCAGCCTCTGTATCTGCTATAAGGCCCAGTTGTTGTCAGTCATATAAGGCAGTCTCTATCTGCCGTAATGCCCAGTTGTTGTCATCGAAGGCAGCCAGGCATCTCCAGGAGCGAGTGTGTGTGTGTGTGTGTGTGTGTGTGCTCTGTTAGTACATCACACATAAAACCACCTCAGCCTCTGTATCTGCTATAAGGCCCAGTTGTTGTCAGTCAAATAAGGCAGTCTCTATCTGCAGTAAGGCCCAGTTCTTGTCATCAAAGGCAGCCAGGCATCTCCAGGCGCAAGCTAGCTTGTGTGTGTGTGTGATCTGTAAGTACATCACACATAAAACCACCTCAGTCTCTGTATCTGCTAACAGGCCCAGTTGTTGTCAGTCATATAAGGCACTCTCTATCTGCCGTAAGGCCTAGTTCTTGTCATCGAAGGCAGCCAGGCATCTCCAGGAGCTAGCTAGCTTGTGTGTGTGTGTGTGCTCTGTTAGTACATCACACATAAAACCACCTCAGCCTCTGTATCTGCTATAAGGCCCAGTAGTTGTCAGTCATATAAGGCAGTCTCTATCTGCCGTAAGGCCCAGTTCTTGTCATTGAAGGCAGCCAGGCATCTCCAGGAGCTAGCTAGCTTGTGTGTGTGTGTGATCTGTTAGTATATCACACATAAAACCATCTCAGCCTCTGTATCTGCTATGAGGCCCAGTTGTTGTCAGTCATATAAGGCAGACTCTATCTGCCGTAAGGCCCAGTTCTTGTCATCTAAGGCAGCCAGGCATCTCTAGGAGCTAGTGTGTGTCTGTGTGCTCTGTTAGTTCATCACATATAAAACCACCTCAGCCTCTGTATCTGCTATAAGGCCCAGTTGTTGTCAATCATATAAGGCAGTCTCTATCTGCCGTAAGGCCCAGTTCTTGTCATCAAAGGCAGCCAGGCATCTCCAGGAGCTAGCTAGCTTGTGTGTGCTCTGTTAGTACATCACACATAAAACCACCTCAGCCTCTGTATCTGCTATAAGGCCCAGTTGTTGTCAGTCATATAAGGCAGTCTCTATCTGCCGTAAGGCCCAGTTCTTGTCATCGAAGGCAGCCAGGCATCTCCAGGAGCTAGTGTGTGTGTGTGTGATCTGTTAGTACATCACATATAAAACCACCTCAGCCTCTGTATCTGCTATAAGGCCCAGTTGTTGTCAGTCATATAAGGCAGTTTCTATCTGCCTTAAGGCCCAGTTGTTGTCATCGAAGGCAGCCAGGCATCTCCAGGAGCTAGTGTGTGTGTGTGTGCTCTGTTAGTACATCACACATAAAACCCCACAGCCTCTGTATCTGCTATAAGGCCCAGTTGTTGTCAGTCATATAAGGCAGTCACTATCTGCCGTAAGGCCCAGTTCTTGTCATCGAAGGCAGCCAGGCATCTCCAGGAGCTAGCAAGCTTGTGTGTGTGTGTGATCTGTTAGTACATCACACATAAAACCACCTCAGCCTCTGTATCTGCTATAAGGCCCAGTTGTTGTCAGTCATATAAGGCAGTCTCTATCTGCCGTAAGGCCCAGTTCTTGTCATCGAAGGCAGCCAGGCATCTCCAGGAGCTAGTGTGTGTGCTCTGTTAGTACATCACACATAAAACCACCTCAGCCTCTGTATCTGCTATAAGGCCCAGTTGTTGTCAGTCAAATAAGGCAGTCTCTATCTGCCGTAAAAGGCCCAGTTCTTGTCATCGAAGGCAGCCAGGCATCTCCAGGAGCTAGTGTGTGTGTGTGTGTGTGTGCTCTGTTAGTACATCACATATAAAACCACCTCAGCCTCTGTATCTGCCGTAAGGCCCAGTTGTTGTCATCGAAGGCAGCCAGGCATCTCCAGGAGCTAGCTAGCTTGTTTGTGTGTGTGATCTGTTAGTACATCACACATAAAACCACCTCAGCCTCTCTATCTGCTATAAGGCCCAGTTGTTGTCAGTCATATAAGGCAGTTTCTATCTGCCGTATAACCCAGTTGTTGTCATCGAAGGCAGCCAGGCATCTCCAGGAGGTAGTGTGTGTGTGTGTGTGCTCTTTTAGTATATCACACATAAAACCACCTCAGCCTCTGTATCTGCTATAAGGCCCAGTTGTTGTCAGTCAAAAAGGCAGTCTATATCTGCCGTAAGGCCCAGTTATTGTCATCGAAGGCAGCCAGGCATCTCCAGGAGCTAGCTAGCTTGTGTGTGTGTATGTGCTCTGTTAGTACATCACACATAAAACCACCTCAGCCTCTGTATCTGCTATAAGGCCCAGTTGTTGTCAGTCATATAAGGCAGTGTCTATTTGCCGTAAAGGCCCAGTTCTTGTCATCGAAGGCAGCCAGGCATCTCCAGGAGCTAGTGTGTGTGTGCTCTGATAGTACATCACACATAAAACCACCTCAGTCTCTGTATCTGCTATAAGGCCCAGTTGTTGTCAGTCATATAAGGCAGTCTCTATCTGCCGTAAGGCCCAGTTCTTGTCATCGAAGGCAGCCAGGCATCTCCAGGAGCTAGTGTGTGTGTATGTGCTCTGTTAGTACATCACACATAAAACCACCTCAGCCTCTGTATCTGCTATAAGGCCCAGTTGTTGTCAGTCATATAAGGCAGTCTCTATCTGCCGTAAGGCCCAGTTCTTGTCATCGAAGGCAGCCAGGCATCTCCAGGAGCTAGTGTGTGTGTGTGTGCTCTGTTAGTACATCACACATAAAACCACCTCAGTCTCTGTATCTGCTATAAGGCCCAGTTGTTGTCAGTCATATAAGGCAGTGTCTATTTGCCGTAAGGCCCAGTTCTTGTCATCGAAGGCAGCCAGGCATCTCCAGGAGCTAGTGTGTGTGCTCTGTTAGTACATCAGACATAAAACCACCTCAGTCTCTGTATCTGCTATAAGGCCCAGTTGTTGTCAGTCATATAAGGCAGTCTCTATCTGCCGTAAGGCCCAGTTCTTGTCATCGAAGGCAGCCAGGCATCTCCAGGAGCTAGCTAGCTAGCTTGTTTGTGTGTGTGATCTGTTAGTACATCACACATAAAACCACCTCAGCCTCTCTATCTGCTATAAGGCCCAGTTGTTGTCAGTCATATAAGACAGTTTCTATCTGCCGTAAGGCCCAGTTGTTGTCATCGAAGGCAGCCAGGCATCTCCAGGAGGTAGTGTGTGTGTGTGTGCTCTGTTAGTACATCACATATAAAACCACCTCAGCCTCTGTATCTGCTATAAGGCCCAGTTGTTGTCAGTCATATAAGGCAGTCTCTATCTGCCGCAAGGCCCAGTTTTTGTCATCGAAGGCAGCCAGGCATCTCCAGGAGCTAGTGTGTGTGTGTGTGCTCTGTTAGTACATCACACATAAAACCACCTCAGCCTCTGTATCTGCTATAAGGCCCAGTTGTTGTCAGTCAAATAAGGCAGTCTCTATCTGCCGTAAGGCCCAGTTGTTGTCATCGAAGGCAGCCAGGCATCTCCAGGAGCTAGCTAGCTTGTGTGGGTGTGTGATCTGTTAGTACATCACACATAAAACCACCTCAGCCTCTGTATCTGCTATAAGGCCCAGTTGTTGTCAGTCATATAAGGCAGTCTCTATCTGCCGTAAGGCCCAGTTGTTGTCATCGAAGGCAGCCAGGCATCTCCAGGAGCTAGTGTGTGTGTGTGCTCTGTTAGTACATCACATATAAAACCACCTCAGCCTCTGTATCTGCTATAAGGCCCAGTTGTTGTCAGTCATATAAGGCAGTCTCTATCTGCCGTAATGCCCAGTTGTTGTCATCGAAGGCAGCCAGGCATCTCCAGGAGCGAGTGTGTGTGTGTGTGTGTGCTCTGTTAGTACATCACACATAAAACCACCTCAGCCTCTGTATCTGCTATAAGGCCCAGTTGTTGTCAGTCAAATAAGGCAGTCTCTATCTGCAGTAAGGCCCAGTTCTTGTCATCGAAGGCAGCCAGGCATCTCCAGGAGCTAGCTAGCTTGTGTGTGTGTGTGTGCTCTGTTAGTACATCACACATAAAACCACCTCAGCCTCTGTATCTGCTATAAGGCCCAGTAGTTGTCAGTCATATAAGGCAGTCTCTATCTGCCGTAAGGCCCAGTTCTTGTCATTGAAGGCAGCCAGGCATCTCCAGGAGCTAGCTAGCTTGTGTGTGTGTGTGATCTGTTAGTACATCACACATAACACCATCTCAGCCTCTGTATCTGCTATGAGGCCCAGTTGTTGTCAGTCATATAAGGCAGACTCTATCTGCCGTAAGGCCCAGTTCTTGTCATCGAAGGCAGCCAGGCATCTCTAGGAGCTAGTGTGTGTCTGTGTGCTCTGTTAGTTCATCACATATAAAACCACCTCAGCCTCTGTATCTGCTATAAGGCCCAGTTGTTGTCAGTCATATAAGGCAGTTTCTATCTGCCGTAAGGCCCAGTTGTTGTCATCAAAGGCAGCCAGGCATCTCCAGGAGCTAGTGTGTGTGTGCTCTGTTAGTACATCACATATAAAACCACCTCAGCCTCTGTATCTGCTATAAGGCCCAGTTGTTGTCAGTCATATAAGGCAGTTTATATCTGCCATAAGGCCCAGTTGTTGTCATCGAAGGCAGCCAGGCATCTCCAGGAGCTAGCTAGCTTGTGTGTGTATGTGCTCTGTTAGTACATCACACATAAAACCACCTCAGCCTCTGTATCTGCTATAAGGCCCAGTTGTTGTCAGTCATATAAGGCAGTCTCTATCTGCCATAAGGCCCAGTTGTTGTCATCGACAGCAATCTGGCAGTCATGTTCCACCAGCTGCAGCTTACTGCCAGGTTTGCTCCAGTGGTGAAGAGGTAGGGGATGATGAGGTCACTGACTCCACGTGGGTGCCTGAATGGAGAGAGGAGGAGGAGGAGGAGGAGGCGGCGGCACATGTCCAACGAGGCAGGATGCCCTCGGAGGCCAGCTAGAGGCCAGCACACCAACTCAATCATACCACAGAGCTCCGCCTGTGCAGGGCGCTGCCTCTGCACGTTATCACAAAAGTTCTTTGGTGTGGGCCTTTTTTGAGACAAGTGCATCAGATCGCACCACTGCTATTTGCAACATATGTCTCAAGCGTATCTTGCGTGGCCAAAACATCAGCCGCTTGGGCACCACAAGCATGACCAGACATATGTCGACCTGCCATGCAGCTCGTTGGCAAGCGCACATTAAAGACCCACACCAAAGAACAAAGCGGACCTCTCCTTGCTCCTCATCAGCTGGGATCTCCAACCCCACTATATCTTCAGTCCTCTTTTAAAGCTGCTCTGAGAGGAATGAAGGTGTAGAATTAGGTGTGTCACAGCCAAGTAGTTGCAGTACACCGACGTCCTATTGTACCAGGCAAATTTCCCTGCCCCAGCTGCTGGCCCGTCAAAAGAAGTTTACTCCCAGCCATCCACATGCCCAGCGGGTGAATGCTAGCTTGGCTAAATTGCTAGAACTTCAACTGCTGACGTTTCAGTTGGTAGACTCGACCCCCTTCTGTGAGTTTGTTCAATGTGTGGTTCCTCAGTGGCAGGTTCCCAAACGCCACTTTTTCTCACGGAAGGCGATTCCGGCTCTCTACTGGCATGTGGAAGGCAATGTCCATGCCTCGCTGGACAGGGCGGTCAGCGGTAAGGTGCATATTACTGCTGACTCATGGTCCAGCAGGCATGGACAGGGACGTTACCTGTCTTTCACTGCCCATTGGGTCACTCTATTGGCAGCTGGGAGGGATGCAGGACAAGGTGCAGTAATGTTGGAGGTTGTTCCGCCACCACGCCTCCAAAATGCTACTACTGGTTGTGACACACCTCTCTCCTCCACCCCCTCCTCTTCTTCTTCCTCCATGGCCTCTTCGAGTGCTCTGTCCTCTGAACCAGCGGTGCTTCGTAGGCGTACAAGGGGCTACGCGAGTATGCAGGAAAAAAGATGCCATGCCGTGCTTCCGCTGGTGTGTTTGGGGGACAGGAGCCACACTGGGGCAGAGGTTCTGGCAGCTATGCAGGGGCAGGCCGAGAGGTGGTTGTTGCCACGCCAGCTTAAGCCAGGAATGGTGGTTTCTGACAATGGCACCAACCTCCTCTCTGCCCTGCGACAGGGGCAGCTCACCCATGTGCCCTGTATGGCTTACATCCTCAACCTGGTGGTGCAGCGGTTCTTGGGCAGGTACCCAGGCTTACAGGATGTCCTGAGGCAGGCCAGGAAAGTCTGCGTGCATTTCCGCCGTTCGTATAATGCCAGTGCTCGGCTGCCTGAGCTGCAAAAGGAGTTGAACCTGCCCAAGAACCGCCTTATATGTGACATGCCCACCAGGTGGAACTCAATGTTGGCTATGCTGCATTGACTGCACACGCAGCAGAGGGCCATCAATGAGTACCTTTGCGACTACGGCACCAGGACAGGGTCAGGGGAGCTTGGATTTTTTTCCCCACGCCAGTGGAGCATTATCAGGGATGCATGCACTGTCCTGTCACCATTTGAGGAGGCCCCGAGGATGGTGAGCAGTGACAGTGCATGCATCAGTGACACTGTACCTCTTGTCCACCTATTGGAGCATACGCTGCATTGGATAATGGACAGGGCACTTGAGGCAGAACAGAGGCAGGAAGAGGAGGACTTCCTTGCCTCTCAAAGCCCCCTTTATCCAGACAGTGTTCCTTCTGTCCCACCCATCACACAGGAAGAGGATGAGGATTGTGTGAGCATGGAGGTGGAGCCTGGCACTCAGCATCAGCAGCAGCAGTCTTTTAGGGATGATGTACAGTCCCAACAAACCAGTGGACTTGTACGTGGCTGGGAGGAGGTGGCTGGTGATCATGTCGTCCTCAGTGACCCAGAAGACTCCGGACCGAATGCCTCAGCTAACCTACGTTGCATGGCCTCCCTGATCCTGCAAAGCCTGCAGAAGGATCCTCATATTCTTCGGATCAAGGAGAGAGACCATTACTGGCTGGCCACTCTCCTTGATCCACGGTACAAGGGTAAGGTTGCAGACCTTATCTTGCCGTCGCAGAGGGAGCAGAGGATGAGACATCTCAGGGCGGCCTTGCAGAAAGGTCTGTGCAACGCGTTCCCAGAGACTGGAGGGTTACAAACTCCTGGTCCTGGACGACGAGTTGCTGAGGCTTCGGTCAGTAGCAGAAGGAGCGGCAGGGAAGGTGGACGTCTGACCGATGCGTTCAGACAATTTTTTAGTCCGCAGCCCCAAGGTATGATCGGTTCCAGCAACCATCGCCAGCGTCTGATATACATGGTGCAGGAATACCTAGGGGCAAGGTCAGACTTGGACAACTTTCCCACTGAAAATCCTCTGGCTTACTGGGTCTTGAGGATGGATCACTGGCCAGAGCTTGCACAGTATGCAATTGAGCAACTGGCCTGTCCTGCATCCAGCGTTCTTTCCGAACGCACATTCAGTGCTGCTTCAGGATTTGTCACCGATCACAGGGTGCGCCTGTCCACCGTCTCGGTTGATCGACTGACCTTCATAAAGATGAATCACTCTTGGATCACCACCAGCTACCAGGCACCTGAAGCGGATATAACTGAATAATTTATAATGTCACATCCCTTCAAGACTGCCTATGCTGATGCTGAGTGACTGGCCTGTTATGTTCACTGACTATCCTATCCAATGATCCATTCCTTGATAGCTTGGAAGAACGTTTTTGTTTCTGGGTGCCACCACACCAGTGCCTAAGGCACAATTTTTTATCCCCTGTTTAGCAGGGGCGTGTAATTACAATTTTTTAAGCAATGCTTTGCAACAGGTCTGACTGCTGTGCTCCAAGTACAGTATCTGTGAGGGGTTGCAGTGTTGTGGCACCAGCACCAGTGCCTAAGGCACAACTTTTCAGCCCCTGTTTAACAGGGGCGTGTAATTACAAATCTTGATCTAATAGTTCACAGCAGGGCCCATTCCTGCGCCCACCAAGAGTAACTGTGAGGGCTTACAGTCTTGTGGCAACACCGTCCACCACCACCACCAAAGGCCCAATTTTTCTGCCCTGTTCAACAGGTGCATGCAATTACAAATCTTGATCTAATAATTCACAGCAGGGCCAATTCCTGTGCCCACCTAGAGTAACTGTGAAGGCTTACAGTGTTGTGGCTACACCAACATCTAATGGGGCAAATTTCTGCAGAGTATATACGGCAGGCCCCTACTTTCAAACATCCAACTTACAAACGACTCCTACTTGCAAACGGAAGGAGAAAACAGGAAGTGAGAGGAAATCTACCCCTAGGAAGGGAAATTCTATCCTGTTACATTTAATTTGGGAAAAAGGTATCTCCTCTCTACTGATGCTTTATCACCAATCCTTGTTTCAATTAAAACCCCACTTTTTCAAAAACATTTGTCATTGGGACGGAGGTGAAATGTTCTGAACAGATGTGCAAAGACAGCAAATGTTACAGGGGTGATAACCCCTCCCTATGTTCTCCAAAAAGCTTAAAAATCGATTTTTTTTGGATGGGGCTACACTTAAAAATGTACCTGTTCAGATTCTACTTAAGAACAAACCTACAGTCCCTGTCTTGTTTGCACCGCCTGTATACTGCTGTTCAGAGTATATAGGGTTGTAGGTATAGGGTTTTATTTTGGGTTCCCCTTAATATCCATACAAGACCCAAAGAGGCTGGGGTGGGGGGGGGGGGGGGGTGATGGGGTAGCCATGCCATTTTTCTCAAGGATTTTTAGCCATATTGCCAGGAAAAGACATGACATTAAATCCGCAAGCGGTTTTAAATGGCTTCTTTTTTTCCTTTACAAATGTCATTTTGTGCAGGGACAGTTCTAAACACAGGAAACACATTCCACTTCACAGGCATACTTTAGACACTTTTTTTTCACTTTATGCATCATTAAAATGAATGTTAGTTTTTAAAACTTATTTTTGCATTGATATATGTCCCCTGGGGCAGGACCCGGGCCCCCAAACCTGTTTTATGACATTAACATGCATATTGGCCGTTATAATTAGCACTTTTGATTTTGAACGTTCACGTCCATTGTAACGAATAGGGTTCGAAAATTCGCACGAGCTTTCGGTCCGTTCGAAGGTTCTGGTGCGAACCGAACCCGGGGTGTCCGGCTCATCCCTAATCATTGGCTTCATTGGGAGGAATTGTGTCCCATCATTGGTGTCATTGGGAAAAATTGTACCCCATCATTGGTGTCATTGGGAGCAATTGTGCTCCATCATTGGCATAATTGGGAGGAATTGTGCCACTTCAGTGATGCCCGTGAGGGGAATTATGCTCTATAGTTGATATCAGTGGATGAAATAGTGCCCCAAGGGCTGGATAAAAGCAAGCAAAGGGCCACATCTGGCCCCTGGGCTACAGTTTGGAAACCACTGCTCTATAACATTAATACAGTTAATGAAACTTTAACTTTAACCCTTTTGCTGCCAGGTCTGTATGCCGTACGGACATCATTCCTCATTCTGTTATACGCTCATGGTCACTTCAGTGACCATAAACCTATAGCAGAATTGTTCAGCAGACTTTGCTGAATGATCCTCTAGCTCAGATCAGTGGATTACAAACCGCTGATTAGAGTTATTCATGTCAAATATGACCCGCCCCCATGCTGCCCCCGTCTAAAGCCTCTCCACCTCCCGCCATTCCTCTTCCTCTAAAAATAATTCCCACCCCTTCGTTTCTATGTTCTTTATCTCCCTTCCTCCCCCTTGCATCGATTTCTTCTCCCCATACCGATCTGACAACCCCCCCGCAACCCCGATCCCCTGCGGCTACCCTCAAGAAGCCGGCTTCCCTCCTCTGCCACTCCCTCCAGCTTCAGGGGCTGCAGGGGCTTAGAGGGGATCACACTATGTCCCCCCATCACTCTGATCACCCTCTCCCACAATGGCCCCCACATCTCTGAGCCCCCTCTGCTCTTGGCATCATTTCCTCCTTCCCCTCCCGCCACCTGTAGCTGCTGTCCGGTGGCTGTCGTTGGTGGGTGAGGTTGGGGCTGGGGGAGGCTTGGTAAACATGTGTTTACCAGCCCCCTCATTTTACCACAATGGACACAGGCAGCAATCACTACTGATCACTCCTATGTACACTAATAACTGTGCATAGTAAACCGAGTTTATTATGTGTTAGTTTATGGATGAATTTGGAGTCTCTATACAGACTCCTTATTCATTCATGTAATGTGTTGCATAGAAAGGGACTATCTACCGTTCCTTTTATTTGTCTAAATAAAGAGACACCAGGGGTCTGTTCAGACCTCTGATATATCTGCTAAAAAAAAAAATTACAAAATATTAACAAAATATAAAAGTAAAAAAATAAAAACAAAAAAATAAAACATAAAGGCCCCTTTCACATGGAGCGGACTCTGTCAAGCAGATCCACCTGATCCCTGCTGAGAACACGGATGACAGGGCTGTGTCCGCTCCACAGATGCAGAGTGGACACAGGCACAGCGCGGTGTTCTCTATGGGGTGGTCGGATGAAAACGGATTGCCTGTCTGTTTCCATCCAATTGTCATACAATCCAATCTGCTAGATGAATGGGGAATGGATCCCCATCCATCTGTATTTGGCGGACCTGATCAGATTAAATTCAGGTGGGTGTAAACGGACACATGTGTCCATTTACATCCACCTCTCCATAGAGAACAATGGGTGGTCCGATCAGGTCCACCTGAAAAACAGACAGGCGGAACCGATCCGCCTGCTTGTGTAAAAGAGCCCTTGTTTACACAGGACATACACAGCGTACACCCTTGCTAAGTTGTGTTTACCTGTACAGGGATGCACAGGTGTTCCTTGCATCCCTGTGTCGGCAGTCCCATTGATGTAATTTGGGATGTAGCAATTGCACGAACAGAGCCGTTACTCCAAATTTAACATCCATGTAGGTCCAGGTGCTTGTCCCTTATCCCATAGGTTTTAAGTTCAAAGATACAACTATATTGGTGTTTTTTTTTTTATGTAACTGCCTACTCCCAAACTGTCATTTGAAGTAAAACACATAGCCAAGTATTATTCTCCATAATTTTTTATTGTGCATTAAAAAAAGAAAAAAAATTTAATTAGACATGCTATCTGTCAATAGAACTTAACCAAAAAGTGCATTCTATGCATCCAAAAATATAGAAAATATAACAAATCAAATCATTATTATTCAACCAAAAAATAAATTAAAAGCCTCATGCATGTGTCCTGCTTCTTAATATAGGGGGTCAACAATGCCAACAGTTATTAAAAGCAGGGGTCCGCCATCCGGACATAATAATGCTTAAAGTGAAACAATAAAAGTGTAATATTCCTTTAAATTTCATACCTGGGGGTGTGTATAGATTGCCGTAAAGGGGCGCATGGTTCCCGTGCTTAGAACTGTCCCTGCACAAAGTGTCATTTTTGCAGGAAAAAAGTATTTTAAAAGCATTCGCGGCTATAATGAATTGTCGGCTCCCGTAATACAGAGGACAGTCATTGAAAGTCATTGATAAAAAAATAAAAATGACGTGGGGTTCCCCCTAAATATCCATACCAGACAGTCTTTAACAAGTCCTTTATTAAAGTCTTCTTCCTTCTTCCTTTCTTCATCCTTCGGTTTATTCATCTTCTTCCTCCATCTTCTTCTTCCTCCATCTTCTTCTTCCTCCATCTTCTTCTTCCTCCATCTTCTTCTTCCTCCGATCCGCTTCTTCTTGCTCCGGTGTTCTCGTCCGGCATCTTCCTTCACGGCGTCTCTTCTAATGTCATGGGGAAAGCCATAGGGAAGTCCCCGTCAAGTCCCCGTGCGTCAGAGGGGACGGGGTCACCAGATGGCCTTGCCCTCCATTATAAAAGACCTGTCAGAAGAAGAGAAGCGTCACACAGTGGGAGCCTCCCATTGCGCGGAGCGGCCCGAGAACGAAGAAGAGACGCCATGGAGGAAGATGCCGGACAAGAACACCGGAGCAAGAAGAAGCGGATCGGAGGAAGAAGATGGAGGAAGAAGAAGCTGGAGGAAGAAGATGGAGGAAGAAGAAGCTGGAGGAAGAAGATGAAGAAACCGAAGATGAAGAAAGGAAGAAGGAAGAAGACCAGAAGAAAGAAGAAGATGAAAGAAGACTTTAATAAAGGACTTGTCAAAGACCATCTCCTGTCATTTTTAACACTTTTGTCACTTTTTTTGGTGAAATGGTAGGGGTACTTTTGTACCCCCTTACCATTTCACACAGGGGGGCCGAGATCTGGGGGTCCCCTTGTTAAAGGGGGCTTCCAGATTCTTATACTGGCCAGGGTTGTGGGGATGAGGCCCTTGTCCTCATCAACATGGGGACAAGGTGCTTTTGGGGGGACCCCAAAGCACCCTCCCAATGTTGAGGGCATGTGGCCTGGTACGGTTCAGGAGGGGGGGCGCTCTCTCGTCCCCCCTCTTTTTCTGCGGCCTGCCAGGTTGCATGCTTGGATAAAGGGTCTGGTATGGATTTTTGGGGGAACTCCACGCCATTTTTTTTTATTTGGTGTGGCGTTCCCCTTAAAATCCATACTAGACCTGAAGGGCCTGGTAATTGAATTTGGGGGAACCCCACGCTTTTTTTTTATCAATGACTTTCAATGACTGTTCTCTGTGTTACGGGAGCCGACAATTCATTATAGCCGCGAGTGCTTTTAAATAACTTTTTTTCCTGCAGAAATGACACTTTGTGCAGGGACAGTTCTAAGCACAGGAAACATGTGTCCCTTTACAGGCATACTATACACCCCCCCCCCCCCCCCCCCCGGTACGAATTTTAAAGGAATATTACACTTTTATTTCACTTTAAGCATTATTAAAATCACTGCTCCCGAAAAATGTCAGTTTTTAAAACTTTTTTTTGCATTGATACATGTCCCCTGGGGCAGGACCCAGGTCCCCAAACACTTTTTATGACAATAACTTTTTAAAAATCAATGACTTTCAATGACTGTTCTCTGTATTACGGGGATCCGACAATTCATTATAGCCACGAGTGCTTTTAAAAGATGTTTTTCCTGCAGAAATGACACTTTGTGACAAACTGACAATCACTTTTTAAAAAGCTTCATTACATTGCCGAACACCAAACTCTAACCCGAACATACAGTAACTTGTTCGGGTTCGGGACCCAAAAACCCAAAAGTCCCGTACGAACCCGAACTTTACAGTTCGGGTTCGCTCAACCCTAGTCACGATTAATAAAGCAACCAATTTTTGGTCCAAGAAATCCTCCTGTTCCTGGACTGGACTTGGGTCAAAGCAATAACTCCAAGGCCAATAATAAATAACACGTTATCTCCTCTGAACATGTCTGGTTGACGAACGGCCATTCCGAAATTAACTGAAAAGCATGAAATGAAAAGCTCCAACTGAAAAGTGATAAATGAAAATCACGAAATGAAAAGCACGAATCAACACTCCCTAAACTTCTACTAACATAAAATTAGCAGAAGGAGCCCAAAGGGTGGCGCTAAAGAGCTGAAAAAACACGTATTACGTCAGTTTGTTCGTGTTTGTTGGCTGACAATTCCTTGCCGTTTGTATGCAAGACAAAATCCAGGCACACGCCTTCAGACAAAAGTCAGAGGTTTTGTCTGGGGGAAATCCGATCGTGAGTATGAGGCTTAAAACTGATTTTAGTGTATTTTTAGTGAAAATAGTTATTTGATGAACATTTGTGCAATTATTGCGGGGCACAAAATGTAGTACTTTTCTTTTATTGTATAGTTATGGTTTGAGAGGCCTTTTACAAATTCTGAAAGCTGTAAGGGAAAAATGGTAACCTCCAGCTTTTTAGATTAAATTGTTTTTATTTACTGCGCAATTTAAAAATGTACAAATCCATTTTATACATATTTGTTATTTATTAACTCAGTACAGTTTTACATTTTTTATATTTAGTAGGAATTTAGCAGTAATTTTGTAAATGTCGCCATGTATGAATCCACTAATAATGATTTTAGTGTATTTTTTGTAAAAATATTGTTTTTGATTAACATTTGCACAAACTTTGCAGGGCCTTAAAAATCAGTAGCACCTTCTTTTTATTCTACTGGTCATGTGCTTTCAAAAATATATGGTTTGGTGGGTCTTTTACAAATTCTGAAAGCTGTAAGTGAAAAATTAAAACCTCCAGATTTTTAGAGAAATTTTTGCAGTCCCATTTTCACAATTTCTAAAAAAAAAAAAGGCACAATTTTAAATGTACAAGTATTTGTTATTTATTAACTTAATACATGTTTGGCTTTTATATTTAGAAGAAATTTAGCAAAAATTCTGTAAAATTTGCTGTGTTTGTATCTGCTAATAACGATTTTAGTGCATTTTTAGCAAAAATCTTGTTTTGGAATGAATTTCAATGCACACAAAGACAATATAATACCCAAGTTTTTGTAAAATGTGGTGTTGCACCGGGTAAATAGGTACCAAACATGTCACACTTTAAAACTGTGCACGCTTATGAAGTGGTGCCAAACTTTGGTATTTAAAAATCTCCACATCTCTGCTTCTGTTTATGACAGGAAGGGGAGAGTGTTGGCACCCACATGATCCCTAGCAACTGTTGATGTCACTGTCACATTGTCCCCAGCCATGTAAGCAAAGGGAAGATAGTGGTGACATCACTGCCCAAATATGACCACTGGCAATAAATAGACATGTGCAATTCATTTAGTTCCAAATTAATTTTTTACCAAATTTTCGACAAATTATTTAATTCGGAAATTTTCAAACTAACGAAAACCCGTTTAAAATTTTTTTCTGAATATTCATGAATTTGAATATACAAAATGCATAAATTCGTAAATTCATAAATTAGAAAATTTGAACATTCGGAAATTAGAAATTTGAAAATCTGAAGTTTTGTTAACTTACCTGCTCTGTGTAATGGTTTTGCACAGAGCAGCTCTGCTCCCTTTCTTTTTTTAGCCCCCCCCCGGTGGTCCTAGATCCTCCTCCCTGCGGATTGCCTCCAATAGCCAATGGCTCCTGCTGCTTTGTGAGCCAATGAGGATTGCCTTTAGAATCACTTTAATTTCTGCTGTGGTTGACAACACACAACACTTTGTGATGTCGGGTCTGTCCAGTTCCTTTTTGCTAAACTACTCAAACCATCCCCCTATCCTATTCTTCACAACATAGAGACATATCACTCTGCAGACTCAAGATAAGAACTAGGAGGGCTAATTAGACTGTTCTGAGATAACACAGGATCATGATCAACAGTTTTTTTTTTTTTTGCACTTATTGAATGAATGAATGAATTAATGACTTATATAGCGCTGAAAATGCGAACTGAATCGCCTTAAGGCAATTGATCCGACCTGCGTTGAATCCTTCTTAGAAGAGGTGGGTCTTGAGTTTTTTCCTGAAGGCCCGATGGTTTCCTTCCAAGCGGATGTTTGTGGGTAGAGCGTTCCATAGCCGTGGTCCTTGGACTGCAAATCTTCATTCTCCCCTTGATTTGTACCGGGTCTTGGGGATGAGGAGGAGGTTTTGGTTGGTTGATCGGAGGTTGCGATTGGGAGTGTAGTGTTTTATTTTTTCGCATAAGTATTGAGGAGCGTCTCCTTGTGTGCATTTGTTGGTCAGGCAGAGGGTCTTGAATGTGATCCGATCCTTTACGGTTAGCCAGTGTAGGATCTTCAGGGAGGGGAGATGGATTCCCATGTTTTTTTTTCCCGTGACTAGTCTTGCTGCCGTGTTTTGGATGACTTGTAGGCGTGCAATCTGGAATTTAGGTAGTCCTATGTAGAGGGAGTTTGCGTAGTCGAGTCGAGAGTTGATGATTGTTCCTACTACTATTGCTTTGTCCTCTTCTGGAATGAAGGGGATGAGTCTACGTAGCAGGCGTATTGAACGGATATAACTGTTTCCCGTGGTATATTTAACAGACTAAAAGGTAGCAAAGCATTGTCTGGGTTTTCAGGCAATTTAAACTGAAATCCCCCATTATCACATCAGAACACAAAAGCTCAGCAGCAGAGATTGCTGTTGCACATTGTTAATATAGTGGCTCCTTCTGAGCTCTCCAGTTTTTTTATTTTTTTTTATTCAACCCACTGTGTGTACTAGGCTTAAGTCTCCCCCAATGCATTTATCAAAATCCCATCAAGCTGTGAGACAACACAAGCAATTAATTTTTACTCTTTTTTTCTTTTCTTTTTAGGCCCCATGCACACGAGACGCAGATGCAAACTCTGCTGAACGCATGTTTTAAAAAGCAGAAACCTGCGTTTAAAAACGCGCGTTTTGCTGTGTTTTCATGCCGCGTTTAGTCGCGTTTAGCCGCGTTTGCGTCTAAAAGCATTTGTAAAGATAACATCATATAGACCCTCCCTAAGCTCAGAAAGCATATATTATTAACTATTTCTGCCATTTTGATCAGAGTGAGCAGCAGCAGCAGAGAGAGCAGTTGTACACTTGCATTTGCCTCTCTTTCTGTGTTTTTTTTTGGAAATGGATCCCATATTGAATATATGTCAGGAAATGCTCCTGATGTTGCTCTTGATGAGGCAGCAACAAGTCATGTTGTAAAGTCGCCCCAAGTCATGTTGTAAAGTCGCCCCAAGTCGTGTTGTAAGTCGCCCCAAGTTGTGTTGTAAGTCGCCCCAAGTCGCGCTGGAAGTTGTGTTGCCCCTGTGTGAATGGACGGTTAATGATAACGGCATGCACTATTATCAATGGCATATTATTATCGCGGTGCGCCGGCATATTATGTGTTGCGCTCATGTGTGCGCCGGTTCATACGCTCAATTAATAATTTATCTGGCGCACCAATTAAGGTCTGAACCGGCGCTGCGCATACATCTTAGTAAATCAGCCCCATTGCGTCTTTATGTAAATAGGTCTCTTGTATAGCCACCAAGTCAACTTTGTTGGAGAGTGCTACTTTCCAAAAGGAGTGGCACTTCGCTGGGCGGTTCAAGCCAGACGTTTAGGAACAAATTTTCAGCTGATATGATTGTGGTAGTATTAGGATCAGTAACTTTATTTGAAAAAGACCTTCACTATATTGATTTATTATGTTACCCCGACTTCTCATAATCCTGATATGTGTCTGTTGTGTCCTTGTGTTAAGGCCCCATGCACACAAGACGCAGATGCAAACTCTGCTGAACGCATGTTTTAAAAAGCAGAAACCTGCGTTTAAAAACGTGCGTTTTGCTGTGTTTTCATGCCGCGTTTAGCCGCGTTTGCGTCTATAAAGATAACATCATATAGACCCTCCCCAAGCTCAGAAAGCATGTATTATTAACTATTTCTGCCATTTTGATCAGAGTGAGCAGCAGAGAGAGCCGTTGTACACTTGTATTTGCCTATATTTCTGTGGGGTTTTTTTGGAAATGGATCCCATATTGAATATATGACAGGAAATGCTCCTGATTTTGCTCTTGATGAGGCAGCAACGTCGTCGCAAATTTGCATGAGAGGTCCAGAATCAGAGCTTGTCAATATTGGACCCATCCGTTGATGGCACAGCGAATGTCCGTTGGATATTTCACAAACATGTATGCATTAGTGAGTATATATGCTCTATGAACTATCTAAACTAATTACGACATTTTAAACCAATTTTTCTAGTATTTTTTATGGTTTAGCATCATATGTCTGAGTTTTCTGGTCCAAAAAATTGGGTTCCTTTAAAAAGGCTTATAAACGCAAACGCGGCTAAACGCAGGTGCCTGCGTTTAGCCGCGTTTAGCTGCGTTTTGCGTCTGAAACACGGAAAAGCAAAGTGTCCAAACGCATTTTTTTGCTTCTGGAAAAACGAGGTTAAACGCAACTGCATAAAAACTTGAAAAAACGAGACTGTGTGCATGGACACATAGGATAACATTGCATGCGTTCAGGTGCAGTTGAAAAAAGTGTCCAACTGCCTCTGAGCGCGCGTTTAACAGCGTCTCGTGTGCATGAGGCCTTACTCTTTATTGTGTCTTCATGACACCAACATTATTTTTATTTATTTTTTCGCACTTGCCAATAGACAGTCTCTACATATAAGAGTTCAACTGTGTGATAGATTAATATAATTTATTAGATTTTCCTTTAAACCCAGTAAACGGGCTGAATGTCAGTCATTTAACCTTTGTGTAAGGCAGCCGGTCCGACACAAGCAGGCATGACTGAAAAAGGTCTGCCGATCGGCTCCTGATCAGGGCACCAAGCTAATGGCTAAATGCGCTGCACAGAGTCTTCTGGTGGGGCTGGCCACCCCCTGTCAGAACACTAAAACTCAGCAGATAAGATTGCTGTACTAACATCACAGTGTTAATATAGTGGTCCTTCAGAGCTCTCCAGTTTTTTGTTCATTCAACCCGCTGTGTGTAAAAAGGCTTAAGTCTCCCCCAATGCATTGATGGAAATCCCATCAAGCTGTGAGACAACACAAGACAATTCGTTTTCTCAGAAGCTCTGACCCCAATGCTCATTGTGTTTGTATTGTTCTTCATACAGACAGTGAAAACTGCATGAAATGTCCTGATGATGAATGGCCAAATAAGAAGCAAGATCGTTGTTTTCCAAGAGTGGTGGAATTTCTCTCCTACACTGATGATCCCATTGTTTCAGTTTTTTCAGCTGACTCCATCCTCTCTTTTCTTCTGACTGGTTTAATATTGGGGATATTTATACATTACCAGGACACCCCCATTGTTAAAGCCAATAACCGGGACCTGAGCTATCTTCTCCTGGTCTCCATCATGCTGAGCTTCCTCTGTGTCTTCTTGTTCTTCGGCCATCCAGTAGATGTGACCTGCATGCTGCGTGTGACCTCTTTTGGTGTCATCTTCTCAGTTGCCGTCTCTTCTCTACTTGCCAAAAGTATCATGGTGTGTATTGCTTTTAAAGCCACCAAACCTGGGAGTCCCTGGAAAAAATGGATGGGAGCCAAACTGCCCAATTCTATCATTTGTGTCTTCTCACTGGTTCAAGTCATAATCTGTGTCACTTGGTTGTCTATTTCTCCTCCCTTCCAGGATCAGGACACTCACTCTTATCAGGGGAAGATTATCATTCAGTGTAATGAGGGTTCAGTTATCGGCTTCTACTCTGTCCTGGGATATATGGGGCTTCTAGCAGCTGTGAGCTTCATTATCGCTTTTTTAGCCAGGACATTACCGGACAGTTTTAATGAGGCCAAGTACATCACCTTCAGCATGCTGGTGTTCTGCAGTGTCTGGATTGCCATGATCCCGGCCTATCTGAGCACCAGAGGGAAATACATGGTGGCTGTGGAGGTTTTTGCTATAATAGCATCAAGTTCTGGACTTCTTGGCTGTATATTTTTTCCAAAATGTTACATAATTCTGTTCAGACCCGACCTGAATACAAAGACAGTTATCCGCTAATATGTATGGAGCAACACTGGGTTACCAGTAGTTATAGCCTTATCTCTATCATTGTTAATTTTAGTATTATACTGTTGTATTGAGAATGAACACTGTTAAAGCCGAGCTCCAAGCTCCTTCAGAAAAAAATAAAAGTCAGCAACTACAAATATTATATCTTATACTTACAGTACCTGTCCTGGAATCCAGTGGTGTCTTCACCCCAGCAGATTTTTCAATTGGCTCTCGGGTGCTGCCACTGCCATTCCTTGTAAGGGAAACCGGCAGTGAAGCCTTGCGGCTTCACAGCCGGCTCTTTACGTCACATGCACAAAGTGTGCTGCTCTTTGTGAATGGCCCGACAGTGAAGGAAGGAGGTGGGGGGGTTGAACTTTGGGGGGACTTGCCATGACCAAGTCCCCAGGATGTGGAAGAGGGTTTCTGTCAAAAACGGGTATCCGCTCCCCCCCAAAAGGTGCCAAATGTGGCAGTGGAAAGGGGGAGGAAACAAACAAGCAGAGCTTTCCCTTTTGGGTGGAGCTTTGCTTTAAATTTGAAGAGTTAATAATTACCTCTCTGATGGAAGGTGAGTTTAATTTCTGTTCTGGACACCGCTGGTATCAGACACTTTGGGTTTGTTGGAAACCTTGTCCCCTGCTGGGTGTAGTGATTCCTCCCACCAGGCTGTTACATCACTACAGGACAATGTAGTCACTTAGTGAGGAGGAACCACATTGATCAGAGGAGGAAAAATTATCCAAGTTATCCTAAAGCAGTGATGGCGAACCTTGACACCCCAGATGTTTTGGAACTACATTTCCCATGATGCTCAACTACACTGCAGGGTGCATGAGCACCATGGGAAATGTAGTTCCAAAACATCTGGGGTGCCAAGGTTTGCCATCACTGTCCTAAAGTGTCAGATACCAGAGACACCCATCACTCTTCCAGAGAGGGAAGATTTCACTCATCACCTTCCCGGAAGATAAATATTAAACATAAGCTGATTGTAATGTATTTTTAGTGTCAGGGCCACTTTAATTATAATGTATGTAGATGTAGCCAGCGATATTAATAAGAAAAATTTGCTTGGCATTTTCAAAAATAATTTTTTAATATTGGTTAAAGTTGATGGGGGCATGTTCTCATTAAGTTCATATTTTAAAGTTATAAGTTGACTTAATTTTAATGGATATTTTCTTTATAGGACCTACTAAAAAAATCTTTCTCCTTGTATATATTTCTTTGTAAGCTGCTGCCACAAGGGAGTATTCATCTTCCCCATACAATGCTGCAGAGACAACACTCCTACCCCACACCTCGCCAGATCCTGATATGCATTCTTCCAAAGCTAAAAACAGGTTCCAGATGCTCATTGATCAATCATAGGATTTATTCTGAAGAAGACATTAAACGTTATAATTATGATAGATTAATGTGTTTTGAAATGAATGTTCTTACTTATAAGGGCCCCATATTTGGGTATTTCTGCAATCTCCAAGATCTTCTAGTCAGACGTTTCAAAGAAAAAGTCAAAAAGATTAAGAAGTAACTGTGCGGGGGGGGAGGGTGATGCTACACGGGGACGGCTCCCACCCCATAATGAGAACTTTTTCAACAAGTTCAGAGCTCCAGACCAACCATATAACTACTATACAGTGGTCTCTGTGTGGCCTTGCCCCCCCCTCCCGGGTGCCTCCCCTGTAAAGAGGGCTACAAAAATATACAAAGACTAAACAAAAATATGCAAAAATGTATAAAAATGTTTGAAACGTTTAAACTGTTTATTAATGTTTAAAAGTTAGACTGTATCAGATAGCCCTCATGCGCGTATCCTCAGAGGTTATTGAAACACATTTTTTTTTTTTTAAATTGAATTTGACTCTCCCAATTTACCCACACTTAATTAAATGCACATAGCCATCTCCGCCACAAGGTGCTCCGGAAATATCTCACCTTACGACTTCCGGGATTCTAAACACACACCCTAAACACCCATGTTGATCCCACCCACACTTAGCGCTGCTCAATCTAGATCCTGATACAAAGTCGGCCTCATTCAGGTCGCTATCCATCCAAACGCACACATAGTAGTGAGAGCTTTCTGATACAGACTTGATCAAGGCTATTCTCTATTTATGTTTACATAGATTGTTAGAAGCAATGTTAACCTGTTTACAGTTGGAGCTCTCTCCAATCGATCAGAAGTACAATGAATAATATCTCTGGGTAAAGAGGATTTTATGTTCTTCCTTTGGTTTCTATGCTAACACAACATGTTCTATACTTCAGAATTGTTAATGCGGATGCTCATCCCAATACATCTGATAACTGACCTTAATAAATGCCTTATATTTGAATCCCCTGAGTTTGGACCTACACTTACCACACCAAACACACGCAGACACAGGCTCCCCCTATCAACCTACAGAACAAACCTCGGTGGACGGGGGACACCGTCTCTCGACCGTTCCGATCCGACACCCTCCACCTCCCCACAAGACGGGAACGTAACGGTTCCTGTCTAACCGTACCGGACACCTTACTACCCTTAGGGTAGGTTACATACAACCTCCCTAATTCCGGACTATCGCCTATTCCATCCTCTCCCAAGACCTAGGCTCATAACCCACCCTCCCTTTCCCTTCCCCCCTATTCTCTCCCCTTCTTCCCCCTTCTTTCCCTCCCTTTCTATCTCACTCCTACTTATCCCTTCCCCTCCCGTCTGCCCTCCCCCTCCCGTCCCTCTTTACCTCGCAGCCTCTGCCGCCACCACACAACTGATAAAGCACAAAAAAATAAATAAATAAATTTAAAAAAAAAGGTAGGAAGTAGGAACCTACTTGGCCTCAGGCTCCTCCTGTTCATACGTGCGAAGACAACAGCCCATCGCTTCGCTACTCTCTGATACCTCTAGGATCAAACAGCAACACACTATGTCGCACGTACATGCAACAAAAAACACCTCCACGCTTAAAGTAGTCTCATTAAACGCTAAGGGTCTCAACATCCCCGAAAAACGTAGTCAAGTACTTGATTTGATGTATAAACTGAAAGCAAACGTAATATTTCTGCAGGAAACACACTTTCGTACAAACAAAATCCCCAAACTTACGAACCATATGTTCCCGACAGTATATCACGCCACCAACTTACACGCAAAGACTAAAGGGGTATCAATTTTAATCTCAAAGAATCTTGACTGGCAACCCTTAGACTCCCTTATAGATACAGAGGGCAGATACCTCTTTCTTAAGGGCCGACTCCAGGGACGGCCCGTGACTCTGGCCAACATATACAGCCCCAATACGGCACAAGTAGGCTTTTTTAGATCAATCTCACGACTACTCTCAGAATTCCACTCGGGAATGACTATCCTAGGAGGTGATTTCAATGTGGCTCTCTTTCCATTATTGGACACCTCCTCCGGTACGGCCTCCCTGCCTTACAAAGCTATCCGGCAAATTAAGTTACAAATTCAGGACCTTCTTCTTCACGACACATGGCGGGCCCTCCACCCGGATGTAAAAGACTTTACCTTCTTCTCCGCACCCCATAACAGGTATTCCAGAATCGATTACCTTTTCCTATCCCAGAAAGACATCCCCTTCCTATCCACAGCCACCATTGAACCAATGCTACTTTCAGACCACCACCCGATTACACTGACCCTGACATTCCCCGACAAACATGTCCCCAAAAGCATCTGGCGCCTAGACTCGTCACTCCTCACCTCAGAAGACGTCACTGATGATGTCCGTAGTTGCATAAACACCTTTTTTCTTGAAAACGACACACCAGACACAGCCCCTCTCACCCAATGGGAAGCCCATAAATGCGTAGTCCGAGGAAAACTCATTGCCCTGAAAGCAGCCCGTCGGAAAGCCCACCAACAAACCATTTCAGACCTACTTGACAAGATCAAAACCCTTGAACTTGCTCACAAGCAATCACGAGCCCAGCAAATCTACCATGAACTTACCTGTCACAGGAAAGCGCTGCGTGAAGAACTAAACCGTAAAACGAGACGCAAATTTGTCCTACAACAAAAACTCTACTACGAATTCGGTAACAAATGCGGAAAATATCTTGCCAAAGCCCTCCAGACCAGGAAAGCAAACACAAACATTCACACCATCAAAGATTATCAAGGGAAGACCCATATCACCCCAATAGACATAGCAGCCCAATTTGAAACCTACTACTCAAATCTGTATAATCTCCCTAAGCATACTACAAACCATAAAAGAACTGAAAACAGACATGCCTCAATCAAGTCTTTCCTCGACAAATTTGGCCCCAAACCTATAGACAGAGAAGACGCAACCCAGTTAGAAAATCCTATTTCAGAAGAAGAAATTAAATTGGCAATTAAACAACTTAAGAATGGTAAAAGTCCAGGCCCCGATGGGCTTACAGCTGCTTACTTCAAAACTTTCACAGACATATTAACCCCACATATGATTAAGACCTACAACTCCTTAACATCATCCACTCTCCCATTCCATAGGTTATTAGAAGCCCACATCACAGTGATCCCAAAAGAGGAGAAAAACCCCACATCAGTCAGCAATTATAGGCCAATATCCCTTTTGAATGTAGATATAAAAATATACGCCAAAATTCTAGCTTCCCGTCTACTAACTTTCCTACCTTCCCTGATAGGGAGAGATCAAGTAGGCTTTATCCCTGGAAGAGAAGCCAGGGATAATACGATCAAAGCCCTGAATATTCATCATTGGATTACAACACATGAACAAAAAGGATTCTTTCTGTCGCTGGATGCAGAGAAGGCGTTCGACAGGCTGGCATGGGACTACCTGGGAGCAGTCCTTAGACATATTGGGCTCCAAAATCGAATGTTTAATGCCATCATGTCCCTCTATACAACCCCGACCGCTAGAGTACGTGTAAATGGCCACCTGTCGAACGCCTTCTCCATCGGTAATGGGACAAGACAGGGATGCCCACTCTCCCCAATCCTATTCAT
Source organism: Lithobates sylvaticus (assembly GCA_028564925.1). Lineage (NCBI taxonomy): Eukaryota > Metazoa > Chordata > Amphibia > Anura > Ranidae > Lithobates > Lithobates sylvaticus. The sequence goes on along the minus strand of CM053026.1, from coordinate 19,209,693 downwards.
CTTAACCCTTGAACCCTTTCTCCAATGTCTCAGATCCAACAACAGTGTTAAAGGCTTCCCCATCGGCGACCGCACCTATAAAATAGCCGCATTCGCCGATGACATACTACTATTCCTGCAAGACCCGCACATTTCAATCCCGAACCTTCTAAAGGAACTAGATAATTTTCATAAGATTTCCAACTTCAAGATTAATTTTGCAAAATCCCAGGCCCTGAATATCTCCCTACCACAAGAAATAGTAACGCAGTGCATAAACAACTTCCCCTTTCAATGGAAACATGATCAGATCAAATATCTAGGAGTATACCTAACAGCAAACCTTTCAGATATCTTCCCCAAAAACTATCAATCCATCCTCAAAACTATTCAGAATGACCTAAACAAATGGAATAATCCCCATTTTTCCTGGTTTGGAAGGGCAGCAATTCTAAAAATGAACATCCTCCCCCGCATCCTATACATCCTACAGACCTTACCCATCAAAATCCCCCCATCCTTCTTTCAGCTCTACAAACGACTGACTACCAGGTTCCTATGGCGACAGAAAAGACCTAGGATAGCTTACGAACAACTGACGAAACCAAAGACGAAGGGAGGCATTGGCCTTCCAGACCTCAAAGATACTACTGGGCCTGCCATCTCTCTAGAATTATAGACTGGTCTGTTCATGGCCAATGCAAAGATTGGGTAGCCCTTGAACACACATTCTCCCCCCTCCCTTTGCGTTTCCTACCCTGGACTCTGACCGAACACTTCCCGAAAGATCTCCTTAATCATCCCCTAATCACCCCGACGCTCCGCTGTTTCAAAGACACATGTCGACAACTGCGCATTTCCTCTAGCCCTGGACCTCTTACGTCGGTTAAACTCAACCCAGCATTCTCACCTGGCATGTCCTCCAACTTTCTAGCGGATACCTGGCAACATACAGAAGTTCTAGCCCACCACTTTTATAGATCGGGTGTATTTCTTAGTCGCTCCTGCCTACCAGCCAACACAGACAACAATAACTTTCCACTATGGACATATTTCCAGATCAGACATTTCCTTAAGAACGCTGACCGTATATCCTCTGTCTCTCGCAAGCTCACACCATTTGAACAACTATGTTCTCAAACTGCACCCCAGCAACACATGATCTCCAACACTTACAACATACTATCCTCTGACAGTCTACTGAAAACGAGCAAAGCCTGTCTAAGCTGGGAAAGAGACCTACAAATAGAAATGACAGAAGCACAATGGGAACACATCTCTAGAGTGACACATAAAGGCTCCCTAAATGTCTCAATACAGGAAAACAGCTATAAGATTTTAATGCGCTGGTATAGAACTCCAGTAGTTCTTAACAAATTCAATCCTGCCCTTTCAAATACATTGGAGATGTGTCAGGGACACAGGTACTTTAGAACACATTTGGTGGTCCTGCCCCCTCATCCAGCCATTCTGGACCCAAGTACGGGAACTGACATCACAAATTTCTACCTACACCCTAGAACATACCCCAGCACAGTTCCTCCTTAACCACTCAGACATACCGACGCATCAATACCGCAAAACATTGTTACCACACCTAATAAACGCAGCCAAAATCTGTATCCCTCTCCACTGGGGAACAACCCATGTTCCGACCATCCCGGAATGGATCAAACGAGTTAGTAAAATCGCAGAAATGGAGGAACTTATCTCCATAGCCAAAGATTGCCCGACTAAATTCTCACACACATGGGCCTGTTGGACCCACTTCTGCACCACCGACCAATACAAAGTATTGATGAGCCAAAATACCATGAGCCGCACACCCCGAAACGAGGACAACTCTTAACGAGTCTTTTTCGTCACTCATAAAAATGACCCCATCAAGGCATAGTACAAGTGCCCTCCCTCACCTAAACAAGGGAAGATTGAGGGAGGCCCCTTGTCTAATTAAAGGGACATGCACCCAAATATCACCAGGTTAAATCTTGCTACCCATAATACCCCGACCCTTCGTGATTGGTGGCAGAGTCTGTGAGGTATCCCAAACCCAACTCATCCCCACCCCTTCTTTCCCTTCTTCTTCTCTCTCCTCCCCCACCCCCCTTCTCCCCTCCCCCCTTCGGTTTACACCATAAATCATCTCCTACACACAACATAACTCCATTCTCCCAAAACACTGCTTTGTAACCAACTTAGGCAATATAGGCTATAGTTATATCTGACCACTTAAAGTTGGCTATCTTCTCAAGATCTAGCAAATTGCCAACCCTACCCGCGAAACAGACACACTTAGGTTCAGAAAGATGTTCTAGAAATGTGATAAACATTTGCAGCGAACAGACCATATGTAAGAGTATCTCATCTCGTGTCTTAAGTGTATATACCAGTCATTTAAACCAAACGATGTACTGTGACGATCATTACTTGCTAGTTTGGTTAACAGTTATTGTGATATATGTTGTAATGCTGCAAACATTTTGCTTACATATGTTGTAAACCCTACCTCTTTTTTCAATAAAACATTATGGAACAAAAAAAAAAAAAGAAGTAACAATCCTCCCGATCCCTTCCTATAAGTATTCTAATCATACACACTAAGAACAACACTGCATACAAATAAAAAATATAGAAATAAACCCCCAAAATATGATATATTATTCATCAATATTCATTAAATAAATATAATCACGCTTACACAAAACATATTAAATGTGTGAATAATAAAGTGCCAAGCAGTGTAAGATGAATACATAGATCTCCAATGATTTAACATACAAAAACTCATCCCACAATAAAAGTGCCAAAGAATGTGCAAAACGATCAAATTCCCTTAAATTATGTACAACATGTGAAGATTCAGTCCCGCACAATACTAAGTGCAATAAACCCCCACCTCAGTGACATGGAAGAAGCTCCTTTGTGGTCTTCAAATGATCTCTTCATGAACCCCCCAATCTGTCATCCACTCACCTTATAAGTCTGACCTCTTCAATGAATAAGTTGGTCATAGAGCGCTTGTTGTATATAAAAAAAAATTGGATGGGGAACTCGGATCCACAGAGACAAATGCAGTCAGTCACACATGAAACATAATCACACTTTTCTATAGAGAAGATCTGCTGCAAAAAATCAGTTCTGCATAAAAGAGAGGTCCTATCATCACACAATAATCATCAATATACCTGAAAAGAAATACAAACACCAAAATCCCCCCTCCTGAAACAAGAGCCAAAAGAAAAGGAAGCAATCCTGGAAAAAAAAAATATTGATACGTTGCCTCACAGAGGTGATATCTTCAAGGAATATCACGTTGATGAGAGTAGAGAGAGGGGGGTCTCTAATTGTTACAAAGACCATTTCTAAAGGCCAGAGAGAACCAGATTTCCATGGATGGACAGAATAGTGGACCCTCTGTGCTATCTGTACATTGGAGAGGGTGGGAGACATTAAAAGAACTGAGGAACAGAGTCTAATTTCACACCAGGAACTAACACACCACTGAGCACACAGACAGAAACTTCACCTGTGATAGAAGTGGGAGACAAATGCTGGTCCAGACCCAGTCATTTTCCCACCCACCCTTTTAATATTATTTTTATTTTTTGTTTAATATTTTTTTATAATTTCCTTTTTTTTTATATTATTTACCTTATTTTTACTTTTTTCATTGCTCTGATAAAGCAAACCATAGCAGGGAAGGCAAGGGTGCAACTAAAATGCTTTCAAGTGATCATATGTTTGGATTAGTGGGTGTCAAGGATGTACCATTGGCTGGAGGTGAGAAGTATGTGCTTGAGGTACTAAACTGCCCTGCTGTACATGTCATGTAAGGGAAAAGACCTCTATTAATAGATAAACAGTAACCAGAGTACCCGAGTACATATCTTCAGCCCAGATTACCCATCTACAGCCCCGAGTACCCAAGTACCTATCTGCATCAAAGAGTACCCGAGTACCTATCTGCATCAAAGAGTACCCAAGTACCTATCTGCATCAAAGAGTACCCAAGTACCTATCTGCAGCTCAGAGTTCCAAGGACCTGTCTCCACTACATCAGATAACCAGAGTACCTGTCTCCAGCCCTTCTAAATACCTATCTGCAGCCCATCAGAGTACTCGAGTAACTGTCTCCAGCCTATCAGAGTAATTTAGTGTGTAAACACAGTGGAACTAGCACTACAACATATCCAAAGCTGGGGCTCCTAGCACCAAGTGGCCCCGACATACAGGGCCCCAAAGTGGGTTTAGAAAATGTCAAGCACTTCTGCAGCACAGAATGACATTTTGCAAACCGAATTTGGGGCCCCATATCTCAGGACCACTTGGTGCTATTAACCAGCTAGTTGAATATGTTGTAGTGCTAGTTCCACTGTTTGCACACCAAATTTGGGTTTCCTAGCACCAAGTGACCCCGAGATACGGGGCCCCAAAGTCGGTCAACAACCCTTAACTACCGGTTCCTAGCACCAAGTGGCCCAGAGATAAGGGGCCCCAATGTGGGTTTGGAAAATGTCATTCTCTGCAGCAGAAAAGTGCTTGACTCGAGTATAAGCCGACGGGGGTATTTTCAGCACAAAAAAATGTGCTGAAAAACTCAGCTTATACTCGAGTATATACGGTACTTATAAGTGGTATATAGATTAAAACCTCAAAATGTGTATGTGTTTTGAAGAAAATAATCCAGTGGCGCTGCTAAACATAAACAATGTGTAACAAAAAAATATATTACAATAAACTAACAGCGTGCGTATAATATTGGTATTAATGCAACCAATAGTGACTGTAAACAAATAAAGCAAACACCACGTGAAATAGTGCAACACTTCATAAGTAAAATTGTCCTTTGAGTCTCTGTGGCATAAAGTGATCTTCAGAACATATTAAATCTTCCAAAAATGCTTTAAATTCTTCCACCACACCAACGTGCCTCGTGATCCCGCACCCAATGAGACCGCACTCACCAGATGGTGATGCCAGCCACTCTCGTGGTTGGCACTCAAGCTGTTAGACCACACCTGGGTCAGTAATCGATCACACCAGAGCGAACATATCCATATGTGGAAATAAAAAAGTGAACAATGCTCCACATAGCGTGATTCTATTTCAAAAAAGTTTATTCAAACATATCCGAACACAGACACTTCAATGGTGTCACTCACATGTTAAAATTGAAAAAACAGCAATGAATCTCTGCAAATCTCTCCACAGCAAACAGTGAAAATAGAAGAACTGACTTGGAAGCACACCAAACTGGTCACACAGGATCCCAAGATATGCCACACTGTATCTCACCCACTCCAGATGCTGTTCTCAATGCTCCCACTATCCAGTGGACTCTGAACTGTATCTGTAGTAAGCCAAGGAATGCCGGGATCTCCAAAAAAAACACGTCAAATTAGTCAAAGGATTCTTACTGTCCGTGTGGCCACGCCCCTGACATGTTTCATCATGCGACTTCTTCCTAGGGATTGGCCACACGGATTGAAGATGGCTCTTAAATAGCAGTGTCCCCCTCCACATGCCCAAATGTAATTGGCTTGCGGATGGAATCCCCTCACCTGTGAGCTTGGCGTCTCCAATCCACTAAGTCATGGCCGCCCCTCTTCAGAATCATTGAGGATGTCTTTCAGGTGTCCAGAGTTTTAAATTTGCGCGCCGTATTAGCGTGCGCGCCCGATCATCAGGTAAACCCTCCCCCCACATCACTACACTAGAGGTGTTCCCATCACCTCTTAGTTTGTTGTGCTCTGCGTGCTCTTCTGTTACGGTATTGCGCGCATGCGCATTAGGCCTATCTTCGCTAATCCCGCGCATGCGCGCCCATATCTCCAGCGCGCGTCACCTATGCGCGCGCTGCCGGACTACGACAAGGCGCGCATGCGCATCAGGGAGACAAGCACCGCAATCAGGAGCGTCGTCCCACTGATACCATTGCATTTAGGCATCGCTGGTATCCTCTGTGACCTCGGGGCATCTTCACATTCAGCACTCTGTCTAATTACATGTATATTACGATCTCTGAGTTGATCCATTGTATGCATTCAGACTAATGATATGGTATTTATATAAAAACTTGAACATTATGAATATTCTGATTCTGCTTCAAACATTTATGGAATATAGTGAGATAACATGATACAGTAACATTAAAATTAAAATTAAAATCACTGATCTGCAGGGCAGTACATGGGATTATTAATACTGGACCGTCACTTAAAACTTTTATTCCGGTTAGTTAGTGTATGACAAGCAATTAGCCTCCCATCCACTGATTTCTCCGATTTCTTCACCACCCCATTAAATCACTCTATTAACAGTGAAGGGGGGCTATGCTGGATAATAAATATAGCTTAAAACTAGAATGGTACGCAAATCAGATAAGTGCGCCTGTATGCGCATAGCATATTAAAAAATTGATGTACTAAAAAAGTTGGTGTACTAAAAAAGTTGTTGTGGGTGTTTTATGGAGAGTATAGTATACCAAAGATTAATTTTTAATTTTTATTTTTTATTTTTTACCTCTTATCTCTCTCTATTACTTAAAGTAACATTCTCCACTGGGTCAACTATTGATCTCTCACGTGGATATGCATATTACTTAGCAAAGTATATAATAGGCCCATCAACTAAAATCACCCATCATTCCCTGATGGGTTTTAAATGACATATAGGTTAGACACCAGTATCAAGCTCTAGTGTCTGCTATTGTGAATAGAAATTAGAAATTGTTAAAAAGAAATTAGAAATTGTTAATGAAACAGTTGAGGTCCACCTCAATATTTAACCCTCTTGGCGTGAGGCATTTCATGAGAAAAATCCAACGAGTTTCTTTTTGAGAAAGATCCCTTACTCTATTGGATCCCCTCCAAGAGGGTTGTACAATGTCTATCCCACAAAATTGTAGTAATGTGGGATCCCGATTGTGGAGACCGCAGGGGCACCACATTAAATATACCATATGGGATGAGTTACATGAAATAAAATCCTTAATATCAAAAGATTCCCCATCCCGGTTTGCAAAGTTTACTCTACCTCTATTGCTAATGTTTACCGTTCTGCAACATATGCACCTTCTACAAGAAAAGAAACCCTTTAAGTCAATTTTGATATATTGTTTGTTAGGAGGATCCACACATTTTTTAACTATTCGGTCTCCTATATTGGGGGCTCGTCTATAGATGAATTTGGGGTGATCCTGTAATATTTCTCCCAAGTGTCTATCATGGCACAAAATATGCCAATGTCTTGAAAAAATGCTTTCAATTTCTCTATATTGGCAGTGATAGTTCGAAATAAATCCGACTTGATGTTGATTACTATCACCAGTCAGAGGTTCCCCCAAAGGTTCACTGTTCTTTTTAAAGCATTCATCCCTCGGAATTCCTGCCACTTCCTGAATAATTTTATTCCGAGTATCATCCTTATACCCTTTTTGTAAGAATTTATTTTTTAATATACCAGATTGTTGTTGATAGTCCGTGATTTGAGTACAATTCCGTCTGACTCTTAGCATTTGACCTTTCGGTATATTCCTAATCCAGGAGGGATGATGACCACTCCTAACTGTTGCGGTCAGTGGGTTTAAAATAAACCTTGGTGTTAAGTTTGTTATTTTCTTTAAAAATGACCACATCCAAAAAATGTATGCTATTGTCACTGATCTGATAATCCAGTTTGATGTTGTTCCTATTAGAATTCAGGGTACCAACAAATTCTACAGCCGACTCATACGACCCTTCCTAAATCATTATAAGGTCATCTATGAAACGCCTGTAGAATTTCAACTGTGGCAAGTTCTGGCAAAAGACATACCTGTCCTCCCATTCAGCCCAAACACAAAGAGGAGAAGGGGATGCAGGTCAGGTCGAAGGAAACAACTCAAGAAAGAGAGCAAGGGACAATTAAATCAGGGAATATACAATATCAGTAAAATAGAATTGAATCAAAATTAGGTTAATATACTCAACCTTGGTTTGAAATGTGCCCCTAAGAGAGCTCTGAATAAATTTGATGTGTTTATTGATACACACAAATTTATAAGAACTCTAAACATGAAAAAATATTTCTTGAGCCAACCAGGCACAAATCGTCCAAGGGTCAACTATAGGTCTGAAATGATTGACAGTGGCCTTAAAAATAAGTCCATCTTCAATCCCCAAAATCCAAGCCACCACTTTATAGAAGTATTTAAGAGTTTGGTATTAAAGGACATTGAGGCAGTGATTCCAAAGAAAGGAATTAATCCTGAATATATCACGGATGGTATAAAATCTCTAGAGAAGAGAAAAGATATCATTGTCCGACCGGCGGACAAAGGGGGAGGGGTGGTCCTGATGGACAAAACGTTCTATGTGCAGCAGTTGAATGAGTTATTGGGAGATACTGCTACATATAGAAAGTTGTCCTCAGACCCCACAGAGGCTTATGCAACTCAGTTGGATTTACTAGTTGATTGGGGCTACTCAATCAACGCATTAAATTCCAAAGAAAGATGTTATTTAGTCCCGAGTGCATCTAGAATTCCTGTCATATACACATTACCCAAGGTGCACAAGAATTGCCAAGATCCACCGATAGTCAACGGGATCGGGTCCGTTACAGCTCGGATGGGAGAATATCTTGACAAATTTCTCCAGCCCAGCGTGAAAGTGACCAGAGCGTATTTTTTTTTTAAACAATAAGTTTTTATTAAATTTTCAAGTGTAGCATACAGAGGTAGAAGGGAATAACAAAGAATGCATCACAGTGCATTAACAATACAAAGAATAACAGAAAATGTCTATACCTCCTTGCTTATGCATCTAGAGCTATTTGACACAATTCCTAAGCCGAGATATGTTCTGCCGGATATATCGCCTCCATCCGCAGCCGAGCGGGACCCCCCGCCCCCGGACACCCCTAAAGGGAACACAATGTGTCCGAAGGTAGGAGGGCCCGCCCGCCACGAACAGAGGGCGACCCGGCCTTCCCGTCATGAGGTAGCAAACCGTGTTATGTAGTTTATCAATTACCAGTTTTATTCCTTAGGTTTGGTAGGGTGTTCCAAGTCATACTTTCAAAGTTGCCCTATAGGACATCTGTGTATGGAGCGGTGAGGGGTATAGCTACTGGGAAGAGTAGGAGGGGTGGGGGGGAGGGGGGAAGGGGGATAGGAGGAGGGAAGGGAAGAAGTAGGAAGGGGGTAGTAAAACAGTAAAACAACCATATAGTCAAGACTTTGAGTGCTTAGGGTAGCTGGTTCCAGGAGTCACTAAGTGCTCATTCTTCATTTATCATACCAATCGTTCCAAGGAGCCCATAGTTCCTGTGTTGTAGTGTATTTCCCCAAGGTGGAAGCATGCATTATTTCGAAGGAGCTATTAGTATTAATGAGTTGAATGATTTCTGTGGGAGTTGGAATGCTGACGGATTTCCAGTGCCTCAAAATAGACAGTCTGGTGGCCATTAGGATGTGGGAGACAATAGTCCTATACTGTGTTGGGACGGAGTCTAGCTCCATAGATAGTAGTGCCATTTCTGGAGATAATCTTTGTGGGGTTTTAACTATGTCCGACATTAGGCCCTCCACCCATTGCCATAATGTATGCAAATGAGAGCAGGTCCATAGAATATGGATCAGTGTACCGGTCTTTCCGCAGCCCCTCCAGCAGGCGGAGGAGGTGCCAGGGAAAATTTGCTAGTCTATGGGGTGTTAGGTACCATCTTAGCAGTATCTTCTGTTGCATTTCCCCTAAGTTAGTGCTCTTAGTGGAGGCGTGCGTTAATCTAATGGACCTTTCCCATTGAGTGATGGGGAAATCTTTCTCCATGTCTTTTTCCCATGCAAGCATTGTAGGTGTTTTAGTGCTTAATTTCTTGTCTTGTAAGCTATGGTATATTAACGATATGCCCTTATCTCTATCTGTAGGAGTCTGGTAGAAACTGACCAATTTGGTTGGCAAGTCTATGATGGGAAGGGGTTGTGTGGTGGCGAGATGTGCTATTTGCAAGTATTTAAAAGTCTCTGTTTGGGGGAGTTGGAATTCTTGTTTAAGTTGGTCAAATTTTTTAAATTAAACTACCTTCTAATAGGTCCTTGACGCTGTGTATACCTTTAGTCCCCCAACCTGAGAGATTGAGGTCTGGTATAATATTTTCTAGTGCCGAGAGAGGGAGTTTTAGCGGCACAGTTTTGCCACCCCACCCCCGCACTCCGCACAGATGGGTCCATGCTCTCACTGAAGCCAGTATTGGCGGTGAAAGCTTCCTATGGAGTGATTTGGTGATGTGGGCAGTCATAAGAAAGTTTTTGAGAATGCCTTTAGGTACTTGGGTACTTTCCAAGTCCGTCCAGAGGTTGGTGTAGTCAGTTCTAAACCAGTGTTGTAATTGTGTTAGGATTGTCGCAAAATAGTAGTCCTGTATAAGTACATGGCCTATTCCCCCCGCTAGTTTATGTTTGATCGATCTACTGAAAGCACAACGTGCTCTCTTCCCAGCCCACAGGTAAGTATTTATTACAGATTGGAGAGAGCGGAAGTAGGAATTAGGTAATGGTATGGGCAACGTTCTGAAAAGGTATAATATTTGTGGAAGGATCTGCATTTTAAATGCAGCCAGTCTACCCAGCCATGATAACTCAGTGAGGGCTATTTTTTAAGTTTGTGCGGCAAAGAGGACAAGCATGGTGTGTAATTCGCAGCTATAAGTCCGTCAGTCGTGGGAGTAAGAGTGATGCCCAGGTATTTAATACCCTCCGGCTTCCATGTAAATGGGAACCTCTGTTTGAGTTTACAACACTCTTCTGCAGGGGTACCTAGATTTAGGATGTACGATTTGGTTTCGTTGACTTTGTAGTATGATACACTACTGAAAAGAAGCAAGGCATCATAAACTTGGGGGAGAGAAGAGAGTGGGTTGGAAAGCATCAGAATGATGTCATCCGCAAATAAGCTGATGACATGATCCTTACCTCCTATTTTTATACCTGATATACCGTGATGTGAACGAATGTAGGCAGCTAGTGGTTCTATTAGTAAATTAAAAATTAATGGAGAGAGGGGGCACCCCTGTCTGGTTCCATTTGAAATATTGAATGGAGTGGACAGGACCCCTGATATGTAGACTTGCGCTGACGGACAGGAATAAAGTGCCATTATTGCGTTGAAGGCAGAACCCAGAAGCCAAACTTTTGCAACACTATAGACAGGAAGTCCCAGTGAATCCTATCGAACGCCTTCTCCGCGTCCAGTGCTAGGAGCAGAGAAGGCGTTCGGTCGATCCCACACATGTGTATAACGTTCACCAGTCTCCTAGTGGCATCTGCAGTTTGCCTGCCTTTTGTAAACCCTGATTGATCCATATTGATGAGGGAAGGCATTATGTCCATCAATCTGGATGCGATCAGTTTTGCATACATTTTAACATCATTATTCAGCAATGATATGGGGTGAAAATTTTGAGGTGAGTCAGGTTCCTTGCCTGGCTTAGGTATAGCTACAATCATAGCCTGAAGCATCTCTGGGGGGAAGGAGGATGAGGCAACAGCAGCTTCGAACACATTCACCAAGTGTGGCGCTAGGATATCCTGAAATGTTCTATAGTACTCCCCCGTGAACCCATCAGGTCCCGGTGATTTGTTGGGGGGAAGTGTTTGGATAATTCGCTTGACTTCCTCTACCAGTATTGGGGTGTTCAGTGATTCTAGTTGTTCTGTGGATAGTGTAGGTAGATCGATAAGTTTCAGGAACTCTTGTATTGAGTCCTTCGTGGGTTGAATAGTTGTGTGGTCCTCTTTGATGTTATACAGTGAGCTATAATAAGCACTAAAAGTGTCTGCTATTTGTTGCGGGTGATATTTCCTGTCGTGCGTGTTGGGATGGATAATGAACGGTATTTGGGTTTTGTGTCTGTGGTCTTTGAGTTTGTTGGCTAAGAGCTTTCCCGCTCTGTTACCACTCGTGTAATAAGCTAGTTTGAGTCTTCTATTGGCTTTAATGAAGTCGTCCATAAACAGACGTCTCAAATCATTTCTCACAAGAGAAATCTTCTCTGTTAGTGTGCGGGAGGTGGAACTTTTGTTTTGTTGTTCTAGGGTTTCTATTTGGTGCATCAAGCTATCGACCTGCTGTTACCTTCTCCTCTTGAGTCTAGCCCCCTGCTGGATTAGCAGACCCCTAATAAAAGCCTTGTGGGCATTCCAAGTTATGCTAGGGTTTGAAACTGAGTGTGCGTTAATCGAGAAGAATTCTGTCATGCTGTTCTCTATAGAATCCCTAATACCTTTGTCCTGAAGTAAAGAAGGATTGACCCTCCAGACCAAGGGGGGACCCTGTCTGGAATGATCCTCTAACACCAAACATACAGATGCGTGATCTGACCACGTAATGGTATTAATAGTAGCTGATTTACATTGAAAGAGTGTTGTTCTGTCTACTAAAAATAAGTCAATCCTACTATAGGATTTGTGTACATTAGAAAAAAAAGAAAAGTATTTTTTAGTAGCATTTATGCATCTCCAAGCATCATGTAGCTCGTAAGATCTCAAAGTTGCTTTTAATGATGGAGGTGTCCATTTCGGAGTAGAGGTCAAGTCCATCACTGGGTCTGGGGTAATGTTAAATCTCCACAGATGATCAGTCTACCTTTCCTTTCCTCTTGAAGTTTCCTCATCACCCTGTGGAAAAAACGGATTTGCCTGGCGTTGGGAGCATAGACATTAACCACCGTGTAAGCGATGTTGTTGATGTCACAAACTAGGATGATGTAGCGCCCTTGTTGATCGGAAATGACTTTCTGGAGTTTAAAAGCCACTGTGTCTTTAATGGCAATCAGGACCCCTCGTTTCTTAGAAGAAGTGTTCGCAAAGAACATGTGTGGAAATTTAGGATAGGAGCATTTAGGTGGCGACTTGTCGTCAAAGTGGGTTTCCTGTGCACACACTATATCACATTTGTTTTGAATAGCCTCCCTCCACAGTGATCTCCTTTTAGCCGGGTGGTTGAGACCCTTGGCGTTGATAGTCAGCAATTTAACGACCATTGTGAGTGTCTAGTGAGTGATAAGTGCAGCGAGTAGGCAGTACGGGACTTACTGTTGGTGGCTTCAGGGTTCTTGTTCTTCTTGCGGCGGTATTCCTGGTGGCAAGTAGCGTAGACTTCTGGAACATTTGGTAGATGTGGCAAAGTTCTTGACTATAAAAAAAAGGGGTAAGTCATTTGGTAAACAAAAGAAGAACATAACCAGGGCTAATAGCCCAACCTGGGTAGGAAGGAATGGGTGCGGCGCAAGGCCGCTCATATTGCAGTGGGGGGAAAGGTGGTCTCTCTGACCAACAACTAGGAGAGACGATCAGTGGACATATGAGTCTCCCGACAGCGGGAATGGTGATCTGTGTATAACCAACCCACGTTACTTGTGGGTGCGGGCGTTCTTGGGATTGACAGTGCGCCAGCCCGTGTCCTGGGTGTTGTTGCTGAATGAGCTTGTAGGTTAGGCTTCCTTCTCAGGGATGATACCCCAGGATTCCAGTAATGCTAGGCTCTTGGCCATGGAGTCCATGGTGTAGTCTTTGCCATCTTTGGTAACAATGAGCTTGGTAGGGAACCCCCATTTGTAGGTCAGCTTGTGGTTCCTAAGAGCTTTGGTGATAGTATTAAGATTTCTGCGCTTCTGGAGGGTGTATTGGGAGAGATCTGCGAATATCTGCAGCTCCGCATAAGGTGATGGGACGTTTTCTCTCTGGCGGTACACCTGCATTAGTTTCTCTTTGGTGTGATAGAAGTGCAGTCTCAAGATCACATCTCTGGGTACAGTGGTGGGAAGGTGGGCTGGTTTAGGAAGGCGGTGTATTCTATCCACCGTAAAGTCCAGGGCAGACATTTCTGGCAGGACCCTAGAAAACATTTGATTTGCATAGTCTTTTAGATCATGTTGCAGGACCGATTCCGGTATCCTGCGTATTTTCACATTGTTTCTTCTGGCCCTGTCCTCCATGTCTGCCATCTTGGCCCTAACGCTTTCTATGTCATTTTCATTGTCCTCATTAGCGTCAACCAGGGCGTTGATAGTGGCTGCAAACTGACCCATTTTGTTCTCCACATGAGAGACTCTGTCTGTTACTGCGTGTATGTCTTTGCTCAGTGAGTGCATGCAGGAGACCATATCAGAGTGTAAAGAACTTCTTAGGGAGACTAGCATCTCTTTAACCACTTCAACACCGCCCATAGTCATATGACGCCCACAAGGTGGATCTACCATCCTGGGTGGGCGTCATATGACGTCCTCGGATTCCCGGCCGCCTGGGGGGCGCGGGCGCGCCGCCGGCGGCGCGCGCGCGCCCGCGGCATCGCTCGGGACCCGGTGCGAGTGCCCGGCGGCCGCGATGTCCGCCGGGCACCCGCGATTGCCCGTTAAAACAACGGGACCGGGCGGGACCGTGGAGCTGTGTGTGTAAACACACAGCTCCACGTCCTGTCAGCGGGGAGGAGACCGATCATGTGATCCCAGTACAGAGGAACACATGATCGGTCTCCTCCCCTTAAGTCCCCTCCCCCTACAGTTAGAATCATTCCTATAGGGACACACATTAACCCCTCCAGCGCCCTCTAGTGTTAACCCCTTCCCTGCCAGTCACATTTACACAGTAATCATTGCAATTTTATAGCAACGATCGCTGTGTAAATGTGAATGGTTCCAAAAATGTGTCAAAAGTGTCCGAAGTGTCCGCCGCAATGTCTTTGTCACGAAAAAAAATCGCAGATCCCCGCCATTACTAGTAAAAAAAAAAAAAAAAAAAATTCAATAAATCTATCCCCTATTTTGTAGACGCTATAACTTTTGCGCAAACCGATCAATATACGCTTATTGCGATTTTTTTTACCAAAAATATGTAGAAGAATACGTATCGGCCTAAACTGAGGAAAAAAATTTAGTTTTTTTTAAAAAAAATGGGATATTTATTATAGCAAAAAGTAAAAAATATTGTGTTTTTTTTCAAAATTGTCGCTCTTCTTTTGTTTATAGCGCAAAAAATAAAAACCGCAAAGGCGATCAAATACCACCAAAAGAAAGCTCTATTTGTGGGAAAAAAAGGACGTCAATTTTGTTTGGGTGTAACGTCGCACGACCGCGCAATTGTTAGTTAAAGCGACGCAGTGCCGAATCGCAAAAAGTGCTCTGGTAAGGAAGGGTGTTTAAAAGCCCTGTATTGGAGCGGTTAAGGACCGTATCCATAACTGGCTGATTGGTAGTGGGAAACTGTTCAATAGATTCAGGGAGTTCCCTAGTGTCATCCCCAGAGTCATGTGCAGAGCTCACCTCCATATCTCTGTCCGCTGCATCCATCCTCACCCTCGCCTTTTCAGGGCTGCTTGATGATGGTGTAGCTGGTGGTGATAAGGAGCCCCTCTGCTGTGTCCTCCGTTTGTGAGCTTTTTGCTCTGGATAGAGCGGCGGCGTGTGTGCTGCGGCGTGTGAGGCATGTGAGGCTGACGCTCCGGCGCCATTTTGCTTAGGCCCCGGCGGGAAGAATTCCGTCAGCTTCTGGGGCCGGGTCGGCCCAGTTTTCCACCTGGTCATGGTCGAATTCCGCTCTGGAGTGTATGGGGAGCAAGAACGCCGTGTTGTGGGCACTCGACGAGGGTTGGTAGGCTCGTTAATAGCCGTTGTAGTCCCGCTGTGGACGGAGCTCCTCTAAACCGCGGCCATCTTGGATGCCGGCAAACTCCGCCCCCGACCAGAGCGTATTTAAAAGACACATCTGACCTGTTGTCTCTGCTGGATGAGGTACAGCTGAGCACTACAGTGAACACATATTTGCTGCCTGCTGATGTGTGCTCACTGTATACCATCATACAACACGAGGATGCAGCTCTGGCGCTCAACTGGGAACTGAGCAAGAGGGACGACATTCCGCATACACAGAAGCGGTTTTTGGGCCATGCACTCGAATATTGCATGACCCATAACTACTTTTGGTGGAATGGGCACTTCTATTCACAACAGGTTGGCGTGGCAATGGGAGCAAAGTTTGCTCCCAGCCTAGCCAACCTGTTTATGGCTGAATGGGAGGACAGGTATGTTTATTTTAAACCCACTGACCGCAACAGTTACCTGTCCATTAGGAGTGGTCATCATCCCTCCTGGATTAGGAATATACCGAAAGGTCAAATGCTAAGAGTCAGACGGAATTGTACTCAAATCGCGGACTATCAACAACAATCTGGTATATTAAAAAATAAATTCTTACAAAAAGGGTATAAGGATGATACTCTGAATAAAATTATTCAGGAAGTGGCAGGAATTCCGAGGGATGAATGCTTTAAAAAGAACAGTGAACCTTTGGGGGAACCTCTGACTGGTGATAGTAATCAACATCAAGTCGGATTTATTTATATCACTGCCAATATAGAGAAATTGAAAGCATTTTTTCAAGACATTGGCATATTTTGTGCCGTGATAGACACTTGGGAGAAATATAACAGGATCACCCCAAATTCATCTATAGACGAGCCCCCAATATAGGAGACCGAATAGTTAAAAAAAAAATTGGATTCTCCTAACAAACAAGATATCAAAATTGACTTAAAGGGTTTCTTTTCTTGTAGAAGGTGCATATGTTGCAGAACGGTAAACATTAGCAATAGAGGTAGAGTAAACTTTGCAAACCGGGATGGGGAATCTTTTGATATTAAGGATTTTATTTCATGTAACTCTTCCCATATGGTATATCTAATGTGGTGCCCCTGCGGTCTGTACTATGTAGGAAGAATTAAAAGACTCCTCAGAGTTCGGATAGCGGAACACTTAGCAAACATTAGAAGAGGTTTTCTCTTCCATAGTGTTTCACTACATTTCAGGGAGAAACACAATCGGGATCCCACATTACTACAATTTTGTGGGATAGACATTGTACAACCCTCTTGGAGGGGATCCAATAGAGTAAGGGATCTTTCTCAAAAAGAAACTCGTTGGATTTTTCTCATGAAATGCCTCACGCCAAGAGGGTTAAATATTGAGGTGGACCTCAACTGTTTCATTAACAATTTCTAATTTCTTTTTAACAATTTCTAATTTCTATTCACAATAGCAGACACTAGCGCTTGATACTGGTGTCTAACCTATATGTCATTTAAAACCCATCAGGGAATGATGGGTGATTTTAGTTGATGGGCCTATTATATACTTTGCTAAGTAATATGCATATCCACGTGAGAGATCAATAGTTGACCCAGTGGAGAATGTTACTTTAAGTAATAGGTATATAAGAGGTAAAAAATAAAAAATAAAAATTAAAAATTAATCTTTGGTATACTATACTCTCCATAAAACACCCACAACAACTTTTTTAGTACACCAACTTTTTTAGTACATCAATTTTTTAATATGCTATGCGCATACAGGCGCACTTATCTGATTTGCGTACCATTCTAGTTTTAAGCTATATCTATTATCCAGCATAGCCCCCCTTCACTGTTAATAGAGTGATTTAATGGGGTGGCGAAGAAATCGGAGAAATCAGTGGATGGGAGGCTAATTGCTTGTCATGCACTAACTAACCGGAATAAAAGTTTTAAGTGACAGTCCAGTATTAATAATCCCATGTACTGCCCTGCAGATCAGTGATTTTAATTTTAATTTTAATGTTACTGTATCATGTTATCTCACTATATTCCATAAATGTTTGAAGCAGAATCAGAATATTCATAATGTTCAAGTTTTTATATAAATACCATATCATTAGTCTGAATGCATACAATGGATCAACTCAGAGATCGTAATATACATGTAATTAGACAGAGTGCTGAATGTGAAGATGCCCCGAGGTCACAGAGGATACCAGCGATGCCTAAATGCAATGGTATCAGTGGGACGAGCTCGCTCCTGATTGCGGTGCTTGTCTCCCTGATGCGCATGCGCGCCGTGTCGTAGTCCGGCAGCGCGCGCATAGGTGACGCGCGCTGGAGATATGGGCGCGCATGCGCGGGATTAGCGAAGATATGCCTAATGCGCATGCGCGCAATACCGTAACAGAACTGCGCGCGCACTGGTTACGCACACGGGAGGCGAGGGGTGACGTAACGTCACACGCACGCAGAGCACAACGAACTAAGAGGTGATGGGAACACCTCTAGTGTAGTGATGTGGGGGGAGGGTTTACCTGATGATCGGGCGTGCACGCTAAATTTAAAACTCTGGACACCTGAAAGACATCCCCAATGATTATGAAGAGGGGCGGCCATGACTTAGTGCATTGGAGACGCCAAACTCACAGGTGAGGGGATTCTATCCGCAAGCCAATTACATTTGGGCATCTGGAGGGGGACACTGCTATTTAAGAGCCATCTTCAGTCCGTGTGGCCAATCCCTAGGATAAAGTCACATGACGAAACATGTCAGGGGCGTGGCCACACGGACAGTAAGAATCCTTTGACTAATTTGACGTGTTTTTTTGGAGATCCCGGCATTCCTTGGCTTACTACAGATACAGTTCAGAGTCCACTGGATAGTGGGAGCATTGAGAACAGCATCTGGAGTGGGTGAGATACAGTGTGGCAATAGAATCACGCTATGTGGAGCGTTGTTCACTTTTTTATTTCCACATATGGATATGTTCGCTCTGGTGTGATCGATTACTGACCCAGGTGTGGTCTAACAGCTTGAGTGCCAACCACGAGAGTGGCTGGCATCACCATCTGGTGAGTGCGGTCTCATTGGGAGCGGGGTCACGAGGCACGTTGGTGTGGTGGAAGAATTTAAAGCATTTTTTGAAGATTTAATATGTTTTGAAGATCACTTTATGCCACAGAGACTCAAAGGACAATTTTACTTATGAAGTGTTGCACTATTTCACGTGGTGTTTGCTTTATTTGTTTACAGTCACTATTGGTTGCATTAATACCAATATTATACACACGCTGTTAGTTTATTGTAATATATTTTTTTGTTACACATTGTTTATGTTTAGCAGCGCCACTGGATTATTTTCTTCAAAACGCATACACATTTTGAGGTTTTAATCTATATACCACTTATATGTTCATTTCTAGAGTGGCAGCTAGATCACTTTATGTTTAGGGTTTTATATATTCTGTGCACACACAGTTTTTGTATTATTATTGCTAGTATTATTTTTGGAAGAATTGGCGTGGTGGAGGTACTATATTTCAGTAGGCGGGCATACAAACTACCATCAGATCCATATATACGGTACTTACCTGCCCTGTTTTTATGTTTATTTTGTTTTTAATAAGCAAGTTACAAGGGGTTCTGATTATTGCACTATATGAAATACTATATTGGTGGATATTCTGTATTCATAAGAAGCACTGTTTATGCTTTATTTTAAATCAGGCATATATATGTTTTATTTGTTTTTACTTTATAACAGCAGCTGGAAGTGCAGCCAACTTTGTTCCGTTTGAGCGCTGGGTTCAGGATTAGGCCCCTTTCACACCGGGGCGTTTTTCATGCGGTACAGCGCTAAAAATAGCGCCAGTTCACCGCATGAAAAAATCCGGCCCCTTTAACTCCAGTGTGAAAGCCGGCGGGCTTTCACACTGGAGCGGTGCGCTAGCAGGATGACAAAAAAAGTCCTGCTAGCAGCATCTTTGGAGCGGTATAGGAGCGGTGTGTTCACCGCTCCTATACCGCTCCTTCCCATTGATTAGAATGGGACACCGCGGAAAAACCGCGGCAATACCGCCGCAAAGCACCGCTACGGCGGCGCTCTGCGGGGGTGTTTAACCCTTTTTTGGCCACTCGCGGGGGTAAAACCGCACCGCGAGTGGCCGAATACCGCAGTTAAAACAATGGTAAAGCAGCGCTAAATATAGCGCTGCTTTACCATCACCGCGGCTCCCCGCCCCAGTGTGAAAGGGGCCTTACAGTGTATTTCTGAGTTGTAATAGCACTATATCTCCATCTTCCACCCGACTGCCCCTGCTGGCATGGCTCATGCCTATTTATGAGGTAAACCTGACCTCTTCCAGCTATTTGCTGGGGATTGTCTAAATAATAAATATTCCAAACAGCTATAGCTTCTACCCACCAGCTCTAGAAGTTTCTATCACCTTCCAGACCAGGGGGAGGTCCCAGAGGAGCTGCCAGGACGAGTCACCCAGCCTGACTCACTGAACGCTGAGCCGGATTCATAGCTCAGACTTAGCCCTGAGCCAAACTAAATTTCCCTACACTAACAAACCTTCCTTAACTCTAGCACACACTAGAGGGTGCTACATGTGTGTTTACATTCAATATTTAAAAGAGCATATCATCAAACTGCACTAAGGCTGACATAGTGTTCTGGTTCCTGATCCTGTTCTTCTGCCTCCGACTACACTGATCTCTGGTTTCCTGATTACTGGCTTATCTGACTACCTGCTTTGGCTTCCGATTCTTGGCTCTTGATTTGACAATGTTTACTGATCTATACCATTTTTACCATTACATTAAAAGGTGTGATTTTTACTGCATTTCTGTCTCAGTCTGATTCATGGTTCCTGATAACATGGAGATGGTGATTTCCAGAATAGGTAATACACGGTCACATGACAAAGGTCACATTGATATGATTACAGTTTCCACTGACAAACATGACATGATATTACAAATTTCAAAAAGATTTCAACTTTATCTGACAAGAGATGAAATGACATGGAGTTGGGTAAAAAGATTTCCTAATAACACGTCAGCCTTACATTGCATAGACATATTATAATAAGCAAAGATGCAATTAATTAATTTGATTTCATAAATTCTTTCTCAATACCTCTATGGTGTTCAGTAAGGGTATATATCTACCTTACCCACATGCCTACTGGGCACTTATACCCCCTTCCTGTCCAGGCCAATTTTCAGCTTTCAGCGCTCTCACACTTTGAACAACAATTACGCAGTCATGCAACACTGAAATAGAAATTTCTTTTGGGGGTATTTATTTGCCACTGGGTTATTTTTTATTCTTTGCTAAACAAATGAAAAAATACTGAAAATTGCATAGTTTGATATACAATTTGCAAACAGGTAATGTTTCTCCTTCACTGATGTGTGCTAATAAGGCTGCACTGATGCACACTGATAGGATGCTGTGAAGATGTGGCCCTGATAGATGGCACTGATGGGCACTGATAGGTGGCACTTATAGGCAGCTCTGATGGGCGGCACTGATTGGAAATGATGAGGAGGCATTGGTGGGCATTTATGGAGAGGCACTGATGAGGATGCACTGATGGGAGGCACTGATGGGCACTGATAGGTGGCACTTCTAGGCAGCTCTAAAGCGCGGCACTGACGGATGCTGATATGGGGCACTGATGGGCACTGGTAGACGCCACTGATAGGTGGCACCTATTGACAGCACTGGTGGGCACTGTTGGCACTGCACTGATAATCAGTGTCCTGTATGTCAGTGCCGATGTCCCTTTAACACAAACTGGTTATCAGCTCTCTTCATCTCTCCTCATGCTGTCAGCATGAGGAAGGAAAAGACGATAACCACCTTGTGTTTACATCCATGGTCAGCTGTGATTGGACACAGCTGATCACATGGTAAAGGGCTGCTGTGATTGGCCCTTTAACCCCTGATCTGTAATCAGCTAAGTTCAAAGGACTCGTGATTACAGAGTGCACAGCCCACATGCCACAGGGGCTGAGAGGGCAGTGTTATCCCGGGAGGATGTCCATGAATGCGCTCCCAACAAACTCAGTCCTTTCGGATATATAGCAGGCGGAAAGCAGTTAACAGATCTGCCAATCCCTACAAGCCCTACACTAATCTCTCCCTGTGCACTTTATCAGCCACACTCCTTATATCTTCCCTATCACCATTAGGGATGAGCTTCGAGTTCCAGTCGAACCCATGTTCGACTAGAACATTGGCTGTTCAACCGTTCGTCGAATTGTGAAAGTTATGGGCTGTTCGCGCCAAATTCGAGTGGCGCATCAATGCCATAACGCTCGCAATTCGACGAACGGTCGAACAGCCAATGTTCTAGTCGAACATGGGTTTGACTCGAACTCGAAGCCCATCGCGCCAAATTCGAGTGGCGCATCAAGGCCCATAATTCACTGCGGCAACGTAGTGCAGTGCTGGCTGCTGATTGGCCAAGCATGCACTATGACCCCAATCACAGCGCAGAAAAAACGGAGAGCCATGATTGGCCAAAGCCAGGGTGGCTTTGGCCAATTATGTCTCAGGGGGTTTAGTACACGCCCCACACTATATAAGGCCGCCTGCATGGCGGCCTTGTGTAGTGTGTTGCGGCTGTGGTTAAAGACAGACAGAGAGAGAGAGAGAGAGACAGTGTCCTTTAATTTGAGTTAGATAGAGTAGGCAGGTGAGTCAGTTAGCTTCAGTTACAGTGTGTAGAGGATATATATGTATCCCAGGTGTGCTGTATATATATTTATACACTGTATTCAGTTTAGCTAGATCCGTTCCTGTTCTTCACTTGGTGTACTGTGTCCTTTGCACAGTGTACACCTAAAGCTTTACATGAATACAATTGCCGGAATTCTCATACAAATTCAGGCAGGGACCTGCAGTATTTTGTTTTAGTGTCCTTTGCACAGTGTGCACCTAAAGATTTACCTGAATACAATTGCCGGCGTTCTCATACAAATACAGGCAGGGAACTGCAGTATTTTGTTTCAGTGTCCTTTGCACAGTGTGCACCTAAAGCTTTACATGAATACAATTGCCGGAATTCTCATACAAATTCAGGCAGGGACCTGCAGTATTTTGTTTTAGTGTCCTTTGCACAGTGTGCACCTAAAGATTTACCTGAATACAATTGCCGGCGTTCTCATACAAATACAGGCAGGGAACTGCAGTATTTTGTTTCAGTGTCCTTTGCACAGTGTGCACCTAAAGCTTTACCTGAATACAATTGCCAGCAATCTCATATACATACAGGCAGGGAGCTGCAGTATTTTGTTTCAGTGTCCTTTGCACAGTGTGCACCTAAACCTTTACCTGAATACTATTGCCGGCAATCTCATACAAATTCAGGCAGGGAGCTGCAGTATTTTGTTTTAGTGTCCTTTGCACAGTGTGCACCTAAAGCTTTACCTGAATACAATTGCCGGCATTCTCATACAAATTCAGGCAGGGAGCTGCAGTATTTTGTTTTAGTGTCCTTTTCACAGTGTGCTCCTAAAACTTTAAATGAATACAATTGCTGGCATTCTCATACAAATACAGGCAGGGAACTGCAGTATTTTGTTACAGTGTCCTTTGCACAGTGTGCACCTAAACCTTTACCTGAATACAATTGCCGGCAATCTCATACAAATTCAGGCAGGAAGCTGCAGTATTTTGTTTTAGTGTCCTTTTCACAGTGTGCACCCAAAACTTTACATGAATACAATTGCCGGCATTCTCATACAAATACAGGCAGGGAGCTGCAGTATTTTGTTTCAGTGTCCTTTGCACAGTGTGCACCTAAACCTTTACCTGAATACAATTGCCGGTGTTCTCGCACAAATACAGGCAGGGAGCTGCAGTATTTTGTTTTAGTGTCCTTTTCACAGTGTGCACCTAAAGCTTTACCTGAATACAATTGTCGATGTTATCGCACAAATACAGGCAGGGAGCTGCAGTATTTTGTTTTAGTGTCCTTTGCACAGTGTGCACCTAAATCTTTACCTGAATACAATTGCCAGCTTTCTAATACAAATACAGGCAGGGAGCTGCAGGATTTTGTTTTAGTGTCCTTTGCACAGTGTGCACCTAAAGAATTACCTGAATACAATTGTCAGGGTTCTCATAAAAATACAGGCAGGGAGCTGCATTATTTTGTTTTAGTGTAGTTTTCACAGTGTGCACCTAAAGTTTTACCTGAATAAAATTGCCGGCATTCTCATACAAATCCGGGCAGGGAGCTGCAGTATTTTGATTTAGTGTCCATTGCACAGTGTGCACCTAAAGCTTTACCTGAATACGATTGTCAGCGTTCTCATACAAATACAGGCAGGGAGCTGCAGTATTTTGTTTCAGTGTCCTTTGCACAGTGTGCACCTAAAGCTTTACCTGAATACAATTGCCAGAATTCTCATACAAATACAGGCAGGGAGCTGCAGTATTTTGTTTTAGTGTCCTTTATACAGTGTGCACCTAAAGCTTTACCTGAATACAATTTCTGGCGTTCTCATACAAATACAGGCAGGGAGCTGCAGTATTTTGTTTCAGTGTCCTTTTCACAGTGTGCACCTAAAGCTTTACCTGAATACAATTGCCGGCGTTCTCATACAGATACAGGCAGGGAGCTGCAGTATTTTGTTCCAGTGTCCTTTGCACAGTGTGCACCTAAAGCTTTACCTGAATACAATTGCCAGCATTTTCCTACAAATACAGGCAGGGAGCTGCAGTATTTTGTTTTAGTGTCCTTTTCACAGTGTGCACCTAAAGCGTTACCTGAATACAATTGCCGGTATTCTCATACAAATACAGGCAGGGAGCTGCAGTATTTTGTTTTAGTGTCCTTTATACAGTGTGCACCTAAAGCTTTACCTGAATACAATTTCTGGCGTTCTCATACAAATACAGGCAGGGAGCTGCAGTATTTTGTTTCAGTGTCCTTTTCACAGTGTGCACCTAAAGCTTTACCTGAATACAATTGCCGGCGTTCTCATACAGATACAGGCAGGGAGCTGCAGTATTTTGTTCCAGTGTCCTTTGCACAGTGTGCACCTAAAGCTTTACCTGAATACAATTGCCAGCATTTTCCTACAAATACAGGCAGGGAGCTGCAGTATTTTGTTTTAGTGTCCTTTTCACAGTGTGCACCTAAAGCGTTACCTGAATACAATTGCCGGTATTCTCATACAAATACAGGCAGGGAGCTGCAGTATTTTGTTTTAGTGTCCTTTATACAGTGTGCACCTAAAGCTTTACCTGAATACAATCGCCGGTGTTCTCGCACAAATACAGGCAGGGAGCTGCAGTATTTTGATTTAGTGTGCATTGCACAGTGTGCACCTAAAGCTTTACCTGAATACAATTGCAGGCATTCTCATACAAATACAGGCAGGGAGCTGTAGTATTTTGTTTTAGTGTCCTTTGCACAGTGTGCACCTAAAGCTTTATCTGAATACAATTGCCGGTATTCTCATACAAATACAGGCAGGGAGCTTCAGTATTTTGTTTTAGTGTCCTTTGCACAGTGTGCACCTAAAGCTTTACCTGAATACAATTGTCAGCGTTCTCATACAAATACAGGTAGGGAGCTGCAGTATTTTGTTTTAGTGTCCTTTGCACAGTTTGCACCTAAATCTTTACCTGAATACAATTGCCAGCTTTTTAATACAAATACAGGCAGGGAGCTGCAGGATTTTGTTTTAGTGTCCTTTGCACAGTGTGCTCCTAAAGCTTTACCTGAATACAATTGCCGGCATTCTCATACAAATACAGGCAGGGAGCTGCAGTATTTTATTTTATTGTCCTTTTCACAGTGTGCACCTAAAGCTTTACCTGAATACAATTGCAGGCATTCTCATACAAATACAGGCAGGGAACTGCAGTATTTTGTTTCAGCATCCTTTGCACAGTGTGCACCTAAAGCTTTACCTGAATACAATTGCCAGTCTTTTCCTACAAATACAGGCAGGGAGCTGTAGTATTTTGATTTAGTGTCCATTGCACAGTGTGCACCTAAAGCTTTACCTGAATACAATTGCCAGAATTCTCATACAAATACAGGCAGGGAGCTGCAGTATTTTGTTACAGTGTCCTTTGCACAGTGTGCACCTAAAGCTTTACCTGAATACAATTGTCAGCGTTCTCATACAAACACAGGCAGGGAGCTGCAGTATTTTGTTTCAGTGTCCTTTGCACAGTGTGCACCTAAAGCTTTACCTGAAAACAATTGCCAGCCTTTTTGTACAAATTCAGACAGGTAGCTGCAGTATTTTGTTTTAGTGTCCTTTTC
The DNA here is from genome assembly GCA_028564925.1 of Lithobates sylvaticus. Classification (NCBI taxonomy): domain Eukaryota; kingdom Metazoa; phylum Chordata; class Amphibia; order Anura; family Ranidae; genus Lithobates; species Lithobates sylvaticus. The sequence continues at coordinate 19,183,804 of CM053026.1, read as the reverse complement.
ACAGTGTGCACCTAAAACTTTACCTGAATACACTTGGCGGCATTCTCATACAAATACAGGCAGGGAACGGCAGTATTTTGTTTTAGTGTCCTTTGCACAGTGTGCACCTAAAGCTTTACCTGAATACAATTGCCAGTCTTTTCCTACAAATACAGGCAGGGAGCTGCAGTATTTTGTTTTAGTGTCCTTTGCACAGTGTGCACCTAAAGCTTTACCTGAATACAATTGCCGGTATTCTCATACAAATACAGGCAGGGAGCTGCAGTATTTTGTTTTAGTGTCCTTTATACAGTGTGCACCTAAAGCTTTACCTGAATACAATTTCTGGCGTTCTCATACAAATACAGGCAGGGAGCTGCAGTATTTTGTTTCAGTGTCCTTTGCACAGTGTGCACCTAAAGCTTTACCTGAATACAATTGCCGGCATTCTCATACAGATACAGGCAGGGAGCTGCAGTATTTTGTTCCAGTGTCCTTTGCACAGTGTGCACCTAAAGCTTTACCTGAATACAATTGCCAGCATTTTCCTACAAATACAGGCAGGGAGCTGCAGTATTTTGTTTTAGTGTCCTTTTCACAGTGTGCACCTAAAGCGTTACCTGAATACAATTGCCGGTATTCTCATACAAATACAGGCAGGGAGCTGCAGTATTTTGTTTTAGTGTCCTTTATACAGTGTGCACCTAAAGCTTTACCTGAATACAATCGCCGGTGTTCTCGCACAAATACAGGCAGGGAGCTGCAGTATTTTGTTTTAGTGTCCTTTGCACAGTGTGCACCTAAAGCTTTACCTGAATACAATTGCAGGCATTCTCATACAAATACAGGCAAGGAGCTGCAGTATTTTGTTTTAGTGTCCTTTGCACAGTGTGCACCTAAATCTTTACCTGAATACAATTGCCAGCTTTTTAATACAAATACAGGCAGGGAGCTGCAGGATTTTGTTTTAGTGTCCTTTGCACAGTGTGCACCTAAAGCTTTACCTGAATACAATTGCCGGCATTCTCATACAAATACAGGCAGGGAGCTGCAGTATTTTATTTTATTGTCCTTTTCACAGTGTGCACCTAAAGCTTTACCTGAATACAATTGCCAGAATTCTCATACAAATACAGGCAGGGAACTGCAGTATTTTATTTTATTGTCCTTTTCACAGTGTGCACCTAAAGCTTTACCTGAATACAATTGCAGGCATTCTCATACAAATACAGGCAGGGAACTGCAGTATTTTGTTTCAGCGTCCTTTGCACAGTGTGCACCTAAAGCTTTACCTGAATACAATTGCAGGCATTCTCATACAAATACAGACAGGGAACTGCAGTATTTTGTTTCAGCATCCTTTGCACAGTGTGCACCTAAAGCTTTACCTGAATACAATTGCCAGTCTTTTCCTACAAATACAGGCAGGGAGCTGTAGTATTTTGATTTAGTGTCCATTGCACAGTGTGCACCTAAAGCTTTACCTGAATACAATCGCCAGTGTTCTCGCACAAATACAGGCAGGGAGCTGCAGTATTTTGATTTAGTGTCCATTGCACAGTGTGCACCTAAAGCTTTACCTGAATACAATTGCAGGCATTCTCATACAAATACAGGCAGGGAGCTGTAGTATTTTGTTTTAGTGTCCTTTGCACAGTGTGCACCTAAAGCTTTACCTGAATACAATTGCCAGTCTTTTCCTACAAATACAGGCAGGGAGCTGCAGTATTTTGTTTTAGTGTCCTTTGCACAGTGTGCACCTAAAGCTTTACCTGAATACAATTGCCGGCGTTCTCATACGAATACAGGCAGGGAGCTGCAGTATTTTGTTTTAGTGTCCTTTGCACAGTGTGCACCTAAAGCTTTACCTGAATACAATTGCCAGAATTCTCATACAAATACAGACAGGGAACTGCAGTATTTTATTTTATTTTCCTTTTCACAGTGTGCACCTAAAGCTTTTCCTGAATACAATTGCCGGTGTTCTCGCACAAATACAGGCAGGGAACTGCAGTATTTTGTTTTAGTGTCCTTTGCACAGTGTGCACCTAAAGCTTTTCCTGAATACAATTTCCGGTGTTCTCGCACAAATACAGGCAGGGAGCTGCAGTAGATTTTACAGCTGACTGCCTTGCCCAACGATGCCAGAACATTCCCTTCCACGTGATGGTGGAGAGATGGAACGGCCTTACATGAAAAGTAGTAGTGACTGGGAACCTATTATTGTGGTACAGCACATTGTGCGAATTCACGGAATGGGGGAGAATAATCCACCAGGCTGAAAGGCAGAAGCTGGAGAGCCAACAGCTTAGACAAGTTTGCATGACGCTGGGCATGTGGGTGGCAGGGACTGTATTTTTTTTTCCACTGCATCAGAAGATAAATTTGCCGGCTACAGTCTATAGCTGGTGGTGTGATGCTGGCAGATGTGCTACTAGGACCTGGGACACCCTGTGCTATACCATCATCCCTGTCAGTGGAGGCTGCTGAAAGGTAATGACTTGATATCGCAGGGGCAGACTGAAGTGGGTAAAGAGGAGGAGGAGGGACAGATTTGTGCCCCTTTCGTGTGGCTTTTAGGTGCTCTTGCCCACGGGCTGAGTGGTTGGACGTTAAATGCCTTATTAGGCATGTGATGGAATAGGGTGGCTGCTCTCTACTCTTTCTTGATGTCGGCCTCCTTGGGGTTGTGCTGCCTCACAAGGGGTTTAATCCTCAGCTCTATCTGGCACCCAAGTCGCATCAGTGACCTCATCATCATCATCATCATCTCCATCCCCTCCATCTTCATCATTACCACTGGAGACAACTTGGCAATACGCTGCGGCTGGGGGAACAAGAATGCCAATTTGTCTAGCAGTGTTCCTCCCTCTCTCTAGGCTCATGTTCCTGTCATCCTCAACCTCAGAACCAACATCTGAATCCAGTAATGGCTGGGCATCACCAAGGGGCAAGTGGCTGACGCTGTGCTCAAATAACTCAGCTGACTCCTCAATGGCTGATTTTAGGGGTATGGCAGGAATAGAGGGGCACAAGGAGGCAGGTTTATCCACTCTGGCAATGGAAGGGGACGGCACACTTGTCTCTGCTTGCGTGACAGAGGATGAGGAGGATGAGGAAGGTTTAGTAAGCCAGTCCACCACCTCCTCAGCATGCTGTGGTTGGATAGCACGGGCAAACTCACTAAACAGAGGACATGATGCCCTGCCTGAGGACTGACCACCTTTGCCTGTGGGCACATTTGTTGCTGGCCCCCTTACAGTGCCAAGGGAACGTCTGCCCCTTGTTGTCCTCCCAGACATTATTGGGAGGGGGCGGTGCTTATAAGCAAATGTAAAGAACAAGTTCAAATCTGTACGTAGATGCACTTCAACCGACCGCCCACTGCACATATACGTCAGCAGAATGGCACGGGCAGGCAAAATCACGTACCTGTACGTGATCGTGCATTTGCCTGCCTGTGGGTCGCGCGCGCGCCGCCAGTGGAGCGCTCGTGACCCGGTCGGGAGCTCCGTGACCCCGGCCGCGGGACCAGCGGACCCCGATCGCCGCTGGTGTCCCGCGATCGGGTTAAGGAGCTGAAGAACGGGGAGAGGTCTGTGTAAACAAACCTCTCCCGCGCTTCCTACACTGCCTGTCATTGATCGGCTGTTCCCGGTCATCGGGAAAGCCGATCAATGACGTCAGCCCCGCCCCCTAATGTAAAAAAAAAAAAACACACACACGTCACAGCCCATAACCCCTCCCCTCCCCCTAGTGGTTAACCCCTTCACTACAACTGTCATTTATACAGGAATCAATGCATTTAAATAGCATTGATTGCTCTATAAATGACAATGGTCCCAAAAATGTGTCAAAAATGTCCGATGTGTCCGCCATAATTTCGCAGTCACAATAAAAATCGCTGATCGCCGCCATTACTAGTAAAAAAAAAATATTTATAAAAATGCTATAAAACTATCCCCTATTTTGTAAACGCTATAACTTTTGCGCAAACCAATCAATAATCGCTAATTGCGATTTTTTTTACCAAAAATATGTAGAAGAATACGTATCGGCCAAAACTGAGAAAAAAAAATGTTTTTTTTATATATTTTTTGGGGATATTTATTATAGCAAAAAAATAAAGAAGAATGCGTTTTTTTTTCAAAATTGACGCCCTTTTTTGTTTATAGCGCAAAAAATAAAAACCGCAGGGGCGATAAAATACCACCAAAAGAAAGCTCTATTTGTGGGAAAAAAAGGACGCCAATTTTGTTTTGGAGCCACGTCGCACGACCGCGCAATTGTCAGTTAAAGCGCCGCAGTGCCGAATCGCAAAAAGGGGCCTGGTCCTTTGGCTGCCAATTGGTCCGGGGCTGAAGTGGTTAATCAATGTAATAAGGTGTTTGGTGCACTTTAACCGTTTCAGCCCCGGACGATTTGGCTCCTGAATGACCAAGTCTTTTTGGGCGATTCGGCACTGCGTCGCTTTAACTGACAATTGCGCGGTCGAGCGACGTTGCACCCAAACAAAATTGACGTTCTTTTTTTCCTACAAAAAGGAGCTTTCTTTTGATGGTATTTGATCATCTCTGCCTTTTTTATTTTTTGCGCTATAAACAAAAATAAAGCGACAATTTTTGAAAAAAATGCATTATTTTTTACTTTTTGCTATAATAAATATCCCCAAAAAATATATAAAAAAACATTTTTTTTCCTCAGTTTAGGCCGATACGTATTCTTCTACATATTTTTGGTAAAAAAAATCGCAATAAGCGATTATTGATCGGTTTGCGCAGAAGTTATAGTGTTTTCAAGATAGGGGACAGTTTTATAGCATTTTTATTAATAATTTTTTTTTATTAGTAATGGCGGAGATCTGCGATTTTTTTTGTGACTGCGACATTATGGCGGACACATCGGACATTTTTGACACATTTTTGGGACCATTGTCATTTTTACAGCAATTAATGCTATTTAAATGCATTAATTCCTGTATAAATGACACTGGCAGTGAAGGGGTTAACCACAAGGGGGCAGTGTAAGTGTTAATTATGCCTAGGGGTGTGTTTCTTACTGGGGGGGCGTGGCTGTCAGCTAGTGAATGCTGATCTCTGCTCCAATCACAGGGAGCAGAGATCGGCGTCACTAGTTGCTAGGCAGAACGGGGAGATGCTGTTTAGCCTCCCCGTGAGACGATCGCGGGTGTCCCCGCGGCGATCGAGTCCGCGGGGACCGCGATCGGACTCACGGGGGTCCCGACCGGCGCGCTCCCGATGGCACGGACAGGCTAAAGGAGGGACTTATATATACGCCCTCCTGCCTGTACGTGCCATTCTGTCGACGTACATCTGTGTGCGCCGGTCGGGAAGTGGTTAAGCAACAGACAGCATGGATTCATGAAAGACAGAAGTTGTCAGACAAACCTGATTTCTTTTTATGAGGAGGTAAGTAAAACCTTGGACAGAGGGGTGGCTGTGGACGTGGTATACTTGGACAGAGGCGTGGCTGTGGACGTGGTATACTTGGACAGAGGGGTGGACGTGGTATACTTGGACAGAGGGGTGGCTGTGGACGTGGTATACTTGGATTTTACAAAAGCGTTGGATACAGTTCCCCACACACGGCTCATGTGTAAGGTAAGGTCTACAGGTTTGGAAATATCAGTTTGTAAATGGATAGAAAACTGGCTAAAAGACAGAATTCAGAGAGTAGTGGTTAATGATTCTTACTCTGAATGGTCAGAGGTTATCAGTGGTGTACCCCAAGGTTCAGTGCTGGGACCCTTACTTTTTAATATCTTTATAAATGATATTGGGTCTGGGATCAAAAGTAACATTTCAGTCTTTGCAGATGACACCAAGCTATGCAGTGGAATAACGTCCTTACAGGATGTCTCCAATTTACAAGCCGACATCAATGCTCTGTCTAATTGGGCGACTATGTGGCAGATGAGATTTAATGTTGATAAATGTAAAGTTATGCACTTGGGGGCTAAGAATATGCATCATACATACTAGGGGGAGTACAACTGGGGGAATCCGTAGTGGAGAAGGATCTGGGGGTTTTGGTAGATCATAAACTCAATAATAGCATGCAATGCCAAGCTGCGGTTTCCAAAGCAAGCAAAGTCCTTTCTTGTATTAAGAGAGGTATGGACTCCAGAGAGAGAGATATCATTTTGCCCCTGTTGAAATCATAAGTAAGACCTCATCTGGAACATGCAGTTCAGTTTTGGGCACCAGTTCTCAAAAAGGATATCAGGGAACTGGAGAAAGTGCAGAGAAGGGCAACCAAACTGATAAGAGGCATGGAGGAGCTCAGCTATGAGGAAAGATTAGAGGAACTGAATTTATTCACTCTTGATAAGAGGAGATTAAGGGGGGATATGATCAACATGTACAAATATATAAGGGGTCCATATAGTGAACTTGGTGTGTTGAGTTATTAACTTTACAGTCAACACAGAGGACAAGGGGGCCCTCTTTACGTCTAGAGGAAAAGAGATTTCATCTCCAAATACAGAAAGGTTTCTTCACAGTAAGAGCTGTGAAAATGTGGAATAGACTCCCTGCAGAGGTGGTTCTGGCCAGCTCAGTAGATTGCTTTAAGAAAGGCCTGGATACTTTCCTAAATGTACAGAATATAACTGGGTACTGACATTTATAGGTAAAGTTGATCCGGGGAAAATCTGATTGCCTCTCGGGGGATCAGGAAGGAATTTTTCCCCTGCTTTAGCAAATTGGAGAATGCTCTGCTGTTTTTTTTTTGCCTTCCTCTGGATCAACTGTGGGTATAGAATGGGGTATATGGGATTGTATGATATATATATATATATATATATATATATATATATATATATATATATATATAATTTTTTTTTTTTATTATTAGTGGTTGAACTGGATGGACTTGTGTCTTTTTTCAAACTAACTAACTAACTATGTAACCGTCGCCACGCTTTATGATTGAAAATAATTTAGTATCAACATTCACTGCCCAAAGACTTCAATAAGGTCAGAGTTTGTGAACCTTTGCAAACAAAACACAGGCAGATTTACTCCTCAATAAATCTATAGTACTGTATATACAGTATATATATATATATATATATATATATATATATATATATATATATACTGTATACAGTACATAGTTACATAGTTAGTCAGTTTGGAAAAAGTCCATCCGGTTTGACCACAAAAAAAAAAAAATAATAATAATATAAAAAAAAATAATGTAAAAAAAAAAATAATATTATTTTATTTTTATATTATTTTTATTTTTATATTATTTTATTTTTATATTATTTTTTTTATATCGAAAAAAAAATAATATTGTTACAGTTGCAGTTTGTTAAAGGAGACTGTGAAATCCCTGTGAAGTACAGAAAAACCTATTGAACAATACACATGTGCACACTAAAAATATTCTGTTTCGGAATTTTGGTTTCATCCAAAAAATAAATTGATTTAGTTACTCCCGAAATTCATTTTTATTAATTTTGTTTCGTTAAAAGATGCATTTGTACGAAAATCTGTATTAAGTAAAGCGGAGGTTCACACAAAAATGGTACCTCCGCTGTCCGGATTCCTCCCCCCCTCCGGAGTCACATTTGGCACCTTTCAGGGAGGAGAAGATACCTGTCTAAGACAGGTATTTGCACCCACTTACCAACATTGACTCCCGCATTATCTGCGGGAGTTTACGCCACATCCGGCGCCCCCCGCTGACTTCTGGGAGACACGCGGGACCCAGGAGACAGCAGGGACTAGTGGCATTACGCAGCGCAAGGTGCGCATGCGCAGTAAGGAACCAGGACGTGAAGCTGCAAGGCTTCACTTCCTGATTCCCTTACCGAAGATGGTGGCGGCAGCATCCAAAAACCGAGGCAGAGATCGGCTTCAGGTGCCGTCATTGCGGGCCCGCTGGACAGGTAAGTGTCCTTATTTTAAAAGTCAGCAGCTGCAGGATTTGTAGCTGCTGAATTAAAAAAAAAAATTGGCGGACCTACGCTTTAAGGTCGAATCTGTCAATTGAAGGTTTATGGTGTCTGCCAGATGTTCTAAGAAGATTTGACGAAGCAGCTAAACTGTAGGATGCCGCAATCGTACATTTCCGGTCAAATGTTCCGCCCACAAGCTATAGTAGAATTCTAATGTTGTTTGACTAGTAATAATTATTATTAATATTACTAGTCAAACAACATTGGAATTCTTCTACAGCCTATGGGCGGAGCATTTGACCATAAATGTCCGCTTGCGGCGATCGTATGTTTTTAGCTGCTTTGTCAAATCTTCATATCAGGTGGTATTATACATATTTTTGATCGTATTTAATGAAAGGATACTTGTTTGTTTCTGTTCATGTCGAACGGTCTACCCCAACAGCAAATGGAATTGCGTTGTATCGAAAAACCATGCATATAACTTCCTTCCTATTGGCTCTGCACTCCTAACTGTTCTGGTTCACACTGGTGATGGCCGCATTCAACAGTGGCTCCAGGCAGTCCGACCCCATGGAGGTTCCTGGCCCTTCTATGGAGGCAGCAGCACCACCACCAATCAGCCGATAACATTCATCATCATCATCATCATCATCATTTTACTTCCCCCCACCCATTTCAGCAGCAACCAGTAACAGCTCTTTTACTATTGTCTCTATATTTCTTTTCTCTCTATGTCGAATAATCTTGGACTAATAGAGTAATGCCGCGTACACAATTTTGGATATTTTTCGGATTTTGGATTCTGCGCGTTCGTTATTGGTTTGTTAAAACGAACACGAAAGTCCCCGAAATTTGTACGAAAAATTTATTTGGACGATAACAAATGCACATGTCTAATGAACCATATGTGGAGAATATTATACTGCTCATGCATGAATATCTGTGCTATACACTAGCCGGTGTATGATAAACATACATTGGCTGCTTTTATTCTATGACATCATAGTAGAGAGGCTTATTTCTGACAGGTCATGTAGCTTTGTACATGTACAATTCACTGCACAGAACGCCACTCACATAATTGTATTTATTTATTTATTCTTTGAATTCATCTGAAGTAATGTGTGGTGATCTTTATTATGTATTGCACCTTATGGGGGTAAAAAGGCATAAAATCAGCAATAACTGGATGTTCAACACCAATAGAAAACTAGGGCTGTAATGTACACATTGACCATCACTGTTCAATCCTATCACTTATTTGTATAAAGCTAGTTATAAAAAATATGTATAACTAAATATTATTATCAGTAACCGGCTTTACTAGTCTGCTGCAATGTTGGAAATATTGTCATCATATGGTAACCATCCTCCAGAATATCACCTATCAGGGGAATCCAACACAACATGGATATGAAAAGATGTTTTTCTGTATAAGACACAAGAAATACAACATTCTAAATGTGACTTCAGTGATCAGGGGAAGAATAGTAAATTCAGATTCCATCCCCTGAGAGATTGTACAGAAACTTTCATCCAATAGAACAAACTCCGGCTGTTCCCTGAAGAAGATGTCTAATAATACTTTACTAAAGAACTGCTTTCCCATATCGGCAATGCCGAGGAATAAAAGTTATAAAGTTTAGTAGTTTATTTTGCTGGATATTCAGTATATATTATATTTAACATTCAGATGCGAGATTACAAAATAATGTAATTATTATTGGCATGTAAAATATGAAGAAATGTATATGATACTTACAGATAAAATGTTGTGTTCAATAAAATATCAATAACAATAATAATAATAAATTATAATAAATACTATGAATAATGGACTTATGACTTGTGAAGAAAGGTTATGTATTATATATGGACGTTTTGTTCATTAAATGCATCTACAGGGATAAATACCTTTCATCTTTTTAACCACTTCAACTCTCCCACCTGTACCCCACCTATGGACCGGGGTAATTGTTTACATTCCACTATGGACCTATTGATTCAGCAATAACTTCATAATAACAAAGTAATATATATGCCGTATTTATCGGCGTATAACACGCACCCCAAGTTTAGGAGGGAATTTTAAGGAAAAAACCTTACATGTAAATGCCCATCAATGCAGCCTTATCAGTGTCCATCTGCAGCCTTGTCTATCATTGCAGAATGATCAGCGTCCATCTGCAGCATAGGCACCCACAGGTAGGGGCAAGGGGGGTCAAGTGTCCCCCCCCCCCGGCAGGGCCGGTGCTACCTATAGACAAGTGCACATATAAATTGGGGGCACCACGCTGCATGTCCCAGGGTATCTGTGTGTATGGGGGTGTAATGTATCTGGGTGTATGGGGGTGTAATGTATCTGTGCGTATGGGGGTGTAGTGTATCTGAGTGTGTTATGTATCTGTGTGTATGGGGGTGTAATGTATCTGGGTGTATGGGGGTGTATTGTATCTGTGTGTAATCTGTGTGTATGGGGGGGTGTAATGTATCTGGGTGTATGAGGGTGTAATGTATCTGGGTGTATGGGTGTGTAATGTATCTGTGTGTATGGGGGTGTGTAATGTATCTGTGTGTATGGGGGTGTATTGTGTCTGTGTGTAATCTGTGTGTGTGTGTGTGGGGGGGGGGTGTAATGTATCTGGGTCTATGGGTGTGTAATGTATCTGCAGTCTCTAACCATGATAATGACATTGTCAAAAAGGGGCGGAGCATGGATGACCTTAAAATAATGCCCCCCCTGAAAAAAGTTCTGTGGATGCCCATGCATTGCAGCCTTCTTACCCAGCGTCATTGCAGCCTTATCGTTTAAAATTACCGCCGCCGAGAAACACAGAGCCTGGATGTCCTGTGTACTCAGCTCCTCGCTCCTTCCATGGCGGGACTGGGCGGGACTGCGAGTGGAACCGAGCCTAGCCGAGTACACAGTACACTCTGCTAGGTGTATATCAGCGGTGCTCGCTCCACCTGACAGTGGGGATCGGCGTATAACACGCACCCACCAATAAATGCAGTATTTATTTTCGTAGGACAAAAATATACTTTCATTGTTGATATTGCCTTGTTTTTGCTTTGTATGCACTCCATTGACAAAAAATATACAACCATTAAGCCCATCTCCAGGATAAATGTATAGAAGCGGTAGAAATACCAATTCTATACTTGCTGATTGGCTCCCACCGAATAGGTTGCTGTATGGGCAACAGTTCGGGCATTTAGATGAATGTCCGAAACAACCAAAGTTTGGTCCAAATCTAGGTTTGGATAGAAATGTTGGATCATTCCTATTCTTCACCCATAAGCCTATCGCTGCCCTCCACCAGCATGTGGAAGAAATTTGTTTCACCATGTGGTCAGCAGGTGGGTCAACCTGATCACAGACACATGGTCCAACAAGTAATGGCAGAAATGTTATATATTGTTCATCACCATAGGTGTGTGCACAGGGTGTGCCAGGTGGGCCTGGTCACACCCTAATCACCCTGTGTGGTGCAGATCCCCCTGTTTAAACCCCTGATATGTCACCAAAGACCCGTAGTAGGGATCCTAAAAATTTTTTTTAAATAATTGTAAATAAATTATAAAAAAATAAAATAATAAAAATAAAAACTACTGACACCATACACTGCCCTACTGACACTGTCCACTGCTCTACTGACACCACGAGTATACAGTATATACACATGCACACACGCTTGAGCTTTGAGGTGCACACCCTAATTCAGTAGGCAAGTGATGGTGAACCTTGGCACCCCAGATGTTTTGGAACTAAATTTATTCATTTATACATTAATTCGAACAGGATAGAATTTCCCTTCTTAGGGGTAGATTTCCTCTCACTTCTTGTTGTCTCCTTCCGTTTGCAAGTAGGAGTCGTTGGTAAGTTGGATGTTTGAAAGTAGGGGCCTGCCGTATATACTCTTCAGAAATTTGCCCCTTAGATGTTCGTGTTGCCACAACACTGTAAGCCCTCACAGCTAATCTTGGTGGGCGCTGAAACCCTGCTGTGAACTATTATATCAGGAATTGTAATTACATGCCACTGTTGAACAGTGGTAGGAAAAATTGGGCCTTTGGTGGTGGTGCTGGTGCTACAACACTGTAAGCCCTCACAGTTACTCTTAGTGGGTGCAGAAATGGGCCCTGCTGTGAATTATTAGATCAATAATTGTAATTGCATGCCCCTGTTAAACAGGGGCTGAAAAATTGGGCCTTAGTCACTGGTGCTGGAGCCACAACACTGCAACCCCTCACAGATACTGTACTTGGAGCACAACAATGAGACCTGTTGCAAGGCATTGCATAACAAATTGTAATTACACGCCCCTGTTAAACAGGGGCTGAAAAATTGGGCCTTAGCCACTGCTGGTGCAACAACACTGTAACCCCTCACAGATACTGTACTTGGAGCACAGCAATGAGACCTGTTGCAAAGCATTGCAAAAAAAATTGTAATTACACGCCCCTGTTAAACAGGGGCTGAAAAATTGGGCCTTAGCCACTGGTGGTCGCATCCAGAAACAAAAATGTTCTTCCAAGCTATCATCAGGATCATTGAGGAGGATGAGGATAGTCAGTCAACATAACAGGACAGTCACTCAGCATTAGCATAGGCAGTCTTGAAGGGATGTGACATTTCAAAATAAATTATTCTGTTACATCAGCTTCAGGTGCCTGGTAGCTGGTGGTGATACAAGACTGATTCATCTTTATGAAGGTCAGTCGATCAACCGAGTCGGTGGACAGGCGCACCCTGTGATTGTGACAAAGCCTCCAGCAGCACTGAATGTGCGTTCCGAAAGAACGCTGGATGAAGGACAGGCCAGTAGCTCAATTGCATACTGCGCAAGCTCTGGCCAGTGATCCATCCTCAAGACCCAGTAAGCCAGAGGATTTTCAGTGGGAAAGGTGTCCAAGTCTGACCTTGCCCCTAGGTATTCCTGCCCCATGTATATCAGACGCTGGCGATGGTTGCTGGAACCGATCATACCTTGGGGCTGCGGACTAAAAAATTGTCTGAACGCATCGGTCAGACGGCCACCTTCTCCACCACTCCTCCTGCTACTGACCGAAGCCTCAGCAACTCGTTGTCCAGGACCAGGATTTTGTAACCTCCCAGTCTCTGGGAATGCATTGCACAGACCTTTCTGCAAGGCCTCCCGGAGATGTCTCATCCTCTGCTCCCTCTGCGACGGCAAGATAAGGTCCGCAACCTTACCCTTGTACCGTGGATCAAGGAGAGTGGCCAGTCAGTAATGGTCCCTCTCCTTGATCCGAAGAATACGAGGATCCTTCCGCAGGCTTTGCAGGATCAGGGAGGCCATGCAACGTAGGTTAACTGAGGCATTCAGTCCGGAGTCTTCTGGGTCACTAAGGACGACATGATCCGCAGCCATCTCCTCCCAGCCACGTACAAGTCCACCGGTTTCTTGGGACTGTAAATAATCCCTAAAAGACTGCTGCTGCTGATGCTGAGTGCCAGGCTCCACCTCCAAGCTGACACAATCCTCCTCCTCCTCCTCTTCCTCAACCTCTTCCTGTGTGATGGGTGGGAGAGAAGGAACACTGTCTGGATAAAGGGGGCCTTGAGAGGCAAGGAAGTCCACCTCTTCCTGCCTCTGTTTTGCCTCAAGTGCCCTGTCCATTATTCCACGCAGCGTATGCTACAACAGGTGGACAAGAGGTACAGAGTCACTGATGCATGCACTGTCACTGCTCACCATCCTCGTGGCCTCCTCAAATGGTGACAGGACAGTGCATGCATTCCTGACTCTGTCCTGGTGCCGTAGTCGCACATGTACTCATTGATGGCCCTCTGCTGCGTGTGCAGTCGCTGCAGCATGGCCAACGTTGAGTTCCACCTGGTGGGCATGTCACATATAAGGCGGTTCTTGGGCAGGTTCAACATCTTTTGCAGCTCAGCCAGCCGAGCACTGGCATTATATGATCGGCGGAAATGCACACAGGCTTTCCTGGCCTGCCTCAGGACATCCTGTAAGCCTGGGTACCTGCCCAAAAACTGCTGCACCACCAGGTTAAGGACGTGAGCCATACAGGGCACATGGGTCAGTTGTTCCTGTCGCAGGGCAGAGCGGAGGTTGGTGCCATTGTCACAAAACACCATTCCTGGCTTAAGCTGGCGTGGCATCAACCACCTCTCGGCCTGCCCCTGCAGAGCTGACAGAACCTCTGCCCCAGTGTGGCTCCTGTCCCCCAAACACACCAGAGCAAGCACGGCATGGCATCTTTTTGCCTGCGTAATTGCGTAGCCCCTTGAACGCCTACGGAGCACCGCTGGTTCCGAGGACAAAGGACAGGAAGAGGCCATAGAGGAAGAAGAGGAGGGGGTGGAGGAGAGAGGTGTGTTACAACCAGTAGTAGCATTTTGGAGGCGTGGTAGCGGAACAACCTCCAACACTACTGCACCTTGTCCTGCATCTTTCCCAGCTGCCAAAAGAGTGACCCAATGGGCCGTGAAAGATAGGTAACGTACCTTTCCATGCCTGCTGGACCATGAGTCAGTGGTAATATGCACCTTACCACTGACTGCCCTGTCCAGCGAGGCATGGACATTGCCTTCCACATGCCGGTAGATAGCCGTAATCGCCTTCCGTGAGAAAAAGTGGCGTTTGGGAACCTGCCACTGAGGAACCGCACATTGCACAAACTCACGGAAGGGGGCCGAGTCTACCAACTGAAAAGGCAGCAGTTGAAGTGCTAGCAATTTAGCCAAGCTAGCATTCAACCACTGGGCATGTGGATGGCTGGGAGTGAACTTCTTTCGATGGTCCAGCAGCTGGGGCAGGGAAATTTGCCTGGTACAATAGGACGTCAGTGTACTGCTAGTGCCCGCAAGTACTTGGCTGTGACACACCTAATTCTACACCTTCATTCCTCTCAGTGCAGCTTTCAAAGAGGGCTGAATGTATAGTGGGGTTGGAGATCCCAGATGATGAGGAGCAAGGAGAGGTCCGCTTTGTTCTTTGGTGTGGGTCTTTAGGTACGCTTGCCAACGAGCTGAGTGGCAGGTCAACATATGTCTGGTCATGCTTGTGGTGCCCAAGCGGCTGATGTTTTGGCCACGCGAGATACGCTTGAGACATATGTTGCAAATAGCAGTGGTGCGATCTGATGCACTCGTCTCAAAAAAGGCCCACACCAAAGAACTTTTTTAATAATGTGCAGAGGCAGCACCCTGCACAGGCGGAGCTCTGCGGTGTAACTCAGTAGGTGTGCTGCTCTTAAGCTGGCCCCCGGAGGGCATCCTGCCTCGTTGCAGATGTGCCTCCTGCTCCTCCTCCTCTCTCCGATCAGGCACCCATGTGGAGTCAGTGACCTCATCATCACATCCCTCTTCACCACTGGAGCAAACCTGGCAGTATGCTGCAGCTGGTGGAACATGACTGCCAGATTGCTGTCCTTGAGCATCCCCTCTCTCTGCGCTCACGCTACTGCCTTCCTCTAGCTGGGTATCATCCTCAGAGCCTTTAAAACGCTGGGCATTCTCCTGGAGCATGTACCCAACACTGTGGTCAAACAGTTCGGAGGACTCCTCAGGAGAACATGGTGGGTCTAGGGAAGGAGTGACTGATGACATTGAGACGAGCGAAGAGTACGCGTTGGCAGCTGCTTTGGCAGTACCCTGAGTAGGGATGAGCCGAACACCCCCCCCCCCCGTTCGGCTCGCAACAGAACCTGCGAACGGACCTAAAGTCCGTGCGAGCTTTAGAACCCTATTAGTTATAATGGATGCGAACGTTCAAAGTTAAAAGTGCTAATTTTAAAGGCTAATATGCATGTTAATGTCATAAAAAGTGTTTGGGGACCTGGGTCCTGCCCCAGGGGACATGTATCAATGCAAAAAGAAGTTTTAAAAACGGCCGTTTTTTCAGGAGCAGTGATTTTAATAATGCTTAAATTGAAACAATAAAAGTGTAATATTCCTTTAAATTTCGTACCTGGGGGGTGTCTATAGTATGCCTGTGAAGGGGCGCATGTTTCCCGTGTTTAGAACTGTCTCTGCGCAAAGTGTCATTTTTGAAAGTAAAAAAGCTATTTAAAATCACTCGCGGCTAATGTTAATTGACAGCTCCCGTAATACAGAGAACAGTCATTCATTGAAACTCATTCATAAAAAAAAAAGTCATTGATAAAAAATAAAAAAAATGAAAAAAAAAAGCGTAGGGGTCCCCCCAAATTCAATAACCAGGCCCTTCAGGTCTGGGATGGATATTAAGGGGAACCCCAGCCAAAAAAAAAAAAAAATGGCGTAAGGTCCCCCTCAAAATCCAAACCAGACCCTTGAGGTCTGGTATGCATTTTAAGGGGAACCCTAGCCAAAAAAAACGGCGTGGGGTCCCCCTCAAAATCCATACCAGACCCTTATCCGAGCACGCAACCTGGCAGGCCGCAGGAAAAGAGGGGGGGACGAGAACGCCCCCCCCTCCCACCTGAACCGTACCAGGCCACATGCCCTCAACATTGGGAGGATGCTTTGGGGGTCTAAGACTCCTAAAGCACCTTGTCCCCATGTTGATGAGGACAAGGGCCTCTTCCCCACAACCCTGGCCATTGGTTGTGGGGATCTGCGGGCGGGGGGCTTATCGGAATCTGGAAGCCCCCTTTAACAAGGGGACCCCCAGATCCCGCCCCCCCCTGTGTGAAATGGTAAGGGGGTACAAAAGTACCCCTACCATTTCACCAAAAAAGTGGCAAAAATGGTAAAAATGACAGGAGACGGTCGTTGACAATTCCTTTATTAAAATCTTCTTTCTTCTTTCTTCATCCTTCGGTTTCTTCATCTTCTCCTTTCGTCATCTTCTTCCATCTTCTACTTCCATTTTCTTCTTCCTCCGATCCGCTTCTTCTTGCGCTGGTCTTCTCGTCCTTCTCGTCCGGCATCTTCTTCCGCCTGCGTCGGTGTCGGTGTCTTCTTGGGCCGCTCCGCGCAATGGGTGGCTCCCGCAGTGTGAGGCTCCGCTCCGTCTGACAGGTCTTTTAAAACGGAGGGCACCTGGTGACCCCGCCCCCCTTTGACGTCATGGGGAAAGCCATCATGGAATTCCCTATGGCTTTCCCCATGACGTCAGAGGGGGGCGGGGTCACCAGGTGCCCTACGTTATAAAAGACCTGTCAGACGCAGCGAAGCCTCACACAGCGGGAGCCTCCCATTGCGCGGAGTGGCCCAAGAAGAGACACCGACACCGACGCCGACGCCATGGAAGAAGATGCCGGACGAGAAGGAAGAGAAGACCAGCGCGAGAAGAAGCGGATCGGAGGAAGAAGAAAATGGAAGAAGAAGATGGAAGAAGATGACGGAAGGAGAAGATGAAGAAACCGAAGGATGAAGAAAGAAGAAAGAAGATTTTAATAAAGGAATTAAAGACCGTCTCCTGTCATTTTTACCATTTTTGCCACTTTTTTGGTGAAATGGTAGGGGTACTTTTGTACCCCCTTACCATTTCACACAGGGGGGGGCGGGATCTGGGGGTCCCCTTGTTAAAGGGGGCTTCCAGATTCCGATAAGCCCCCCGCCCACAGACCCCCACAACCAATGCCCAGGGTTGTGGGGAAGAGGCCCTTGTCCTCATCAACATGGGGACAAGGTGCTTTGGGGGGGACCCCAAAGCATCCTCCCAATGTTGAGGGCATGTGGCCTGGTACGGTTCAGGTGGGAGGGGGGGCGCTCTCGTCCCCCCCTCTTTTCCTGCGGCCTGCCAGGTTGCGTGCTCGGAAAGGGTCTGGTATGGATTTTGAGGGGGACCCCACGCCATTTTTTTTGGCTAGGGTTCCCCTTAAAATCCATCCCAGACCTCAAGGGTCTGGTATGGATTTTGAGAGGGACCCTACACCATTTTTTTTGGGCTGGGTTTCCCCTTAATATCCATCCCAGACCTGAAGGGCCTGGTTATTGAATTTGGGGGGACCCCCACGCTTTTTTTTTTCCATTTTTTTTATTTCTTATCAATGACTTTTTTTTTTTATGAATGACTTTCAATGAATGACTGTTCTCTGTATTACGGGAGCCGTCAATTCACATTAGCCGCGAGTGATTTTAAATAGCTTTCTTTTCTGCAAAAATGACACTTTTTGCAGAGACAGTTCTAAACACAGGAAACATGCGCCCCTTTACATGCATACTATAGACACCCCCCAGGTACGAAATTTAAAGGAATATTACACTTTTTTTGTTTCAATTTAAGCATTATTAAAATCACTGCTCCTGAAAAAACGGCCGTTTTTAAAAAAAATGTTTGCATTGATACATGTCCCCTGGGGCAGGACCCAGGTCCCCAAACACTTTTTATGACATTAACATGCATATTAGCCTTTAAAATTAGCACTTTTGATTTCGAACGTTCGCATCCATTATAACTAATAGGGTTCTAAAGCTCGCACGGACTTTAGGTCCGTTCGCGGGTTCTGGTGCGAGCCGAACGGGGGGGGTTTCGGCTCATCCCTAATCAGGAATTGTAATTACATGCCATTGTTGAACAGTGTTAAGAAAAAATGGGCCTTTGGGGGTGGTGGTGGTGCTGGTGCTACAACACTGTAAGCCCTCACAGTTACATTTGGTGGGCACAGGAATGGGCCCTGCTGTGAATTATTAGATCAAGAATTGTAATTGCATGCCCCTGTTGAACAGGGGCAGAAAAATTGGGCCTTTGGTGGTGGTGGTGGACGGTGTTGCCACAACACTGTAAGCCCTCACAGTTACTCTTGGTGGGCGCAGGAATGGGCCCTGCTGTGAATTATTAGATCAAGATTTGTAATTATATAAATATATATATTTGTAATTGTAATTTATGTTAAACAGGGGCTGAAAAAATTTGCCTTAGGCACTGGTGCTTGTGCCACAACACTGCAACCCCTCACAGATACTGTACTTGGAGACAGCAATGAGGCATGTTGCAAAGCATTGCATAAAAAATTGTAATTACACGCCCCTGTTATACAGGGGCTGAAAATGTTTGCCTTAGGCACTGGTGCTTGTGCCATAACACTGCAACCCCTCACAGATACTGTACTTGGAGCACAGCAATGAGACTAGTTGCAAAGCATTGCATAAAAAATTGTAATTACATGCCCCTGTTAAACAGATGCTGAAAAAATGTGCCTTAGGCACTGGTGCTTGTGCCACAACACTGAAACCCCTCACAGATAATGTACTTGGAGCACAGCAATGAGACCTGTTGCAAAGCATTGCATAAAATTTGTAATTACACGCCCCTGTTAAACAGGGGCTGAAAAATTGGGCCTTAGCCACTGGTGGTGGTACCCAGAAACAAAAATGTTCTTCCAAGCTATCATCAGGATCATTGAGGAGGAAGAGGATAGTCAGTCAACATAACAGGACAGTCACTCAGCATCAGCATAGGCAGTCTTGAAGGGATGTGACATTTCAAAATAAATTATTCTGTTATATCAGCTTCAGGTGCCTGGTAGCTGGTGGTGATCCAAGACTGATTCATCTTTATGTAGGTCAGTCGATCAACCGAGTCGGTGGACAGGTGCACCCTGTGATCGGTGACAAAGCCTCCAGCAGCACTGAATGTGCGTTCCGAAAGAACGCTGGATGCAGGACAGGCCAGTAGCTCAATTGCATACTGTGCAAGCTCTGGCCAGTGAGCCATCCTCAAGACCCAGTAAGCCAGAGGATTTTCGGTGGGAAAGGTGTCCAAGTCTGACCTTGCCCCTAGGTATTCCTGCACCATGTATATCAGACGCTGGCGATGGTTGCTGGAACCAATCATACCTTGGGGCTGCGGACTAAAAAATTGTCTGAACGCATCAGTCAGATGTCCACCTTCCCCACCGCTCCTTCTGCTACTGACCGAAGCCTCAGCAACTCGTCGTCCAGGACCAGGAGTTTGTAACCTTCCAGTCTCTGGGAACGCGTTGCACAGACCTTTCTGCAAGGCCTTACCCTTGTACCGTGGATCAAGGATAGTGGCCAGCCAGTAATGGTCCCTCTCCTTGATCCGAAGAATACAAGGATCCTTCCACAGGCTTTGCAGGATCAGGGAGGCCATGCAACGTAGGTTAGCTGAGGCATTCGGTCAGGAGTCTTCTGGGTCCCTGAGGACGACATTATGCACAGCCACCTCCTCCCAGCTACGTACAAGTCCACTGGTTTCTTGGGACTGTAAATCATCCCTAAAAGACTGCTGCTGCTGATGCTGAGTGCCAGGCTCCACCTCCATGCTGACACAATCCTTCTCCTCCTCCTCTTCCTGTGTGATGGGTGGGAGAGAAGGAACACTGTCTGGATAAAGGGGGCCTGGAGAGGCAAGGAAGTCCTCCTCTTCCTGCCTCTGTTCTGCCTCAAGTGCCCTGTCCATTATTCCACGCAGCGTATGCTCCAACAGGTGGACACGAGGTACAGTGTCACTGATGCATGCACTGTCACTGCTCACCATCCTCGTGGCCTCCTCAAATGGTGACAGGACAGTGCATGCATCCCTGATCATGTTCCACTGGCGTGATGAAAAAAATCCGAGCTCCCCTGACCCTGTCCTGGTGCCGTAGTCGCACAGGTACTCATTGATGGCCCTCTGCTGCGTGTGCAGTCGCTGCAGCATGGCCAACGTTGAGTTCCACCTGGTGGGCATGTCACATATAAGGCGGTTCTTGGGCAGGTTCAACTCCTTTTGCAGCTCAGCCAGTCGAGCACTGGCATTATATGATCGGCGGAAATGCACACAGACTTTCCTGGCCTGCCTCAGGACATCCTGTAAGCCTGGGTACCTGCCCAAGAACCGCTGCACCACCAGGTTAAGGACGTGAGCCATACAGGGCACATGGGTCAGCTGTCCCTGTCGCAGGGCATAAAGGAGGTTGGTGCCATTGTCACAAACCACCATTCCTGGCTTAAGCTGGCGTGGCGTCAACCACCTCTCAGCCTGCCCCTGCAGAGCTGACAGAACCTCTGCCCCAGTGTGGCTCCTGTCCCCCAAACACACCGGCGCAAGCACGGCATGGCATCTTTTTGCCTGCGTACTTGTGTAGCCCCTTGAACGCCTACGGAGCAACACTGGTTCCGAGGACAAAGGACAGGAAGAGGCCATAGAGGAAGAAGAAGAGGAGGGGGTGGAGGAGAGAGATGTGTCACAACCAGTAGTAGCATTTTTGAGGCGTGGTGGCGGAACAACCTCCAACACTACTGCACCTTGTCCGGCATCCTTCCCAGCTGCTAAAATAGTGACCCAATGGGCCGTGAAAGATAGGTAACGTCCCTGTCCATGCCTGCTGGACCATGAGTCAGCGGTAATATGCACCTTACCGCTGACTGCCCTGTCCAGCGAGGCCAAGACATTGCCTTCGACATGCCGGTAGAGAGCCGGAATCGCCTTCCATGAGAAAAAGTGGTGTTTGGGAACCTGCCACTGAGGAACCGCACATTGCACAAACTCACGGAAGGGGGCCGAGTCTACCAACTGAAAAGGCAGCAGTTGAAGTGCTAGCAATTTAGCCAAGCTAGCATTCAACCGCTGGGCATGTGGATTGCTGGGAGTGAACTTCTTTTGACGGTCCAGCAGCTGGGGAAGGGAAATGTGCCTGGTACAAATCGGACGTCAGTGTAGGGCTAGCAGAGTGCCCGCAAGTACTTGGCTGTGATACACCTAACTGTACACCTTCATTCCTCTCAGTGCAGCTTTCAGAGAGGACTGAAGGTATAGTGGGGTTGGAGATCCCAGCTGATGAGGAGCAAGGAGAGGTTCGCTTTGTTCTTTGGTGTGGGTCTTTAAGGTGCGCTTGCCAACGAGCTGCATGGCAGGTCAACATATGTCTGGTCATGCTTCTGGTGCCCAAGCGGCTGATGTTTTGGCCACGCGGGATACGCTTGAGACATATGTTGCAAATAGCAGCGGTGCGATCTGATGCACTCATCTCAAAAAAGGCCCACACTTTTGTAATAACACGCAGAGGCAGTGCCCTGCACAGGCGGAGCTCTGCGGTGTGATTCAGTTGGTGTGCTGCCCTCAACCTGGCCCCCGGAGGGCATCCTGCCTCATTGGAGATGTGCCGCCTCCTCCTCCTCTTTCCGTTCAGGCACCCACGTGGAGTCAGTGACCTCATCATCCCCTCCCTCTTAACCACTGGAGCAAACCTGGCAGTATGCTGCAGCTGGTGGAACATGACTGCCAGATTGCTGTCCTTGAGCATCCCCTCTCTCTGCGCTCACGCTACTGCCTTCCTCTAGCTGGGTATCATCATCGGAGCCTTCAAAACGCTGGGCATCCTCCTGTGGAATGTACCCAACACTGTGCTCTAACAGCTCGGGGGACTCCACAGGAGGACAGGGTGGGTCTAGGGAAGGGGTGACTGATGACATTGAGTACGCATTGGCAGCTGCTTTGCCAGTACCCTGAGCCTGGGTGAGAGAGGATGAGGAGGGCTTGGTCATCCACTCTACCAAGTCTTTGGCATGATGTGGCTCAACATGTCCAGCTGCCGAAAATAAGGACAAGCGTGTCCCATGGCCACGTGCTGATGACGATGCACCGCGTCCACGACCAGCACTGTTGTCTCTAGACACAGAGCCTGCTTGCCCTGTTTTCTTGGCTCGTGACTGTCTGCCTCTCCTTGTTGGTCTTCCAGACATTGTAATGGCCTGCATGGAGATGGGAAAAAAAGCTATTGGGTAGTGTATATTGTGCTGGAGTCACACAGCACACACACTAACTCCTGCAGATGGCTGTCTTAGATGACAACAGGGCAGAAGGGCAGATACAGGTTGAGGTGGTTTAGTGTGCTGTGCTAGACTCACACAGCACACACACACACTAACTCCTGCAGATGGCTGTATTAGATGACAACAGGGCAGAAGGGCAGATACAGGTTGAGGTGGTTTAGTGTGCTGTGCTAGACTCACACAACACACACACACTAACTCCTGCAGATGGCTGTCTTAGATGACAACAGGGCAGAAGGGCAGATACAGGCTGAGGTGGTTTAGTGTGCTGTGCTAGACTCACACAGCACACACACACTAACTCCTGCAGATGGCTGTCTTAGATGACAACAGGGCAGAAGGGCAGATACAGGTTGAGGTGGTTTAATGTGCTGTGCTAGACTCACACAGCGCACACACACACTAACTCTAGCAGATGGCTGTCTTAGATGACAACAGGGCAGAAGGGCAAATACAAGTTGAGGTGGTTTAGTGTGCTGTGCTAGACTCACACAGCACACACACACTAACTCCTGCAGATGGCTGGATTGGTAGAGAACAGCACTTTCCCCACACGCAAATGCCTGAGAAGAACACACTATGCCTGCCTATTTTTCCTCTTTCCCTACACTTTCCCCACATGCAATGCCTGAGAAGAACACACTATCCCTGCCTATTTTTCCTCTATCCCTAAACTTTCCCCACACAGAAATGATTCACATATAGTGTACAGTACACTGTCCCTGCCTAGCAATACTCTTTCCCTCAACGCCGGAACACACTACACGAGGCCGTCGGCGCGGCGGCCTTATATAGTATGGGGCGTGTACTAAACCCCCTGAGCTATAATTGGCCACAGGTATCCTGCCTGTGGCCAATTATTGCTCTCCTCACCGCTGGCTCTATGATTGGCCAAGCATGCGGGGTCACAGTGCATGCTTGGCCAATCATCAGCCAGCAATGCACTGCGACTGGCGCAGTGCATTGTGGATCGTTCGCATCACACAAATTTTATGCGAACGGCCCTTAGAGTTCTGCCCTCGACGAGCGGACGAATGGCCGATGTTCGATTCGAACATGGGTTTGAATCAAACACCGGGCCCATCCCTACTAGAAATAAGACCTTGTGCTTATTTTGAGGTAACGGAAGAGTTCTGAGCCTGGATATCTGTATGTTCCACAGAGGGCCAGAAATGGCCTAAAGCTGTTTTATAAATTTATGGGCCCAGACCTGGTCAGTGGAAAACCA
Source organism: Lithobates sylvaticus (assembly GCA_028564925.1). Classification (NCBI taxonomy): domain Eukaryota; kingdom Metazoa; phylum Chordata; class Amphibia; order Anura; family Ranidae; genus Lithobates; species Lithobates sylvaticus. The sequence continues at coordinate 19,159,972 of CM053026.1, read as the reverse complement.
TACTCAAAACTAAGTAGAAGCGGTCCATGCAGGGTAAAAGGCTGGATTGGACATGAAGGACAGAATAATGAGAGTTAAGGCTGCCCAAAGATTCAAGTAATGTTGAGTAATAGAATTTCGGAGCGTCCGGCGATCCCCAGGACATAGCCACAACAGGCTAGCAACCAACAGAGGATTGCAGTCCACCGATTCTAGGGCAACTCAGAGTGGAATCTCATGCGCCTCATGGTATTTAGGGAGTTGTGCCAGGTGTGCTGCTTGGTAGTATTTAGTGAAATTTGGTAATCCTAGGTCACCTTTGAGGATGGTTTTGGACACAAGGGGTCTGAACTTGCCCCAAACATAGGAGAGCACTCAGTACTGTAAGATCTGAAGAAAGTAGGATGGGACTGGAATGGGAAGGACACAGAAAAGATACAAAATTTGGGGTAAAATTACAAATTAATCCTTCCGCCATCACATCAGGGGTAAGGCAGACCAAAAGGTCATAAGGTTAGTGAGGTGAGTTAGCATGGTGGGATAGTTCACAGAGTATAGAGCAGAGGGGTCAGCGGTCAGTTTAATGCCTAGGTAAGAAGTAGAGTGTTGTGACCAAGGGAAAGGCAAGGTCTCACGCGGGTGGTTTGGGGTAGAGGAAGACAAAGTTATATTAAGCGCTATGGATATGTGAGGGTTCACCCAAAGCCTAAGACTGCCGTGAACTGGTTCAAGGAAGTTTGGGGAAGTTTAGGGGGAGGACAAGAAGAAGAGAATATCCTCTTTGTATGGATACAATTTATGAAATTGTCCACCAAGCTCTACGCCCTTAATATTGGGTTAGCTTGAATTAATTGGGCCAAAGGCTTGATAGCCAGGGCAAAAAAGGAGCAGAGACAGAGGTCACTGTAAGTATGGCCAAGAGACCATGTTGAAAGCCTTCCTATTGTCCAACGAGAGAAAACAAGTGGGGGAACGTCTTGAGCAGACTGCATGTGTCAGCAGAATTGCCCTGCGGACGTTATTCTCAGCTTGTTGGAGAGGTATGAAGCCCACTTAGTCGCTGTGGATCAGAGAGGTGATGACAAGATTCAAGTGGGTAAATAGGACTTTGGCCATAATTTTGATATCAAGGTTAAGGAGGGGGATTATTAGTCCATGAGCCATCATCAGAATGGGGTTTAGGGAGCATGGAAATGATAGCCATCGGGGTATACAGGGGGAAGGAATGTCCATCTAGAAGTGAATTGAAGGCACCTACTAGCAGCAGTGCTAACAGCGTAGCAAACTGTTTGAATGAGGTGACTGTGAAGCCATCTAGACCGGGACGCTTGTTAGACTTCATCGACTTGATTATATTAAGGATCTCCAGTTCTGAGATAGGTTTCTCATGGTCTACATGCAGGAGTAAGGGTCTGGAGGGTAGTTTTAGAGAAGAGTGTGCTCGCTTGGGCTTCACCAGGTTTGCAGAATACTTGGAGTGCTCTTGAAGGGTTACTGGAGTAGGAGTCTCTTGTGATTTAACCAATCTTTTTTGTTGATTTTTGCTAGTAGGGTGTATGTGGGGTCCAAAAAATGAATTATGAATGACTCATTCATCCCTATTGGGCATTCACATTCCATCCTGTGATGTAAAAAAATTCCTTTTTTCCATAAAAACATATTAACTTGTGTAGCACTGACCCCCGAAGGAGCTGCTAGTTTGAATTGGGCTTGCACTCTATCAGAAAAAAAACCCCTCTGACTTGATTCTATCCCATTGGCACAGCTGTGGTGCAATGCAATACAGTACAACATAAAACAGTATAAAGTACCTGTATAAACCACTCAGGATCCTCTGGCTCCACCTGGTGGGGAAAAACAGCACACCACACAACTGTAAACTTAACCAGGAATATTTTTACTGAAGGTATATCAAAAAAGGTGGTTGCAGAGGTTGCACTGTCACCCCAACATAGGGTGTCAGTACAACATATATATATATATATGCAATTACAATATGGAAAACATATAACACATATATCCTATGTGTGACGAAACGTCCCTACACTCCTCTTGAGTGCGTTCGTCATATATCACTTCCTCTCAGTCTGGATATAGGTATAAGATATTCCAACCGCTCCCAAGCACCAAACGAGACAACACTTGCTTGGTGCCAACATGGACTGAAGATTTATTACAAAGATGACATTTATATACAGTAGAAGAGGAGATCCCCCCCCCTGCTCATATTATTCTAACAATACACTTGTAACAACTTAACATAAACTAATTAACTAATCCCTTTAAGCAGCCGATGTGACTCATCAGGATTTCACTACAAGTCAGACTTGTGGTCACCGAGCTTCACACAGTTGATTATAAATTATCATAATTACCACCACAAGACATCTCATCACAATAGCAGGAGACCACCAGTAACAGACGGACCGTCTCCTGCATTGTGCAGAGGACAATGGGATCAGCTAACTCAATTAACATGTTGAGTTCATGACACTAGCATCTGAGAGTGTATGTCCCAACAGCATGAGACCACACACATTAAATATATACACATATATACAGAGAATGTGTCTTGGGGGGGCCCGCAATCAGCTGGCAGGAGGCTCGCATGTAGTCCTCTCAAAAAGCCCGTGTCCCGGCTAGGTCTGTCACATTTCTCCCCTTTCGGCAGGAGACTAACACAGGAGGAGACCCCAAACGGGTTGACTCCGAAGTTAGTCCATAGTTCCAGTCCTCTAATGCCTGTACCCACACAGTACCCCAAACAACTTGTTTCAAACAGAGCACTGCTCACCCAGCCAACCTCTGCCTCTCTCATAGAACATCTCTGCCGCTGGGGAGAGGCCTGGACTGGTCCTTCTCCCTGGAGTCTTTTCAGCCGCTGGAGAGAAAACAGGGTGACTGGGCTCACTCCATCATACTGTTGGGGATCTGGGCCGACCGCCCTGCATCCCTGGAGTATACAAGTGGGGACTGAAGTCCCATCCACCGATATCAGCTCAAGCTGCCGTTGTGAAGTGCAGATTGCATTCTCTCCTTGGGTCCTGAGCTGCTGCTCGGGAGTGACCACCACCTCCTCACCCTGGGCCTCCAGAACTGCCACAAGTGTGCGGCAGAGGTCTTGGACCCTCTGTCCAGTTGCCAGCACTTTAGCTGGGTTGGTGTTATCATTCTGGGGCGCCGTCTGCTGCTGGACCGTGTGACCGATTGCCCCAGCTTCTTGAAGCTGTAGAGACACTGTAGGTGCTAGGCAGAGGCCAGCGGTGCTCTGCCCTGTTGCCAGTGATTCAGCTGGGAGTAGCAGCTTCACTACATCAGCTTGACGCCGGAGAGAGGGGCCAACTGCCCCGGCTTCCTGGAACTCCACAGATACTGCTGTTGGTGCTGGGCAGAGCTCAGTGAAGTTTGGCCCTAATACCAGCTCTTCTGATGGAGGCTCATCAGGCTGTTTTTCCTCAGCAGAAAAGTCTATTAAATCCCCTGTCTCTACAACTGATGTCTGGGGATAGAGATTCATCATCTGTCTGTGGGACCTAGAAGATGCCATCAGTGCTGGGCAGAGGTCTTGGACCCTCTGTCCGGTTGCCAGCACTTCAGCTTTGGGGATGAAAATCTCCAGATTTTCCACTGCAAATTCTCTGGCATGCTCCTGGACAGGCACATTCCTCCATCCAAGATCATCCCATGCAGAAACAGGATCATCAAGGTCAGTCAGCACTTGCTGCATCCGCCATAAGACCTCCACATCCATAGCTGTAGGGGCAGGTTGGCAAAGCACACTGTTACTCTGCCACATTGCTGACTCTTCAGCCAGGATTTCCGAGTTGTCCATTGGCATTTCCTTATAGTCCCAGGTAAAGGGAGCCCAGCCCTGGCACTGAGCAGAGTCTAGCAGCCGTCTGTAGGCGATCTCCAGCTCCCATTCCTGATCGGCCAGAAACTCCAAATCTTCCAGTGCCCAGTGCACTTCCGAGACGTTCAGTAGCCCTTTTCTGAAATCCATGATTTCATCCAACCGCCACTCCAAATCACTCCCAAAGTTAGAGTCTCCTGTCAGCTTCACATACAACAGTCCCAGGCCGCCGTAGCTTAAGCCTTCCGTTGGGCTGTCATCTGCTATCCAAGGGCATGCTTGGGATACATGCCACTGGAGGGCTCTGTAACTTTCATCCAGCTTCATCTCTGCCCAGATCAGCCTGCTTAATTCAGCTGTCTGCTCCTTGTGCGGTTTCTCTCCCAAAAACAGCACCCGCAATCCATACTGCGACCAGTACCTTTCCTGGTTGGAGGGGAGAACTTTTCCCTGGTGACGCCGCTCATGGGCTAGCGCTTCCTTCCAGAGTTCGCAGCGAATAGAATCAAACCATCCCAGCAGGACCTGCTCTGATACTGGTCCTCTGTGCTGTAGCTGCATCTCTCGCAACCTCCTCCTGAATTCCTCTTCCATGGCGGCTGGTATCTGTACCTCTCCTCCTCTCCTGCTATCTGGACCTTGGATCCAGGTGGAGGTTTGGATGTCCCAGACTGCAGGAAGTATGATCCCACTGCTTGCCAACAATGTGACGAAACGTCCCTACACTCCTCTTGAGTGCGTTCGTCATATATCACTTCCTCTCAGTCTGGATATAGGTATAAGATATTCCAACCGCTCCCAAGCACCAAACGAGACAACACTTGCTTGGTGCCAACATGGACTGAAGATTTATTACAAAGATGACATTTATATACAGTAGAAGAGGAGATCCCCCCTCCTGCTCATATTATTCTAACAATACACTTGTAACAACTTAACATAAACTAATTAACTAATCCCTTTAAGCAGCCGATGTGACTCATCAGGATTTCACTACAAGTCAGACTTGTGGTCACCGAGCTTCACACAGTTGATTATAAATTATCGTAATTACCACCACAAGACATCTCATCACAATAGCAGGAGACCACCAGTAACAGACGGACCGTCTCCTGCATTGTGCAGAGGACAATGGGATCAGCTAACTCAATTAACATGTTGAGTTCATGACACTAGCATCTGAGAGTGTATGTCCCAACAGCATGAGACCACACACATTATATATATACACATATATACAGAGAGTGTGTCTTGGGGGGGGGCCGCAATCAGCTGGCAGGAGGCTCGCATGTAGTCCTCTCAAAAAGCCTGTGTCCCGGCTAGGTCTGTCACACTATGTATCTAAACCTTTTACGTGAGGCCTCACTTAAAGTACTTTCTCCTTTATCTTCTTTCTTCGCTAGCTTAAGTGGTTCCTCAGATATTTGTAATCCAAAAGGTAGGTGAAAAGTTAACTTAGGAAGCTCCGGGTGTAACTGCAAGAACTTACGCACAATGCTTGGGCACTAAAGTGAAGTAGGCCTCAAGCCTGCTCAATTTCAGTTGCTCTGATTCGCCTTCGTGGAACAACAGGTTCCAGCGAGGCCTGTGAGTGAGCCTAACTGCATACAACAAATAATAAATGGTGGGCCGCAACCCACTCACCAAATGGATCGGAGTTTTGGATGATGACTTTGATCCGGCAACTGCAGCTTGCTTCTGGATAAGCTGGGCAGATGCTCCGTGTCACTCCGCTGGATAGAAACCGGTCCTGCGATGCTCCGACTAGCGTCTCTGGGCCTTGTCAATCCGGTCACTGACTCTCAGGCTCCATCTAGTCACCTCACAAACAGGCAGGCTTGCAATCCGTAGTGACTATCTGTCGCCGTCTCCAGGGAACCTCCTCACAGATCCGCACAGGCAGGCAGCGTGGTCCAAAGAGGCCAAATATGGCCACTGCAGTCCTTTTTATACCCTACCCAGCTTGCACTGTATAAGAGAGTGTTCATGGGTAGGTCACACAGACTCCTGGGTAACAAGGTCAACCTTCTAAATCAAAACAACAGTACTTCCTGTAAATGACTTTTGTGCTTATTTTTTAATCATCGTATCAGTGCATTACCAGATTTGGTAACTAGATGGCTCCAAACACTGAACCATAGCAATGTCCATGGACTATACACATAAATAAACAAATATGTCCCGCTATACACTCCCCCTACTTGATCTCTTTGGTCCCCAAAGAGGCTCTGTACTTTAGCATGTATGTGGTTATATAACACTGACAGAGGAGCTTCCCACCAGTTATCACATAATGGGGAGCCATCCTGTGCACTTACAGCTGATACTACCATGTCAGGTACAGATGTGCCAAGGGGTGAGGTGGGGTTGTCCCCTACTGAATCAGTAGTAGGGAGACCAGGTAGTTCAGAGTTTCTTTTGCTGACGAACTGTGATGACTCAGAGCATTCGCCCAATGTATCAAAGGTCACTCTGCGGGGTGGGCGAATGTCTCTCTTTGCTCTTGGGACTTTTCGGGGATTCCATCTCCAGCTGGCAAGTATCTTCAACCCCCTTCTCAGTGTTAACAGGTGGAGAGCAACTAGGAGTACCCAGTTCTTCAATAGAGTCAACTACCGGAACAAACCCTGGAGCCTCCGCTCTGAGAGTTTCAGTATAGTCTTCCTCCACTTCAGAAAGAACATCAGTATCTGTTTCTAGAGTCTCGGTGGGCCACAATCAACTCATCCCTATTTCCTCATCTTCATCTTCCAAGGGGATTGACTGAGATCTGGTTGTCGGCCTACTAACTTTATTGGATGTGGATGGGAGTTCTTCCTCTGTACTTGTCCTAACCACCTCTGTTAGGGGCAGCAGGTGATTCCGGTGCCAGGTTTTCACTGGTCCAGTGCTCCCTTCTGGTTTGATTTCGGACACTGGGATTCCTGGAAGTTTTCTACACACAACATAAGGCTGCGATTTCCAGCGGTCGGCCAGCCTATGTTTTCCTGGGCAAAACCCAGTCACCTACTTGAAGATCTTGGATCTTTACCCTCAGATCAAAGTTCTTTTTGTTTCTGCTCTCTCTGGACCTTGAGGTGGCTTGGGCCTGCTCACAAGCAATTTTCAAGTTTTTCCTCAGCCTGTCCACATATCCTCTATGGGAGGACTCTGAGGTGTGATCCAAAGAGGTTCCAAAAGCCAGATCCACTGGTAGCCGGGCTTCTCGACCGAACATTAATCGATAAGGTGAATAACCCGTGGCATCACATTTGGTGCTATTATAGGCATGGACCAATGCAGTGATATGTCTACTCCAGTGGGGCTTTTGCTCTGCGATTAATGTTCCCAAAATATTCAGGAGGGTCCGGTTGAACCTTTCTGGCTGAGGATCCCCTTGTGGGTGATAGGGGGTGGTTCTTGACTTCTGTATGCCCAAAGACTACAGCAGTTCTTTTATTAATCTACTCTCAAAGTCTCTTCCCTGATCCGAGTGTATCCTTTGAGGTAATCCGTAATGGACGAAGAACTTCTCAACAAGAGCCTTTGCCACCGTGATTGCTTGCTGATCTCTAGTGGGGAATGCCTGGGCATATCAGGTGAAATGGTCTGTCACCACCAAGATGTCCCCTTGTCCACTCAAGTCATTTTTCAAACAGAGAAAGTCTATGCAAACCAGGTCCATCGGGGCCCTGGCTTTCCAGATGGCCCATTGGGGCAGCCCTCTGTGGCAAAGTCTTGCACTGTATGCACATGAGGCAGGAATGACAGTAACTCTCCAATTCTTTTCTCGTGTGGGGCCAGTAGAATCTGTCTTTTACTAATTGTAAAGTCCTTTCGGCTCCCAGATGACCATGGTGGTCATGTAAGGCAATTAGTACCCTCTCTGTGCTTTTCTGGGAAGAGCAACTGCCACTTTTCTTCTGGATCGTCAGAGGGGCCCCTTCGGTAGACCACTCCCTGCTGCAATTGCAACCGATCCCATTCCTTTAGCAACAGCCGGGTTTTCTTTACAAAGACTCCTTTGCAGTACATCAGGCTGTTGACATTCCAATGCCTTCCGCACCAGTCCACACAATGGGTCTTCTTCTTGATCTTTCCTGAGATCCTTCCTGGACAGCTTGGGAAGACTCTCTTGCAGTACTTGGGAGACATCACAATAGCATCTGGGGACTCCTGCTGCATATACTCCTACATCTTCGGCTCGGCCCCACCCTTTCCATAGTTACTTGTCACCTCACATAGGGCTCTGGCTCCTTCAGGAGTGAGCTGGGTCCAGTCTTCTGAGGAACTCAAGGGGTCATGAGGCCTTCTGGATAGAGCATCCGCATCTCGGTTACCAACTCCTGGTCTGTACTTCAGGCTGAAGGTAAAAGCCTAACAGAGCAGCGAGACACCTGTGACCAGTGGCATCCAGCTTGGCAGTAGTGAGCAGGTATGTAAGGGGGTTGTTGTCCGTCTTCACCACAAATTAAGCCCCATACAGGTAGTCCTTTAACTTGTCTACCACTGCCCACTTCAGAGCCAGGAACTCCAGCTTGTGGGTTGGATAGTTCTTTTCAGCAGGAATCAGACTTCGGCTTACATAAGCAACGGGTCGCAGAGACCCTTCGTGCTCTTGGTAAAGCACTCCCCCCAGCCCGTCCCGACTGGCATCTACATGCAGCTCGTAAGGCTTGGTAGGGTCTGCATAGGCCAACACCAGAGCAGTGGTGAGGCTCCACTTTAGCCGTGAAAGCTTCCTCACACTCTGGAGTCCACTGATTCTGCATGGACTCTTTCTTCCTTCTGGGTCCTTCTTTTGGCTTCCCGGACCATTCCGGGTCTTCACCAGCCTCTTCTTGGTTCTTCAGGAGCTCAGTGAGTGGGTGGGCTATTTTTGCGAACCCTTCCACAAAACTTCTATAGTATGAGCAGAACCCTAATGCGGTGTACACACGAAGGGACTATCCCGCGGGATTATCCTCTGAACCCAAGTCCAGCGGATAATCCCCTCGTGTGTGGGCGCCGGCGGACTTTTTGGCGCCAAAGTCCGGCGGACCAAAGTTTTAAGTTTGGTTATAAAATTATCCGCTGGACTTGGCAGTCCGGCGGACAATCCCGCCGTTAGTAGGCTAGTCCGCCGGACTTTTGAAATGAACGGACTTACCGCTCGTCGGCAAGTCCGTTCATTTAGCATGTGACTTCAGGTTACGTAGCTAGCGTAGGCAGTAAATGCCGTCGCGCTAGCTCTGTAAGCTGGCATGGATTTAAAGGGACTCCCCACGCCGAAAAAACGGAGTGGGGGTTCCCCCCAAATCCATGTCAGACCCTTATCCGAGCATGCAGCCTGGCCGGCCAGGAAAGGGGTGGGGACGAACGAGCGCCCCCCCTCCTGAGCCGTACCAGGCCGCGTGCCCTCAACATGGGGGGTGCCCTGGGGAAAGGGGGGCCTTGCGGCCCCCCCACCCCAAAGCACCTTGTCCCCATGTTGATGAGGACAAGGGCCTCTTCCCGACAACCCTGGCCGTTGGATGTCGGGGTCTGCGGGCGGGGGATTATCGGAATCGGAATTCTTCTTCTTCCGATGTTGACTCGTCGCTCCCTCTGGCCGGAATGCCAGAGCCGCGCTGTGCTGGCACTTATATAGGGACAAGGGGACAGGGTCACATGCTCATGTCACATGGTGACCCCGCCCCCTTGTGATGTCACAGTCCCAGCATCCTCCGGGACTGTGACATTGCAAGGGGGCGGGGTCACCATGTGACATGAGCATGTGACCCTGTCCCCGTGTCCCTATATAAGTCCCAGCGCAGCGCGGTTCTGGCACTCTGGGCAGAGGGAGCGACATGTCAACATCGGAAGAAGAACAAGAAGAAGAACAAGAAGAAGAATGCGGCGCGGAAGACGACGACCGCCGCAAGAACAGAAGAGACCCCCGGAAGAGGTAGCTGGACTTCTCCGCTCGTGAAAGAGCTAGGTAAAAGAGCAGAAGAGAGCGGAGGAGTCCGGCGAGAAGACCCCCAAGACGGAAGAAGACCCCCGGAGCAGTGCAATAAAATATTTTTTCAAAAGTGTGTGTGTTTTTGTACTTTACATTTTACACCTTAGGTGAATGAGTAGGGGTACATCGTACCCCATACTCATTCACATAGGGTGGGGGCCGGGATCTGAGGGCCTCCTTATTAAAGATTCCGATAAGCCCCCGCCCGCAGACCCCGACAACCAACGGCCAGGGTTGTCGGGAAGAGGCCCTTGTCCTCATCAACATGGGGACAAGGTGCTTTGGGATGGGGGGGCTGCACGGCCCCCCTTTCCCCAGGGCACCCCCCATGTTGAGGGCACGCGGCCTGGTACGGCTCAGGAGGGGGGCGCTCGTTCGTCCCCACCCCTTTCCTGGCCGGCCAGGCTGCGTGCTCGGATAAGGGTCTGACATGGATTTGGGGGGACCCCCACGCCGTTTTTCGGCGTGGGGATTCCCTTTAAATCCATGCCAGGTGACGGAGCTAGCGCGCAGGCATTTACTGCCTACGCTAGCTACGTACCTGAAGTTACGTTTGAAATGAACGGACTGCTCCGTGTGTGGGCAAGTCCGTTCATTTTCAAAAGTCCCGCAGACTTTGTCCAGCGGATTGTCCGCCGGAGAAGTCCGGGCGTGTGTGTGGGCAAGTCACACGCTCGGAAGTCCGGCCATGTGTGGGGAAGTCCCGCCGGACTAGGTCCAGCGGACAATCTGCCGGACAAGGTCCGGCGGACAAAGTCCGAACGTGTGTACGCCGCATAAGAATGACCTGAATTCAGTTACGTTGGAGGGCCTGGGTCAAGCAGTGACAGCTTCCAACTTTTTCGGATCAGTGGCTACTACCTCTTCAGACACAATGTGTCCCAAATAAGTCACTGAGGGTTGATAGAACTGGCATTTCTCCATACAGAGTTTCAAGCCCTCCTTGTGGAGTCTCTTCAGAACTTTTTCCAGGCGTTCCTCATGCTCTTCCAACGTTCTTCCGAATACTATTATGTCATCCAGGTAGACCAGTACTTCTATTAAGTTCATGTCACCCACTGTTTTTTCCATCAGTCTCTGGAAAGTTGCTGGGGCCCCAGACAATCCTTGAGGCATTCAGTTGAACTAAAAAAAAAACTACTGGGGTGATGAAGGCAGTCTTCTCCCTATCTTAGGGGCACATATGGATCTGATAGTACCCACTCTTCAGATCCAGCACGCTGAGCCACTTGGCCCCCGACAGGCTCTGTAGGGCATCCTCTATCCGGGGAGTGGTGTACTGATTGGGAATAGTCCTTCTGTTTAGGGTTCTATAGTCGATGCACAGGCGCAGAGACCCATTCTTCTTTCTCACCACTACTATTGGGGAGGCGTATGGGCTCCTGGACTCCCGAATAATGCCTGTTCTCTTCAGTTCAGCCAACTGCTCCCTCAGGTCTTCCAGATCTCCCAGTGGGATTCACTGACCCTTTCTTTAAAGGGTCTGTTCTCCTGCAGGCGGATTCGATGAGTGGCACGTTTAGCTAGTCCCACGTCAAATTCACTTTTAGAGAAAGCATCCTTCCATCTTAGCAGTTGGGCTTTGGCTCTTTCCCTCCAGGCAGGGGTGAGTTGTGTATTCTCAGGACAGAACTCCTCCAGGGGAATCTCTGTCCTGCTCTCTTCCTCTTGGTTACCCATTGAAACTGGAGAGGCTGAGCTAACCTGTCCCAGTAGCAATCTAGGGTGGCATCTTCACTGGGGTAGTTCCCGTGTTACGGATACTGGCGGGAATTTTCCCGTGGGCCTTCTTCAGTGTTCTGGTGGGCAGCACTTCTGGGATGAGCTCTAACCCCTTCTTGTTTCCTTGACTTGCACTTTCAAGGAGGACGAAAGGCCCTGGGTTCTTTCAACTCAGCTTGACAAGGGCCCTTAGGCAGAATTTTCCACCAGGCGGGACCCACTTTTCTCTACTCCCCAAGAGCCAGACTTTCCCTACTGCTTCTTCAGGGGTCTCTTCTTCTTGCTTGAGATTTCTGTAGGTCTGGACCAGCATCGGGTGTATTTTAGTAGGGGAGGGTCTTTGTTTGACCACCAGCTGAATGAGGAGCCTTCTCACCAAGTCAGTGTTCGTCCCAATAATCAGGGAACTCTTGACGGCCCATGGGGGGCGAGGGCACACTACGATTAGGGTGTCAAACGTCTCTGCCTTTCCCGCTGCCTTTTCCTTCCTGAGTCTGACTGACAGGTAACCGTCATATGGGAAGTTCTGGGTGCCTAACCCCCATATTTCCAGTTCCTCTAATTTCTGTAGTGGTAAGTGCTTGAGATGTCGGTCGTAGAAGTCCCTGTATAGCAAGGTTACTTGGGCTCCTGTGTCCAGCAGTGCTTTCGTGTAGATCCCCTCAACTTAGATGGGGACAATTGGAGAAGGTCCCACCAGTTTGGGGGGAATCCCACTCTTTGGGGTACCTTTGGCCTGTTTGGTGGCCCTTATTTCCCCCCCTTCAGCTTTGGGGGGTCTTTCTTTCCACTGCTTTACTATGCCTCTTGGGATTTCAGGTGTGGGAGTCAGTGTAAGGTCTTTTTCAGTAGCCGGGCACCCAGTGGACTCCTTCACTGGGGCCCTCTGAAGTTTTCCGCCGGTTGCTTGAACTTCATTTCAGCCACTGGACTTGGGCACACTGGTCTGAAATGTCCTTCTCCTCCACATTTGAAGAAAATTCTCATGTGGGTTTGGTAGGGCGATCAGGGGTCTCCAGAGTTTCTTTCGGTAGAGTCTTTTCTAAGTGGGGGTTTGCCAGCTGAGTCAGTCATCAGCATTGTCATCATTTTCAGTATCTCTCTCTGGGACTGGAGTAACTTTTCCAGCCCAGTCTGACTTGCGGAAAGGTGATGATTAGGCGAGAGCCATGATCCTTGTTCAGCCCATGCTGCCAGTGCACTGAGTTCCCAGACATCTGAGGGGGCATCTACTTGCTGCACCTTAACAGAAAAGGGGCTAGGGGAATGAAGTTTCATCTGGTGTGGAGGGATCTTCCAAGTACTGCTTCAGAGCCACCTTGATATGATCACTCTTCAATCCTGTGGTCACTGACCTCCAGAATTTCTGTTTTATTAGCTCCTCTCCAAAGTGATCTCTGAGCCCTTCTTCCTGTGTGGCTGACAGCAGGCGGTCCTTGAGTTCCATGGCCCGGAATAGGAAGTTCTGGGAAGTCTCGTTATCATCCTGAGTAATGTTTATCAGTTTATGATACAACTCTGGGGTATCCTCCTCCTCATAGAAGCTCCTTAGAACCCTCATCAGCTGATTCAGGGCCATTCCAGCTTTCCTTTTCAACATAGCCCTGACACTTGACCCGGGACTGATAGCATGGATTACCGTCTCCTTAATTTCAGAATCCAAGTATCCTTTCTCTGACCTCAATTCTACTTGGTGTAAGAGACCGATGTATGTCAGTTTGTCTTACTGCCCCTTTTCTCCTATTTGACCGTCTATACGGAAGTCTTTCCGGATGGCGCATCTTCTGCACTTGTTTAGGGCTCTCAGTCATCTGGCTATCAGGTTGACCTTCTAGAGAGGCGCATGCTCCACTAATGCGTTCAGTCATGAGGCTGGAGGCCTCATGAAATTACACATTCATTTCCTCAAAGTGTTAAAGGCTTTCAGCTGCTTCTGAGTTGGGGAGTCCCACACTTTCTTTCTTGGGTGTGTCAGAAGAAATTCCATTCTTTCAGACAGTTTGATGCTGGCACCATGGAAGTTTTCAGGGATATCCTGTCTCCACTCTATCAATGCGTAGGTGCAGTCAGTTTCATGGCCTGGCCTCACTGAGACCACTTAAGCTTTTTTGTCTGGGGACAATGTCTGTACCACCTCTTTAATTTCCTTCTCTCCCCAGTCACTTCCTGGAAACTCAATGGCCACACTTGCTTCTGAGCATATCCCTTCTGCTTCACACCACTGGACTGCCTTGGCGGGATCCATAATAACAAGTGGGGGCGGAGTCTCTGTTGAGTGACAGTGATTCCAGGTGAGCTGCTAGTTTGAATTAGGCCTGCACTCTATCAGAAAAACCCCTCTGACTTGACTCTATCCCCTTGGCACAGCTGTGGTGCAATGCAATACAGTACAACATAAAACAGTATAAAGTACCTCAGGATCCTCTGGCTCCACTTAGTGGGGAAAAACAGCACGCCACACTGTAACTGTAAACTTAACCAGGAATACTTTTACTGAAGGTATATCAAAACAGGTGGTTACAGAGGTTGCACTGTCACCCCAACATAGGGTGTCAGTACAACATTTATATATATATATATATATATATATATATATATATGCAATTACAATATGGAAAACATATAACACATATATCCTATGTATCTAAACATGGGAGCTCCCACTACTTAAAGTTTTATGTGAGACCTCACTTAAAGTACTTTCTCCTTTATCTTCTTTCTTCGCCAGCTTAAGTGGTTCCTCAGATATTTGTAATCCAAAAGGTAGGGGAAAAGTTAACTTAGGAAGCTCCGGGTGTAACTGCAAGAACTTATGCACAACGCTTGGGCACTAAAGTGAAGTAGGCCTCAAGCCTGCTCAATGTCAGTTGCTCTGATTCGCTTCAGTGGAACAACAGGCTCCAGCAAGGCCTGTGAGTGAGTCTAACTGCGTGCAACAAATGATAAACGGTGGGCCGCAACCCACTCACCAACTGGATCGGAGTTCTGGATGATGACTTTGATCCAGCAACTGCAGCTTGCTTCTGGATCAGCTGGACAGACGCTCCGTGTCACTCCGCTAGATAGAAACCGGTCCTCTGATGCACCGACTAGCGTCTCTGGGCCTTGTCAATCCGGTCACCGACTGTCAGGCTCCATCTAGTCACCTCGCAAACAGGCAGGCTTGCAGTCTGCAGTGACTATCTGTCGCTGTCTCCGGGGAACCTCCTCACAGATCCGCACAGGCAGGCAGCGTGGTCCCAAGAGACCAAATATGGCTGCTGCAGTCCTTTTTATACCCTACCCAGCATGCACTGTATAAGAGAGTGTTCATGGGTAGGTCACACAGACTCCTGGGTAACAAGGTCAACCTTCTAAATCAAAACAACAGTACTTCCTGTAATTGTCTTTTGTGCTTGTTTTGTAATCATCGTATCAGTGCATTACCAGATTTGGTCACTAGATGGCTCCAAACACTGAACCATAGCAATGCCCATAGACTATACATTAC
Source organism: Lithobates sylvaticus (assembly GCA_028564925.1). Lineage (NCBI taxonomy): Eukaryota > Metazoa > Chordata > Amphibia > Anura > Ranidae > Lithobates > Lithobates sylvaticus. The sequence goes on along the minus strand of CM053026.1, from coordinate 19,144,966 downwards.
TATACACATAACCACATTAATAAACAAATATGTCCCTGCTACACTTGAAAAGTATACTGCATCTTTAAAAATGAATAATTCTATCTAAATACTGAGAGTGTACTGGATATAAAAATAAAAGAATAAACTAACTTTATTAGATCAGCTACACTGCCTGTTAGAGATGTCCTATTTTCAGACTGATGTTACTATTCTTCTGTTCTTTGTTCCATAGTGTAAATCGGTGTCAGTCGATGTGTATAAAGCTCCGGTGATTGTGTCTCCTCCTGGGCAGATCTGCTGGTGACTGAGAGGACCTGCTGTGTGCCATGAAATGCTCTCCTCTCCTCTGTGTCTGTTATCTGCTGATACTCGTCATCCCCATCACATACTATGGAGTTGTATGGACCCGGAGCTCAGCACCTCAATGTAGACTTACTATGGCAAAGCCAAGGTTTAAGTATGAATATCACAAGGAAGGAGATGTCATCATCGGAGGATTAATCTCTGCTCATATGCACAGCCAATATTCATATCGTATTCATTTTGGGAGTCGTGGTTTAGTTCCTCCACCAGACGATTATGTGTGTGGAGGGTAAGTCTCTTTTTCTCATATTTGCTCTCTCTGTATAACTTAAGGAAAATTACATTTTTCATTGTCACTGTAATATTTTATGAACATTTACAGCTGTTTTTACTGATGTTTTATATATTTTCTCATTATTTGGTTACAGTCTGTGTTGCACCAATATACAATGATTACATTTGTCTTCCATCATATTTTATCTCCGGGCCATGCTGGGATTTCTGATAAATAACCATGTTATGTATGTAGTTATGGCTCCTGCAGACTGAAAATCTCAATGGTTCTTTATTGCCAGGAGAGAGGGAGAGAGAGAGAGGGATAGAGGGAGGGGGTGTGCTGTCATGTAATAGCTGTGTGTATGATCTTCTACTTATCAGGGCAGATCACAGTAAAGACTATTCACAACATAGCAATAAGCCAGCCTGGGGAAAACTTTACATGTATAAATCAGTGGATCTGACACTTAACAAATACTCATTGCACGTGAATATTCACTGCAGCTAAATGTGTTTTAAATGACAATGATTGAGTATCCAACAGTGAATGTTTGTAAAAGTCACTTGTACTGCTTTATAAATATGACCCTTAGGGTTTCCTCGCCATTTGCTGTCACTAGGGATGAGCTGAAATCGAGGTTTGCATTAAACTTTCAGCCTCCTGTGTGACTGGATCCAAGCATCGTATATAGAAGTTGTATTTGCACGTTGTAATATGTTATGTTTTATAACGTTCTGCTTTCAATGGTTCTTAAGGAAGCAGAGGGTGCCAACACCTGGCACATCCCTAGGAACTGTTGGCATCAATGAATATTGCCTTACATGACCATATGTGTTGAATGATGGAACCACTCTCCTCGCTCATCCCCTTATATACTTAGAGAAAGTCATTTGGTGAGGAGTAGCGTCAGGATCCATGTTCGGTGCCGGGTCGGGTTTTCTGTTCGATGAGTCGGCTGGCATCTTGATTGATAATAGATTTATAACAAGGGACATTTTTGGGGGATATTTTTTTTTTTTTTAAAAGGACTTGTAAAAGGTTTTAGTTTCTATATTTCTAGGTTACATCTTCTTTTTGTTGTGAATGGCTAGGGGTACTTTTTAATGTGGGAGGGGGGGGGCATCTGGGGGTTTCTTATTATTAAAAGGAGCTTCCAGATCCTGATAAGATCCCTGCTTGCCAACCCCTCACAACCACTGGGTCAGTAATGTGGGGATAAGATGCTTTGCCAGGGGGTGCCCTGATACGGTATGGTTCAGGAGGGGGGCTCACCCCTTTCCAAGTCAACCAGGCCCCATGCCTAGATTAAGGGTTTGGTACAAATTTTTAGGGGGGGCCTCATGCATTTTTTTTATCTGTACCGGACTCAAAGAATAAAACCTTTTTTTCATTCTTGCTGTTGGATGTGCTACATTTACAAAGAAAAATATGAAACAGTTTAACTACTTGGTGCTGCTGTACACATACAGTATTTCACAAAAGTGAGTACACCCCTCACATCTTTGTAAATATTTTATTCTATCTTTTCATGTGACAACACTGAAGAAATGACACTTTGCTACAATGTAAAGTAGTGAGTGTACAGCTTGTATAACAGTGTAAATTTGCTGTCCCCTCAAAATAACTCAACACACAGCCATTAATGTCTAAACTGCTGGCAACAAAAAGTGAGTACACCCCTAAGTGAAAATGTCCAAATTGGGCCCAATTAGCCATTTTCCCTCCCCGATGTCATGTGACTCGTTAGTGTTACAAGGTCTCAGGTGTGAATGGGGAGCAGGTGTGTTAAATTTGGTGTTATCATCACTCTCACACTTTCATACTGGTCACTGGAAGTTCAACATGACACCTCATGGCAAAGAACCCTCTGAGAATGTTAAAAAAGAATTGTTGCTCTACATAACGATGGCCTAGGCTATAAGAAGATTGCCAATACCCTGAAACTGAGCTGTAGCATGGTGGCCAAGACCATACAGTGGTATAACAGGACTAGGGATGAGCCGAACACCCCCGGGTTCGGTTCGAACCAGAACCTTCGAACGGACCGAAAGTTCGCGCGAATTTTCGAACCCTATACGTTATAATGGACGCGAACGTTCGAAATCAAAAGTGCTAATTACAACGGCCAATATGCATGTTAATGTCATAAAACAGGTTTGGGGACCCGGGTCCTGCCCCAGGGGACATATATCAATGCAAAAAGAACTTTTAAAAACTAACGTTTTTTCGGGAGCAGTCATTTTAATGATGCATAAAGTGAAAAAAAAAAAAGTGACATTTTCCTTTAAATATGGTACCTGGGGGGTGTCCAAAGTATGCCTGTGAAGTGGCATGTGTTTCCCGTGTTTAGAACTGTCCTTGCACAAAATGACATTTGTAAAGGAAAAAAAGAAGCCATTTAAAACCACTTGCGGCTTTAGGTTTGATCTTAAGTAGAATCTGAACAGGTACATTATGAAGTGTAGCTCCATCCCAAAAAAATCTATTTTTAAGCTTTTTGGAGAACATAGGGAGGGGTTATCACCCCTGTAACATTTGCTGTCTTTGCACATCTGTTCAGAACATGTCACCTCACTTTCCGTCCCAATGACAAATGTTTTTGGAAAAGTGGGGTTTTAATTGAAACAAGGATTGGTGATAAAGTATCAGTAGAGAGGAGATACCTTTTTCCCAAATTAAATCTAACAGGATAGAATTTCCCTTCCTAGGGGTAGATTTCCTCTCACTTCCTGTTTTCTCTTTCCATTTGCAAGTAGGAGTCGTTTGTAAGTTGGATGTTTGAAAGTAGGGGCCTGGCGTATATACTCTGCAGAAATTTGCCCTATTAGATGTTGGTGTAGCCACAAGACTGGTGGGCACAGGAATGGGCCCTGCTGTGAGTTAATAGATCAAGATTTGTAATTGCATGCACCTGTTGAACAGGGCAGAAAAATTGGGGGTGGTGGTGGTGGTGGTGGTGGACGGTTTTGCCACAAGACTGTAAGCTCTCACAGTTACTCTTGGTGGGCGCAGGAATGGGCCCTGCTGTGAGTTATTAGATCAAGATTTGTAATTGCAAGCACCTGATGAACAGGGCAGAAAAATTGGGCCTTTGGCGGTGGTGGTGGACGGTGTTGCCACAAGACTGTAGGCCCTCATAGTTACTCTTGGTGGGCGCAGGAATGGGCCCTGCTGTGAGTTATTAGATCAAGATTTGTAATTGCAAGCACCTGATGAACAGGGCAGAAAAATTGGGCCTTTGGCGGTGGTGGTGGACGGTGTTGCCACAAGACTGCAGGCCCTCATAGTTACTCTTGGTGGGTGCAGGAATGGGCCCTGCTGTGAACTATTAGATCAAGATTTGTAATTACCCGCCCCTGTTAAACAGGGGCTGAAAAATTGTGCCTTAGGCACTGGTGCTGGTGCCACAACACTGCAACCCCTCACAGAGACTGTACTTGGAGCACAGCAGTCACACGTGTTGCGAAGCATTTTTTTAAAAAATTGTAAGTACACGCCCCTGTTAAACAGGGGCTGAAAAATTGTGCCTTAGGCACTGGTGCTGGTGCCACAACACTGCAACCCGGCCCTCACAGATACTGTACTTGGAGCACAGCAGTCACACGTGTTGCGAAGCATTTTTTTAAAAAATTGTAAGTACACGCCCCTGTTAAACAGGGGCTGAAAAATTGTGCCTTAGGCACTGGTGCTGGTGCCACAACACTGCAACACGGCCCTCACAGAGACTGTACTTGGAGCACAGCAGTCACACGTGTTGCGAAGCATTTTTTTTAAAAATTGTAAGTACACGCCCCTGTTAAACAGGGGCTGAAAAATTGTGCCTTAGGCACTGGTGCTGGTGCCACAACACTGCAACACGGCCCTCACAGAGACTGTACTTGGAGCACAGCAGTCACACGTGTTGCGAAGCATTTTTTTTAAAAATTGTAAGTACACGCCCCTGTTAAACAGGGGCTGAAAAATTGTGCCTTAGGCACTGGTGCTGGTGCCACAACACTGCAACACGGCCCTCACAGAGACTGTACTTGGAGCACAGCAGTCACACGTGTTGCGAAGCATTTTTTTTAAAAATTGTAAGTACACGCCCCTGTTAAACAGGGGCTGAAAAATTGTGCCTTAGGCACTGGTGCTGGTGCCACAACACTGCAACACGGCCCTCACAGAGACTGTACTTGGAGCACAGCAGTCACACGTGTTGCGAAGCATTTTTTTTAAAAATTGTAAGTACACGCCCCTGTTAAACAGGGGCTGAAAAATTGTGCCTTAGGCACTGGTGCTGTGGCATGGATCATTGAGGAGGAGGAAGAGGATAGTCAGTGAACATAAGAGGACAGTCACTCAGCATCAGCATAGGCAGTCTTGAAGGGATGTGACATTAAAAATTATTCGGTTATATCCGCCTCAGGTGCCTGGTAGCTGGTGGTGATCCAAGACTGATTCATTTTGATGAATGTCAGTCGATCAACCGAGGCGGTGGACAGGCGCACCCTATGATCAGTCACAAATCCTCCAGCAGCACTGAATGTGCGTTCGGAAAGAACGCTGGAGGCAGGACAGGCCAGTAGCTCAATTGCATACTGTGCAAGCTCTGGCCAGTGATCCATCCTCAGGACCCAGTAAGCCAGAGGATTTTCGGTGGGAAAGGTGTCCAAGTCTGACCTTGCCCCAAGGTATTCCTGCACCATGTATATCAGACGCTGGCGATGGTTGCTGGAACCGATCATACCTTGGGGCTGCGGACTAAAAAATTGTCTGAACGCATCGGTCAGACGTCCACCTTCCCCACCGCTCCTTCTGCCACTGACCGAAGCCTCAGCAACTCGTCGCCCAGGACCAGGAGTTTGTAGCCTCCCAGTTTCTGGGAACGCGTTGCACAGACCTTTCTGCAAGGCCTCCCTGAGATGTCTCATCCTCTGCTCCCTCTGCGACGGCAAGATAAGGTCCGCAACCTTACCCTTGTACCGCGGATCAAGGAGAGTGGCCAGCCAGTAATGGTCCCTCTCCTTGATCCGAAGAACACGAGGATCCTTCCGCAGGCTTTGCAGGATCAGGGAGGCCATGCAGCGTAGGTTAGCTGAGGCATTCGGTCCGGAGTCTTCTGGGTCACTGAGGATGACATGATCGCCAGCCACCTCCTCCCAGCCACGTACAAGTCCACTGGCTTGTTGGGACTGTACATCATCCCTAAAAGACTGCTGCTGCTGATGCTGAGTGCCAGGCTCCACCTCCATGCTCACACAATCCTCCTCCTCCTCCTCCTCCTCCTCCTCCTCCTCATCCTCTTCCTGTGTGATGGGTGGGACAGAAGGAACACTGTCCGGATAAAGGGGGCCTTGAGAGGCAAGGAAGTCCTCCTCTTCCTGCCTCTGTTCTGCCTCAAGTGCCCTGTCCATTATCCCACGCAGCGTATGCTCCAACAGGTGGACAAGAGGGACAGTGTCACTGATGCATGCACTGTCACTGCTCACCATCCTCGTGGCCTCCTCAAATGGTGAGAGGACAGTGCATGCATCCCTGATCATGCTCCACTGACGTGGGGAAAAAAAACCAAGCTCCCCTGACCCTGTCCTGGTGCCGTAGTCGCAAAGGTACTCATTGATGGCCCTCTGCTGCGTGTGCAGTCGCTGCAGCATGGCCAACGTTGAGTTCCACCTGGTGGGCATGTCAGATATTAGGCGGTTCTTGGGCAGGTTCAGCTCCTTTTGCAGCTCAGTCAGCCGAGCACTGGCATTATAAGATCGGCGGAAATGCACACAGACTTTCCTGGCCTGCCTCAGGACATCCTGTAAGCCTGGGAACCTGCCCAAGAACCGCTGCACCACCAGGTTGAGGACGTGAGCCATGCAGGGCACATGGGTGAGCTGCCCCTGTCGCAGGGCGGAGAGGAGGTTGGTGCCATTGTCAGAAACGACCATTCCTGGCTTAAGCTGACGTGGCGTCAACCACCTCTCGGCCTGCCCCTGCAGAGCTGCCAGAACCTCTGGCCCAGTGTGGCTCCTGTCCCCCAAACACACCAGCGCAAGCACGGCATGGCATCTTTTTGCCTGCGTACTTGCGTAGCCCCTTGTACGCCTACGGAGCACCGCTGGTTCCAAGGACAGAGCACTGGAGGAAGAAGAAGAGGAGGGGGTGGAGGAGAGAGGTGTGTCACAACCAGTAGCAGTAGTCGCGTTTTGGAGGCGTGGTGGCGGAACAACCTCCAACACTACTGCACCTTGTCCTGCATCCCTCCCAGCTGCCAATAGAGTGACCCAATGGGCCGTGAAAGAAAGGTACCGTCCCTGTCCATGCCTGCTGGACCATGAGTCAGCGGTAATATGCACCTTACCGCTGACCGCCCTGTCCAGCGAGGCATGGACATTGCCCTCCACATGCCGGTAGAGAGACGGAATCGCCTTCCGCGAGAAAAAGTGGCGTTTGGGAACCTGCCACTGAGGAACCGCACATTGAACAAACTCACGGAAGGGGGCCGAGTCTACCAACTGAAAAGGCAGCAGTTGAAGTGCTAGCAATTTAGCAAGGCTAGCATTCAACCGCTGGGCATGTGGATGGCTGGGAGTGTACTTCTTTCTACGGTCCAGCAGCTGGGGCAGGGAAATTTGCCTGCTGCATTCGGACGTCGGTGTACTGCAAGTACTTGGTTGTGACACACCGAATTCTACACCTTCAGTCCTCTCAGAGCAGCTTTCAGAGAGGACTGAAGGTGTAGTGGGGATGGAGATCCCAGCTGAGGAGGAGCAAGGAGAGGTCCGCTTAGTTCTTTGGTGTGGGTCTTTTATGTGTGCCTGCCAACGAGCTGCATGGCAGGTCGCCATATGTCTGGTCATGCTTGTCGTGCCCAAGCGGCTGATGTTTTGGCCACGCGAGATACGCTTGAGACAAATATTGCAAATAGCAGTGGTGCGATCTGCTGCACTCGTCTCAAAAAAGGCCCACACCAAAGAACTTTTCTGATAACGTGCAGAGGCAGCGCCCTGCACAGGCGGAGCTCTGCGGTGTTGTACAGTTGCTGTGCTGGCCTCTACCTGGCCTCCAGGGGGCATCCTGCCTCGTTGGACATGTGACGCCGCATCCTCCTCCTCCTCGTCCTCCTCCTCATCCTCTCTCCCTTGAGGCACCCACGTGGAGTCAGTGACCTCATCATCCCCTCCCTCTTCACCACTAGAGCAAACCTGGCAGTAAGCTGCAGCTGGTGGAACTGTACTGCCAGATTCCTCAAGCTGGGTATCGTCATCCGAGCCTTCGAATCGTTGGGCATCCTCCTGGAGCATGTACCCAACACTGTGCTCAAAGAGTTCGGGGGACTCCTCAGGAGGACATGGTGGGTCTAGGGAAGGGGTGGCTGATGATGCTCTGTCAGTACCCTGAGCCTGGGTGAGAGAGGATGAGGAGGATGAGGAGGGCTTGGTCATCCATTCTACCAAGCCTTCAGCATGATGCGGCTCCACATGTCCAGCTGCCGAAAACAAAGACGCGCGTGTCCCATGGCCACGTGCTGATGACGATGCACGACCACGTCCACGTCCACGGCCACGTCCACTAGAAACAGAGCCTGCCTGCCCTGTGTTCTTGGCTCTGCACGCTCTGCCTCCCCTTGGCGGTCTTCCAGCCATTGTAGTCGGTAGTCCTGTGGGTGCTGCTGAGAAGAAAATATAGGAGCTCTGTGTGATGCCACTAACACACTAGAAGTCCTATGGGTGCTTCTGCAAAGAAAATAGAGGAGCTCTGTGTGATGCCACTAACACACTAGAAGTCCTATGGGTGCTTCTGCAAAGAAAATAGAGGAGCTCTGTGTGATGCCACTAACACACTAGAAGTCCTGTGGGTGCTTATGCAAAGAAAATAGAGGAGCTCTGTGTGATGCCACTAACACACTAGAAGTCCTGTGGGTGCTTATGCAAAGAAAATAGAGGAGCTCTGTGTGATGCCACTAACACACTAGAAGTCCTGTGGGTGCTGCTGAGAAGAATATATAGGAGCTCTGTGTGATGCCACTAACACACTAGAAGTCCTATGGGTGCTTCTGCAAAGAAAATAGAGGAGCTCTGTGTGATGCCACTAACACACTAGAAGTCCTGTGGGTGCTGCTGAGAAGAATATATAGGAGCTCTGTGTGATGCCACTAACACACTAGAAGTCCTATGGGTGCTTCTGCAAAGAAAATAGAGGAGCTCTGTGTGATGCCACTAACACACTAGAAGTCCTGTGGGTGCTGCTGAGAAGAATATATAGGAGCTCTGTGTGATGCCACTAACACACTAGAAGTCCTGTGGGTGCTGCTGAGAAGAATATATAGGAGCTCTGTGTGATGACACTAACACACTAGAAGTCCTATGGGTGCTTCTGCAAAGAAAATAGAGGAGCTCTGTGTGATGCCACTAACACACTAGAAGTCCTGTGGGTGCTTCTGCAAAGAAAATAGAGGAGCTCTGTGTGATGCCACTAACACACTAGAAGTCCTGTGGGTGCTTATGCAAAGAAAATAGAGGAGCTCTGTGTGATGCCACTAACACACTAGAAGTCCTGTGGGTGCTTATGCAAAGAAAATAGAGGAGCTCTGTGTGATGCCACTAACACACTAGAAGTCCTGTGGGTGCTGCTGAGAAGAATATATAGGAGCTCTGTGTGATGCCACTAACACACTAGAAGTCCTATGGGTGCTTCTGCAAAGAAAATAGAGGAGCTCTGTGTGATGCCACTAACACACTAGAAGTCCTGTGGGTGCTTATGCAAAGAAAATAGAGGAGCTCTGTGTGATGCCACTAACACACTAGAAGTCCTGTGGGTGCTGCTGAGAAGAATATATAGGAGCTCTGTGTGATGCCACTAACACACTAGAAGTCCTATGGGTGCTTCTGCAAAGAAAATAGAGGAGCTCTGTGTGATGCCACTAACACACTAGAAGTCCTGTGGGTGCTTATGCAAAGAAAATAGAGGAGCTCTGTGTGATGCCACTAACACACTAGAAGTCCTGTGGGTGCTTATGCAAAGAAAATAGAGGAGCTCTGTGTGATGGGACTAACACACTTCAAGTCCTATAGGTGCTTCTGGGAAGAAAATATAGCTCTGTGTGTGTGATGGGACTAACACACTTCAAGTCCTATAGGTGCTTCTGGGAAGAAAATATAGCTCTGTGTGTGTGATGGGACTAACACACTTCAAGTCCTATAGGTGCTTCTGGGAAGAAAATATAGCTCTGTGTGTGTAATGGGACTAACACACTTCAAGTCCTATAGGTGCTTCTGGGAACAAAATATAGCTCTGTGTGTGTAATGGGACTAACACACTTCAAGTCCTATAGGTGCTTCTGGGAACAAAATATAGCTCTGTGTGTGTAATGGGACTAACACACTTCAAGTCCTATAGGTGCTTCTGGGAAGAAAATATAGCTCTGTGTGTGTAATGGGACTAACACACTTCAAGTCCTATAGGTGCTTCTGGGAACAAAATATAGCTCTGTGTGTGTGATGGGACTAACACACTTCAAGTCCTATAGGTGCTTCTGGGAACAAAATATAGCTCTGTGTGTGTAATGGGACTAACACACTTCAAGTCCTATAGGTGCTTCTGGGAACAAAATATAGCTCTGTGTGTGTGATGGGACTAACACACTTCAAGTCCTATAGGTGTTTCTGGGAAGAAAATATAGCTCTGTGTGTGTGATGGGACTAACACACTTCAAGTCCTATAGGTGCTTCTGGGAAGAAAATATAGCTCTGTGTGTGTAATGGGACTAACACACTTCAAGTCCTATAGGTGCTTCTGGGAACAAAATATAGCTCTGTGTGTGTGATGGGACTAACACACTTCAAGTCCTATAGGTGCTTCTGGGAACAAAATATAGCTCTGTGTGTGTAATGGGACTAACACACTTCAAGTCCTATAGGTGCTTCTGGGAACAAAATATAGCTCTGTGTGTGTGATGGGACTAACACACTTCAAGTCCTATAGGTGTTTCTGGGAAGAAAATATAGCTCTGTGTGTGTGATGGGACTAACACACTTCAAGTCCTATAGGTGCTTCTGGGAACAAAATATAGCTCTGTGTGTGTAATGGGACTAACACACTTCAAGTCCTATAGGTGCTTCTGGGAACAAAATATAGCTCTGTGTGTGTGATGGGACTAACACACTTCAAGTCCTATAGGTGCTTCTGGGAACAAAATATAGCTCTGTGTGTGTAATGGGACTAACACACTTCAAGTCCTATAGGTGCTTCTGGGAACAAAATATAGCTCTGTGTGTGTGTGATGGGACTAACACACTTCAAGTCCTATAGGTGTTTCTGGGAAGAAAATATAGCTCTGTGTGTGTGATGGGACTAACACACTTCAAGTCCTATAGGTGCTTCTGGGAACAAAATATAGCTCTGTGTGTGTAATGGGACTAACACACTTCAAGTCCTATAGGTGCTTCTGGGAACAAAATATAGCTCTGTGTGTGTGATGGGACTAACACACTTCAAGTCCTATAGGTGCTTCTGGGAACAAAATATAGCTCTGTGTGTGTAATGGGACTAACACACTTCAAGTCCTATAGGTGCTTCTGGGAACAAAATATAGCTCTGTGTGTGTGATGGGACTAACACACTTCAAGTCCTATAGGTGCTTCTGGGAAGAAAATATAGCTCTGTGTGTGTGATGGGACTAACACACTTCAAGTCCTATAGGTGCTTCTGGGAAGAAAATATAGCTCTGTGTGTGTAATGGGACTAACACACTTCAAGTCCTATAGGTGCTTCTGGGAACAAAATATAGCTCTGTGTGTGTAATGGGACTAACACACTTCAAGTCCTATAGGTGCTTCTGGGAAGAAAATATAGCTCTGTGTGTGTAATGGGACTAACACACTTCAAGTCCTATAGGTGCTTCTGGGAAGAAAATATAGCTCTGTGTGTGTGATGGGACTAACACACTTCAAGTCCTATAGGTGCTTCTGGGAACAAAATATAGCTCTGTGTGTGTAATGGGACTAACACACTTCAAGTCCTATAGGTGCTTCTGGGAACAAAATATAGCTCTGTGTGTGTGATGGGACTAACACACTTCAAGTCCTATAGGTGCTTCTGGGAAGAAAATATAGCTCTGTGTGTGTGATGGGACTAACACACTTCAAGTCCTATAGGTGTTTCTGGGAAGAAAATATAGCTCTGTGTGTGTGATGGGACTAACACACTTCAAGTCCTATAGGTGCTTCTGGGAAGAAAATATAGCTCTGTGTGTGTAATGGGACTAACACACTTCAAGTCCTATAGGTGCTTCTGGGAACAAAATATAGCTCTGTGTGTGTGATGGGACTAACACACTTCAAGTCCTATAGGTGCTTCTGGGAACAAAATATAGCTCTGTGTGTGTAATGGGACTAACACACTTCAAGTCCTATAGGTGCTTCTGGGAACAAAATATAGCTCTGTGTGTGTGATGGGACTAACACACTTCAAGTCCTATAGGTGCTTCTGGGAAGAAAATATAGCTCTGTGTGTGTGATGGGACTAACACACTTCAAGTCCTATAGGTGCTTCTGGGAAGAAAATATAGCTCTGTGTGTGTAATGGGACTAACACACTTCAAGTCCTATAGGTGCTTCTGGGAACAAAATATAGCTCTGTGTGTGTAATGGGACTAACACACTTCAAGTCCTATAGGTGCTTCTGGGAACAAAATATAGCTCTGTGTGTGTAATGGGACTAACACACTTCAAGTCCTATAGGTGCTTCTGGGAAGAAAATATAGCTCTGTGTGTGTAATGGGACTAACACACTTCAAGTCCTATAGGTGCTTCTGGGAAGAAAATATAGCTCTGTGTGTGTAATGGGACTAACACACTTCAAGTCCTATAGGTGCTTCTGGGAACAAAATATAGCTCTGTGTGTGTGATGGGACTAACACACTTCAAGTCCTATAGGTGCTTCTGGGAAGAAAATATAGCTCTGTGTGTGTAATGGGACTAACACACTTCAAGTCCTATAGGTGCCTCTGGGAACAAAATATAGGAGCTCTGCCTGCCTGCCACGAACACACTACAAGTCCTATAGGTGCTTCTGGTAACAAAATATAGGAGCTCTGCCTGCCTGCCACTAACACACTTCAAGTCCTATAGGTGCTTCTGGGAAGAAAATATAGCTCTGTGTGTGTAATGGGACTAACACACTTCAAGTCCTATAGGTGCTTCTGGGAACAAAATATAGCTCTGTGTGTGTGATGGGACTAACACACTTCAAGTCCTATAGGTGCTTCTGGGAACAAAATATAGCTCTGTGTGTGTGATGGGACTAACACACTTCAAGTCCTATAGGTGCTTCTGGGAAGAAAATATAGCTCTGCGTGTGTAATGGGACTAACACACTTCAAGTCCTATAGGTGCTTCTGGGAACAAAATATAGCTCTGTGTGTGTGATGGGACTAACACACTTCAAGTCCTATAGGTGCTTCTGGGAAGAAAATATAGCTCTGTGTGTGTAATGGGACTAACACACTTCAAGTCCTATAGGTGCTTCTGGGAAGAAAATATAGCTCTGTGTGTGTGATGGGACTAACACACTTCAAGTCCTATAGGTGCTTCTGGGAAGAAAATATAGCTCTGTGTGTGTGATGGGACTAACACACTTCAAGTCCTATAGGTGCTTCTGGGAAGAAAATATAGCTCTGTGTGTGTAATGGGACTAACACACTTCAAGTCCTATAGGTGCCTCTGGGAACAAAATATAGGAGCTCTGCCTGCCTGCCACGAACACACTACAAGTCCTATAGGTGCTTCTAGTAACAAAATATAGGAGCTCTGCCTGCCTGCCACTAACACACTACAAGTCCTATAGGTGCTTCTGGTAACAAAATATAGGAGCTCTGCCTGCCTGCCACGAACACACTACAAGTCCTATAGGTGCTTCTGGTAACAAAATATAGGAGCTCTGCCTGCCTGCCACTAACACACTACAAGTCCTATAGGTGCTTCTGGTAACAAAATATAGGAGCTCTGCCTGCCTGCCACGAACACACTACAAGTCCTATAGGTGCTTCTGGTAACAAAATATAGGAGCTCTGCCTGCCTGCCACGAACACACTACAAGTTCTATAGGTGCTTCTGGTAACAAAATATAGGAGCTCTGCCTGCCTGCCACGAACACACTACAAGTCCTATAGGTGCTTCTGGTAACAAAATATAGGAGCTCTGCCTGCCTGCCACGAGCACACTACAAGCCCCTCTTTGTCAATCAATCTTTGTAACTGAATCTATCTAACTCAATCTCTGCAAGTGAATCTCTCTATCTATCTAAATGCAGCAGACAGAGTGTCACAGAAACAGCCTGCTCAATCTGCGCCGGAACAGCATGTGACCGGCGCAGACGGCGTGGCGGCGTTTTATAGGGGGGGGCGTGTACTACAGCCCCTGAGCTGTAATTGGCTACAGGCGTCCTGCCTGTAGCCAATTATGGCTCTTCGAGTTTCCGGGGCTGTGATTGGCCAAGCATGCGGGGTCACAGTGCATGCTTGGCCAATCATCAGCCAGCAATGCACTGCGTCGGCCGCGCCGGCCGCAATGCATTGCGGGGCCGCGCGCATCACACGAACGTGATGCGAGCGGCCAAAATAGTTCTGGGCTCGCCGAGCGAGCGAACGCCCGGTGCTCGATGCGAACGTGGGTTCGCATCGAGCACCGGGCCCATCCTTAAACAGGACAGGTTCCACTTAGAACAGGCCTCGCCATGGTCCACCAAAGAAGTTGAGGTCACGTGTGAGGCATCATATCCAGAGGTTGTCTTTAGGAAATAGACATATGAGTGCTGCCAGCATTGTTGCATAGATTGCAGGGGTGGGGGGGTCAGCCTCTCAGTGCTCAGACCATACGCCGCACACTGCATCAAATTGGTCTGCATGGCTGTCATCCCAGAAGGAAGCCTCTTCTAAAGATGATGCACAAGAAAGCCCGCAAACAATTTGATGAAGACAGGCAGACTAAGGACATGAATTACTGGAACCGTGCCCTGTGGTCTGATAAAACCAAGATAAACTTATTTGGTTCAGATGGTGACAAGCGTGTGTGGGGGCAACCAGGTGAGGAGGACAAAGACAAGTGTGTCTTGCCTAAAGTCAAGCATGGTGGTGGGAGTGTCATGGTCTGGGGCTGCATGAGTGCTGCCGGCACTGGGGAGCTACAGATCATTGAGGGAACCATGAATGCCAACATGTACTGTGACATACTGAAGCAGAGCATGATCCCCTCCCTTCAGAGAATGGACCACAGGGCAGTATTCCAACATGATAACCACCCCAAACACACCTCCAAGATGGCCACGAAGTTGAGGGTAAAGGTGATGGACTGGCCAAGCATATCTCTAGACCTAAACCCTATTGGGCATCTGTGGGACATCCTCAAACAGAAGGTGGAGGAGTACAAGGTCTCTAACATCCACCAGCTCTGTGATGTCGTCATGGAGGAGGGGAAGAGGACTCCAGTGACAACCTGTGAAGCTCTGGTGAACTCCATGCCCAAGAGGGTTAAGGCAGTGCTGGAAAATAATGGTGGCCACACAAAATATTGACACTTTAGGCCCAATTTGGACATTTTCCCTTAGGGGTGTACTCACTTTTGTTGCCAGCGGTTTAGACATTAATTGTGTGTGTTGAGTTATTTTGAGGGGACAGCAAATGTACACTGTTATACAAGCTGTACACTCACTACTTTACATTGTAGACAAGTGTCATTTCTTCAGTGTTGTCACATGAAAAGATATAAAAAAAAGATTTACTAAAATGTGAGGGGTGTACTCACTTTTGTGAGGTACTGTATATATGTGGCCTCATGGAAATGGGTCTTTATTCGTGAGGCCCCATATATGTGTACCTGTGTTTGTGCTGGGAGAATGCTCACTGAGAGCTCCGGGTCTAACACTAACGATCAGGAACTGAGACTCTCGTTTCCCGGTCACCTGATCACTATAATAACCTCTGATTGGTTATCATAGTGACCGGTCACTGTGCTGTCTGTCTATTTTTTTTCTCCTCTGAAAGAAGATAAAGAAGCATTGGGGAGATTTACACAGAATCTGGTACAGCTGTGGTAGCCATCTTCTAACTTCAGCTTCATTAACCACTTCAGGACTGCCCACCGTGGATATACATCGATACTTTGACGATAAATACCATTGTTATGGAATCAAATAGCTGCCATAACCCCGGTAATTTTATTCATGGCGGGCGGTACGCTTTAGGATAAAAGTGGTCTCTGTGGCAGATTCGCCGTAAGATCACTTTTATCAGCGATGGGAGAGGTGCTCACCCCCCGCCGTCATGTCCCGGTCATCTCCGCAGGAGCCATCGGTAGCGGCGGATGCGGTCAGGTCCTTTCCTTTGATGGACAGGAAGTTGAGTGAGGCAATGATGGCCTCCACTCCACTCTGTGCCATTGGATGACGGAAGCGACATCAAACGTCACTTCCGCCCAATGGCCTTAAAGGGACAATTTCTTTTTTTATTGAATTTTTTTTTTATTGCTTTTAAGTGTAAATGTGAGATCTGAGGTCTTTTTGACCCCAGATCTCACATTAAAGAGGTCCTGTCATGCTTTTTTTCTATTACAAGGGATATAAAAGTGATGCAACTTTTTTTTTAAGGGACAGTGTAAACAATAAAAATAAAAAGTAAAATAAATACGCAGATGCGAGCTCCCACGCAGAAGCGCCGCATATATAAACGGTGTTCAAACCACACATGTGAGGTATCACCGCGATTGTTAGAGCAAAAGACCTCCTCTGTAACTCAAAACTGGTAACCTGTAGAAATTTTTAAACGTCACCTATGGAGATTTTTAAGGGCCAAAGTTTGTCGCCATTCCACGAGAGGGCGCAATTTTGAAGTGTGGCATGTTGGGTATAAATTTACTCAGCGTAACATTATCTTTCACAATATAGAAAAAATTGGGCTAACTAACTGATTTCTTATTTTTTTAATAATTTTTTTTATTTTTTTCCAAGAAAATTGCATTTGCAAGACGGCCCGCAAAAATACGGTGTGAAATAAAGTATTGCAATGGCCGCCATTTTATTCTCTAGGGTGTCTGAAAAAAAATATATAATGATTGGGGGTTCTAAGTAATTTTCTAGCAAAAAAATAAAAAAACTGATTGTAAACACCAAGTGTAAAAAGTAGGCTTGGTCCTCAACCACTTCAGCCCCGGACCAATTTGCAGCCAAAGGACCAGGCCCCTTTTTGCGATTCGGCACTTCATCGCTTTAACTGACAATTGCGCGGTCGTGCGACGGGGCTCCCAAACAAAATTGGAGTCCTTTTTTTCCCACAAATAGAGCTTTCTTTTGGTGGTATTTGATCGCCCCTGCGGTTTTTATTTTTTGCGCTATAAACAAAAATAGAGCGACAATTTTGAAAAAATGCAATATTTTTTACTTTTTGCTATAATAAATATCCCCAAAAAATATATAAAAAACTTTTTTTTTCCTCAGTTTAGGCCGATACGTATTCTTCTACATATTTTTGGTAAAAAAAAAATCGCAATTAGCGATTATTGATTGGTTTGCGCAAAAGTTATAGCGTTTACAAAATAGGGGATAGTTTTATAGCATTTTTATTATTTTTTTTTTTTTTTACTAGTAATGGCGGCGATCAGCGATTTTTATTGTGACTGCGACATTATGGCGGACACATCGGACATTTTTGACACATTTTTGGGACCATTGTCATTTATACAGAAATCAGTGCTATTTAAATGCACTGATTCCTATGTAAATGACAGTGGTAGTGAAGGAGTTAACAACTAGGGGGCAGGGAGGAGTTAGTGTGACATGTTGTTTTTATTTATACATTATCTGTGATTGGCTTGAGCAGCGATACCCGGAAGTAACCTTCCAGGTATCTGTGGAGAGATGGCTGCGGCTGGAGGGGGAGACGAGGGGGGCTTCGGAGGCCCCGATCTAAGGTGAGTGATGCATAATGAGCTAGTATGCTAGTCATACTAGCTCATTATGGATTTGTCTTGCAGGTGTTTTTTTAAAAAAAAACAAAAAAAAAGGGTTTACAACCAGTTTTAGTTTATATCCCTTCTTGTATCTTTCTATACTTGCAGGGAAGAATATGCTAATAAACAAACGTGTGTAAAAAAAAAAAGAAAGATAGTTAGATCAAGGTCTGATCTAGGTCGGTGCCAGGGTTTGTGTTAGGGTCAAGGTAAGTGTCAAAGGTCAATATAAGGATCAAAGGTCAGGGTCAAAGTTGCAGGTCAAAGATCAGGCTCCGTATATTTTGGGTGTATTTAAAAAAAGTATTTTTTAATTAGTATTAGCATCAGTGTCATTGTGTTTAAAGTGGATGTAAACCCCAATTTTTTATTATTTTTTTTTTTGATGTTATAATGTAGAGAATAAGATTTCCTTTCATTTGAGCCCAGTCTTTCCACACAGATTTACTCGAGGCCTGAGCAATCCTCTTTTATTGTTCAGTTAGAGAAATCTTGACAAAGTCCTGAAAACTTTGTCAAAAACACCCCCTTGCTGTGAGTGACAGGTGATTTACATATCTCATGCACTAGCCTGAGACAGGCACATCCTGTGTAAAAAGTTCACAATTCACATCCCCCTCCCCTCCAGCTCTCCCAGCTTTACTGTGTTTTGATTGGATGTTTCTCATCATGGGATGCAGTGAACAGTCAGCAGACTATAGACAGACAAGTGATTTAGGGGCAGGACCGTTTTTAAGGCAGGGCAAAAGGGGCAGCTGCCCTGGGTCCCATCATTGTAGTGGGGCCCAAAGCAGCTGCCTCATACTTGCCAGCTATCACAGTTTAAATTCCCTTGAAGTTTTAGTGCCGTGCTGTATCCCGATATCGCAGTGTAAACTTCTATTGCTGCTGCCCAGCTCTGCCCTATTGCCATGTTCAGATGACTCACCTGTAGACCCTGTGTTTACATGTAATTAACCTGCATTGATATGTAAATAGTGGTGGCAATAATATGTGAATAGTCGTGGACCACAGCATTGATATGTAAATAAAGGCAGCATTCATGTGTATATCATGGCCCTCTGAGGTCACATCCACCATCACTTCTGCTGAATGCTGCCCACTGGGGAGGTAAAGGAGCATGCTTGAAAGTCCTGTTCTGCAAAAGTAAGCAAATTGGAGGTGGAACCCGTCTTCAAAACAAAAAAGGAAAATTGATGTTAGGCGCCTCAATACATCTTTTCTCCTTTATCTCGGCGCAAAAGAATGGTATAAATCTCCCAAGCAGGCAGTAATTAGAATAATGTAGGTTGCCCTGTAGCAGCCGCTTATCAAAAAGACATATAGACTATTTTAAAACGGTAAATAAAATTATCAATTGCAAGTTCATTAAAAATCCTATCACCATTTAGCAGCGCTCATCTGGGTGATCTTTATCACCAGAAATAGTTATATAAATATACACAGGTGTTTAACCACTTTAGCCCCGGACCAATTGTCAGCTTAAGGACCAGAGGTCTTTTTTCAATTTCGCACTGCACTACTTTAACTGGTAATTGCGCGGTCATGCAATTTTGTAACCAAACGAAATTTGCGTCCTTTTCTTCCCACAAATAGAGCTTTCTTTTGATGGTATTTGATTGCCTCTGTGATTTTTATTTTTTGCGATATAAACGGAAAAGGAGCGAAAATTTTGAAAAAAAAAGAGATTTTCTACTTTTTGTTAT
Source organism: Lithobates sylvaticus (assembly GCA_028564925.1). Taxonomy (NCBI): domain Eukaryota; kingdom Metazoa; phylum Chordata; class Amphibia; order Anura; family Ranidae; genus Lithobates; species Lithobates sylvaticus. The sequence goes on along the minus strand of CM053026.1, from coordinate 19,125,731 downwards.
AAAAAAAATCTAATAAACTCAATTTTAGTCAAACATTTGGGCCAAAATGTATTCAGCCACATGTCTTTAGTAAAAAAAAATGCCAATAAGCGTATATTTATTGGTTTGCGCAAAAGTTATAGCGTCTACAAACTAGAGTACATTTTCTGGAATTTACACCGCTTTTAATTTATGACTGCCTATTTCATTTCTTGAGGTGCTAAAATGGCAGAGAAGTACAAAACCCCCCCAAATGACCCCATTTTGGAAAGTAGACACCCCAAGCTATTTGCTGAGAGGCATGTTGAGCCCATTGAATATTTTTTTTTTTTAGTCCCAAGTGATTGAATAAAGACAAAAATAAAAAAGATTTTTTTTTTTTTCAAAAAGTTGTCACTAAATGATATATTGCTCACACATGCCATAGTTATATGTGGAATTGCACCCCAAAATACATTTTGCTGCTTCTCCTGAGTATGGGGATACCACATGTGTGGGACTTTTTGGGAGCCTAGCCGCGTACGGGGCCCCGAAACCCAAGCACCGCCTTCAGGATTTCTAAGGGTGCAAATTTTTGATTTCACTCCTCACTACCTATCACCGTTTCGAAGGCCATAAAATGCCAAAATAGCACAAAACCCCCCCAAATGACCCCATTTTGGAAAGTAGACACCCCAAGCTATTTGTTGAGAGGCATGGTGAGTATTTTACAGCTCTCATTTGTTTTTGAAAATGAAGAAAGTAAAGAAAAAAAAAAAATTTTTTTCTTTTTTCAATTTTCAAAACTTTGTGACAAAAAGCGAGATCTGCAAAATACTCACAATACCTCTCAGCAAATAGCTTGGGGTGTCTACTTTCCAAAATGGGGTCATTTTGGGGGTTTTTATGCCATCTGGGCATTCCATGGCCTCCGAAACTGTGATTGGCAGTGAGAAGTGAAATAAAAAAATTACACCCTTAGAAAGCCTGAAGGCGGTGATTGGTTTTTGGGGTTCCGTACGCAGCTAGGCTCCCAAAAAGTCCCACACATGTGGTATCCCCGTACTCAGGAGAAGCAACAGAATGTATTTTGGGGTGTATTTCCACATATGCCCATGACATGTTTGAGCAATATATCATTTAGTGACAACTTTTTGTAAAAAAAATATATATATTTTTTTTTTTTCATTATTCAATCTCTTGGGACAAAAAAAAAAAATATTTAATGGGCTCAACATTGCTCTCATCAAATAGCTTGGGGTGTCTACTTTCCAAAATGGGGTCATTTGGGGGGGGTTTGAACTGTCCTGGCATTTTATGCACAACATTTAGAAGCCTATGTCACACGTCACCCACTCTTCTAACCACTTGTAGACAAAGCCCTTTCTGACACTTTTTGTTTACATGAAAACATATTTTTTTTTTGCAAGAAAATTACGTTGAACCCCCAAACACTATATATATTGTTAAAGCAAAGGCCCTACAGATTAAAATGGTGGGTGTTGCATTTTTTTTTTCCACACAGTATTTGCGCAGCGATTTTTCAAACGCATTTTTTGTGGAAAAAATACACTTTTTTTTATTTTAATGCACTAAAACACACTATATTGCTCAAATTTTTGATGAAATAAAAAATATGATCTTAGGCCGAGTACATGGATACCAAACACGACATGCTTTAAAATTGCGCACAAACACGCAGTGGCGACAAACTACATACATTTTTAAAAGCCTTTAAAAGCCTTTACATGATACCACATTAGATTCACGGAGGAGGTCTACTGCTAAAATTACTGCCCTCGATCTGACCTTCGCGGTGATACCTCACATGCATGGTGCAATTGCTGTTTACATATGACGCCAGACCAACGCTTGTGTACGCCTTTGCGCAAGAGAAGGGGGGGCAGGGGTGCTTTTTTTTTTTTTTTTTGTTTTTTTTTTTTTTTATTTAGCTTTTTTATTTTATTTTTAAACTGTTCCTTCCATTTTTTTTCTTTGTTATGATTTTTATTGTTATCTCAGGGAATGTAAATATCCCCTATGATAGCAATAGGCAGTGACAGGTACTCTTTTTTTGAAAAAATTGGGGTCTATTAGACCCTAGATCTTTCCTCTGCCCTCAAAGCATCTGACCACACCAAGATTGGTGTGATAAAATGCTTTCCCAATTTCCCAATGGCGCGGTTTATATCCGGGAGGGGGGACATTCCCTCCCACTGCTTGTAAAAGCAGTCTAGAGGCTAATTACCCGCTAGAATTGCTTTTACATGAAAGCCGATCACTGGCTGAAAAGAATGATACCAAGATGATACCTAAACCTGCAGGCATCATTCTGGTATAACCATTCAAAGTCCAGCAACATACTGGACATATATTGTAATCTTTTTTTTTTCATGCAGCCTCTTGGCTGAACGAAAAAAAGAGATTGATTGGTGGGTATGCCCACCATTAGAATACCTCCCTTCATCCACCCACTTCTAATGATGGGCATACATGCACCATTTATATATGCCGATGCATGGGGGCATCCTCCCGCAAAAGTTATGCCGTGTACACACGGTCGGAATTTCGACCGTATGTACGTGGCATTAGGAGCCAATCGCTCCTCCCCCCCCCTGCTGCCCCCATGCTTCGGCATATATGCTCTTTTTTTTAACTGTGGTGGTGAAATCACCTCCTACAGCGTTGGAGTCGCGGCTTTATGTATCGTGGGAGCAAACGCTGTTGCTGTCAAGATAAATAAATCCGCGTTGCAACTGAATGGCGCACCTGAAAACAAAAAAATGCTCAACACTAAAACACACAGTAAACAAAATTACATACCTGAAAAGCAAGCATGATAAAACATAATAAAACATAATAAAACATAATAAAACATTGCAGAATAGAATGGAGTAAAAAAAGAGCAACAATAGAGAGAGAATAGAGTGAGAGAGAGAACAATAAAAACGACAACTATTTTATTTTTTTTATTTTTTTGAGATTCACAGGTAAAAAAGCTCCTGACTGAAGCGACTGAATCAAAACGCTACCACAAAAAAACTGTTAGCGATCGCAGGGATCAGGCCTGACTCTGCGAACGCTGCAGTTATGTGTGCTTAGTGTTTTGTAAGTGACAGTGATCGATCGATACTGCACTTGGGTGGGCTGGGCTGGGCTGGGCGGAGGGGGAAAACGCAGGTGCTAGCAGGTATCTGGGCTGATCCCGCTAACAATGCGTTTTTTTTTTGGAACCCTAAACTGCTGGGACGCTAGTATAGATCTGATCAGATCAGATATTGATCTGTTCAGATACTGTGCCACTAAGGGAGGTGTATGCTTTGCGCGTGGGTGTTTGCGGTACTGGCACTAACCTGGGGCGACGCAGACCTTATTTGACCCTAAAACCTAATTGATATCACCCGCCGGGCGATCAGGGGGTTAAACCGTTATTGGGTAATAAATGGCGGGTGCCCTGACAGTATAAAAAACAAGCTAACTAACCAGCGTCACCCGTAACAGTAATACAAAAAAAAACTGGTTACCTAGCGACACTAATGCAGCGATCAGAAAAACGATCGCTTAGTGACACTGGCAAAAGGGGGTGAAAGGGTTAACTAGGGGCAATCAGGGGGTTAAAACCTTTATTAGGTAATATATGGGGGTACCTGACGCTATATAAAAAACCTGACGGGGAACCTAAATAACGAAATAACTAACTGGCTAACCAGCGTCACCAGTGACAGTTATACAGTGATCACTGGTGAAAGGGTTAACTCTAGGGGCAATCAGGGGGTTAAAACCTTTATTTAGGTTGTAATATGGGGGTACCTGACCTATAAACCTATTTATGAACCTATATAAACATGGCGGTTACCTAAAAAAAAAAAATGGTTACCTAGCGACACTAATGCAGCGATCAGAAAAACGATCGCTTAGTGACACTGGCAAAAGGGGGTGAAAGGGTTAACTAGGGGCAATCAGGGGGTTAAAACCTTTATTAGGTAATATATGGGGGTACCTGACGCTATATAAAAACCTGACGGGGAACCTAAATAACGAAATAACTAACTGGCTAACCAGCGTCACCAGTGACAGTTATACAGTGATCACTGGTGAAAGGGTTAACTCTAGGGGCAATCAAGGGGTTAAAACCTTTATTTAGGTTGTAATATGGGGTACCTGACCTATAAACCTATTTATGAACCTATATAAACATGGCGGTTACCTAAAAAAAAAAAATGGTTACCTAGCGACAGCAGTGACACTAATACAGCGATCAGAAAAACGATCGCTTAGTGACACTGGCAAAAGGGGGTGAAAGGGTTACCTGGGGGGCAATCAAGGGGTTAAACCTTTATTAGGGGGGGGGTGGGGGGCTACCTTGGACCTAAAACTAACTGCACTGACAGTTATTACAGTCACACTGACACTAAATGCAGTGATCAGTAAAAAAATGATCACTGCAATTAGTGACACTGTGACTGGGGGGGGAGGGGGTGATCTGGGGGGTGATCTGGGGGTGACAGGGGGGTGTTTTGTGTGCCTATGTGTACTGGTGTCAGTGTACTGTTGGTGCACTAACCTTTAGATGTTCACAGCTCGGCGTTCCGGTCACATAGACCGGCGCACCGAGCGTGACATCACTTCCTCTGCCTGTGTTTTGATTGACACAGACAGAGGAAGCATCTGATTCGCCAGGAGCGATCGCGAGGGGGTGGCCAGAAACCACTGGCCGTCCCCTCATCCCGGATCGCTCCTGAAGCGATCCCGACCGTCCCCGCCGGCCGGGGGGGGTCCGATCGGACCCCCCACCCGCCGGAAGAATGGCACGTACAGGTACGTGGTTCTGCCTGTACGTGCCATTCTGCCGACGTATATATACAGGGGGCGGTCGGCAAGTGGTTAAAAAACCGCATATATATATAAAATCAACAATATTGTGCTGTGGGGATCAAAAAAACGCTTCTCACAGGCTATCTGTTATAAAAATAATATCTCAATATAAATCAGAATAGAGTCCATGGGACAAGTGAAGATAAGTGAAGGTAGGCATGTTATCTGCTTATTCAGCTTCCACCAATTTGCTTCACCCGTGCGTGTTCCACACTCCCCTCTGGGGTTTAAACTCACCGCAATCTTTAGTAATGTCAGCATTGAGTCCTAATCTCCCAGGATATGTGGTCACTCTCTTTATAAATCGTCTCCACCCGTCATCAGTGGTCCGCCAATGTGTTTGGATATGTAAAAGGGGTAAAAAGATCCAAATAGTCCAGTACGTCTTAAACAGACTTTATTACTTATTTAAAAACCAATTTTCCATTTTGCACAATAAAAGTTTAACACTTGTTCTCCTTATCTGTCTCGCTGCAAATGAGGCCAATCACTGGTTGTCTTTACACTATGGTTGTTTAAAGTGCATTTGCCAGGAAAGTAAGCCGGTGGTGAGAGAGAGAAATGAATGCTCTCACTGTTCAAAATCTCAAAAAGACCTTCCGGTTTGTAATAGCCTCCTCGTGGAGCGCAGGGAGTAGATACGTCACTTCCGGTCGTCGTGTCGGTCACGCCCTGACGCGTTTCGTCATTACGGCTTTCTCAAAGGGCGTGGCCTAACGACGCGACGTGCCGGCTTTTATTCTAGTCTGCTCTGACCCATGTGCGCCGCTGATCCAATCAGACTAAGGCGCGTCAATAGAGAGTAGAAAAAATATAAAATGAATGAATGAGTGCAACCATACCATTCCAATTGTCTATGACTAGACAACCAGTTCATGGCCATACATTGCACATATAATATTTCGGAAATCTTTTTCAGACTACTTTTATGTTCTTATAATTTACAATAATCATAATTACAGATCATAGGGTATGTGCTTCCACTTTATAGCTAAATTAAAATAAAAAAATAAAATAAAAAATTATGTAAAATAATATATAAATATATAGAAAAAAATCTTAAAAATTCCAAAACAATGTTAGCTAATTTTTCTTTTTAACGGACAACTCATAGAAGTACAGATTTCTCTGAATAGTATTAATACAAATTATAATCAATTATGTCAGATTCATAATTTAAAATTTTAAAATTCATAAAATTCCACAGGAAATATTTGATACATATAAAGTTTACAAATTTAAAACCAGGAGTTAATAGTCACTAATAAAACAGTTAATATCAAGTTCTATATTTAACCCCTTAGGGGCCAGTGTGCCCAATAAAAAAATCCATTTAGTCTCACGCATTGATAGTTCGCGTACCACATTAGACCCCCTCCAAGAGGGCCTAATGTGGTCAATGCCCCAAAATAATAGCCCTGATGGGTCTTGATTATGATGTAGTTTGAAGTGTAGGGAGACGTTATGGTCTTTATAACCAATCTCAATGTTATGTATATGCTCGGCTACCCTGATACGCAGTAGCCGTTTAGTTCTCCCTACATACATCAATCCACAAGGACATTTCAAGGCATATACCACGTGAGTGGTATTACAAGTAATAAATTCATTTATAGTGAATTCCCTATTATTTGCTGTGGAAACAAATTCCTGCATGCCTCTAATTGGACGTTGTACTTCACGGCAGGGTTTGCATTTCCGACATGAGAAGAAACCATCTCTATCCCAAAATGTTGGGGGACGGGTCGGTGGGTCCAATACTTTTTTAACAACCCTATCTCCAAAGCTGGGTGCTCTTCTGTAAATGAACTGTGGGTTCATTGGTAATTCCTTCTGTAATATCTTATCTAAACAGAGGATGTGCCAATGAGTCCTAAACAGTAATTCAACCTCTCTGAATTTTGTGCAAAATGGAAAATTGGTTTTTAAATAAGTAATAAAGTCTGTTTAAGACGTACTGGACTATTTGGATCTTTTTACCCCTTTTACATATCCAAACACATTGGCGGACCACTGATGACGGGTGGAGACGATTTATAAAGAGAGTGACCACATATCCTGGGAGATTAGGACTCAATGCTGACATTACTAAAGATTGCGGTGAGTTTAAACCCCAGAGGGGAGTGTGGAACACGCACGGGTGAAGCAAATTGGTGGAAGCTGAATAAGCAGATAACATGCCTACCTTCACTTATCTTCACTTGTCCCATGGACTCTATTCTGATTTATATTGAGATATTATTTTTATAACAGATAGCCTGTGAAAAGCGTTTTTTTGATCCCCACAGCACAATATTGTTGATTTTATATATATATGCGGTTTTTTAAACACCTGTGTATATTTATATAACTATTTCTGGTGATAAAGATCACCCAGATGAGCGCTGCTAAATGGTGATAGGATTTTTAATGAACGTGCAATTGATAATTTTATTTACCGTTTTAAAATAGTCTATATGTCTTTTTGATAAGCGGCTGCTACAGGGCAACCTACATTATTCTAATTACTGCCTGCTTGGGAGATTTATACCATTCTTTTGCGCCGAGATAAAGGAGAAAAGATGTATTGAGGCGCCTAACATCAATTTTCCTTTTTTGTTTTGAATAGTGTTTTGATTCTTTTTCTCTGGCTGACAATGGATGTGTTTAAATTTTTAAAAGACAGACAGATAGATTTTAATAGCTTGTTCTCAGGAAATGAACCTAGTATTTTGGAAGTTAATTATGATAATATAATGACTGCCTTGGGCAATGTCCTAGAGAAACAGGTACGTACCTGGTGGGACATTGGCACCTTAGAGCAGTATATTAAAGAAAAGATCATAGTACGTAGCCTGAGGTGGGAAGTAACACCGCAGGATGGGTTGGAAGATGCGGAATCCACTTCAGAATGGCTGGGATTTTTTAATGGGGTCGGGTTGAAGCTGAAGGAACTGATCTTAAAACGTAAAAGAAAGAAAATGATTAAATTGGAATTGAGGATCAAGGATCTGCAGCAGCAACTAGAGCCCATTAAAGACTCTCAGCAGTTTGTAGATTTTAATAATAGAATTGCAAAGAAATTAGAAAAGATAGATAAGGACACTCAGAAAAAGAAGGTTAAAAAGTTTTTTAGAGATCAAAATGATTTTAAAATTAATAAAGTTTACTCATGGCAAAACTACGGAGATCCCAAAGATAATATGGATCATATGGTACCCCAACCTCAGTCCCAAACTGGACCCCAATCCAGTGAATTAACAAATTCTCAACCAGTGGGTTCACAGCAGCCCCATTTATCGTCCCAATATCAAGTTTTGGATTATGACCAAAACAGTAGAGTCTATAAACAAACAACTTATACAAGTACCCCTAAAAGAGGTCAAAAAAATAGGGGCAGGGGCTCTAGGGGTAGAGGAGGGGGCGGATATTATCCCCCACCACACCCCTATGTAAATACTGAATACCAAGTTCCTATTAATAACAGGTATGAGGTGTTAGAGAACCGGGGAAGTGGTAATTATTATTCATCACCACGCCTTTTTTTAGGACGAGGCAGGGGAAACCAGAGGAGGGGACGGGGCTTTCCCACTCGAGGCAGACCCCCCCAAGCCCAGGGACAATATGTGTCAAACACATACAGAGAACCGGAATGGAGGGATCTGCAGTATCGGGAGAACAATCCCACACAGATCCCAGGACCAGGGAGAAACGCATCAGAGGATGCAGGGCAGGGCGGAGGGCCCAACAAAAAAAGAATGCGCGAAATATAGTAGGGGGTATTTTTAATTTGAGTGACGCAATTTTAAATGATAAAGAGAAAAACATCTTACATCAAGGCTTGAAGTGTGGTTTAAAAAGACCCATCAATAAGTTTAATGTATATGTAGATGTACATAAATACATGCGTAAGTTAAGTATTAAAAAATATTTTTTAAATAAAACCTCTAATCCAGTGAGTGCTACAGACAATGGAGCAGTAGGGATTACAGCAGTAGATAGCGGTTTAAAAAACCGCTCTCTATTTAACCCTCCCAGTGTCTCAAATCAACATTTGGATGTCTTCAAATCTTTGGTATTGAGAGATCTGGACAGACTGAAAGTCTCAAAGAATCCTAACCCCAGACATATTAAAGAGGGGATAGAATCCTTGGAAAAGAGAAAGGACATCATTATAAGACCCGCGGATAAGGGAGGGGGTGTTGTTATAATGTCCAAGGACTATTATAACAGACAACTAATAGAGATGTTATCTGATGAGGAAACATATGGCAAACTGGAAAGGGACCCCACTATACAGTATAGGAGGGAACTCGAATCTCTAATAGAATGCGGGTATCAGACACACGTACTGACAACAAAAGAAAAAAGATTTCTTGTCCCTAGCAGTTGTCGTATACCAACTATTTATACCCTCCCTAAGATACATAAAAATCAGACTAATCCCCCACCTAGACCTATAGTGAATGGTATAGGATCGATCTCTGCACGATTGGGTCAATATTTAGATCGATTCCTTCAAAAAAGCATTGTAGACACCAAAGCTTACTTAAAAGATACTAAAAGCTTGTTGCAAATGCTGCAGGACATTAATTTGGTAGGTAAAGAGGAAGTATATCTAGTGACATGTGATGTGGCTTCCCTCTACACGGTGATCCAACATGAGGATGCCCTCTTGGCACTAAATTGGGCACTCAGTAGGAGGGAAGATCTTCCACATGGGCAAAAGATCTTTTTGAAAAATGCTTTAGACTTTTGTCTTTCTCATAATTATTTTTGGTTCAGCGGCAGTTTTTTCACCCAGAAGAAAGGTGTGGCTATGGGCGCTAGATTTGCGCCCAGCATAGCCAACCTTTTCATGAGTGAGTGGGAGGATAAATCAGTGTTCCAACAGAAACGGGGGGAATTATTATTTTATAAACGATATATTGATGATCTGCTACTAATATGGGCAGGATCAAAAATATCGTTACTCTCGTTTTTAGATTCGCTGAACATTAATAATAATAACATTAAGCTTACCAGCCAAATCAATCAGCAAGAGATTGACTTTTTAGACGTCACGATTTTTAGAGTAGACAATACCCTCCGAACAAAAGTATTTTTTAAAAGTACTGATAGGAACAGTTTTTTACCAGTACACAGTGGCCATCACCCTTTATGGCTTAAAAACGTCCCTAAGGGTCAAATGATGAGGGTAAAACGCAATTGCTCCACATTGGAAGATTATTTTTCACAATCCCAAATTCTTAGGGACAGGTTTGTAGAAAAGGGTTATAAACCTGAGGTCTTGGACACTATAGTAGAAGAAATAGGTGCCATTCCAAGACAAGATATTTTGAAGGATAAGGAGATAGGCATAGTACAAGGCAATAAACAGGAATGGGGATTCATTTCAGATTTTCATTCTCAATTCAGAGAGGTTGAATTACTGTTTAGGACTCATTGGCACATCCTCTGTTTAGATAAGATATTACAGAAGGAATTACCAATGAACCCACAGTTCATTTACAGAAGAGCACCCAGCTTTGGAGATAGGGTTGTTAAAAAAGTATTGGACCCACCGACCCGTCCCCCAACATTTTGGGATAGAGATGGTTTCTTCTCATGTCGGAAATGCAAACCCTGCCGTGAAGTACAACGTCCAATTAGAGGCATGCAGGAATTTGTTTCCACAGCAAATAATAGGGAATTCACTATAAATGAATTTATTACTTGTAATACCACTCACGTGGTATATGACTTGAAATGTCCTTGTGGATTGATGTATGTAGGGAGAACTAAATGGCTACTGCGTATCAGGGTAGCCGAGCATATACATAACATTGAGATTGGTTATAAAGACCATAACGTCTCCCTACACTTCAAACTACATCATAATCAAGACCCATCAGGGCTATTATTTTGGGGCATTGACCACATTAGGCCCTCTTGGAGGGGGTCTAATGTGGTACGCGAACTATCAATGCGTGAGACTAAATGGATTTTTTTATTGGGCACACTGGCCCCTAAGGGGTTAAATATAGAACTTGATATTAACTGTTTTATTAGTGACTATTAACTCCTGGTTTTAAATTTGTAAACTTTATATGTATCAAATATTTCCTGTGGAATTTTATGAATTTTAAAATTTTAAATTATGAATCTGACATAATTGATTATAATTTGTATTAATACTATTCAGAGAAATCTGTACTTCTATGAGTTGTCCGTTAAAAAGAAAAATTAGCTAACATTGTTTTGGAATTTTTAAGATTTTTTTCTATATATTTATATATTATTTTACATAATTTTTTATTTTATTTTTTTATTTTAATTTAGCTATAAAGTGGAAGCACATACCCTATGATCTGTAATTATGATTATTGTAAATTATAAGAACATAAAAGTAGTCTGAAAAAGATTTCCGAAATATTATATGTGCAATGTATGGCCATGAACTGGTTGTCTAATCATAGACAATTGGAATGGTATGGTTGCACTCATTCATTCATTTTATATTTTTTCTACTCTCTATTGACGCGCCTTAGTCTGATTGGATCAGCGGCGCACATGGGTCAGAGCAGACTAGAATAAAAGCCGGCACGTCGCGTCGTTAGGCCACGCCCTTTGAGAAAGCCGTAATGACGAAACGCGTCAGGGCGTGACCGAGACGACGACCGGAAGTGACGTATCTACTCCCTGCGCTCCACGAGGAGGCTATTACAAACCGGAAGGTCTTTTTGAGATTTTGAACAGTGAGAGCATTCATTTCTCTCTCTCACCACCGGCTTACTTTCCTGGCAAATGCACTTTAAACAACCATAGTGTAAAGACAACCAGTGATTGGCCTCATTTGCAGCGAGACAGATAAGGAGAACAAGTGTTAAACTTTTATTGTGCAAAATGGAAAATTGGTTTTTAAATAAGTAATAAAGTCTGTTTAAGACGTACTGGACTATTTGGATCTTTTTACCCCTTTTACATATCCAAACACATTGGCGGACCACTGATGACGGGTGGAGACGATTTATAAAGAGAGTGACCACATATCCTGGGAGATTAGGACTCAATGCTGACATTACTAAAGATTGCGGTGAGTTTAAACCCCAGAGGGGAGTGTGGAACACGCACGGGTGAAGCAAATTGGTGGAAGCTGAATAAGCAGATAACATGCCTACCTTCACTTATCTTCACTTGTCCCATGGACTCTATTCTGATTTATATTGAGATATTATTTTTATAACAGATAGCCTGTGAAAAGTGGTTTTTTGATCCCCACAGCACAATATTGTTGATTTTATATATATATGCGGTTTTTTAAACACCTGTGTATATTTATATAACTATTTCTGGTGATAAAGATCACCCAGATGAGCGCTGCTAAATGGTGATAGGATTTTTAATGAACTTGCAATTGATAATTTTATTTACCGTTTTAAAATAGTCTGGAGGTGGAACCCGTCTTCAAAATACTATGGTGCCATAGCACCCTGCATTTTGGTGCATGTGAATACGCAGGCAGGCAGTGAGGAGATGATGCGCTGTACCCTTTTGCAAACAATCAGTGAGCATTAATAATGTGCAGTTACCTCTAACAACCAATTAGTGAGTGGTATAGATGTTCAGTAACCTCTAGCAATCAATCAGTGAGCAGTATTGATGTACAGTAATCCCTAGCAACCAACCAACAAGCAGAAGTCATGTGCTGTAACCTCTAGAAAATAACAGTGAGCCATAATGTGTGCTGTAACCTCTAGCAGCCAGTCAGTGAGCGGTAATGATATACTGTAACCTCTGGCAACCTTTTGCAATCAGGGCCTGATCTGATTCAGTAAACTGATTTTGAGTCTAGCTGCTATTTATTGTATGTCTCAAAGCATGTGGAGAGCAAAATTGCATGAAAGAGGGGGCCCAAGAAAATGTTTGCCCAGGGTCCAGTCAATATTAAAGACGGCCCTGTTTAGGGGACATGTATGTAGTCAGAGCTGGGCAGAGTAGAACATCCAGTGATCTGATGATAACCTGTCTCAGGCTAGTGCATGAGAAATGTAAATCACCCGTCACTCACAGCAAGGGGGCGTTTTTGACAAAGTTTTCAAGACTTTGTCAAGATTTCTCTAACTGAACAATAAAGGAGGATTGCTCAGGCCTTGAGTAAATCTGTGTGGCAAGACTGGGCTCAAATGAAAGGAAATCTTATTCTCTACATTATGACATCAAAAATAAAAAAAAAATTGGGTTTACATCCACTTTAACCACTTACCCACTGGGCAGTTAAACCCCCTTCCTAACCAGACCAATTTTCAGCTTTCGGTGCTCTCACACTTTGAATGACAATTACTCAGTCATGCAACACTGTACCCAAATGAATTTTGTGTCCTTTTTTCACACAAATAGAGCTTTCTTTTGGTGGTATTTAATCACCGCTGGGTTTTTTATTTTTTGCGCTATAAATCAAAAAATACTGAAAATTCGGTACAAAAAAAAAAAATTCTTTGTTTCTATTAAAAATTATTGCAGAGTATTGGCAGAATATTGGCAGTGTATTGGCGAGTATTGGCCGACTATTGGCGAGTATTGGCAGAGTATTGGCAAGTATTGGCAGAGTATTACAGTGTTGCACAGTATTGTCAGAGCATTGCACAGTGGTGGCAGAGCATTGCACAGTGGTGGCAGAGCATTGCACAGTGGTTGGTGGCAGAGCATTGCACAGTGCTTGGTGGCAGAGCATTTCACAGTGGTTGGTGGCAGAGCATTGCACAGTGGTTGGTGGCAGAGCATTGCACAGTGGTTGCAGAGCATTGCACAGTGGTGGCAGAGCATTACACAGTGGTTGGCGACAGAGCATTGCACAGTGGTTGCAGAGCATTGCACAGTGGTTGGTGGCAGAGCATTGCACAGTGGTGGCAGAGCATTACACAGTGGTTGGCGACAGAGCATTGCACAGTGGTTGCAGAGCATTGCACAGTGGTTGCAGAGCATTGCACAGTGGTGGCAGAGTATTGCACAGTGGTGGCAGTGTATTGACCAGCGCTGTTGGCACTACACATCCAGCTCACAGCGCTGGTCCCGTCTCTCCCCCTCTCCGCTTCTCTCCTCTCTGTACCGATCGGTACAGAGAGGAGAGGGAGGAACCGGCGTCATGACGTGACGCCGGTTTGTGTACATGTGATCGCTCCGTCATTTGACGGAGCGATCACATGGTAAACGGCCGCTATCAGCGGCTGTTTACCGTGATCCGTGATGCACCGGGTCCTGGGGACCCGGCGGTCACGGATGTTCCCGAGTGGGAGCAAGTTTCTGGGAGGACGTCCACCCAGGATAAGCCGACCGCGCTGTAGCCGTCTTTTGACTATAGCGCGGTCGGCATGTTGTTAAAGTAAAATGTGCATCATTGTTTCTGGGCCGCACTACTGTTACAAACAACAAATAACGTACACATATGTGGTATCGCTGTGATCATCAGGGCAGTGGTAAGTTATGGTGATCGCAAGAAATATACAGCAGGTTTTTTTTTTTTTTTTTTTACTATTTTAGTTCAGTATTCCTATAATAATAAAACGATAATAATCAGGAGATAACAGCTACCATTTACCAACCAAGGAAAGTCGAATTAATCTTGAAAAAAAAAACAATCCACCTGGATACACTAAGGCCTCGTACACACGGTTCGATTGTTGGATGACCGAGCGTCTAATTTTTGGCTAAATCGCGTGTTCAGGATTTTGTCTAGCATACTAACGATCCGCAAATTGTCGTTTGACAAACACAAACGTAGTGATCAGGGCTGGTGCAAGGATTTTTGACACCCTAGGCAAAACCAAATGTTTCTGCCCCCCCTGGCTACACCCCCTTTTCCCTGCCCATGTATACCCCAGCTTTTTAATGACGTGCCCATCAAATGCAGCCTCACCAGCTCCCATCAAATGCAGCCTCACCAGCTCCCATCAAATGCAGCCCCGCCAGCGCCCATCAAATGCAGCCCCGCCAGCGCCCATCAAATGCAGCCCACCAGCACCCATCAAATGCAGCCCCGCCAACGCCCATCAAATGCAGCCCCGTCAGCACCCATCAAATGCAGCCTTGTCAGCACCCATTAAATGCAGCCCACCAGTGCCCATCAAATGCAGCTTTGCCAGTGCCCATCAAATGCAGCCTCACCAGCACCCAGCATTGCAGCCTCACCAGCGCCCATCGAATGCAGCCTACCAGCACCCATCAATACAGCCTACCAGCACCCATCAATGAATGTTTGCTTGCTTTCATTCATTCGGGAGTTGTGGCACAAACACAGTCCTCTGCCGCCGCTGTGCCTCTGACACTATGTGCGATCATCAAATGCAGCCTCGTCAGTGCCCATCAAATGCAGCCCACCAGCGCACATCAAAGGCAGCCTCGCCAGCACCCATCAAAGGCAGCCTCGCCAGCGCCCATCAATGGCAGTCTCGCCAGCGCCCAACAAATGCAGCCTAGCCAGCTTCCATCAAATGCGGCTTTGCCAGTGCCCATCGAATGCAGCCTCACCAGCACCCAGCAATGCAGCCTCACCAGCGTCCATCAAATGCAGCCTCACCAGCGCCTATCGAATGCAGCCTACCAGCACCCATCAATAAAGTCTACCAGCACCCATCAATGAATGTTTGCTTGCTTTCATTCATTCGGGAGTTGTGGAATGAACACAGTCCTCTGTGCCTCTGACACTATGTGCGATCGGAGTGGTGGCTGCCTGCTGATGCTGAGATTTAGTTGCTTGTAGACATGTGCGATTAGTTTCGTACGAATTCGTAATTCGTACGAATTTTTCAAAATTCGTACGAATTTTTCGAAATTCGTACGAATTTTTCGAAATTCGTACGAATTTACGAATCCGTAGTACGAATTTTTTTTTATACGAATTCCGTACGGAATACGAAATTCTGTTTACGAATTTCGTTGCCGAATGATTCGAATGCATTCGAATGCATTCGAATGGATTCGAATGAATTCGAATGACAAAGTGTCATTTTTGCAGGAAATTATTCGAATCCAACTACCAATATCGAATTTCAACAAATTTGAACGAAATTATTATAGCAGATATAACGAATGAATTTGAATGAATTCGAATGACAAAGTGTCATTTTTGCAGAAAAAAAAAAAGCGTAGGGGTCCCCCCAAATTCAATAACCAGGCCCTTCAGGTCTGGTATGGATATTAAGGGGGACCCCAGCCAAAAAAAAAATGGCGTGGGGTCCCCCCCAAATATCCATACCAGACCCTTCAGGTCTGGGATGGATTTTAAGGGGAACTCCGGCCAAAAAAAAAAAATGGCGTGGGGTCCCCCTCAAAATCCATGCCAGACCCTTTATCCGAGCACGCAACCTGGCAGGCCACAGGAAAGGAGGGGGGACAAGAGCGGCCCCCCCTCCCGCCTGAACCGTACCAGGTCACATGCCCTCAACATTGGGAGGATGCTTTGGGGGTCTGAGACCCCCAAAGCACCTTGTCCCCATGTTGATGAGGACAAGGGCCTCTTCCCCACAACCCTGGCCGGTGGTTGTGGGGGTCTGCGGGCGGGGGGCTTATCGGAATCTGGAAGCCCCCTTTAACAAGGGGACCCCCAGATCCCGCCCCCCCCCCCGTGTGAAATGGTAAGGGGGTACAAAAGTACCCCTACCATTTCACCAAAAAAGTGTCAAAAATTGTAAAAATGACAGGAGACGGTCTTTGACAATTCCTTTATTAAAATCTTCTTTCTTCTTTCTACTGGTCTTCCTTTCTTCATCTTCTCCTTCCGTCATCTTCTTCCATCTTCTTCCATCTTCTTCTTCCTTCGATTCGCTTCTTCTTCCTCCGGTCTTCTCGTCCTTCTCGTCCTTCTCGTCCGGCGTCGTTGTCTCTTCTCGCAGGCCGCTCCTCGCAATGGGAGGCTCCCGCTGTGTGAGGCTTCGCTCCGGCTGACAGGTCTTTTATAACGAAGGCACCTGGTGACCCCACCCCCCCTCTGACGTCATGGGGAAAGCCATAGTGAATTCCACATGACGTCCCCGTGCGTCAGAGGGGGCGGGGTTACCAAGTGCCTTCGTTATAAAAGACCTGTCAGCGGAGCGGAGCCTCACAGAGTGGGAGCCTCCCATTGCGAGGAGCGGCCTGCGAGAAGAGACGACGACGCCGGACGAGAAGGACGAGAAGACCAGATGAAGAAGAAGCGAATCGAAGAAGAAGATGGAAGAAGATGGAAGAAGATGACGGAAGGAGAAGATGAAGAAAGGAAGACCAGAAGAAAGAAGAAAGAAGATTTTAATAAAGGAATTGTCAAAGACCGTCTCCTGTCATTTTTACCATTTTTGTCACCTTTTTTGGTGAAATGGTAGGGGTACTTTTGTACCCCCTTACCATTTCACACAGGGGGGGGCGGGATCTGGGGGTCCCCTTGTTAAAGGGGGCTTCCAGATTCCGATAAGCCCCCCGCCCGCAGATCCCCACAACCACCGGCCAGGGTTATGGGGAAGAGGCCCTTGTCCTCATCAACATGGGGACAAGGTGCTTTGGGGGTCTCAGACCCCCAAAGCACCCTCCCAATGTTGAGGGCATGTGATCTGGTACGGTTCAGGTGGGAGGGGGGGCCGCTCTCGTCCCCCCTCCTTTCCTGCGGCCTGCCAGGTTGCGTGCTCGGATAAAGGGTCTGGTATGGATTTTGAGGGGGACCCCACGCCATTTTTTTTTTTTTTTTGGCCGGGGTTCCCCTTAAAATCCATCCCAGACCTGAAGGGTCTGGTATGGATATTTGGGGGGGACCCCACGCCATTTTTTTATTTATTTTTTGGCTGGGGTCCCCCTTAATATCCATACCAGACCTGAAGGGCCTGGTTATTGAATTTGGGGGGACCCCTACGCTTTATTTTTTTTATATCAATGAATGACTGTTCTCTGTGTTATGGAGCCGACAATTCATTTGCCGGCAATAGCCGCAAGTGATTTTAAATAGCTTTTTTTCCTGCAAAAATGACACTTTGTGCAGGAACAGTTCTCTATATTAGATATACTGAATCTCGAATTCATTCGAAGCATTCGAAGCATTCGTTATATCCGCTATTATAATTTCTTTCATATTATTTGAAATTCGATATTTGTAGTTGGATTTACTAACGATTCGTAACTATTCGTAACGATTCATAACGATTCGTAACTTGAAATTGAAATTCGATATTTGTAGTTGGATTCGAATTGTTCTCTGTGTTATGAGAACCAACAATTCATTAGCCGCGTTAACGATTCGTAACGATTCGTAACTTTACTAACGATTCGGAAAAAAAATTACGATTCGTCCGAATTTCGTATTTCGTACGAATTCGAACGGAATTTCGTACACGAATTACGAATTTTTTTATATACGAAACGGGACGAAACGAAACGAAACAAATTTTTTGACAGTTCCCATGTCTAGTTGCTTGCTGCAGAGAGAAGAGAGTAGGAACACCAGTGGCCAGGCACCCTAGGCAGCAGTGTGCCCTAAGAGGCTGCCTTGTTTTCCTAATGGTAGCACCAGCCCTGGTAGTGACATACTATGAGAGTATAAAGAGGAAGTTAATTTCTCAAGCTCCACCCTTTGGGCTCCTTCTGCTAATTTCATGTTAGTAGAAGTTTGGTGACCGTTGATTTGCGATTTTCAGATTGTACAATACAAATGCCTTTTAACCACTTCCCGCCTGCCGGCCGTCATATGGCGTCCTTGAATTTGTGCGGGTATATCTGAATGATGGGTGCATCTACAGGCATCATTCAGATATCGGCTTTTTCAGCCAGAGATTCCCTACACCACAAGAATGATCATAGCAGCTGTTCCGCCGATTGATCGCTCTTACGAGCGGTGACCACCCTCCGGTGCTTCTACCGACTCACCGCTTCCAGCGGTGAGTCAGAGAACAGATCCGCTGGCCCCAGATGTTTACCGTAGAGATTTCCGGTGGACCAGATGGTCGCCGGAGTCTCTATGATCGCTCGGAGGCCAGGCGTGATGTTATTCAAACAAATGGCGCCGCCTCGGCTGGTAAGCCGAGATCATTTTTTTTTTTATTTCAGGCTTCCCAGCCTAGAGGTGAGATATGGGGTCTTATTGACCCTGTATCTCACTGTAATAGGAATAAAAATGATCACCATTTTTTTTTTTTTAAAGTATCAAACTGAATGTGCAGTAGGGATGGGCCCGGTGCTCGATGCGAACTCACGTTCGCATCTAGCACCGGGCGTTCGCTCGCTCGGCGAGCCCAGAACTATTTGGGCCGTTCGCATCACATTCGTGTGATGCGAGCGGCCCCGCAATGCATTGCGGCCGGCGCGGCCGGCGCAGTGCATTGCTGGCTGATTATTGGCCAAGCATGCACTGTGACCCCGCATGCTTGGCCAATCACAGCGCCGGAAACTCGGAGAGCTATAATTGGCTACAGGCAGGACGCCTGTAGCCAATTAAAGCTCAGGGGCTTTAGTACACGCCCCACCATTTAAAAGGCCGCCACGCCGTCGGCGCCGGTCACATGAGTTCCGGCTTTAGGAGAGATCAGTCTGCTGATTCTGTGTCTTAGCTTGATTCATTGCTACAGAAAGATTTGCTCTTCTTTGCTAAACCATTGGCTATTTCTTTGCTAAACCATTGCTACCTAAGTCATTGATCGTTCATTGCTGCTGATTGTACAGTTAGTGTGTTATTAGCTGCTGCTGGGGATTAGTCTGGTGCGTGTTTTACTGTTAGTACAGTATTTCAGTAGTACCAACCGCAGTGCTGTTAGCACAGCATTGCACCCCAACAGCACCCATAGGACTTCTAGTGTGTTAGTGGCAGCAAACAGAGCTCCTATATTTTCTTCCCAGAAGCACCCATAGGACTTCTAGTGTGTTAGTGGCAGCAAACAGAGCTCCTATATTTTCTTCTCAGCAGCACCCACAGGACTTCTAGTGTGTTAGTGGCATCACACAGAGCTCCTATATTTTCTTCCCAGAAGCACCCATAGGACTTCTAGTGTGTTAGTGACATCACACAGAGCTCCTATATTTTCTTCTCAGCAGCACCCACAGGACTTCTAGTGTGTCAGTGGCATCACACAGAGCTCCTATATTTTCTTCCCAGAAGCACCCATAGGACTTCTAGTGTGTTAGTGGCATCACACAGAGCTCCTATATTTTCTTCTCAGCAGCACCCACAGGACTTCTAGTGTGTTAGTGGCTTCAAACAGAGCTCCTATATTTTCTTCCCAGAAGCACCCACAGGACTTCTAGTGTGTTAGTGGCATCACACAGAGCTCCTATATTTTCTTCTCAGCAGCACCCACAGGACTTCCAGTGAGTTAGTGGCATCACACAGAGCTCCTATATTTTCTTCCCAGAAGCACCCATAGGAGTTCTAGTGTGTTAGTGGCATCACACAGAGCTCCTATATTGTCTTCTCAGCAGCACCCACAGGACTTCTAGTGTGTTAGTGGCATCACACAGAGCTCCTATATTTTCTTCCCAGAAGCACCCACAGGACTTCTAGTGTGTTATTGGCATCACACAGAGCTCCTATATTTTCTTCTCAGCAGCACCCACAGGACTTCTAGTGTGTTAGTGGCATCACACAGAGCTCCTATATTTTCTTCCCAGAAGCACCCATAGGACTTCTAGTGTGTTAGTGGCATCACACAGAGCTCCTATATTGTCTTCTCAGCAGCACCCACAGGACTTCTAGTGTGTTAGTGGCATCACACAGATCTCCTATATTTTCTTCCCAGAAGCACCCACAGGACTTCTAGTGTGTTAGTGGCATCACACACAGCTCCTATATTTTCTTCTCAGCAGCACCCACAGGACTTCTAGTGTGTTAGTGGCATCACACACAGCTCCTATATTTTCTTCCCAGAAGCACCCATAGGACTTCTAGTGTGTTAGTGGCATCACACAGAGCTCCTATATTTTCTTCTCAGCAGCACCCACAGGACTTCTAGTGTGTTAGTGGCATCACACAGAGCTCCTATATTTTCTTCTCAGTAGCACCCATTTTTTATACTATATACACTACCGACTACAATGGCTGGAAGACCGCCAAGGAGAGGCAGAGCGTGCAGAGGCAAGAACACAGGGCAGGCAGGCTCTGTTTCTAGAGACAACAGTGCTGGCCGTGGACGTGGTCGTGCATCGTCATCAGCACGTGGCCATGGGACACGCTTGTCTTTGTTTTCGGCAGCTGGACATGTGGAGCCGCATCATGCTGAAGGCTTGGTAGAATGGATGACAAAGCCCTCCTCATCCTCCTCATCCTCTCTCACCCAGGCTCAGGGTACTGGCAGAGCACCTGCCAACGCGTACTCAATGGCATCATCAGCCACCCCTTCCCTAGACCCACCATGTCCTCCTGAGGAGTCCCCGAACTCTTTGAGCACAGTGTTGGGTACATGCTCCAGGAGGATGCCCAACGATTCGAAGGCTCGGATGATGATACCCAGCTTGAGGAAGTCAGTAGTGTGCGCGCAGAGAGAGGAGATGCTGAAGGACAGCAATCTGGCAGTACTGTTCCACCCGCTGCAGCTTACTGCCAGGTTTGCTCTAGTGGTGAAGAGGGAGGGGATGATGAGGTCACTGACTCCACGTGGGTGCCTGAAGGGAGAGAGGAGGAGGAGGAGGACGAGGAGGAGGATGCGGCCACACATGTCCAACGAGTCAGGATGCCCCCTGGAGGCCAGCTAGAGGCCAGCACAGCAACTGTACCACACCGCAGAGCTCCGCCTGTGCAGGGCGCTGCCTCTGCACGTTATCAGAAAAGTTCTTTGGTGTGGGCCTTTTTTGAGACGAGTGCATCAGATCGCACCACTGCTATTTGCAATATTTGTCTCAAGCGTATCTCGCGTGGCCAAAACATCAGCCGCTTGGGCACCACAAGCATGAGCAGACATATGTCGACCTGCCATGCAGCTCGTTGGCAAGCACACATAAAAGACCCACACCAAAGAACAAAGCGGACCTCTCCTTGCTCCTCATCAGCTGGGATCTCCATCCCCACTATATCTCCAGTCCTCTCTGAAAGCTGCTCTGAGAGGACTGAAGGTGTAGAATTAGGTGTGTCACAACCAAGTACAAATTTCCCTGCCCCAGCTGCTGGACCGTCGAAAGAAGTATACTCCCAGCCATCCACATGCCCAGCGGTTGAATGCTAGCTTGGCTAAATTGCTAGCACTTCAACTGCTGCCTTTTCAGTTGGTAGACTCGGCCCCCTTCCGTGAGTTTGTTCAATGTGCGGTTCCCCAGTGGCAGGCTCCCAAACGCCACTTTTTCTCACGGAAGGCGATTCCGTCTCTCTACCGGCATGTGGAAGGCAATGTCCATGCCTCGCTGGACAGGGCGGTCAGCGGTAAGGTGCATATTACCGCTGACTCATGGTCCAGCAGGCATGGACAGGGACGTTATCTTTCTTTCACGGCCCATTGGGTCACTCTATTGGCAGCTGGGAGGGATGCAGGACAAGGTGCAGTAGTGTTGGAGGTTGTGAGTGTGTTGGAGGTTGTGACACACCTCTCTCCACCACGCCTCCAAAATGCTACTACTGGTTGTGACACTCCTCTCTCCTCCACCCCCTCCTCTTCTTCTTCCTCCAGTGCTCTGTCCTCGGAACCAGCGGTGCTCCGTAGGCGTACAAGGGGCTACGCAAGTACGCAGGCAAAAAGAAGCCATGCCGTGCTTGCGCTGGTGTGTTTGGGGGACAGGAGCCACACTGGGCCAGAGGTTCTGGCAGCTCTGCAGGGGCAGGCTGAGAGGTGGTTGACGCCACGCCATCTTAAGCCAGGAATGGTCATTTCTGACAATGGCACCAACCTCCTCTCCGCCCTGCGACAGGGGCAGCTCACCCATGTGCCCTGTATGGCTCACGTCCTCAACCTGGTGGTGCAGCGGTTCTTGGGCAGGTTCCCAGGCTTACAGGATGTCCTGAGGCAGGCCAGGAAAGTCTGTGTGCATTTCCGCCGATCTTATAATGCCAGTGCTCGGCTGACTGAGCTGCAAAAGGAGCTGAACCTGCCCAAGAACCGCCTAATATGTGACATGCCCACCAGGTGGAACTCAACGTTGGCCATGCTGCAGCGACTGCACACGCAGCAGAGGGCCATCAATGAGTACCTTTGCGACTACGGCACCAGGACAGGGTCAGGGGAGCTTGGCTTTTTTTCCCCACGCCAGTGGAGCATGATCAGGGATGCATGCACTGTCCTCTCACCATTTGAGGAGGCCACGAGGATGGTGAGCAGTGACAGTGCATGCATCAGTGACACTGTACCTCTTGTCCACCTGTTGGAGCATACGCTGCGTGGGATAATGGACAGGGCACTTGAGGCAGAACAGAGGCAGGAAGAGGAGGACTTCCTTGCCTCTCAAGGCCCCCTTTATCCAGACAGTGTTCCTTCTGTCCCACCCATCACACAGGAAGAGGATGAGGATGAGGAGGAGGAGGAGGAGGAGGAGGATTGTGTTAGCATGGAGGTGGAGCCTGGCACTCAGCATCAGCAGCAGCAGTCTTTTAGGGATGATGTACAGTCCCAACAAACCAGTGGACTTGTACGTGGCTGGGAGGAGGTGGCTGGCGATCATGTCATCCTCAGTGACCCAGAAGACTCCGGACCGAATGCCTCAGCTAATCTACGCTGCATGGCCTCCCTGATCCTGCAAAGCCTGCGGAAGGATCCTCGTGTTCTTCGGATCAAGGAGAGGGACCATTACTGGCTGGCCATTCTCCTTGATCCACGGTACAAGGGTAAGGTTGCGGACCTTATCTTGCCGTCGCAGAGGGAGCAGAGGATGAGACATCTCAGGGAGGCCTTGCAGAAAGGTCTGTGCAACGCGTTCCCAGAAATTGGCAGGTTACAAACTCCTGGTCCTGGACGACGAGTTGCTGAGGCTTCGGTCAGTAGCAGAAGGAGCGGTGGAGAAGGTGGACGTCTGACCAATGCGTTCAATTTTTTAGTCCGCAGCCCCAAGGTATGATCGGTTCCAGCAACCATCGCCAGCGTCTGATATACATGGTGCAGGAATACCTAGGGGCAAGGTCAGACTTGGACACCTTTCCCACCGAAAATCCTCTGGCTTACTGGGTCCTGAGGATGGATCACTGGCCAGAGCTTGCACAGTATGCAATTGAGCTACTGGCCTGTCCTGCATCCAGCGTTCTTTCCGAACGCACATTCAGTGCTGCTGGAGGATTTGTCACCGATCATAGGGTGCGCCTGTCCACCGACTCGGTTGATCGACTGAACTTCATAAAAATGAATCAGTCTTGGATCACCACCAGCTACCAGGCACCTGAAGCGGATATAACGGAATCATTTATAATGTCACATCCCTTCAAGACTGCCTATGCTGATGCTGAGTGACTGTCCTGTTATGTTCACTGACTATCCTCTTCCTCCTCCTCAATGATCCATGCCACCACACCAGTGCCTAAGGCACAATTTTTCAGCCCCTGTATAACAGGGGCGTGTACTTACAATTTTAAAAAAAAAATGCTTCGCAACAGGTGTGACTGCTGTGCTCCAAGTACAGTATCTGTGAGGGGTTGCAGTCTTGTGGCACCAGCACCAGTGCCCAAGGCACAATTTTTCAGCCCCTGTTGGGGCATGTAATTACAATTTTTAGGCAATGCTTTGCAACAGGTCTCATTGCTGTGCTCAGAGTACAGTATCTGTGAGGGGTTGCAGTGTTGTGGCACCAGCACCAGTGCCTAAGGCACAATTTTTCAGCCCCTGTATAACAGGGGCGTGTAATTACAATTTTTTAAAAAGATGCTTCGCAACAGGTGTGACTGCTGTGCTCCAAGTACAGTATCTGTGAGGGGTTGCAGTGTTGTGGCACCAGCACCAGTGCCTAAGGCACAATTTTTCAGCCCCTGTTGGGGCGTGTAATTACAATTTTTAGGCAATGCTTTGCAACAGGTCTCATTGCTGTGCTCAGAGTACAGTATCTGTGAGGGGTTGCAGTGTTGTGGCACCAGCACCAGTGCCTAAGGCACAATTTTTCAGCCCCTGTTTAACAGGGGCGTGTAATTACAATTTTTTAAAAAGATGCTTCGCAACAGGTGTGACTGCTGTGCTCCAAGTACAGTATCTGTGAGGGGTTGCAGTGTTGTGGCACCAGCACCAGTGCCTAAGGCACAATTTTTCAGCCCCTGTTGGGGCGTGTAATTACAATTTTTTAGGCAATGCTTTGCAACAGGTCTCATTGCTGTGCTAAGAGTACAGTATCTGTGAGGGGTTGCAGTGTTGTGGCACCAGCACCAATGCCTAAGGCACAATTTTTCAGCCCCTGTTTAACAGGGGCGTGTAATTACAAATCTTGATCTAATAGTTCACAGCAGGGCCCATTTCTGCGCCCACCAAGAGTAACTATGAGGGCCTACAGTCTTGTGGCAACACCGTCCACCACCAAAGGCCCAATTTTTCTGCCCTGTTCAACAGGTGCATGCAATTCCAAATCTTGATCTATTAACTCACAGCAGGGCCCATTCCTGTGCCCACCAGTCTTGTGGCTACACCAACATCTAATAGGGCAAATTTCTTCAGAGTATATACGGCAGGCCCCTACTTTCAAACATCCAACTTACAAACGACTCCTACTTGCAAACGGAAAGAGAAACAGGAAGTGAGAGGAAATCTACCCCTAGGAAGGGAAATTCTATCCTGTTAGATTTAATTTGGGAAAAAGGTATCTCCTCTCTACTGATGCTTTATCACCAATCCTTGTTTCAATTAAAACCCCACTTTTCCAAAAACATTTGTCATTGGGAAGGAAAGTGAGGTGACATGTTCTGAACAGATGTGCAAAGACAGCAAATGTTACAGGGGTGATAACCCCTCCCTATGTTCTCCAAAAAGCTTAAAAATAGATTTTTTGGGGATGGAGCTACACTTCATAATGTACCTGTTCAGATTCTACTTAAGAACAAACCTACAGTCCGTGTCTTGTTTGCACCACCTATATACTGCTGTTCAGAGTATATAGGGTTGTAGGTATAGGGTTTTATTTTGGGTGCGGGGTCCCCCTTAATATCCATGATGGGGTAGCCATGCCATTTTTCTCAAGGATTTTCAGCCATATGGCGGCCAGGACAAGACATGACATTAAAGCCGCAAGTGGTTTTAAATGGCTTCTTTTTTTCCTTTACAAATGTCATTTTGTGCAGGGACAGTTCTAAACACGGGAAACACATGCCACTTCACAGGCATACTTTAGACACCCCCCAGGTACCATATTTAAAGGAAAATTTCACTTTTTTTTTTTCACTTTATGCATCATTAAAATGACTGCTCCCGAAAAAACGTTAGTTTTTAAAACTTCTTTTTGCATTGATATATGTCCCCTGGGGCAGGACCCGGGTCCCCAAACCTGTTTTATGACATTAGCATGCATATTGGCCGTTGTAATTAGCAATTTTGATTTCGAACGTTCGCGTCCATTATAACGAATAGGGTTCGAAAATTTGCGCGAACTTTCGGTCCGTTCGAAGGTTCTGGTGCGAACCGAACCCGGGGGTGTTTGGCTCATCCCTAGTCGTTGGTAAGCTTTACATAAGTATTATAATCATTAAGTAAATTTTCCATTTCATTGTTGTAATATGCCTTGCTTAATACTACCAGACCTCCTCCCTTATCGGCCGGACGTATCACAAGGTCTTTCCGCTCCAACAAAGACTCTATACCTTTCTTGATATAATCAGGGTCATTAACTTTACTTATCCGAAGAGATTCTAGATCTTTAATAACCATATTTTTGAAAACATCAACATGTTTGGTGTCTACATTGGGGGGATTGAAAACTGATTTGTTACGTAAGGTGGAATCGGGGCCAGTTGGTCTCGCTAAATAGGGTTCTGACCGAACAGTGGTGTTGGAAAGGAAGTATTTTTTAATATTTAAATTCCTAACATATTTTTGCAAACTGATATAAGTCTGAAACTTATTTAGATTGCGTGTCGGAGCATATTTTAGGCCTCTATCTAAAACCTTTATCTCATTCTCATCAAGGGACACCCCCACATGTCATCCCAATCTTCCCCTTGTATATCAGCAATCTCACTCTCCCATTTCCTCCTACATTTAACTAAACCAGGGGGGGTCTTTTTGAAAAGGGATTTGTATACCGTAGAAAGAGGTTTGGCCAAGTCCTCTGAAGTCAGCAGAGATTCCAGGTCCGAGGGCAAATACTCAATACGCAGGCCTGAAAATTGAACTTGAAAGGCATGACGCAGTTGCATATAGCGAAAAAAGTAGGTATTCGGAAGGTCATGTCTGGCTTTCAACTGGTCAAAGGTACCAAGTTCCCCCTCTCTGGTGATGTCCTTTAGTAGTTTGATACCCTTACATGCCCAGATCCCTGGGTCAGGGAACGAGAGAAAGTGTGGGAACTTCGGGTTCATCCATAGGGGGGCCGACGGAGTAACCCCGTCATAGCTAGGTGACGTCAAAGTAGTAGTGACCTCCCAGGCCCTGATAGTAGCCTTCATGGAGCCCGTCAAAGGTAGACATGGTCTTGGACCCCTGTATAATGCTAGTCGCAGACTTTCATAGGAACCCAGCAATGCCGCTTCAACAACCGTGGCGGAGTCACCTTCCTCCGCCGTTAGCCATTTCCTGGCAACCACCATTTGGCCTGCCAAATAATATTTTTGCCAGTCTGGCAATGCTAGGCCCCCTTGTCCCCACGGTTCCTGCAGTGACTTTATACTTATACGAGGTGATTGTGGTGACCAAATAAACGACCCAATGATGCTATCAAGAGATTGGAAGAAGTTTCTTGGGACCCATACAGGAGAATGACGTAGAAAATATAAAATTACCGATAAAAATTTCATTTTGATAAGACTGACCCGCCCTATAAGGGAGAGCGGGAGGTTCTTCCATGTCATTGTCATCTGTTTCAATCTGTTTACCAGTGGGAGGAGGTTAATGGTCATATAGTCCTGAATGTTGGCCGTGATTTTAACCCCCAAGTACCTAAAGGTGGAGACCCATCTAAGTGGCAGGGTGTTATCTTTGTGAGCCTCTGCATTCGAGCCCAGGGGTAAGACTGAGGACTTGCTCCAGTTCGCCTTGAGTCCCAAAAATAGGGCAAATTTATCTAGGACCTCCAGAGCTGCTTTTAGTGATGGCCCAGGGTCTCTCAGGAACAGGAGCATGTCGTCAGCATATAATGCAACACACTCAGCTATACTGCCCACCTGGATTGCTCCCACCTCTCGTGATTGCCTGAGGGCCCTGGCTATGGGTTCCATCATTAGCGAGAAGAGGAAGGGGGAAAGGGGACAGCCTTGTCTCATTCCCCTCCCAATCTCGAAGTAATCTGAGACCATGTTACCCAGCCCGATCGCTGTCCTTGGGGCACTATAAAGCAGCGCTATCCATTGACAGAAACCCGGGCCGAATCCCATGGTCTCTAGGACCGCGTGAATATATTGCCAATCTACCGAATCGAAGGCTTTCTCTATATCTACAGAAACCATAATCTTTTCTGGGAACTCTGTATCTCCCAACTGTATGTGCGTAAAGAGTCTTCTAAGGTTCGTGTCTGTTGACATACCTGGCATAAAGCCAGTTTGGTCAATGTCAACCAGAGTCGAAATGACCCCGGCCAACATTGAGGCCAGTACCTTGGCAAGAATCTTCAGGTCAGTATTAAGCAGAGCTATTGGACGGTACGCGGAGCACTCCAAGGGGTCTTTTCCCAACTTCAAGAGAAGGACCATATAAGCCTCCATCATTGAGGCCGGTAAAGCTCCCCGCTCACTACAATGCAAGTACAATAGGTTTAACCTAATAGCTAGTTGTGACTTAAAAGTTTGATAGAAGTCTGCAGGGAATCCATCTTGACCCGGGGTTTTGTGGGGTGGGAATGCAGCTATGGCTGCCTCAATTTCCATCACCGAGATGGCCTCATCTAAAGAGGCCCTGTCAGTGTCAGACAGTTGCAGAATGGACAGGCTCATCAGTAGCCCCTCCAGTTCCAATTGGTCATAGGGGACTATCGGGGTGTACAATGATTTGTAGAAGTGGGTGAATTCTGCCATGATACCTTCTGGTTCCGTAACCCTCTCTCCCCTTCTACCGTTGATTGCTGGGATGCTAACAGGTATCCTATGCTCAGCTGCCAGGTTGGCAAGTAACTTGCCATTTTTATCCCCTTCAGCAAAAATTGTCTCTGCTTTCTGCCTAAGTTCAGTGTGCGCCAGATTATCAAAATGTAGAGCCACGATCTCCTGACTGTAAGTAGAGCCCTATAGTTGGCCTCCGAGGGGGAGTCTGCATGCTGTTGAGCACACTCCCTCTCCTTGGCCAGGAGAAGTTCACCTTCCGCGGATCGATCTTTCTTAGCAGCTTTTATAGCTGAGATACACTCACCCCTGGAGACAGCCTTAAAGGCGTCCCAAACAATGTGCGGGTCTGCCGACTGCTCATTAGTCACCCAAAAGGTGTCCATTGCAGAGTGTATTTGTGTCACCACCTGATCCTCTTGCAGTCAGCCAGAGGCCAATCTCCAGCCCCCTCCCCTGCCACCAGAGGGGAATGTCAATGTGATTTGTAATGGGTTGTGATCCGAGGTTCCCCCGGCCAGGTAATCAGCAGCATACACATGCTTAAGAATAAGGGAGTTCCCAAAGGCCAGATCTATTCTGGCCGAAGATTTATGTGTAGAGGAGAGGTGCGAATATGCCACCTCCCCGGGGTGTTTCCACCTCCATACCTCCGTTAAGTTGGCCATGGACACCCAGGAGCACAAATCCGACGAAACCGGCCTTGACACATTTGAGGAGTCCAGTGCCGAGCCCAATATAGCATTATAATCACCTAAAATCAGCATGGGTAGGCTCAAATATGGTGCTAGGACTACCCACAAATCATAGAGCAACTGTACTTTAAAAGGTGGAGGCACATAAATGTTCACCAATAACAACTTCCTACAAGCTATTTCCATCACCAAAGCCACATATCTTCCCCCCGGGTCAATAACCACCTGATGTATAGTGCACGCAATGGCTTTACTAATCAAGATGGTGGTACCCCTGGCATAGGATGAGTAAGTGGCATGGAATCATTTTTGTATCCAGGGTTTGCGAAGAGAGAGAATTTTACTCCCCTCCAGGTGCGTCTCCTGAAGGAGAACGATATGCGGCTTTGCCTGTTTAAGGTACTGGAAAATAGCTGCACGTTTGAATTTACTATTTAACCCACGCACATTCCAAGAGAGTATTTTCAACCTGCTATCCATAATTTTCCATCAAATATTGAACATCACGGATATCCCATAAAGGCAGTCTCACTTTTGCATGACAGGTATACTGCATAGGGTTACACTTAGTAGGTACACTCAACCAATACATAACATAAGGCACAAAATCAAACCCTCCCCTCCCCCCCCCCCCCCCCCCTGTTATACTGGAAACTGAGAGCCTGAAATACTGGCTCAAACCAAAAAAAGTCCAGCATGCAGCCTTTACCCTGCAATAAAGCCGCCAAAAAGAGTCCAACCGGTCACGTCGGAAGTTCGGCATTGAAAGATGGAAAAAATGTCTGCACCATCTGCACAAGCCTCCAATCTTATCTCAACGGAGATGAGGACCGGCTGAATAGACCGTTACTGGTAGCATGAGGCCATCAGCAGCTA
Organism: Lithobates sylvaticus; assembly: GCA_028564925.1. NCBI lineage: Eukaryota > Metazoa > Chordata > Amphibia > Anura > Ranidae > Lithobates > Lithobates sylvaticus. Next base: position 19,095,293 of record CM053026.1, on the reverse strand, counting down.
CTTACACCACCAATGCTGGTCAATTTAGTTGTTGCTTAGGCAAAATAGCAGCCCATTCATCTTCCCCATAGACTGTGTCACACGGCTCCATGGTGCAGGTAATGGGAAAACAAATGTAGAAAAAGAAAAAGAAAAAAGAAAGAGCACCTCCGATTAAATCTGCTTCAACTGGATCTCCAGGAGAGTAACTTCAATTGTCAGGAGCAATATAGTCAGACATGAATCCGAGAGGTTGATCTCCTGCCAATGCAGGTCACTGTTACGCAGGGGATCAGAGACACAGTTCCTTAGAAGCCAAGGAAGGGCCCAAAGATTCTGCAGACCTCAGTGAAAGTCAGGATACAGAAGTAGAAAACAATAAGAGTAGCGTTACCTGGGCTTGGTGACCAAGGAGAACTAATAAACTTCCAGCGTGGCATGGGAGCTCAGGCGTTGCGATCCAACCAATCACTAGCATCTTGAGGATGATCAAAAATGTTTACAGTACCTTTGTATTGGATGCGTAGACGGCTCGGATACAATATGCTGTACTTCAGCTCCTTCTCCCTGAGCCTTTTCTTTACCTTCATGAAGGATCTGCGTCTCCTTTGCGTTTCTGCCGAGAAGTCTGGGAACAGCATAATGCGTGCGTTTTCAAACTTCAGATCCTTGTGTTTTCTTGCTTTTGCCAGGATCATGTCACGGTCTCTGTAGTTTAAGAACCTTACCAGGAAAGGTCTGGGTGGGGCCCCTGGTGGTCTGGTTCCTGTAGGGACCCTGTGTGCTCGCTCAGCCACATATGTAGGAGGTAGGTCGCCTAACGCCAGGATATTTTTAAAAAACTGCTCAGCAAATGTGGTAGTGGCAGACCCCTTGGCGCCCTCTGGCAGCCCCACCACTCTTACATTGTTCCTTCTCTGGCGGTCTTCCGCGTTGTCTGCTCGGTGTTGTAGTGCACCAACCATCTCTCTCAATTCTGCCAGTTGTGAGCCCTGTACATGTGAGGCATCTTCCACTTCTGAAATACGGTCCTCAGCGGTTGTTAATCTGCCTCTAATCTTGTCAAGGTCATGGCGAATTAGATTGCATTCAGAAGCCAAGTGATCCATGCGGCCCACCAGCTCCGTTTTTGAGGCAGCTATGGCTTCCAGGATGAAAGCCTGTAATTGCGGCTGTGTCCACCTCCACCTCTTGTGAGCCAAGGGATGTATCCACCGGCACCTCCGGGCTTGCTGCGCCCTGTAGTTCCATACCGCCGGCATTTGTTTTGGCACGCTGTGAGGCACTGCTATGCGCTGGGCCTGTGGAGGAGGAGGCGGGGCTAGAAGCCATGCTTCCCTGTGAGCGGAGGTGTCTCTGACCTTTAGACAGCTGAGAATGGTGCTTCCTCTGCTGTTTTTTGGCCGCAAATGGCATGTCCTTCTGCCCACGCTATTCCGCCAGCCTCCCAGCGTTAGAGCAACCACGGTCCTTCGGTCTATCCGCCGGTATCAGGATAATTGATCAGGGGAAAGCCGGAGCTCAGTAGCAGCACGTCTTACCGCAATCACATCCGGTCACGCCCCCCTCTGACCGTTAAAATTTAAATACATTTTCTTTTATTTTATTCCCATTTTATTTGTACCATATTTTTTATTTAAACATTTCTGTGGTGATTATTATATTTTTGAAGTCTGTTTGTATATTATACATTATATATATATATTTTTTTTCAGACACATTATATATATATATATATATATATATATATATATATATATATATACCATTAATATATACTCTGTATGGTAGTGTATGTGTAGAGGCTGCAGTGACACCAGGTTTTTAATATAGAGATTAAATCTTATATCTTTTTTTAATAATTTTTAACTATTAACTAAGTGTGTGGGAATACAGAATAATACACATATCCCATGGTTAATTTGAATGCTAATGAATGATATACATCTTTGAGTTTACATGTGAGTTGTACCCACTAGCAAGGTTTGTATTGTACATCGCTATATGTTGTCACTGTTTACTACAGTGGCCGATTGTAGTGGGCGGCGTTTTGTCTATTGGGCATGTATTTTAATGTGTAGGACCTTCCCACATGCCATGTGACCCTGCGTCATATATGACATCAGCGTCACTATGGCAATACAGAGAGGCAATGGAAATGTCTCTCTAGTGCTGTTTTACACTGAGGAGGAGTCTGAGTGAGTTGCGGTCATGTGACCGTGTCAGGTGATCGGGCGTCATGACGATGATTCTATGGACGTCACAACAACTCACTAAGCAACACAGGAAGTGTTTACACCGAGTGAGTTGCGGCCATGTGACCGTGTCAGGTGACGCAGTGGGCGTCACAGCAACTCACTGAGCAATACAGGAAGTGTTCAGTTTGACCTCCCGACGCTCCATTCTGATTGGATGGGGAGTGTTAAGGGAGGTCAATTCTATTATGGTGGCTTAATATAAATATGAACGGTCATAATGGGCCTCTGTATCTGCTGAGGAAGTCCCGTTTAGGACGATACGCGTGCGGGAGGACCCTGGATAGTCACTGCAGCCACCTTATCTTTATCTTGAAAAGATTACATGCATTTCACCCCAGCACTAGGGACCTAGTGCTGTGTTTGTGAGTACCTGATATATATTTTTTAATAAATTGGATTTTATAGCCATACAGTGTGCACTATAATGTTATTTGCACCATAAGGATATCTGCATGCATTCTTTTTAACCACCACAGAGGAGAACATCTTTATCAACTTTTTCTACAACCTATTTCTTCCATCTCAGCTTTTATATGTCTTTCTAATGGACTTTGTTCTTTTTAGTAGTTATCATTAGTGCTGCACTGTTATTATTTGATTGTTTTTAAAATTCAGCACTATGGGGTGAAGTGGGCGGGGTTTCAGCAACTATAACACACAATATCTCCGCAACCAAAGCAGCACAAACGTTTATTTTTGCAGCACAAACCAGCACAAACGCGGCACAAATGAATGGCACGTTTGTTTTTAAAATTCAGCAACATGGGGTGAAACGTGGGCGGGGTTGCAGCAACTATAACGCACAATATCTACACAACCAAAGCGGAACAAACGTTTATTTTTGTGGCACAAACGAATGGCGCATTTGTTTTTAAAATTCAGCAATATGGGATGCAAAGTGGGCGGGGTTTCAGCAACTATAACGCACATTATCTCCCCAACCAAACCAGCACAAACCAGCACAAACCAGCACAAACCAGCACAAACGCGGCACAAACTAATGGCACTTTTTAAAAAAAAAAAATCAGCAACATGGGGTAAAAAGTAGGTGGGGCTTGCATTAAATTGAATGTTTAATATCTCAGAAACCGAACCGGCACAAGTCAGCACAAACACGGCACAAGCAAATGGTATATTTGTATTCAGATTTTACAAACATGGGGTGCCAACTTCACACAGCTTTTTGTTTCCAATAAAACCCTCTCAATATCCTGCAGGTTGGACCTTGAAGAGTATAAAAACATCTTGGTGATGATCTTGGCTATCGATAGGATTAACAAGGACCCCAATCTTCTGCCCAATATTACCCTGGGCTATAATATATTTGATACTTGTAATGACCCAATGCATATTTTGGGATATACCACAAAGATATTGTCTGGAGAAAAAAATGCTCATAACTATTACTGTAAGGGACACGGAGAAGTGGCTGGATTTATTGGTAACAGTGAATTCTATTCAAATAATGTGCTGGCTCAGTTACTTAGTCTGTATCGGTATACACAGGTAAGCAGTGATGTAAGTAACTGAGTTAAAATAAACTGAGTTACCTAATGCAGTTACTTTAGAGGGTAACTAGTAATCTAACTGATTACTTTTCCCCTCATGGTAACTCAGTTCCCATTACTTTGGCTTAGTTACCCCAATTACATCTACCGCCACTAGATGGCAGTAGTGTAATTCCGGTGTCCTGCCGAAAAAGTTCCTCCGCCGGATAAGGACCCCCTGTACTGCGCAGGCGCAGGGCTTGCGCAGTACGAAGGACTACGGAGCTTCCGAAAATTGCCGAACCTAAACAGCTCTGAGATAACTCTACACCGCGCAGGCGCAGTTAACATGTAATTGTACGAGGCGATGCCGCACGCTCCCGATGCTCGTGCTACTCTGCAAGGGGCATCTATCGTGTAACTAAGGGGAGGGTCTAGTATTATTGTAACCAAGGGGCGCATTTATTATTATTGTTATATATCGAGCTCTGCCCATTAATTTAACATTCGCCCTCTTCTGTAGCCATCCGCCCCTTGCACGATATAATAATAATAGACCCGCCCCTTACACGATATAATAATAATAATAGACCCGCCCCTTACACGATATAATAATAATAGACCCGCCCCTTGCTTACACGCTATAACAGATCTACCCCTTGGTTAGAGTAATAATAGAGCAGCCCCTTGGTTACACCATATATAACAATAATAATAAATGCGCCCCTTGGTTACAGTAATACTAGACCCGCCCCTTAGTTACACGTATAGAATATTTAAAAAAAAAAAAAGTCAGTTACTTTGCTGCGTAACTAATTACTTTTCCAATGTAGTAACTGAGTTACTAACGCAATTACTTTTTGGGAGAAGTAATTTGTAACTTAACTAATTACTTTTTTAAAGTAAGATGACCAACACTGCAGGTAAGTGATCACTGCAATATATTATGTATGTAATATGGTGTGTCCAGTAGATTTCTAGTCTTACTTTTCTAGAATAAGTACAGATCAGAATTAACAGAGTTTTTAAAAATGCAGGTGTACAAAACATTACAACTCGGGGACATTATTCGGTGATCACTATCCTCACAGTCCACTCAGTCCCACCACTTCTATTGACTTTAATGACTCTAATTGCTTGAATGAGAAAGACATCCAGGTGACTCAATCCCACCATGTCTCTTTAGTAGGTTCTTTGAGTTGCTTTCTGGTGTTTTGGATCTCGTGCCCAGAATATTAGCTCAACAATCAGGAGCTGTAAGAAAACAATTTGTTTACATCTTCTTTAAGAAGTTGCTTGTAAACTGGTCAGAACTGTATGTAACTGGACATCTACCAACATTACTGTATTGTATGTGCAGGATCTGTACAGGAAATCATTTACCTCAGTAGAGTAGTCAGTGACTCCCTTCACAATTAAGCATCCTCACCAGGTGCCATCATAACTTCCAATTTGGAATCTCACCATCCATGGATGGCGGCTTTAAACAAAGTCTATCCCACACTGTGAATCCCTTGCAGCCTACATATATAGGGATTGGGGAGGGGGGGGGCAGAAGCAGAGGGATCACTAGGGTTGCCACTTTTTCTTCAAGCCAAACCCAAACACATTAGCAGCGCACAGCAATTTTTTATTTTTTATTTAGTACATTACATTCATTACCTCTGTCCAATGCAAGGCAATTTTTATGTATGTATGTAGTATACACTATACATATATTTTGTGATTAAATAACATTTCTAATCATATGGAGTTAATCACAAGAGTCCCCCTTTACCTCAGAGTCAAAGTTGCCACTCTTGGCTTACAATTGCAGTGAGCAGTCTGGGCCAGGGGCGGACTGAAAACTCATGGGGCCTCCGGGCAATTGAAGATCATGGGTTCCCCAGGTTTAAAGATGGTTGTCTCATGGGAGCCAACATGATTGTGGCAGGCCAATTCATAGAGGCACCAAGCTCTGCAACATGCAGAGTGGCAGAAGGAGTATGGTGGGTATGATGGGGGCAGCATGTACAAGAGAGGAGTGCAGAGGGGATGGTGGGGGTAGTATGTATAGGAGAAGAGTGTGGAGGGGATGGTGGGGGTAGTATCTATAGGAGAGGAGTGCGGAGGGGATGGTGGGGACAGTATGTATAGGAGAGGAGTGTAGAGGGGATGGTGGGGGGCAGTAGGAGAGGAGTGCGGAGGGGATGGTGGGGGCAGTATATATAGGAGAGGAGTGCGGAGGGGATGGTGGGGGCAGTAGGAGAGGAGTGTGGAGGGGATGGTAAGGGCAGTATGTATAGGAGAGGAGTGCGGAGGGGATGGTGGGGGCAGTATATATAGGAGAGGAGTGCGGAGGGGATGGTGGGGGCAGTAGGAGAGGAGTGCGGAGGGGATGGTGGGGGCAGTATGTATAGGAGAGGAGTGCAGAGGGGATGGTGGGGGCAGTAGGAAGGGAGTGCGGAGGGGATGGTGGGGGCAGTATATATAGGAGAGGAGTGCGGAGGGGATGGTGGGGGCAGTAGGAGAGGAGTGCGGAGGGGATGGTGGGGGCAGTATGTATAGGAGAGGAGTGCAGAGGGGATGGTGGGGGCAGTAGGAGAGGAGTGCGGAGGGGATGGTGGGGGCAGTATGTAAATCTGTGGTGATTTAAGGAGCATATGACAAAAAAGGAAGGACTGTTGTGGAAATTATATTGTATAAAATGTATGTGGACATTTTATTCTAGGATGTGTGTTTTTATAGATTGTCATCTGTCTCCCTGTGTCTGCTTTAATCATGTGCACTTCCTTTTGTGAGTGCCCTACCCTTTTACTCCATGTCACTTCCTGTGATGTCATTTTGTATTGTGGGAGTGCCTGGCTGTTGGAGGCAGGCACTTCCTGTTTGTGAAAGCTTTTGTGATAATAAAAAGGCCATGCTGGCGAGTGTGGCCAAGGATGTCTGGCTGACCAGGCAAAGATGAGGCTGTAAGAATACTTGCTGTTGATGGCTGTTTACTGGGGAATGGGAAACCAGGGGCTTAGATGGGAAGCAGCTGGGCTGGAAAGGTGATGTATGGATGCTATGCTGAGAGGATGACGTGAAGCTGCTGGTAATGTCTGTTTTTGGGAGCTGGGGATCCAGGGAGGCATACGATCAGAGGGCGCATTATATCATAAGATTGAAAGGCGCTTATTAGCGCAAGAGTGTGGCGAAATATCCACGACAATTAATGGCGAGCCAGTTATTTAAGGGGCAAACAGAGCTATCCCTCTTCACAGGCAGAGAAAGGGGGGGGAACAGAGCCCAGTCCAAGACACGTTTGTTGCCCTGAGACAAAAGGGGTACGTCTTCTCTGCCTGATGCATTGGGAAAACTTAGCTTTGCGAAAAGAACTAATGTTTTGTCTTTTGGTATAATGCCGCAAATTAGGTCATATGTATGTATGTGTGTGTATGTGGTGTAAGTAACAAACTGTATATTGGGTATAATTTGTCAGTATAAATGTGGCATTTTAGGTGCATCTTACAATGTGGCTGGCTGAGCAGTTTATAAGTAAATTGTTTGGCTATGCATGGGGGGAGGGGCGACCAGCCATATATTGTATGGGAAACTGCTGGCTACTGCCTTGAACAATAAGAAGGTTTTGTTTTGAGATGAAAAGACCATGCAGAAATTCACTGTGGGTAGGATGGTAGAGATGACTGTTTGTCTGATGCCAGTTTGTATGAGAAAAGTGGGTTTGTGTGACCTGTATTATGCTGTGGTTTATGTGGCGTTGTCGTTTCATTGGATGGCATGTGTTACTCTCAATTGTGTGGCGAGATTACATGCTTTTCAGTGAAACTGTTCCTAAACTGTGTGTCTATGTTTAAGTGTGCATTTTCAAGTGTGTGGGGAGAAGGGTTGGCTAGTAGGGAAGTTGTGCTTTTTCATGATGTCCCATGTTTGTCAGTTTGGGGTGTGCTGGTTTTGGCGGGAAAAAAAACACATTTGGCTGCCATTTTCTTTTTTTGGATGTCTACAATGTGCTTGGTGCTAGGCATCATTAGTTTCGGCGGGAAAAAATCCTCCATTTTGTTGTAGCCTAGCCCTTGTCGTGTTTGTTTCTAGGCATCATTTAATGTAATCTATTCTAGGTTAGCTGTTTTCGTTTGGCTGGAAAATCCCATTTTATGATGGCCTGGCATTTGTTTGTAATCACCATGAGGTTGTAGACGGCGGCCATTTTCAGCTTGTAAATCATCCCAGAGTGGCAAATGCTCTGTTTCCTTTGTGTGTGTGTAGCCATGTGGCCTGGGCCGTCACTTTCTGCCTAGGCACCATTTCCTTTTTAAGTGAATTCTATTTTTTTGTACTTTTTACATATTTTTAAGTAAAGCTTTTGCGTTTTCTGTATTGAATTTTGGTTTACACTGGGTTTCAGTGTATAGTGAAACTAGCTTTGCAAGTGTATGGGAGTGTCTCAGATGGTAATTCATTGTTGTTTTTAGGCTTGTATTGTTTAAACCTGCACTTGAAAATCTAGGCTCTCCTCCCTCTCCCTCTTCATTGATATTTAAATGAACCAGTTTGATGAGTTTTTGATGTATCCACCGGAGGGGAGTGCTGTTGACTTCCTAACTCTCAGAGCCAAATATTGTGTTTTGTATTTGGGACAAGAATGACATTGTATTTCATGTTTTATGTAACTTTGGCATTTTTGGCTATATTACATGTTTACATGGTTGGTGGTGTTGAGTAGAGACACCAGTCCATCCAGCTTGACCCGAGTGAGTGTGTGTGTCTGCAGCGGTCCCTGGGTATTGTGTCTCATTAAGATGCTCATATGTGTTTAAGGTCCTATATAGCATAAACCATCGGTTTGCGCAGGGCCCTGCACATGCATCACATGCTCACATCGGTCCCTGCCCTCAGGGAACCCGCACAGGCACAGGGAGGGCATGCAGAGACCAGGCAGGTAGTGTCGTGGTTGAGATTCAAACCAGCAGCTTTTTTTTTTTTGCTGCCGGGCGGAAGTGCTAACCACTACACCACTGTGCCACCCAATACTGTTTAGTTGAATTATGCCTATATTTTAGTATAGGCCCTAATTGACATAGCCTAAAGTGTTTGTCTAGGGATAAGTGTTAATATTGGTGTCTTAATTATATGGTCAGTTTTTTTTTGTAGGGAGAAAAAGTTTTTGTGTTGGTTTTTCATTTGTTAATGTCGGCCATTTTTCTGTAGTCCGAATTTCATCCACCATTTTGCAGTTGACCAATTTTCGATTACTGCAACTGCCTTTTTGTTTCTGCTAATTTTAGCCCCGAGCGAAATCTTGTACTGAATTAATGGCGCCATTTTTCACCATGGGCCAGGTCTTGATTTTCGTTTGGCCCGGCTGCCATTTTGTGTCCGCTGTGTTTGGGTGGAATTGCTATTTGTGTTTATAGAGGCGCAGTTTAAGGCACTGTTTCCTTTAAGTGAATTCAATCGTTTCAGTTTTTATACTTTTAAAACAGTGTGTGTTGTTTTTGATTGTTTGTGGCCTGCAGTGGAAGGGAAGGGTTTTGATTGACCTTTTTCAGCCGTCTTTTTGCAGGAGTTTCAGGTTTAGCATTTGTTGCACTGTTGTGTGGTATTCTGGTTTCAAAACTGGTGGTTTGACTTCCCAGGGGATATGTGAGTCAAGGGGGATTGCAACATGGGGGTTTATTCCACCCACCCCAGAAAAAAAAAATGTATTTACTGATGTTAGCCATAGATTTTTTCTAATGTTTTGATAGCCAAAATATGAAGCTATTCAATTCTCACCCTCCCCCTCCCTCTTCTTGTTCAGGTGTGCAACAGGAAGTTGGTGGGAGGAGCCCGGGGTCTTTTGACTAAGGACAAAATCTTTTTTGATTTTTAAAGTAAATTAAGGTTTATATTGTAATACAGTTTTGGGGAGGCATTCAAGTTATAGTAATATCAAGTCCCTATGTGTCATTTTTAGTCTTTATTTGTTTTGGTTTTTATAGCTTTAGCTGAGTCTTGTTTTGTATTGTTTTATATTCACTATATTGTTTGCAGTAAGTAGTACATTATTTTTGTTCATGCCCAGATTGTTAGTTTATTATTAGGTTGATCATGTAACTACTGAGAACACGGCTGTCCCCATTTTTATTTTTATTTCTTTTTAAGAAAGGCCACATTGATGAGCAGGCATAAGTGCTCTGTGTAGTTTTGTCTGGCAACGCAGTGTACGGTCGTACAGCGCAATGCGTTTGTGTATGCATACACTGAGGGGTAGAGATCTGATTCGGGGGGGTGATGGCGCCCTTGTTCAGGTTTCTAGTTGAAGGACTAGCTGTAGTCTGACGATCCACCGCAAAAGCAGTCATCTGGCGGTGCTCTCCGAATTTAGGTGCGACGGTTTCCCTGGACGCGGGGGTTAGACGATAAGCCAATTCGAATTGCCATGGACACTACGGGTTCATGTATGGGAAATAATAGAGATTTCCCACAGTCAGACAGTATGGCACAGTGCATGAGATATGTAGCTCAGCTGTGGCTTCAGAAGTTTATTATGGTAGAGCGGGAGGGGGTGTACAGAGGGTGGTTTCAGTCCAGAAGGAACTGCATTTATGTACACCTGGCCCGAGGGAATAGCAGTGACTGGTGATCCAATGCTGAGAGGAAGGCTGGGTCCACCAACACTAGATCTGTTGTAGTTTCCTCTGATAATTCTGCCAATGTAACCAACTTATTTTGGCAGGATCAAGAAAAATAGATAAACAAATAAAATAAAAACATTTTCAGGCCTGTTTTTGAACTTTGTGCGGCTGGTCCATGCAAAGATTTCAAACTACTCTTGTGTTTTTTTCCAAATTGTATGTATTTTTTTTCTATCGCTAAGAGTGAAGGCAGAATTCCATCTGGTTGGTTTTAAATTTAAATTTTTGATTTAGGAACTATGAAAAATCTCCCCCACATTTGTATCAAAATGTTTGTCTAAAGTTTTAGTTGTGTCATGTTCTATGTGGTAACAAGAATAAGTCTGAACCCACCGCGACAGTCGTGTTGTGGGTGTTGTATTTTAGTAAAAACATAAAAGTAAAGGTTACAGAGGGTTTAGCTATTATCGGTTTTGAGGAATGTCATTGACAATTTACGAATGTTGTATTTATGAATGACACATTAATAACTTGTGTGTGTATAAGTATCTTTTCAGGTCCAAGGAGTTTCTGAGGCTCAGCACCATTCTAAACCCTGAATGTTTTCCTCCACTTTGTAAAGATGAGGAAAAGGGGGGAAGAGAGGGCTGAGTGACAATTTTTCAAACCAATGATACTAACCACTCTAATTCTAGCCAAGTTTGTGACGGGCAGTGGCGGAATTATAGGGGTCGCCGAGATCGTCATGGCGACCGGGCCTCTTGCTGCATGTGTGCATGTGTGTGGGGGTGTGCATGTGTGTGCTTGCATGTGTGTGGGGGTGTGCATGTGTGTGTGTGTGTGGGGGGGGGGTGTGTGTGCATGCATGTGTGTGGGGGTGTGCATGCATGTGTGGGGGGGTGTGCATGCGGGGGTGTGTGTGTGTGTGTGTGTGTGTGTGTGTGTGTGTGTGGGGGGGGGGGCATGCGTGTGTGTGTGTGTGTGGGGGGGTGTGCATGCATGTGTGTGCATGTGTGCATGTGTGGGGGGGGGTGCATGTGTGTGGGGGTGTGCATGCAGGTGGGGGTGTGTGGGGGGGTGTGCACACATGTGTGTGGGGGGTGTGCATGCATGTGTGTGTGTGTGTGCCTTCATGTGTGTGTTGGGGGGGTGCATGCATGTGGGGTGTGGGGGGTGTGTATGCGTGTGTGTGGGGGTGTGCATGTGTGTGTGTGTGGGGGGTTCATGCATGTGTGTGTGTGTGTGTGTGGGGGGAGTGCATGCATGTCTGTAGGTGTGCGTTCATGTGTGTGTTGGGGGGGGGTGCATGTGTGTGGGGGGTGTGCATGCGTGTGTGTGTGTGCATTCATGTGTGTGTGTGTGGGGGGGTGTGCATGCATGTGTGTGTGTGTGTGTGGGGGGGTGCATGTGTGTGGGGGGGTGCATGCATGTGTGTGTGTGTGTGGGGGGGAGTGCATGCATGTCTGTGGGTGTGCATGCATGTGTGTGTGTGTGTGCCTTCATGTGTGTGTGTGTGTGTGTGTGTGTGTGTGTGTGCATGCATGTGGGGGTGTGCATGCATGTGTGTGTGTGTGGGGGGGGGTGCATGCATGTGTGTGTGGGGGGTGCATGCATGTGTGTGTGGGGGGGTGCATGCATGTGTGGGGGTGTGCATGTGTGTGGGGGGGGGGGGGGGGTGTGCATGCATGTGTGTGTGTGGGGGGTGTGTGCATGCATGTGTGTGTGGGGGGGGTGTGTGCATGCATGTGTGTGTGGGGGGTGTGCATGCATGTGTGTGTGGGGGTGTCCATGCATGTGTGGGGGGTGCATGCATGTGTGTGTGTGTGGGGGGGGGAGTGCATGCATGTGTGTGTGTGTGTGTGGGGGGGGGGTGCATGCATGTGTGTGGGGGGGTGCATGCATGTGTGTGGGGGGGTGCATGCATGTGTGTGGGGGGTGCATGCATGTGTGTGTGTGTGTGTGTGGGGGGGAGTGCATGCATTTGTGTGTGTGTGTGTGGGGGGGGCATGCATGTGTGGGGGGTGCATGCATGTGTGGGGGATGCATGCATGTGTGTGTGTGTGTGTGTGTGTGTGTGTGTGTGTGTGTGTGTGTGTGTGGGAGTGTGCATGCATATGTGTGTGTGGGTGGGCATGCATGTGTGTGGGTGTGCGAGTGGGTGGTGGGGATTCACAGTGGCAGCATTTGGCACACTGGCGGCATTTGATGGGCACACTGGCGGCATTTGATGGGCACAGTGGCGGCATTTGATGGGCACAGTGGCGGCATTTGATGGGCACAGTGGCGGCATTTGATGGGCACAGTGGCGGCATTTGATGGTACAGTGGCTGCAATTGATGTTTTTATTTCTGAATTTTTCAGTTTGTTTGTGCCCACCTAAAAATTTGGAGCACCAGCTGTCACTGGTTTATATGTGCATTTATATATTATATATATATATATATATATATATATATATATATATATATATATATATATATATATATATATATATATATATATATATATATATATATATATATATATATATATATATGTTATTATATTTTATATAAAAATGAATAAATCGGCTCCTTTATATGCAGCCACCCACTTGTGACTGGGCCCTGGTGTTCCAACATCGGGCTCGGAGTAAAGAGCTTTGTCCGGAGGTCGGGGGGGGGGGGGGGGGGGCTTCCATGGTTTCTTGCATCGGGGCCCTGAGGGTTCAAGTTACGCCACTGGTGACAGGTGACAAGTGACAGGTGACTCGGTCGTTGCAGAGAAGATTGATGAACAAAACAAGGATGAGAAGTATCTTTATTTATATATTTTTTAAAGTGTATTTTCTAACTAGCTAAGAAAGTGAACAGGACACATTGTTGGGTCTACTGAGTCTCCATGGAGCTCTAGTTAGGGTTGCCACCTTTTCTTCAAGCCAAACCCGAACACATTAGCAGCGCACGGCAATTTTTTTTTATTTAGTACATTACATTCATTACCTCTGTCCAATGCAAGGCAATTTTTATGTATTTATTTAGTATACACTATACATATATTTTGTGATTAAATAACATTTCTAATCATATGGAGTTAATCACAAGAGTCCCCCTTTACCTCAGAGTTAACAAAGTTGACACTCTTGGCTTACAATTGCAGTGAGCAGTCTGGGCCAGGGGTGGCCTGAAAACTCATGGGTCCTCCGGGCAATTTAAGATCATGGGTTCCCCAGGTTTAAAGATGGCTGTCTCATGGGAGCCAACATGATTGTGGCAGGCCGAAGCTTAGAGGCACCAAGCTCTGCAACATGCAGAGTGGCAGAAGGAGTGTGGTGGGTATGATGGGGGCAGTATGTACAAGAGGAGTGCGGAGGGGATAGTGGGGGTAGTATGTATATGAGAGGAGTGTGGGGGGGATGCTGGGGGCAGTAGGAGAGGAGTGCAGAGGGGATGGTGTGGGCAGTAGGAGAGGAGTGCGGAGGGGATGGTGGGGGCAGTATGAGAGGAGTGCGGATGGGATGGTGGGGGCAGTAGGAGAGGAGTGCGGAGGGGATGGTGTGGGCAGTAGGAGAGGAGTGCGGAGGGGATGGTGTGGGCAGTAGGAGAGGAGTGCGGAGGGGATGGTGTGGGCAGTATGTATAGGAGAGGAGTGCGGAGGGGATGGTGTGGGCAGTAGGAGAGGAGTGCAGAGGCGATGGTGTGGGCAGTAGGAGAGGAGTGCAGAGGGGATGGTGGGGGCAGTAGGAGAGGAGTGCGGAGGGGATGGTGTGGGCAGTAGGAGAGGAGTGCGGAGGGGATGGTGTGGGCAGTATGTATAGGAGAGGAGTGCGGAGGGGATGGTGTGGGCAGTAGGAGAGGAGTGCAGAGGGGATGGTGTGGGCAGTAGGAGAGGAGTGCGGAGGGGATGGTGTGGGCAGTAGGAGAGGAGTGCGGAGGGGATGGTGGGGGCAGTAGGAGAGGAGTGCGGAGGGGATGGTGGGGGCAGTAGGAGAGGAGTGCGGAGGGGATGGTGGGGGCAGTAGGAGAGGAGTGCGGAGGGGATGGTGGGGGCAGTAGGAGAGGAGTGCGGAGAGGATGATGCCAGCTGGATATATGAAGTGGGGGGCTGAGAAATAGTGATGTATATAAAAACAAAAGCTATTGTACTCATCCACTAATATTTACAACAATGAAAACTGCCGGCTCCCAGCACTCTGTATGTACAGATGATGTGCATGTAATGTATGACCCTTCATATATCCCTGTGTTGTCCAAGCTCTGTACAATCAGAAGTTTACACTCTCCACACACACAGGGTTAATGAATGGTCATAAATGACTGCACATTATCTGGACTGAGGATGGGGGATGTTTGTATAGACAGAGGTGTGAGGCTCAGAAGATATCATCAGACACACTTCAGAACGATCCTCCTGTTACCTTAACCCTTCACAGCAACTACTGCAAAACAAATCCTTTCAACTTTCCACCCCAGGAGACTCAGAGAAAAACTCTCAGCTCACCTCTTGCCTGCATGTAGTGTGAGCAGCGCCAGCCCGACATTATCTACTCCTCCTGACATGATTCCTCCTCCCAGCACAACGCACTAGTGATCAGAGGGGGGGGGAGAGTTAAGTCACTGATAAGAGACCCTACAGGAGCCTGGGGGGGGGGGGGGGCAGCAATGAGCTTTAGATTATAACAAACACACCAGGCACAGTGTATTTATGGAGAAGCAGTGACACTGCTGCTGTCTCCAGTGTCAAGTATGCTAGAGGAGCTCCCCCTATCTGAATGGTCTGTCCGGGTTTCAGAGAGTCTGAAAACCAGGCAGATGATTCAGAACCCGGACTGTCCGGGTGAATCCCGTACAGGTGGCAACCCTAGGGATCACAGATCCAAGAAGATAAAGTAGAAGCAAGCACATCAATTTACAAGCAGTAAAAAGCTTGGTTTCCTGAGGCATAACACCAATGAAATGTCGTGGCAGCACAGGGACCCATACATTGTGGTGAGAAGCAATGCCAAATAGTATGAGAAGTAAATATAGCACAAAACAATTAATCAAGTCACAGCATTTATACATGTAAGTAATACACGTTGCTGATGATTGAAGCCCCATTTATGAGTAAAAGTCAGGAGGAAATCAATGAGAAATGCTCACACTTGGTTTAGAGTTAGAAATTTTAGTAACATAGAGTTTCCCATTCACACCTCCATTCCACCCGTTAATAGGTAACTGTGTGATCAACTGGTGTCATTATACAGGGCTAGTATAGGGCAAGAGGTGGACCTACCCCCCTCCCCCAGATTCCTGTGGCTTTTGAATGAAAAGGAAGAGAACCAATAGATCATCATTAAATGGAGAAGAAACAAAATGAGGTATCAGTCAATATGCATGGACAATTGGTTATCCCATAAGGCAGGCAACAACGGCATTCAGTGCAATTAGTAATGCAAACAATGAAAATGTGCAGAACCAAAGGAGAGAGGAAACAATGTGAACAGGAGAACACACAGAGCAATATCATTAAATGTGGGAAAACACACAATAACCAAAATAATAATTAAAAAAAAAGTTTTTGAAAATTGAAAAAGGAAGCAAAACCAACAAGAACATGTAGGAAAGATAAGTGGATGTACAAAAATTTACAAAGTAAAACCTATGTAGGTTTTAGTGAACAAAGAGAGAACAACACACAATCGACTAGAGTATCAACTGCTCTTTACCAAACAACATTGGTTAAAAAGAAAGATTATACCCGCTTGGGACTTTAATGCAGCTTAATATATACCACACTAGGGTTGGGCGAATGGTTCGGCCCGAGCATGAGTTTGGGCTGAACATTGGCTGTTCGCCTGTTCGACGAACACTCAAATTGTCGGGGGCATTCGACCATTTGTTTGGCCCTCCAAATGACCTCAATGCATTGCGCTGACGCATAGTGCATTGGAAGCTCTGATTGGCCTTAAGCAATGAAAGATTTGCCCAATGAGGACACACAGCACTGTCAGAGCCATGATTGGATACCATCATAATGACTTCATCCAGTCATGGCTCATTACTCTTAGTCCCACCCACACTATAAAACTATTCTTTCAATAGCGGTCATTTGAGGTGTGATATTGGCATGGAGAGCGATAGAACAGGGCTCTGTTTAGCGCTACTAGCGAGTTAGTGTGCTATTGTGCTTCTATTGTCAGTTTAGAGTATCAGTTTAGTGTGAATCTAGGCATAGTTCAGTGTGATTGTAGTGCGACAGGGCAGGTTTACTGCAGTATATTTTAATGCATTAGTGCACGTTTAACGCAAAATATTTCAGTGTGTTATTGCACGTTTAATGCAGTATATTTCAGTGTGTTATTGCACGTTTAATGCTGTATATTTCTGTGTGTTTTTGCACGTTTAAAGCAGTATATTTCAGTGCAGTATATTTCAGTGTTAGGTATGTGTACTTAAGCGCTAGAATGGGTATTCAAAAGACAGAACGGCAACAATGTTTTTAAGATAGCCAAATGATGATGCTGCAACCCATATATTAGTGTTCTCACACGTAGAAGAAATGGTTTTTAAAATACACACACAATGTTAATAAATATGTGAAATGGGTGCGCTCTCAATCAACCTTAAAAATCGTGTAGATCTGATTAAAAATTGCTTGTGCAATAATACTATTCAAGTGATGTGTAAAACCTCCTTAAAATCCGTGCACTGAGTGTGTATACATAAATAAATAAATACATAAAACCATATGTAAATATATAAATAAGTGGATCCTTTTCCTTTTTGTGGTACCAGTGATTAAGTGATATTTGTGCGATAGTGCTGTGAATAAAAAACAGTTTTTAGAATGAGGTAAAACCACGTTTACATTCCAACCCTTAAAAAATCCATGCGTTTAAAACTGAAAAAAAACGCATTAAAAAAATCCATGCGTTTAAAACTGAAAAAAAACGCATTTAATTGTGCAATTTATTTGTGGAAAAACGCATATTGGGTTATGCGATTAAATTGGGAGAAACACCATAGGTATTTTTAGAATCCTTTAGGAGTCCATGCATCTAATAGATGTCTCCTTAGGTGTTTAATTTGCGGTTGCTTAGACAGGTGTTGTTCCTGATTAGTTAGTGCTGAGATGTTTTACTAACTAATTGCCCTTTGGTGTTGAGCACAGGTTAAAATTTGAAGGATAAAAGATGTACACCACAGATGAGAAAGATAAGCACCTTTTAGTAAATGTATATTTTTGAGCAGGTATACACATAATACTTTTACTTATCTTTAGTTGTGGTGTCCTCTTTCCTGCTGGTCACGTCCTTACTATCTCTTCCGTGTTTGCATGAGGATAGAAGACAGATAAAAAACCATTGCGCAATATAGTTATACTTTGAATGGTGTGCATGTGTTGTGGCTGAAGCCCATCTACTTACACAGCACCCTACGAACGAAGCGCGGTGGTTAGAAATATGTCAGGCACTGTTTGGGCTCCCTGCCCTGCTTGTCTCAGTAGTGTTGCTTAGCTCCTCCTAAGCAACACTACTGAGACAAGCAGGGCAGGGAGCCCAAACAGTGCCTGACATATTTCTAACCACCGCGCTTCGTTCGTAGGGTGCTGTGTAAGTAGATGGGCTTCAGCCACAACACATGCACACCATTCAAAGTATAACTATATTGCGCAATGGTTTTTTATCTGTCTTCTATCCTCATGCAAACACGGAAGAGATAGTAAGGACGTGACCAGCAGGAAAGAGGACACCACAACTAAAGATAAGTAAAAGTATTATGTGTATACCTGCTCAAAAATATACATTTACTAAAAGGTGCTTATCTTTCTCATCTGTGGTGTACATCTTTTATCCTTCAAATTTTAACCTGTGCTCAACACCAAAGGGCAATTAGTTAGTAAAACATCTCAGCACTAACTAATCAGGAACAACACCTGTCTAAGCAACCGCAAATTAAACACCTAAGGAGACATCTATTAGATGCATGGACTCCTAAAGGATTCTAAAAATACCTATGGTGTTTCTCCCAATTTAATCGCATAACCCAATATGCGTTTTTCCACAAATAAATTGCACAATTAAATGCGTTTTTTTTTCAGTTTTAAACGCATGGATTTTTTTAATGCGTTTTTTTTCAGTTTTAAACGCATGGATTTTTTAAGGGTTGGAATGTAAACGTGGTTTTACCTCATTCTAAAAACTGTTTTTTATTCACAGCACTATCGCACAAATATCACTTAATCACTGGTACCACAAAAAGGAAAAGGATCCACTTATTTATATATTTACATATGGTTTTATGTATTTATTTATTTATGTATACACACTCAGTGCACGGATTTTAAGGAGGTTTTACACATCACTTGAATAGTATTATTGCACAAGCAATTTTTAATCAGATCTACACGATTTTTAAGGTTGATTGAGAGCGCACCCATTTCACATAATTATTAACATTGTGTGTGTATTTTAAAAAAGTATATTTCAGTGCTCTTCACTTTAACCACTTGGCTACTGGGCTCTTAAACCCCCTTCCTGCCCGACCAATTTTTGACTTTCAGTGCTGTCGCACTTTGAATGACGCAGTCATGCAACACTGTGCCCAAATACATTTTTTATCATTTTTTTTCACACAAATAGAACTTTCTTTTGGTGGTATTTAATCACTGCTGGGTTTTTATTTTTTGCTAAAGAGAAGGGAAATTTTGTTATAGTTTGTTATAAAATTGTGAAAACATGGAATGTTTCTCCTTCATTGATGTGTGCTGTTGAGGCTGCACTGATGGGCACTGATAGGCTGCACTGATAAGATGGCAGTAATAAGCACTGATGAGGTGGTGGTGATTGGCACTGACAGGTGGCACTGAAGGGCACTGGGTGGCACTGATGTTTGGCATTGATGTTTGGCACTGATGTTTGGCACTGATGGGCACTGCTGATGTTTGGCACTGATAGCCGGCACTGAAGGGCACTGATAGGTGGAACTGAAGGGAACTGTTAGGTGGCACTGATAAGCAGCACTGATAGGTGGCATTGATTGGCACAGATGGGTGGCACTGATAGGCACTGGTAGGTGACACTGATAGGAAGTACTGATTGGTGGTACTGATAAGGCACTGATGGGCATTGATTGGCCGCACTGGTGGGCATTATGGGTTGCACAGGTGGACAGAGGTAGGTGGCACTGTGGGCACTGGTAGGTGGCACTGGTGAGTACTGATAGGTGGCACTGATAGGTGGCACTGGCAGATGGCACTGGTGGGAACAGATGAGGCAGCCGTGGCTCTCTGTGTGAGAGACCGATGTCCCTCTGACAGAAGCCGGTAATCTGCTTTTTTTCCCCTCACGATCACAGTGTGAGGGAAAACAAAAAGGATTACTGATCATCTGTTTACATCACGTGATCAGCTGTCATTGGCTGACAGCTGATCACATGGTAAGGGGCCGAGATCGGCTATAGCGTGGGCAGTAGTTAAGCATCAGTAAACCACTGCTCATTTAAAAATGATGTTTTTTACAAACTTTGCAATAATAATTTTGCATATAAGCCTTCAAAATGGCACTTTTGATTTTTCCAGTTTGGGTCCCAAAGACTTTAACCACTTCGCGCCCGCGCTATAGCTGAAAGACGGCTACAGCACGGACGCTCCCTGCCGGGAGGGCGTCCCTGGACGTCCTCCTGTTTACTTCCGCAATGCGCGCTCCTGAGAGCATGCATCGGGGAAGTTCTGTTCTGCCCGTGTCCCTCGGACACAGCCAGTCATAGATCGCTGTAAACGGCCAATCACAGCGGCCGTTTACAGCGCGATCGGTGTGTCCAATGAGAGATGATCTCATATGTAAACATGAGATCATCTCTCATCGCCGCTCTCCCTCCTCACACAGACAGCGTGTGAGGAGGGAGAGATGAACCGATGCAGCGGTAAGTAAAAAAAATAAAAATAAAGTGCCAATCTGTCCCCTCTGCCATCTGTCCCCAGTGCCACCTGTCCCCACTGCCACGTATAGGTGTCATCAGTGTCACGTGTCATCAGTGCCACATATTAGTGCCATCTGTCATCAGTGCCACGTATCAGTTCCATCTGTCATCAGTGCCACCTGTCAGTGTCACGTGCCATCTGTTATCAGTGTCACGTGCCATCAATGCCATGTATCAGTGCCATCTGTCATTAGTGTCATGTGTCATCAGTGCCACGTATTAGTGCCATCTGTCATTAGTGCCACCTATTAGTGCCACGTATAAGGGCCATCTGTCATCAGTGCCACATATTAGTGCCATCTGTCATCAGTGCCACATCAGTGTCACGTGTCATCAGTGCCATGTATCAGGTGCCATCTGTCATCAGTGCCACGTCAGTGTCACGTGTCATTGTCCTGGTGCTCCAGGGCCTTCAAATGTGTAATAGGTAGTCAACAAGTTAGATGTGTAATTTATGCTCCTAGAACACGTGATGGTGCTCCCTGCATGTGACATGGCTATTTTTATACCTACCTCACTCATATGCTTACCTCTGCATAAAATAAGTGATTAAAAACCTTTGTCTATGTAATTATTACAAACGAACGATAACAGTGCGAAAAGATAAACAATGACATTTATTTATATAGAAAAACGTTAGAGATTACCCAATATAGTATAGAGATGTTATAAATGCAGTGTTGCCAGTGTTTATAAAGATAGTTAATGGAGGGGGCGTGGCGACCGAGCTCCGAGATGGACGCGTGAGGTGAGAGCTCCGCCCGGCCGCCGGAGAGAACACACATCTGCCGTATCCGCCGGTGAATTCCGAGGACTCATCTCCCCACACCGCTGCGCAGAAGCCTCGGCCATATCCGGACATGCCTAAAAATCCGGAAACACCGCGGAAATTGCCGAACTTCTTCGGAGCGCGCGGGCCTCAACAAAATGGCGCCGACGCCCGTACTGTGAGACCTGACAGCAAGGCCGCAAACTCCGGGACCGCCGCAGCTAAACCCCCACTGGCTCATCTTCACCCTCAGGCTACTTCTATTAGTGGATCCTCCTCCTGAACAGCCAGCCCATCTACTAGGAGCCCAGTGAAATAAAAACTGAGGATCTCCTCACCAGACAGACCCCTGCACACTGACGCTATGGAGGTAAGCAGACCCTCAGATACCAGCACAGCTTCACAGCTACACAGCTTGACCCCATTGCGGCCTATCCCACCTCAGATAGGCCAGTCTATGACACGCTACTGAAGGAGATGCTGTTATCCTTACAAGCCTCCATACGTGCAGATATCACAGCAGAAATCAACAGCTGCCAGAGGGAAGTGTTAGCTCTAGGTAACAGGGTGAACCATGTTGAACAGAAAATGGGAGATTATACCGATTCCTTTAATACATTAGTTGAAGCCCACGCCTCTCATGGGGAAGAAATTGCTTGGCTGAGAAATAAGGTGGCTGACCTCGAGGACAGATCTAGAAGGTTCAACCTAAAAATTAGAGGGATCCCGGAATCCGTACCTCCGTCCCAGCTACTACAATATGTCCAAACCCTATTCTCCACAATAATCCCTACGCTAACCACACATGATCTGACTATTGACAGAATTCATAGACTTCCCAAACCGGCATTCATTCCTGACACATCTCCTAGAGACGTACTGATGAAAATGCATTACTACCATGTCAAAGAGCAAATTTTGGTGGCATCCCGCAAAAACAAAAACAAACACCTGCACATGCTGAGATAATACTTCTTCCAGACCTATCACGCCATACCCTCCAACAACGTCGCAACCTGGCGACGATAACAAAGGCCTTAAGAAATCATAATATACCCCATAAATGGAAGTACCCTGCAAAGCTCTCAGTGACCTACGAGGGATCCACACACATGATATCCACACTACCAGAGGGTATTGCAACTCTGCGCCAGTGGGGTATAATACCCCAACAAGCCCATCTTGATATTCAACCACCACCTCTTCAGTCCCCTCAGGATGATTGGCAAGTGGTGTCACGCAAACGGGCCAATAAAGGATCACCGGTGGAACCGCAAAAGCACGCCACGTAAATAATTCAGTTCTCTCCCCGTACACAGGGGCTCTTTTTTAACAACCCTTGTTATTACCCCCGAGTTACTTGACAGGCAGTTACGTCTGCACTTGAATCAATTGCGCAATTCCCTTATTAAGGCTATGTTTGTTTTTTCAGTTTTTTTTCCCCCTGCACCTAGTCATTGTCTTTGTTCCCAAAGCACTAGATCTACACGAGTCAAGAAGACCTTCCTATGCTACATCTTCCGAACCGAAAATATGCAATGTTCAAACCACAAGGACCCGCCGATCCAAACACTCCAAGAGTACCGCAGTGAGTATGGAACTACACAAACTATCCTAAATCTTCTAAATGACCATCACGTGTATGTCCATTAATGCCAGGGGTCTTAACCATCCCTCCAAGAGACACTTTATGTGGTCTAAAGCCAAAAGACAAAAAGCTGATATCCTGTGTGTGCAGGAAACCCATTTTCAAATGAACAACCACCCACAATGCACACACAGGAATTTTCCACATATCTTTCTAGCCCCCACGCCTGAAAAGAAAGAAGGAGGTGTCCTCTTGGCAATACGTGATACCGTCTCCTTCAGTCTAAAGAACTCCTTCATAGCTTCAAACGGCCGCTACATTATTGTACTGGGGGACATCAACTCTAAACCCTATACCATTGTGTCTGTGTACGCCCCGAACTTTCATCAGGTTAGGTTCCTCAGTAGACTTCTCCGCAAAGTCAAATCTGACCAATATGGTAGTCTCATCATCTGTGGAGACTTTAAATTGATTGTTGACCCAAAATTGGATACCTCCTCTACCAGACACAATGGTACTACGTACATGAGTAAAGTCCTTCAAACAACGGACCTATACGATGTGTGGTGCTGCATGCATGGTAATGAGAGGAACTATACCTTCTTTTCACATAGACATGGTTCGTACTCGCGAATCGACATGTTCCTAACAGATAAGTGGACCCTACAAGACGTCTCTTCTACGCAGATATCTGACATTACGTGGTCAGACCACGCAGCTATCTCATTGTCTATTCATGAGAAGGGTGTCTCCCCCTCCCCACCCATCTGGCGCAGCAATGTCAGGTTATTACAGGAACCCAAACCTCTCAAGTTAATTTCTCAACACCTACAAACATATTTCCAACTCAATGATCAATCTGTAGAAAGTCCCTTCACACTCTGGAATGCCCACAAGGCGTTTATCAGGGGCATCCTCATTCAACTAGGAGCCATTGCTAAAAAACGCTACACCGCGACACTAGATTTAATTCTATCTGACATCCACCAATTAGAGACGCTTAATAAAACGTCTCCTACACAACAACAAACCAAACAACTTTCTGAACTCAGAGAGAAATTGAGAGAACATCTCACTCAAAAATATGATATACACCTTAGACACCTACGATTACATACATACGCAAATGCGAATAAAGCAGGCAAATACCTGGCTAATAGGGTTAAATCAGCACGTTTTAAAACTAGGATATCACACCTGATACACCCCACTTTACATCATAAAGTCATTAACCAACGGGACATTGCAAACCAATTTGCAAATTATTACAGTGAACTATATAACCTCACCAAATGCCCAAATACTAGTCAACCGACATTACCCAAAATACAACAATTTTTACGAGACCTAAATCTCCCGATTCTCTCGGAAACGCAATTAAATTCATTGAACTCCCCATTTACAATACCGGAAATTGAATCAACTATAACTTCACTCCCCAACGGTAAATCCCCTGGTCCAGATGGACTTACCAATGAATACTTTAAAACATTCAAAACTATTCTTTCTCCTCACCTACAGAGTCTTCACAAAAGCAGCCGAGACTGGGACTCTCCCATCTGAGATGCTCCAGGCATACATAACCACTATCCCTAAGCCAAGAAAAGAACCCACAACTCCGAGTAACTTTCGACCCATTTCTCTACTAAATACCGATATTAAGGTATATGCCAAATTGATTGCCAAGAGATTAGCTGACTACATGCCGTCTTTAATCCAAAACGACCAGATGGGCTTCATAAGGGGGAGACAAACTTCTGACGCAACCAGATGCATTGTGAATGTTATCCATTACGCTGAATCATCTAAAACGCCTTCTCTGTTGCTCTCAATTGATGCAGAGAAGGCGTTTGATAGGGTGGATTGGAGGTATATGAGAGAAGTACTCTCAAAGTTTGTTTTTTTCTGGACATATCCTTACCGCTGTGCTCGCTCTGTATTCTTACCCCTCCGCACGGGTACTGTCTGCAGGTATGCTGTCTAATCCCTTTTCTATCACTAATGGTACCCGTCAGGGGTGCCCACTATCCCCTACCATCTTTAACCTTATGATAGAACCCCTGGCGGAGACCATTAGATCACAGGCCAACATCTCTGGTTTTCAATTCGGATCACGTACACATGTCATAAACTTATTTGCAGATGACGTGATCCTGATGCTGACAAACCCATCTCAGTCTTTACCTATAGCCCATGAAATTTTGCAGAAATTTGGAGAAGTCTCATACTATAAAGTTAATTTTACTAAATCCTTGATTCTAGACTTAGGTGTTACCAAAACTGATAGAGATAGATTACAAAAGGTACTCCCCTACAAATGGAAGGATGATGGCACATCATATTTAGGAATAAAGACAGTTAATGGAAAAAGGGGATATAGTTAGAATGGACATACACAGGCTGTTACTTGAATCTTAGGCAACATCTTAATATAGAAGAAAAGTAGGGAAACGTAAAGAGAGATAAGGGAATACATTACACAGGAATCTTAGGTGTCCAGTCCATGAGGCTTAAGAGACCTAGCATCCCTAAGCTGTTGGTTTTTATGTTGTTAGAATAACCCACTCCTACCAATCAAAACTCAGGGTCACCTCATTGGTTCAGAAGTGGCATTGAATCCTGATTGGCTACCCCTGCAGCCTAATGTTCATTGGTTGAGTTGACTAAAATTCTGATTGGTTGTAATTTCAAGCCCAGTTAACGAAGCATGCTTCCCACACCAGTAAGAGACCAACTCTGATGCCTCTGTGTCTGAAAACCTAAGTACCTGTTTAATTATCTCTTGATTTACAACTGTCAGCCCTCTTTGATATAACATAAATTAGCATTTCAAGGACTTTTGACAATAGGGTAACTTGGTTACTAGGCAGACAGCAGACCAACACGTTGGTGTGCTTGAGATACCAAAAACAGTAAATAGGCCCATCTTCTAGTATACATGTTCTTATAAACCATACACATATATATGCACAAAACGGGGCATGGTAATATAAGTCCCTGTACTGGTTCCCTTGGAACTCCTTGATATAAATATGGATTTCAAAATCCACACCACACATGTTGGGCCTCTCTAAGTGGCCAGGCTGTGTAAAAGTCCCACTCATGTAGTATCGTAATACTCAGGAGGAATAGCAGAATGTATTTTGGGGTGTCATTTGTGGTGTACACATGCCATGTGAGAGAAATAACCTATTACAATGACAATTTTGTAGAAAAATAAAGAAAAAAAAATCTTAATTTTGCAAAGAATTGTGGGAAAAAATGACAACATCAAAAAGCTCACCATGCCTCTTACTAAATACCTTGGAATGTCTACTTTCAAAAAAGGAGTAATTTGGGGGGTATTTTTTCCTTTCCTGGTTGCAAGAAATGAGATAGGCCACCAGTACACCAGGTAATTTTTGTATAATTTGCACCACAGCTTGTAGACTCTCTAACTTTCACAAAGACCAAATAATATCCACTAATTTGGGTTATTTTTACCAAAGATATGTAGCAGTATAAATTGTGGCCAAAATTTAAGAAATTAAGAAAAATTTATAATTTGCTAAATTTTATCACAAAAACAAAGAAAAAAAAAAAAAAAAAAAAATATATATATATATATATATATATATATATATATATATATATATATATATATATATATATATATATATATATATATATATATATATATATATATATATATATATATATATATATATTTTTTTTTAATTTTCATAAACTTTTTTCATTTATAGCGCAAAATATAAAAAACCCAGAGGTGATCAAATACCACCAAAAGAAAGCTCTGTGGGGAAAAAAGTACAGAAAATTTGGGTACAGTGTTGCATGACTAATGGGGTTTGTTATTCAGTTCCGAATACACGTAATAACAATCCAATGAATACACATAACAGCCCCAACATGTTTCAATAATTCCAATGCAAGATCTTCTTCAGGGTGCCTTGAGAAGAGGGAGATCTCTAGGTAATAAATATACAATTAATTGGCGTGATATCATGTTTCATTACAAAAAAATTATAGCAACAAACTACATGCTCTTATATTTACAAAACTTCAAATTAAGAAACCCTCGCCCATCAGAGCATCATTAAAAATGATAATGTTCACCATGGCATCCTGAACTGTGGTGGATGGCGGTGTTGTCTGGGAATAAAAACACTAATGCAATATATGTTCAGCTGAACCATGCTGCTGTCTAATGGCAAAGGATCAGATGCTGCAATGCTGAAGACAAAAAGGGTTGACAGTGCTAAGGAACTGAACTGGAATTGATAGATAATGGCTGCAATGAACCACATGTATACTCAAAAAGGTTGCTGGCGAGGGAAGATGGTATCACTGACACTGACAATGTGATTTGAGCCAAGCAGATGACTGTGTCCAGGGGAAAAAGCTCCACAGTGAGCATCGAAGGGAGGGGGCGTCATCAAAGACAAGCCGGCTCTGAGGTGTCGGAAGAGGAACCAGCCACGGCCAACGTGGAGCAGGGCTTCTATGTTGTTATGACTACCGGGCCCATATCTATACACAATCTTTATAGCACAATGGATCTGGGGATTTGGTTTCAGAGTGAGCTAGAATTTGATCTGAATTTTGTCTGTTCAATGTTTGACGAATCGGAAAACTAAATGGGATCAGCTGAAACTCTGGCTATGGTGGAAATTATACATTTAGCAGCAGCATTTCTACCATTGATTCAGGATGATTGTTAGGTAGCTGGAGTCCACCATCAGGCACCTTTTGATTACATTCATCTGTCAGCTGGGAATGTAATTTGGTAAAAAGTAATGTATGGCAGCAAGTGTGATTCATGATGGATTTTCATTGCTAGATTTATTTTTATTAAGAACTTGTGAAAGGGTGTGGTGTGCTTATTAAGGTTTACATTTTTTTTTGTGAATGAGTAGGTTACTTATTAATTGAGGTTGGTATCTGGGCACCCCTTCATTTTAATCTTCCAATAAGCCCCCTGTCCACATATCTCCCCCCCCCCATCTGGGGAGGATATATTCTGCCAATAGGGATTCCATGGGTTTGAGTTGATTGATGTGAAAGAGATGATCCACCCAGTGGATTCCAGCTTCTTCCCATTGTTTAAGCGAAATATAGGGTAAAAGGAGATCCAGGGTTCTCAATGGGTAATGAATATGATGTTGTGAAGGTTCCTGGAGGAGTTAGGTTATGGGTTTCCTCCATGCTAAGATGGAAGCATGGGTAGGCATTCTTACTCATTCATTTTTTCTGTAACGGATTTAAATCTTCTGAAATATGGCCTCAGCTTTTGTCCCACGTTCCAACTAGATAAATATGATACCATCAAAGATGTTTTACTTGTTTTGTAGAAAACTTACCTATAAATTTCTGTTTGACAAGGATCGAATCCGCTCTAAACAGGACAACGAATTGTCCGAAAGTATTAAACATTTCTCTATGGCTGAATTTCGTGCCTTTAGAGACCTCATCCTCCTGCTGGAGGAAAGTGACACCATGGCATCACAAGTTTCCACTACTGATACTTTTGGTTCTTCTGTACCTGTAAGACCAAAACCCCTGGGCAAATTTAAACGTAAGTCCAATAAGTTCCCTGATCTAACTCCGAATCCCCAGGTGTGGGCCTTTTTAATGGGGAATTGAGACAATTAAAAGTGGACCCTGTTAATACCAATCTATCTCCTGACCAATTGACATCGCTTTCTAAATTTTGTAACCACCCAGATCTAGTCATCAAACAGGCAGATAAGGGTGGCTACATTGTGTTGTTCACCAATGACCAATATGTCAGGATGTGTATGGATATCCTCGACAATTGCTCCTGGTATCGCCGGGTTACTCCGGGCTTCACCAAGCGATTTATCAATAAATTTAAAATCTTAATAGGAGAGGCCTACTATGATTGCTTGATTGACCAGGATACTCATGCCTATCTTGATACTAAATTTCCATGTACTGCCACCTTCTATGCGCTTCCTAAAACGCATAAGAATCTACAGACTCCCCCTGGACGGCCTATTGTTTCTGGTATAGGTTCGCTGACGAAAAACACCAGCAGATTTATTGATTTGATTGACTCCTCATGTTATCTGGCTACCATTGTATGTCCGGGACACATTGTACTTGTTGAAGCAGATTGAGGGTGTCAAGGTCCCTTCCGACGCCCTGCTCGTGACATTGGATGTGGAGGCACTTTACTCCAGCATCCCTCACGAGCGGGGCGTCGGGATTGTTGGCACCTTCCTCCAAGAGGAGGACCATCATTGTTGGCCATTTAATGAATTTTTGTTGAAATTACTTTTGTCTATCTTGACCCACAATTGGTTTATCTTCAATGGCTCCCACTACCTCCAGGTGCAGGGCATGGCCATGGGCACCTGCTGTGCCCCAGCCTACGCCAACCTGTACCGGGGGGGGGGGGGTGGGAGCGGGACATCTTCTCAGATGATGAGCTCAGCAGCCACACCAGTCACGTACTGGTGTGGCTAAGATATATTGATGATATCTTTCTTATATGGCTGGGCTCTCAACCGGCATTGAATGCGTTTGTTGATCGTCTCAATGTGAATTCATATAATTTGAAATTTACAGTAAAGAGCGACCATTCTCAAGTTTCATTTCTTGATCTTACAATTTTTAAGGATCAGGACAATTGCTTAGCTACTTCACTGTATTGTAAAAAATCAGCAGGCAACACGATCTTGCATGCCTCCAGTGCCCACCCACCAACACTGGTCGAAGTATCCCATATGCACAATACATAAGACTAAGAAGGAATTGTAAAAAACGATAGTGATTTTAGATACCATGCAGACCTCCTTAAAGGATGTCTGCTCCAAAGGGGTTACTCCAAGTCACTACTACGCAAAGCCTTTAACAAGGCCTTTCAACAAACCAGAGACACATTACTGTTTAAATCCAAAACTAAGACAGATGAGCATTCCACTGTAAAATTCATTACACAATATTCACAACAACACTACCAACTAGGAAATGTACTAAACAAACACTAGCCCATCCTCTATGAGGATCCAATTTTGAGAAGATACATTACAGGCCATCCCAAGATTACATTTAAGAGGTCAACGTCACTCTGCGACAAACTGACCAGAAGCCACTATGCACCACCTGTGAGTGGCACAAGAAGGGCTAAGGGCATTTATAGATGTGGGCAATGTGCCTTCTGTCTGTGGGTGTCAGTTGGTCAAAGATTTACACTCCCAAATGGGGAACTCTTATCCCCATTTTCGGGCTGACTGCGACACCTCTGGAGTTATCTATCTAATGACCGGCAAAACTATTCGCCAGTTCCGACAGAGGATCAACGATCATATCTATTGGTCCTCTAGTGGGAAAACGTTAAGCCCAATCAGTAGGCATCTCGATCTATGTCACAAATTTGATACCACGGTTGCCTCATCCATTGTCTTGGCAGTAATTCCCTGTGATCCAAGGAGGGAGATTGGGATAAGAGGATACTTCAGCATGAGACCAAATGGATCGAACGCCTGAACGCCACTCGATGGCCAGGCATTAATGAAGTACAAACATACAAACGTACAAACCCTTTTTATGACATGCTTATCTTTACCTGTTATTATACTTTACTTGATCCCAGTACCAATACCAAGTGGTCTATTCACCATGACTTATATATTATAGGTAAATTACTCTGCGGTCCATCTCTTTAACCCATTTGTGTCTCCTGCTGACGTTTTCTCTCCTGACCTTTCCCTGTTGTTCTTTGTTGTTGTTTGTTATGCCTCTTCCCTCTTCGTGTTCTTTTGCAATCTGACCCTTATAGTCTTTTTTGGATGTTATGAGAGTGGTTCAACTCCTCACTAATGCCATATGTGTCGATTTTTACGACATATATAAATTGTTCTTTATAGTTGTTTATAATTGACCATAGCCTTTGAACCAGCTATGGTTTTGTTCATGCCTGTTTTGGTTTATATGTTACACTATAATTATACTACATCTAACTGTCTCCCTTTGGCTTGTTTTGTTTCAGAAGCCTGTGGTAGATATCCTTGGGGTACCATGCCACGAATTTCGTTTGACATGCAAGTGTGATGTTTTGAACGTGCGGCCAGAAAGCTGCAACACATATACACTACCATTCCTTATGTGGTGTGTTGTGTTTGCTGGATGGACCATAGCTGGGTGGGACCCTGTGTGGTCCTGTCTTCCTTCCCCCTATTTGTTTTATCCATCCAACTGGCCGGCTTTACCTCCCCTTTATTTAGTTTTTTCTTTCATCTTCGTTTGACTAGTACTATCTAGTCCCTTAGTTATTTCACCATCAGCTGTCCTGCAATGTGCAATTGCTGTGGGCACTTGGGTTGCTGTCCACTAGGGGGAGCTACCAGTTGTTGTCCATTGAGGCCCATCCATTTCCTGTGTGTGGTTCGACGCGCAGTATTCTCCACGTGCCGCGCATGCGTGCCACGCGGCCGGTCCATTGCCAGCCCCACAGGCTGTGATGGTTGGTTTTTCCAGCCGGTGGATGACGCGGCCCTGTTTGCGCACTGCGCATGCATATGCATTCCACGCTGCGCTGCAGGCCGCATCTGCACACTCACACTTGATATTTGGGTGGTCCCTCACACTGGCCGAGTCAGGTGATGCAGCAATTAGTCGCACACCTTCCTGGGGTGTGTAAATAGGGCTATTCATTTGAGCCCTATAACATTGCTTTCTCCAATTGACAGCGGTCGGTTTGGGAAGTCTGCACCTATCCATGGATGTTCATTTAACCTGGTATGTAACTTTTCTCTGTTTAGTAGGTTTAGTAATTTTTTGTCCTTATGGATTGGGACTTATTGACTTCTGAACAGCTGTTCCATTCTATTCATTCTTACATTCCAGATCCTTACTGGCTACAGATCAACTTGCAGTGTGCTGCTTCCCACTAGGACAGTCTGGGTTTAGGCTTGCTATCTAGAGCCCAACATGCTATCTGCTCCTCTATCCTAATAAATACATTAGATGTTTCTGGTTCACATAGCAGCACTCCAGCAAGGTGAGGTTGCCAATTACCTAAGACTCTATTGTTTATTCTATTACCTTTGTTTACCATGTGTTGGATTCAATATGCTGGGATCCACACATCTATACATGGACAATTTCCCGGAGAACAAGACACACCCCCCCTTGTGGAATGTAGCCAGTTATACCTCATATTGTCATGAGTCTAAGGCTATTGTACGTGATGAATGGCGGCTCCAATCTGTCTCTGCGAAACAAAGGCTAATTTAAATAGGTGTGGGCTACCAGAGATCAAAATTCCAAGATTAGACAGCAGTCGGATTAAGTGCAATTCTGGACAGACACTGCCCCCCAGAGACCACTTGTGGCAGTACGATCAGAATAAATGGAGGCGTCTACCAAGGAAGTAGGTGGGAGGTGCTGTGATTGAGGTGTGATTGACAAAAAGGGTTTGCACACACAACTGACTCTCTTATTCCACCTGGAGGCCAGCTGCGAGGATCACGTTAAGTAGATCATTATATTGTATTTTAACTGTATAGTATATCATTGTATTGTAGCCTTGCTGTATGTTATGTAACTGTGTAACCCCCTTTTAATACACGTTAGCTTTCTTATTTCCTTGGGAAATAAGATTTGATTATTCTTAAGCCGTGTGTTTGGTTTCATAACTAAATGTATTATTGTGATACTAACAGTAGCATGCGCTCATAGTTTTAACCGACTGAATAATCTACAGAGACTAGACAAAGTAAAAAGTACATAGATGAGATAATATCTAGATTGTAGTGGTATATCGTTTTCTACAATTATTATCGAATTCTACACCATGTAATGATATTAAATCACTATTCTATTCATTTAACATACGTTTATTTTGTAATGTAGGCCAGTCTTGCGATCCTATTTATGATACTATTGTATGACTATCAACATCATTTACTATCTGGTTTCATTTGTGATAGCTGTATGGTTGGTATATCAAGGTAGGCTTACTAATAATACTGCTTTTTGACCAGCTTGTCAGTCTTTTTGGACACTACCTTTCTGTGGATATGTGCAGGGAGTGGTTGTTTGTTTATTTTTCCTTTTCATTATATTAACCATCTACTCACCTATTTGCCCATTTGAATAGTGGACATGGTGCTAAATAGTTATATTTTTGGTTTATAAATTATCTATTTCTTTTTCGCTTTTTTATCTGGCACACCCCCACGTTCGTCTCCTCACCACCTGATGCATGTCACCTGCGGGAGTCTTCCACATGTCTACCCTTTGGACATACCCCCTCAAAAAAAAAAAGTTTTTAATGAATAATTGTTCTTGTACTATGTGTTGAATAAATATTCATGTTATTTTTATAATTGGTGCCTACAAAGTCCAGTTCTTCATGTGCTTTTTGATTTAAAACTATTTTATAGGATGTGGAACTGTTATACATCAGAGACCCCCACAGTACCAACCTGTGATGGAGTCTTGGCAAACTTGTTGATTGTTAGCATGGGTAGGCAAAGGGAGGGATTTAATATTCTGTATGATCCAGGAATCTGCCAACAGAAGGTGGTATAATTTAGCCTAGCATGTGAGTGCAGTTTCAATGTCTTTCCATAGAATGTCTTGCAGAGTTTGGACCCAGTGGCATAGAGGTGCAAGTTGAGAGGCATAGAAGTAGTCCTCTATGTCAACTACATTGAAACCCACCCACCTGTCTATGTTTAACAAGGTGGTGATAGGCACACCTAGCTCTCCTACTCTTCCATATGAAGGTTTTCAATATCAATTTTAATGAAGATGGGTAAGAAGAGGTTAATGGGATCTGTAGTGTGCGGAAAATGTACAAAGTTTTGGTAAGGACTTGCATTTTAAATGCTGCCAACCTCCCAGCCCAAGACATCATAATTTTGGCAAGTCGTTGTGTATCCCCTCATAGTGTATGAATCAGAGTTCTAAGATTGGCATCTGTTCGGGGGTGCATGCGCGGATGCCTGAGCGGGCGGTAGCGTCGGCTTAGAGCTCCGCTCCGAGGGAGAGGAGAACCGGAGGACTACGAGTCCCAGCGGTACCGCGAGCGGTACAAAACCACTGGTAAAGCCCCACAGAAGACCCCAGGTGATAACACAATGGTCCTGAGGGGCCAGAAAACTAAATTTAAAGTCAATTTATCCAAAACAGCGCCGGCCAGACAGGCGGCCATAATGGCTGCTGCAGTTACCCAAGCTTCCACACAGCGCTATGGGAAAGCGCCCCCTCAGACTAATGAGGAAATGGCAGATACAGAATCAGATGCTGAGGTTTCTCAGCATGAAATACACGACGATATGTTTAAAAAAATTGAAAATATGTTACAAAAAGCTCTAAAAAAGACTTCTGACAGAATTACTGAGAAACTGACAAAAGAAATTAGAGAGCTGGGCCAGAGAACCGCCGACCTGGAAATTAGAGTTGATAACCTAGGCAGCCATGTTCAGCAAAACACCTCAGAGCTTGAAAATTTAAAGGAAGAAAATCTTTTGTTACAGTCACGTTTAGAGGACCTGGAAAATAGGGACAGACGATCGAACCTAAGAATCAGAGGGATTCCTGAGACTGTCCTAGACCTCCAAGCCACCATAATAGCTTTATTTCAAGAATTACAACCCGGCATTCCAGTGGAAAGACTGGAACTTGACAGAGTGCACAGAGCTTTAGCTCCTCGCAAAACAAATGGCCACCCCCAGGGACATAATTGCTAAATTTCATTATTACAGATCCAAAGAGCAATTATTAGAGGCTGCTAGAGATAGAGATTCCCTACAATTTCAGGGCTATACGTATCAACTTTTTTTGCTGACCTTTCTCCTCTCACGGTTGCTAAACGGCGTGCACTTAAACCCCAATTACAGATTCTGCAACAGCACAATATTGCATATCATTGGGGATTCCCCTTTTCCCTACGCTTTACACATCTGGAAACAAAATTCGTCTGCAGATCTCTGGATGATTTGCGATCTGCCCTGATTGAAATGGGCATAGCCGATAGCTCTGTATCTAATGATCATCCCCGCAGACGCTCTACTTCAAAAAATCCTCACCGGAGGACTACAGGTCACAGCGGTACCGCGAGCGGTACAAATCTACTCAAAGCCCCACGAAGGATTCCAGGTGACAATACAATGGTCCTGCGGGGCCAGAAGGCTAAATATAAGGCTACCTTGGCAAAAACAGTGCCGGCCAGACAGGCGGCCAAAATGGCGGCGGCAATCACCTCACAGGCTCCCATACAGTGTTATGGGAAAGCGCCCCCTCAGATAGCTGAAGATACTGCAGAGTCAGATACAGATGCTGAGGTATCTCAGCAAGAATTACACAATGACATGTTTAAAAAATTTGAAAATATGTTACAAAAAGCATTAAAAAAAACTTCTGACAGAATAACTGATAAATTAACAAAGGAGATTAGAGAACTGGGCCAGAGAACCGCCGACTTAGAAGTTAGAGTGGATAACCTAAATAGCCATGCCCAGCAAAACACCTCAGAGCTGGAGAATTTAAAAGAAGAAAATCTTTTATTACAGTCACGTTTAGAAGATCAGGAAAATAGAGATAGAAGAGCGAAGCTGAGAATCAGAGGAATTCCAGAGACAGTCATAGAGCTCCAAGCCACCATAATAGCTTTATTCCAAGAATTACAACCTGGCATAATAGTGGAAAGACTGGAACTTGACAGAGTACACAGAGCCTTAGCCCCTCGCAAAACAAACGGCCCCCCCCAGAGATATAATTGCTAAATTTCACTATTACAGATCCAAGGAGCAATTACTGGCGGCGGCTAGGGATAAAGATTCCTTACAATTCCAGGGATACACGTACCAACTTTTTTGCCGATATCTCCCCCCTAACGGTCGCTAAACGGCGTGCTCTTAAACCTCAATTACAGATTCTGCAACAGCATAACATTCCATATCATTGGGGATTCCCTTTTTCCCTACACTTTACACACCTGGAAACGAAATTCATCTGCAGAACTCCGGAAGACTTACAATCCGCCCTGATTGAAATGGGTATCGCCGACAGATCTACTCCTAATGATTATCCTCGCAGACGTTCAGCCTCAAAATCTCCTCAGAAAAAGATTGTGTCGAATTCTGGAGGAGCTTCTCTATCTGCTCGGCAACATATCCACAAACGTGGAAGGTTTGAAAATTCGGCCCCCCCCTCCAATGAAGACTCAATGGACTGAAACACAAACTCAAAAGCTCAACTTACACCTCTCTCCAGCAAAGATTGCTGGTTGGCAGAAATCTTTACCCCACTTACCGGTCTTCATCAGACTATATACTGTAAAAAACTGGACCCTTCTCCCCGCTTTTTGCATATCAACACCCGAGGCCTATACTATTACTACTCCACAGCTCCACCTTTTTTCTTTTTATTTCTATCTCTTTTTTTTTTCAATATATTCTTATTAGTAATTCAATCAAAGTATTTACTTAACCACTTGCCGACCGCCGCACGACGATATACGTCGACAGAATGGCACGTACAGGCAGGAGGGCGTATATATAAGTCCCTACCTGCCTGCGGGTGGGGGGCCCGATCGGTGCCTGCGGCGGTCGGCATCGTTGGGGGAGCGATCGGAGATGAGGGGGAGGCCACTCATTCGTGGCCCCCCCCTCGCGATCGCTCCCAGCCAATGAAACACTTCCTCTAGCCCCGTCATGTAAACAGGGCTAGAGGAAGTGATGTCATCCCTAACAGACGCGGGTGGGGGGCCGATCGGGCCCGCCCCCGTGTCTGTAAATTGTCCGGGACATTGGGGGAGGGATCGGAGATGAGGGGGGGGGGCACTCATTCGTGCCCCCCCCCTCGCGATCGCTCCCAGCCAATGGAATGCTTCCCCTGGCTCTGTATTGTGTACAGAGCTAGAGGAAGTGAGGTCATCTCTCCTCGTGGCGGTCTTTTCGAACCGACGCCGAGGAGAGAAGACACGTGAGTTGCACAACACCTACACTACACTACACTAACAGTAGACCACTTTAGGCACACATTTCACACCCCAGCCCCCCCCCCCCCCGATTGCACCCCCTGTCACAGTGACACCAAAGCAGTTTTTTTTTTTTTTTTTTTTTTTACTGTTAACTGCATTGGTGCATTGTGACCCTAATAACTGTTATGGCAGTTAGATTTAGCCCCCTTTAGGTCTAGGAACCCCCCCTAATAAAGGTTTAACCCCGTGATCACCCCCCGTCACCAGTGTCACTAAGCGATCGTTTTTTTGATCGCTGTATTAGTGTCACAGTTGACGCTAGTTAGGGAGGTAGGTATTTAGGTTTGCCGCAGCGTTTTATAGGGTCAGGGACCCCCCATATACTACCTACTAAAGGTTTTAACCCCCTGAGTGCCCCCTAGTTAACCCTTTCACCAGTGATCACCATATAACTGTTACGGGTGACGCTGGTCAGTTAGTTTATTTTTTATAGTTTCAGGGCACCCGCCGTTTATTACCTAATAAAGGTTTAACCCCCTGATCGCTCGGCGGGTGATATAAGTAAGGTTTTAGAGTAAAATAGGGTCTGCGTCGCCCCAGGCAGCGTCGGGTTAGTGCCAGTACCGCTAACACCCACGCACGCAGCATACACCTCCCTTAGTGGTATAGAATCTGAACAGATCGATATCTGATCTGATCAGATCTATACTAGCGTCCCCAGCTGTTTAGGGTTCCCAAAAACGCATTGTTAGCGGGATCAGCCCAGATACCTGCTAGCACCTGCGTTTTCCCCCTCCGCCCAGCCCACCCAAGTGCAGTATCGATCGATCACTGTCACTTACAAAACACTAAGCACACATAACTGCAGCGTTCGCAGAGTCAGGCCTGATCCCTGCGATCGCTTACAGTTTTTTGGTAGCGTTTTGATTCAGTCGCTAACAGTCAGGAGCTTTTTTTTTTCCTGTGAGTCTCACTAGTGTACTACTAAATTTAGAGCCCAAAATGGCAAGTCAAACGTACACTAGTGAACAGGCCTACTTGTTTTTGAGTATGACAGATAGTGAAGAGGAGGTCACTCATCTGTCAGAATCAGGCTCAGAATACGACCCAGTAGACGACAGCGGCTCCATGACAGATAGCTCTGATGGCGGAGTTGTGGTCCCTGCTAAGGTCAGGCCTACCAGACCCCAAAATCCTTCTTCTGTTGTTGAGGTGCAGGAACCGCAGGTCGCTCGTAGGAGGCAGAGACGTACTAGAGCCGCTATTCCTTCTGGTGAACAGGCAAGCACCAGCGGCCTAGTACACCCTGGACGTAGTCAAACCAGCACTGCAGTATCACGTGGTGATGTGGCGAGTCCCATAAGTGCAGTTTCAGCTGGCGAGGTGGCAAGCACAAGTAGTGTCCCGCTGCCACCAAGAAGACGACAAAGACAGGCCCGTCGTGCCCATAGTGCCCTTCCTGCAGAATTTGCCAATCCTGATTGGGTGCCCACCACTTCTGCAGAACCCCCATACTTCCCCCATTCACTGGCCAACCCGGTATTCAGGTGGAAACAGCTGATTTTACGTCACTTGATTTTTTTTCGCTGTTTTTCACCGAAGATCTCTATAGATCTGTTGTGGACCAAACCAATTTGTACGCTGGTCAACACATCGCTGCTAATCCCCAGTTGTCCACCCTTGCCAGAGATTGGAGACCAATTACGGTCCCCGAATTTAAGATCTTTCTGGGCCTTTCCCTCATCATGGGCGTAGTTAAAATGGGTACATTGCGTTCATATTGGTCCACTGAGCCAATGTACCATATGCCCGTGTTCTGCCTCCGTGTCCAGGGCACGATACGAACAGATTTTGCGGTTCATGCACTTCAACGACAATGAACTCTGTCGTCCTCGTGGAGACCCTGCATACGATAGGCTCTATAAAATTCGGCCCCTCATAAACCATTTCAACCAACGTTTTGCAGACTTGTTTACTCCCCATCAAGTTGTCTGCGTTGACGAGTCCCTGATTAAGTTTACTGGCCGCTTGTCATTCAAACAATACCTTCCCAGCAAGCGTGCCAGATACGGGGTCAAGATGTATAAGCTCTGTGACAGGGCCACAGGCTATACATGTAAATTTATGGTTTATGAGGGCAAAGATAGCCACATAGAGCCGACAAACTGCCCTGACTACATAGGGAGCGCTGGCAAGATTGTGTGGGACTTGGTGTCACCCTTATTCGGAAAGGGGTACCACTTGAACGTGGACAATTATTACACAAGCGTGCCACTGTTTAGTCATTTGTTTGATCATCAGATTGGAGCATGTGGCACCGTGCGACCTAATCGCCGGGGCTTTCCCCAGCGGCTTGTAGATTCCCCTCTTAGGCTGGGGGAGAGAGCATGCTTGAAGTGTAATAACTTGCTCGCTATGAAGTGGAGGGATAATAAGAATGTTTTCGTTCTTACCTCCCTTCATGCAGACACGACGGTCCAAATTACTACGGCGGCTGGTGTTGTGACGAAACCCCTCTGTGTCCACGAGTACAACCAAAACATGGGAGGGGTGGACCTCAACGACCAGTTGTTGACGCCGTACCTAGTTGCCCGTAAGGCTAGACGCTGGTACAAAAAAGTGTCTATTTACCTTTTCCAATTGGCTTTGCTGAACGCTCATGTGCTATACGGAGCTTCAGGACGTACTGGATCCTTCCTTAAATTCCAGGAAGAGATCATCTGAGCCCTTCTGTTTCCAGACGGTGCTCCACCTCACATCTTGCAAAAAAAAATTATTTTCTCATGTAAACAAAAAGTGTCAGAAAGGGCATTGTCTTCAAGTGGTTAGAAGAGTGGGTAATGTGTGACATAAGCGTCTAAATGTTGTGCATAAAATGCCAGGACAGTTCAAAACCCCCCCAAATGACCCCATTTTGGAAAGTAGACACCCCAAGCTTTTTGCTGAGAGGCATGTCGAGTCCATGGAATATTTTATATTTTGACACAAGTTGCGGGAAAAATAATAATTTTTTTTTTTGCACAAAGTTATCACTAAATGATATATTGCTCAAACATGCCATGGGCATATGTGGAATTACACCCCAAAATACATTCTGCTGCTTCTCCTGAGTACGGGGATACCACATACGTGAGACATTTTGGGAGCCTAGCCGCACGGGACCCCAAAAACCAAGCACCACCTTCAGGATTTCTAAGGGTGTGAATTTTTGAATTCACTCCTCACTGCCTATCACAGTTTCAGAGGCCATGGAATGCCCAGATGGCACAAAATACCCCCAAATGACCCCATCTTGGAAAGTAGACACCCCAAGCCATTTGCTGAGAGGTATGGTGAGTATTTTGCAGATCTCGCTTTTTGTCACAAAGTTTTGAAAATTGAAAAAAGAAAAAAAAAAATTTTCTTTTCTTTCTTCATTTTCAAAAAAAAATGAGAGCTGCAAAATACTCACCATGCCTCTCATAAAATAGCTTGGGGTGTCTACTTTCCAAAATGGGGTCATTTGGGGGGGTTTTGTGCCATCTGGGCATTTTATGGCCTTCAAAACTGTGATAGGTAGTGAGGAGTGAAATCAAAAATTTACGCCCTTAGAAACCCTGAAGGCGGTGCTTGGTTTTCGGGGTCCTGTACACGGATAGGCTCCCAAAAATTCCCACACATGTGGTGTCCCCTTACTCAGGAGAAGCAGCAGAATTTATTTTGGGGTGTAATTCCACATATGCCCATGGCATGTGTGAGAAATATATCATTTAGTGACAACTTTGGGCAAAAAAAAAAAGTTTGTCATTTTTCCCGCAACTTGTGGCAAAATATAAAATATTCCATGGACTCAACATGCCACTCAGCAAATAGCTTGGGGTGTCTACTTTCCAAAATGGGGTCATTTGGGGGGGTTTTGTACTTCCCTGCCATTTTAGCACCTCAGGAAATGAGATAGGCAGTCATAAACTAAAAGCTGCGTAAATTCCAGAAAATGTACCCTAGTTTGTAGACGCTATAACTTTTGCGCAAACCAATAAATATACGCTTATTGACATTTTTTTTTACCAAAGACATGTGGCTGAATACATTTTGGCTTAAAAGTATGACTAAAATTGAGTTTATTGGATTTTTCTTATAACAAAAATTTTTTTCGGTCTTTTTCCGTTTATAGCGCAAAAAATAAAAATCGCAGAGGCAATCAAATACCATCAAAAGAAAGCTCTATTTGTGGGAAGAAAAGGACGCAAATTTCGTTTGGGTACAACATTGCATGACCGCGTAATTACCAGTTAAACCAGTGCAGTGCGAAATTGTAAAGTCCTCTGGTCTTTAGGCTGCATAATGGTCCGGTCTGAAAGTGGTTAAACATGAATAATCTCTTTTTCTCCATTTAGGCCTTGGCTTCTAATAGATTTTTGGCGTACCTTTTTTTTTTTTTTTTTTTTTTTTTTTTTTTTCCTCTTAAGTGGTCCTCCGGTGCTTCTCTCCCCTCAGGAATTTCTTGCTGCCCCTAGTACCATCTCCAGATACCCGCTAGGATTATGCGGGTCCCTGAGGATGGCATTGGAACCTCTGGGAGCTTTGAGATTAAGCTCCATAGACGTTCCCACACCCTGTTTTATTATCCTTCTCTATTGTTAGTTTGCTGTTATAATAGGGTTGTTCGATTTTTTTTTTTTTTTTCTTTCATATTTTATTTTTTTTCCCTTCTATCCTCTTTACTCTCTCCTCTCTCCAGGTGGTGGATACAAAACTAGAAGTAAGTTGTGTTTTTTATGCTATATCACCACATTTAGTACAACTATGGCCCCATAAATGTCTTATCTTCAAATGTGCAAGGGTTTAACATCCCCCCACAAACGTTCAAAAGCTATGCGCACTTTTCACGCTAAAAAAGCCCACATTATCTGTTTACAGGAAACCCATTTTAAAGTAAATGCCCAGCCCAAATTTCTATCATCAACATATCCACAATTTTATGCTGCTTCTGCTTCTGTTAAGCAGAGGGGTACTCTCATAGGCTTCCATCGTAACACCCCCTTTACTCTTGTGTCCCAACTAAATGACCCAGAAGGTAGATACATTATACTTACTGGCTATCTTTCTGATGCCCCTATCACTATTGTCTCCTATTACGCCCCAAATAAACGACCATTAGCTTTTTTAGCTCATCTCTTTCAAACTGTTAACACACATAAATTTGGTACGATAATTTTATGCGGGGACTCTAATGCTACGGTATACCCCTTTTTGGATAAATCCCCGATAGCCCCTAATACTAGTACTAACAAATTGACCCTACAGCCCTTGCTTTTAGCACACAAACTAGTAGATACATGGAGGGAACTTAACCCTACTAATAGACGTTATACGCACTATTCATATCCACATAAATCATTTTCTCGAATCGATCATATCTTAGTCCCATCAAGTTTATTACCTGAAATAGTTGCATCTAAAATTATCCCACTTCCGTGGTCTGACCATTGTGCGGTTTTCACCATCATTGCCTCAACAGTCCCTAGATCTTACGATACAAATTGGAACATTAATGATTCCTTATTAACCCATCCATCTCATAAATCATTAATTGAGCAAGCGATTTCCGAGTACATCTCTATTAACGATACAGATGATGTATCTCCCCTAACTTTGTGGGAAGCTCATAAATCTGTTTATTAGAGGTAATCTTATTCAATTAGCATCAACACTTAAGAAAGAGAGTAAACTTTTGTTCGCAAAATTGGAAACTTCTTTTAACACATGTCATTCTAAATTTCAATCTGACCCGACTACTATAAATCACACAAAATTAGACAAGGCACGGCTAGACCTATTTTTATCAGACTCTGCAGACAAATTAATGCGTAAACGCCAACACACCCAATACCTACAGGCTAACAAACCTAATACTCTTATGGCACGTAGCTTAAAAATAATACAAAAAGCAAAGTCCTCCTTTAGACTGAAAATTACACGTGATGGCTATACCAGCGACCCTGTAAAAATACGTGATGTGTTCCACTCCAATTTAGCTAAGCTTTACTCCTCTAGCCAAGAGTTTGATACGTCAAAGGCAGACGCCCTATTTTCCAATATTATACTACCTACCCTA
Source organism: Lithobates sylvaticus (assembly GCA_028564925.1). Taxonomy (NCBI): domain Eukaryota; kingdom Metazoa; phylum Chordata; class Amphibia; order Anura; family Ranidae; genus Lithobates; species Lithobates sylvaticus. The sequence continues at coordinate 19,052,615 of CM053026.1, read as the reverse complement.
GATCAGACACAGTGCAATAATCTTGAGAGCCTTATAACAATCCCTGAAGTCCTGACTGCTATAAAACTCTTAAAACCTAATAAGAGACCGGGCCCAGATGGGTTTTCGGCAATGTATTATAAGCAATTTTCGCATATTCTAGCACCGATTCTAACCAGAGCCTTTAACTCAATCCTTACAAACCAATCCTTTCGTACAGAAACGCTTACATCTATTATTGTAATGATTCCCAAACCCCACTCAGATACTACTTCATGGACTAACTTTCGACCTATATCCCGCCTCAACCTCGATATCAAGCTATTAGCTAAAATTTTGGCAACTCGCCTTAATAACATTATAGGTCAGTTAATCCACCGAGATCAAACTGGCTTCATGCCTAAGAGACAGGCAGGTGACAACATCAGACGCGCTCTTTTACTCATGCACGCGGCTAAGACTAGACGTATCCCGTCATGCCTCATATCCCTAGATATTAGAAAGGCGTTTGATACTGTCACCTGGCCATATATGCAATATATGCTCCAAAAATGGGGATTTGGGAATCATTTTCTAAAATGGATTTCTTCACTGTATGATCATCCAAAAGCATATATTAAGTACTCTGGCTATAAATCTGCCATGATGAATATTTTTAGAGGTACAAGACAGGGCTGTCCCTTATCCCCCCTACTTTTTGCACTCCTTATTGAACCATTAGCACAATTAATCAGATCAAATTTAGATATCAAAGGTATCGAATTAGGCGGTTACCAACATAAATTATGTCTTTTTGCTGATGATATCCTTGTCTTTTTATCTCAGCCGCATATATCTGCTCCAAATCTATTGAATACATTAGATAAATTTGCTATAGTCTCCGGACTCAAAATCAACCCCACAAAATCTAATATCCTTAATATTTCCTTGGAACAAAATGATCTCTTGCATCTCCAATCCACCCTACTGTTTCACTGGGTTCCTACTCAATTACCTTATTTAGGTGTACAACTCACAACTTCACTTAAAGATTTATTTAGGGCTAACTATCTCCCACTACTTAAACAGGTCACTAATTATATGAAACAATGGTCTTCCCTTCCACTATCTTGGTTGGGACGAATAAATGCTATTAAGATGTCGATCCTACTGAAATTTTTATACTTATTCAGGGTTCTACCCATCCCATTACCAGCTTACTACCTCAGGATCATACAGCGCAGAGTCTTAGCTTTTATTTGGGGTAAAACAAAACCACGGATACCAAAGGCCACGTTATACCTTAGTAAATTGAAGGGAGGTTTAGGTTTACCAAACTTCGCCTCTTATTATAATGCTGCACAAATCTCACTTCTCCCGAAATATCATTCTACTGCGGAAACTCCCCTTTGGGTGTCCATTGAATCTATCGACTGTGATCCTATATCTCTTGCTAATATTTTATGGATACATCCCAATGATAGGTCGCACATCTCTAACCCCATTACGAAACATTCCTTATTTATTTGGGACAGGTTTGGTAAACCTTACAACCTTCAATCTACACACAATCCTCTTCTCTCATTCCTCAGTAATCCAGCTTTCTACCCGGCCTGGAAGTATCCGAAATCATTTTCTGCCTGGTCTACTTCAAACTTAACCCGGCTTCACCAAGTATGTAATAACGCTAATATCCTAGATTTCCCTATACTATGTGACGATTATGGGCTTCCAAGATCTGAAATCTTCCGATACTTGCAAATTAAAAACTTTTATACTCCTCTTCTCATGACTGGATCTATGCTTAATCAAATGTCTCAATTTGAACGTATTTGTAAAAGTGATCCTCATATCAGGGGTTTAATATCTTTGTTATATCATCAGCTCACTACTCTTCCTAACGATGTATTACCCTCTTATACTGACAAATGGGCTATGGATATGAACCGTGTTTTCAACACTAATGACTGGTCTAACATATGGATAGCAACTAAAAATTCCTCTACGAATTGCTTTGCTTTGGAAACTAACTTTAAAGTCCTAGCTAGATGGTATATGGTGCCTGCCAGAATTGCTAAATTCATCCCGACATACCCTAACAACTGCTTTAGAGGATGCTCTTCCCCAGGTACCCATTTCCACATATGGTGGCAATGTCCGGTAGCTCAAGTATTCTGGGCTAACATCTTCGATATGGCTTCTAAAACTCTGGAATGCACTATTACTCCCGATCCAGCTATGGCTCTTCTTAACCTGAAACCACCATCATTAACACATTCCCAATTTAAATTATTCCTCCAGCTTAGCACCGCAGCTAAACAAACCATAGCTAAAGCCTGGAAATCTAAAACATTGATAGTAGCAGAAGCCAAACACAGAATGAATAGAGCTTTAACCCATGCTAAAATGTCGGCTATTGAAGATAATAAAATCAATAAATTTACTCAGATCTGGCAACCTTGGGTAAAACATTATTTCCCACCTGACTTCGACCAGTCATTACTGTTACCTCAATAATGTACCAAGTCGCATACTATGCAAACCACCACCTGGAGAGACTTCCTCCTTCTGTCCCCTTCCTTCTTTCCCTCTTTCCTTTTCTTTCTATGATATATGCATATGGGACTTTTTCATTGTAACATCATATATTTTTTCTGCAATAAGTACGACAGTCCTCCAAATAGACTACTAACATGTATAGGAACATGCTAAATGCTAAAGATATACACATTTTCTTTTTTTTCTTGGGTATATACACACTCATTTTGGTATGTATCCTTTATACTTAGTATATAACCTTGGTTAATAAAATACTTAATTCCCCTAATTGCCCCCACTCTACCACAGTTTGAACCCAATTGGGGTGGTAGAGTGGTCTGGAGGCATGATATTATAGCACCTGGGTAAGGTTCAAAGATGCTGTTCTAGTACATATAAGGTTAATAAATACGCCCTTCTTATAGTGTTCCTATATCTTAAGTTCCCATCTCATATTTTGAACCACAAGTACTTTTATCTATGTTATTTGATTAATACGATATCCCATATATGGCTGTAAATATATGTACTATATCGTTATGTTTTTCTTTTTGTTTTGTATTGTTCCTTTAAGTGAAAATAAAAATCTTAAACGAGAAAAACTCCTCAGCAAACTACTGCAACAAATTCTACAGGAACCTCTCCACCCTCTAGTCAGCATATTCATAAACGTGGAAGGTTTGAAAACTCAACCCCCTCCAAGGAGGATTCAATGGACTGATTCACAAACTTAAACGCCCAGCTTACACTTATTTCCAGCAAGGATTGCTGGTTGGAAGTAACTTTTACTTTATTTACCTGTCTCCATCAGTCTATTCAGAATTTGAACTGGACCCTTTTGTTCTCCACTTTTTGCTTATTAACACCCGGGGACTATACTATTACTAATCTACAGCGATTTTTTTTTTTTTCTCTTCCTTTTTTTTTCCTTTTTTCACATACTCCTATTTGTAAATCCTTCAATGTACTTACTTGCATATGAATATTCTCTCTTTTTTCCATTCAGGCCTTGGCTTTCGCTGAACTACTGGTGTAATTATTTTCCCTTTGTGGTCCTCCGGTGCTCCTCTCCTCTCTGGAATTTCCTGCTGCCCCCCGTACCATCTTCAGATACCCGCAGTGATTATGCGGGTCCCTGCGGATGGCATTGGAACCTCTCGGAGCTGTTTGAGTAAGCTCCGTAGACGTTCCTACACCCTGATTTATTATCCATCTCCTTTATTGTCCAACTATTATAATAGGGTTGATCGATTTCTTTTTGCTTCTTTATATGTTATCCTTTTACTTTTTATTTTCTTTACTCTCTCCTCTCTTCAGGTGGTGGATACGAAATTAGAAGTAAGTGGTACTTTTTATGATATACTTCTAAGTGTCGCACAGTCATGGCTCCTATAAATGTCTTATCTTTAAATGTACAAGGGTTTAACATTCCACACAAACGTTCAAAAGCCATGCGCACTTTTCATGCTAAAAAAGCCCATATTATCTGTTTGCAGGAAACCCATTTTAAAGAAAATGCTCATCCCAAATTCCTCTCGTCAACATATCCACAATTCTATGTAGCCTCTGCTTCAGTTAAACAAAGAGGTACTCTCATAGGCTTCCACCGCAACACCCCATTTACTCTTGTGTCCCAACTGAATGACCCAGAAGGTAGATACATTCTACTAACTGGTTATCTTTCTGATGCCCCAGTTACCATTGTCTCCTATTATGCCCCGAATAAACGACCATTAGCTTTTTTAACCCATCTTTTCCAAATTGTTGATACACACAAGTTTGGTACGATAGTCCTATGTGGAGACTCTAATGCAACGGTATACCCATTTTTGGATAAATCCCCAATTCCCCCTAATACGAGCACCAACAAATTGACCCTACAACCCTTGCTTTCAGCAAACAAATTAGTAGACACATGGAGGGAAATTAACCCTACCAATAGACGGTATACACACTATTCATACCCACACAATTCATTCTCTCGTATTGATCATATTCTAGTCCCATCTAGTTTACTACCTGAAATAATCGCATCTAAAATTATTCCTCTTCCGTGGTCTGATCATTGCGCTGTCTTCACCACTATTGCCTCAACGATACCCAGGTCTCACGATACTAATTGGAATATTAATGATTCTTTGTTAACTCATCCTTCCCATAAATTATACATTGAGCAGGCTCTCTTAGAATACATCTCTCTCAACGACACAGATGATGTTTCCCCCCTAACTATGTGGGAGGCTCATAAATCTGTTATTAGAGGTAATCTTATTCAATTAGCATCAAAGCTTAAGAGAGAACGCAAAATTTTGTTCGCAAAATTGGAAACTGCCTTTAATACATGCCATTCAACCTTTCAATCTAACCGGACTACTATAAATCACTCAAAATTGGAGAAGGCACGCTTGGATCTTGATCTCTTTTTATCAGACTCTGCTGATAAAATAATGCGTAAACGCCAACATACCCAATATCTCCAGGCCAACAAACCTAATACTCTTATGGCACACAACCTAAAAATTATACAAAAAACACAGTCTTCCTTTAGACTGAAGATTTCACGTGATGGCTATACCAGTAACCCGGTAAAAATACTTGACGTGTTCCACTCTAATTTATCTAAACTATACTCCTCTAGCCAAGAGTTCGATACCCAAAAAGCAGACATCCTGTTTTCTAACACTATGCTTCCTACCATAGATCAGACTCAGCGCGATACCCTCGAGAGCCTTATAACAATCCCTGAAGTTCTGACCGCTATAAAATTTTTGAAACCCCATAAAAGACCGGGCCCTGATGGGTTTTCGGCACTGTACTATAAACAGTTTTCACAAACTCTAGCACCCATTTTAACCAGAGCCTTTAATTCTATTCTTAAAAATCAGTCCTTTCGCACAGAAACGCTTACATCTATTATAGTAATGATCCCCAAACCCCATTCAGATACTACTTCCTGGACAAACTATCGCCCTATCTCCCTCCTCAATCTAGATATTAAAATACTAGCTAAGATTCTAGCAACTCGCCTTAATAATATTATAGGTCAATTAATACACCGAGATCAAACTGGCTTTATGCCTAAGAGACAAGCAGGTGACAACATCAGACGCGCTCTTTTACTCATCCAGGCAGCTAAATCTAGACGTATCCCGACATGCCTCATATCCCTAGACATCAGAAAGGCGTTTGTCTCTGTCACCTGGCCATATATGCAATATATGCTCCAAAAATGGGGTTTTGGAGGTCATTTTCTAAAATGGATTTCATCATTGTATGATCATCCAAAAGCGTATATTAAATACTCTGGTTATAAATCTGCCATGATGAATATCTGTAGAGGTACTAGACAGGGTTGTCCCTTATCCCCCCTACTTTTTGCCCTCCTTATTGAACCACTGGCACAATTAATCAGGTCAAACTCAGACATTAAAGGTATCGAATTAGGCGGTTGCCAACATAAATTATGTCTTTTTGCTGGTGATATCCTTATCTTTTTATCCCACCCACATATATCTGCTCCAAATCTAATAAACACCTTAGACAAATTTGCTACAGTCTCCGGACTCAAAATCAACCCCGCAAAATCTAACATCCTCAATATCTCATTGGAACAAAATGATCTCCTGCATTTCCAATCCACCCTACCGTTTCACTGGGTTACTACTCAATTACCCTATCTAGGTGTTCAACTTACAACTACACTTAAGGACTTGTTTAGGGTAAACTACCTCCCACTACTTAAACTAGTTACTACTTATATGAAACAATGGTCTTCCCTTCCTCTGTCCTGGTTGGGACGAATAAATGCTATAAAAATGTTGATTTTACCGAAATTCTTATACTTGTTTAGGGTTCTACCCATCCCATTACCAGCATACTTCCTCAGGATTATACAACGTAGAGTCTTAGCCTTTATTTGGGGAAAAACTAAACCACGGATACCTAAGACCACGCTATACCTTAGTAAATTGAAGGGAGGGTTAGGTTTGCCAAACTTCGCCTCTTATTATTCAGCAGCACAACTCTCACTTCTCCCAAAATACCATTCAACAGTTGAAACACCCCTTTGGGTGCTCGTTGAATCCGTTGACTGTGATCCTATATCCCTTGCCAATATTTTATGGATTCATCCCACTGATAGAGAACAAATTTCTAATCCCATTACTAAACACTCTTTATTTATTTGGGACAAATTTGGTAAACCTAATAACCTCCATTCTACACACAATCCTCTTCTCTCATTCCTCGGCAATCCAGCCTTTTACCCGGCCTGGATATACCCGAAATCATTCTCCGCCTGGTCTACTTCAAACTTAACCCGGCTTCACCAAGTGTGTAATAATGCTAATATTCTGGATTTCTCAATATTATGTGATGATTATGGGCTTCCAAGATCTGAAATCTTTCGTTACCTACAAATTAAAAAATGTTATGCTCCTCTTCTCATAACTGGTTCCACACTCAATCAAATGACTCAATTTGAACGTATTTGTATAAGCGATCCTCATATTAGAGGTATGATATCTTTGTTATATCAACTTACTGCTCTTCCTAATGATATATTACCCTCTTTTACTGATAAATGGGCCTTAGATATGAATCGTGTTTTTAACACTAATGACTGGTCTAATATATGGATAGCTACCAAAAGTTCATCCTCGAATTGCTTTGCCTTAGAAACAAATTTTAAAGTCCTAGCTAGATGGTATCTGGTGCCTGCCAGAATCGCTAAATTCATCCCAACATATCCCGACAACTGCTTTAGAGGTTGCCCTTCCCCAGGTACTCACTTCCACACATGGTGGCAATGTCCGGTAGTCCAAGAATTCTGAGCTAATATTTTTGATATGGCTTCTAAAGCTTTGGAATGTAATATTCCACCCGATCCAGCTATGGCTCTTCTCAACCTAAAACCAACCTCACTAACACATTCCCAATTTAAATAATTTCTTCAGCTTAGTACTGCAGCTAAACAGACTATAGCTAAAGCCTAGAAATCCAAAACATTAATTGTAGCAGAAGCCAAACACAGAATGAATAAAGCTTTAACCTACGCTAAAATGTCAGCTATTGAAGACAACAGAATTGATAATTTCATGCAGATTTGGCAACCTTGGATAAAATATTATTTTCCACCTGACTTTGACCAGTCATTACTGTTACCTCAATAATATATCAGCTATTTCAACACCTTACTTCTTCGGCGAGCCACTTACTATGCAAATCACCACCTGGAGAGACTCTTTCCTTCTTCCCCTTTATTTCTCTCCCTTCCCCTTTTCTTTTTCTCTTCTTTATATGGATAATATATATGGGTCTCTCTCACCGTGACATCATACTTCTTTCTGCTACATATATGGTTGTTACTCTAATAGACTACTCATATAGATAGGAACATAGTAATTACTAAAAGTTATGAACATATATTGTGTCTCAACGCATTTACGTTGTTTTATACGAAATTTCTTTATATACTTTGCCTATAACCTTAGTCAATTAAATACTTATTTTTCCTAATTGCCCCCACTCTACTACAGTTTGAACCCATTTGGGGTGGTAGGGTGGTCTGGAGGCATGTTTATATAGCTCCTAGGTAAGGTTCAGAGACATTGTTCTCATACATACAAGATTATTACATAGGTCTTTCCTACAGTGTTCTTCTATTTTAAGTTCCCATCTCGTACTTGAGATCACTAGATACCCACACTCTGATCCATGTTGTTTGATTACTACAATATCCCATATATGAATGTAAATATATGCACTATATCGTTTTGTTTTTTTCTTGTGTATTCTGTTCTGTATTGTTGTTCTTGTATGTAAAATAAAAATCTTGAACGAGAAAGATTGGCATCTGTTAATTTTGTGGCAGAGGAAGTCAAAGCGATTCCCAGGTATGGGATGCTCTGGTCAGCCTATGAGTATGGCAGTTGGGATGAGAGGTGTTTGCAGGTTTCGGTGTGGACACCTAGGTATAGAATTAAGGATTTTGAGAATTTTTTTTTTTTTTATCCAACAAAAGTGTTTATTTAAATTGCACAGGTACATTACACTTGAGGCAGCATTAAATTCAGAATATCAATACATTTCGCACATACAATACAAAAGCTTCAGTATTATCAGTACATTTTCTGTTAACCAATGTGCCATGGCAAAGTTCACCATTCCATATCACTTATCCTTTATTCATCATTGCTGCACTGCACGTATTAACATTCTTAGTTTATTCCCAACAGTCTGTCTATTATCATATCCTCTGGAGCTAAGCCTGGCGTGTCCAGCCATTTTTCCCAGAGTTTCTCGAATTTTTGTGGGATACCTCTGTGTTGATAGATCAGTTTTTCCATCCTTAGAGTCCTACCTATATTTGCAATCCATTCCTTTGTGGTCGGGGGTTCCTCGGCCCGCCAATGTATCATAATTAACTTCCTGGCCTGGAATAGGACTCTGTGTACCACCTCCCTACAGCTTTCCCCCCATCCATATTCTCCCAGAGCACCCAGGAGGCAAGCTCTCGGATCCTGCGGGAGTGATATTTGGAACACAGTGTTAATTGTGGTTACCACTGTGTTCCAGTAAGTGTGCAATTTGGGGCAGCGCCACAACATATGGATGAGGCTCCCATGTTCTCTTTTACATCTGGTACATATGGGATCTGATTGCGGGTTCATCAAGTGCAGCCTATGGGGGGTATAGTACGTTCTGAGAAGGATATATAATTGAGTTAATCGTTGTGAGACATTTGGAGAGCTGCTACCCACCGCCTGGCATATTTCTTCCCACTGTTCCCCGTCTAGGGGTCCCGTGTCAGCCTCCCATTTCTCCCTGACCCTCAGAGGATGCCTCTCCATCACAGATTGTAGCAGGATGGCGTAGCATTGGGATATAAATCCTTTAGATGAGGCAGCCTCTTCCAAGAGACGGAAAGCAGGGACCTGTGACAGCCGCCACTCTGAGGAGCGACTCTGCGCTACCACAGCATGGCGAAGCTGAATATAGTGGAATTGCATAGACGCTGGAAGATTATATGTGTTCTGTAGGTCTGCAAACGGGCGAAGTATCCCGTTGCAGAATATTTGCTTCAAGTGTGTGATCCCCGCCTTCCTCCATTTTTCTCCTGACTGTAACTTGCCCAGTTCTGTGTAAGTGTCGTTCCACCAAATTGGACTATATTCCGTGTAGCCGTCTGCCTTTTGAATGTATTCCAGACTTTCTGAATTAGGTTAAGGGTAGGGAACCTTTTATGTGGTTTGGCGAAGGCCAGAGCCTCCAATGCCATAGGTACAGGGCCTCTACGGACATTGTGCAGCAGTAAAGTGTGTGACGAGCTTGGTGTAGCACTGTCTCCCCCCTCCGGTATTGGGAACATCCCAACAAGATGCTGCAGCTGTGCAGCCAGGTAGTAGAGCCATGGATTCGGCATTGCCAATCCCCCACTGTCTTTGCAAGTGTTCTAATTTGATCCTAGGGTGTTTATCCTTCCATATGTGACTGCGGAAAATGGCATTTATAATGTGAAATGTCTTTAAGGGGATGACCATAGGGGTGTTATGAAGGAGGTATAACAGTTGCGGCATAAGGATCATCTTAATTAGATTCACCCTACCCGCAACCGAAAGAAAGAGTGCCTTCCATGTTTTAACTTTGTCCCTGAACTTTATCAGCAGTGGGGCAACATTTAGGTGTATAAAGTCCCTGGGTTTGGCAGAGATATGGATACCCAAGTACTTGAAGGTCGTGGCCACTGGTATAGGACAGGCGGAATTAATAATTTGTGTATCATCTCCATCCAGTAGGAGTAGTGCAGACTTGGACCAGTTAATTAACAGTCCTGAAATCTTCCCAAATTTAGTAATAGTGGCCATGGCTTCTTTCAGTGAGGCATCCGTATCTCCCAGTAAAAGTAGAGTGTCATCCACATAAAGCATGACCTTTTCATGTAAATTCTTGTATTGGAATCCCACTATGCTCTGGTTGGCCCTAATCCCCATGGCCAGTGGCTCGATTGCCAGGGCGAAGAGGAGGGGGGACAGGGGGCATCCCTGTCTCGTACCCCTCCTCAACTCAAATTCTCTAGAAAGTGATCCAGATCCCCTAATGGCAGCCCAAGGCTGACTGTATAGAAGTTTTACCCAGGAGATATAATTGGATACGAACCCAAATTTCAGTAAGACCGCCCACAGATAGTTCCAGTCTATACTGTCGAACGCTTTTGTGGCGTCCAGTGACAGCAGAGCCCTGCTGCCCATGTTGTCCACCTGTGTCTGCATGTTGAGATAGAGCCTCCATGCACAATAGATGTGATCACCCCATTTAGTCTGACGGCCAGTGCCTTAGCCAGAATTTTTACATCACTTTGGAGCAAAGAAATCGGACGGTAGGACCCAGGGTCTGTGGGGTCCTTCCCGGGTTTCAGTAGGAGAACTATGTTTGCTTTTGACATAGACTGGGGGAGGTTACCCCCTGTGTTGGCTGCATTGAAGACCTGGGTGAGCTGCGGTACTAGTACTTCAGCGTATTGCTTGTAAATTTCTACAGGTAGTCCATCTTCCCCTGGGGCTTTGCCATTAGGAAAGGTCCCTGCAGCTGCCTGCAGTTCCTCCGATGTAAGTGGGGCCTCCAGGAATTCCCGCTGACTAACGGAAAGTTCCGGGAAGTCCAACTGGTTCAGGTATAGATCCAAGTCTTCTTGGGTATACGCCTGGCCCGGACAGTACAGAGTTTCATAAAACCTAGTAAGTTCCTGCATTATTAGGTCTGGCTGACTCACCAGGGTGCCCGCTGGGGTCCTAATTGCCCCTATAGCTGGCGAGCGTTGATGTGAGGCAGAGATCCGCGCCAAGAGGCGCCCAGTCTTCTCCCCCTCCTCAAAGAACGCCTGTTGCTTAAAGAAGCGTTTTTTTTCGGCCGAGGAGGATAGCAGGTGTTGATACGCACTCTGTGCAGCCTGCCATGACTCCTTGTTCAACTCAGTGGGGTTATCTATGTATGTCTGTTCTAGCTCTTGAGTTTTAGTTTCAACCTCCTGCAGTAAAGCTGTCGAATCCCGCTTCACTTTGTTCATTTCAACAATCCACAATCCCCGTAAATGCGCCTTGAAGGCGTCCCATTGTATTATTCTGGAACCATTTGGATCCTGGAGGGCAAAGAACCCGTGCATGCTCCCCTCGATCTCCTCATGGGAGCGAAATAGTTTCAGCCAAAAGGCGTTAAATTTCCAGGGGGCCTTAGGCATATTGTTGGGAGGGGCCACTATAAGTTGAACCACCAAAGACGAGTGGTCAGAAATACTACGGGGCCTATGAGTGAAGTCTGCCACATACGGGAGCATGCTCAGGTTCCCCACCCCAAATCAATCCTGGACAAAGAGCCATGAGTTTTAGAAAAGCATGTCAATTGTTTTGCGTCCGGGTTACGGTGTCGCCAGACATCAACCCATCCCACCTCTTGCAACAACCGCGCCAGGGGGGTGCCCCTGGAGAGGGCAGAGGGTCTAGGGCTGGGGTGTCTATCCGCCACCAAATCCAGACAGCAGGTAAAATCCCCGAGTACAAGCAACGGCACATCAGGCCTACCATCCAGAAAAGTCAGGAGGAGCCGAAGTACCGCTGTCGTGAACGGTGGGGGGATGTAAATGCAAGCCAGTACACATATCAACGTATTAAATCTACAGTGTAGAAAAACAAATCTCCTATGATACTATCAAATTCCTGGTAGTCCAGGGCAGCATGTATCAATACACTTACCCCCCTTGAAAAGGAGGTATGTGTAGAGTGGTAAGCTTTCCCTACCCATGAATATCGTAAAAAACATTCCGTTTCAGCAGTCAAATGTGTTTCTTGGAGACAGATTACCCCAGGGAGAAATTTCTTCAAGCACATGAAAGTCATAGTCCTCTTTAAGGGGGAATGTAGGCCCCGAATGTTCCAAGATACCAAGGGGATTTTAGCCATGTATCCTAACCTTGAATGTCCTGTGGCGGATTATGTGTGGGTGCAAACATACATACGGTCCATCAGATAAACCTGCGGGCAGCCTCCTGTCTCCCAGTCCTACAGTATGTCTTCTGTGTAAACGATCTTGGTATTCATCCTTCAAGTGGTGTACCTGGTATGGCCAACAGTAGCCAAGAATGTTAGTGAAACTTGTAGCCCTAATAGGCCTGTAAACCTGGTCCTCTGCCAACCGGGCAGGGTAAACAACTTTGGCGCCCTTCGCATACGACAGCCACTTTAAGTTGTAACATTATTGTAACCATAGTGCTCTCTTGGTGCTTTGTAGTATATTGTCCCCCAGCCAGGGAGCGTCAACTGAACCAAGTATGTGGGGGTTCATCCCCCTAATAACCAAGAGAGGTGGAGGAGCAGTTGCTCATCCGTGAGCTTATGCGTTTACCAAACCGCGTGTCTGTGGCAGTGTCAGTCCTCATCCTCCTGTGCACATCTTTGCAGGGCCTGTTCATTGTGGTCGAGCCAGGATGCAGCCTCTTTGGCAGATTCAAAGAATTGGGCTTGGCCTCTGACTGCTATTCTGAGTTTAGCGGGGTACAGCATGGCATATGGTATTTGTAGGGTCCTGAGTCGGCGCTTAACATCCAGGAATTTGGCTCTGCGTCTCTGAACTTCTGCTGAAAAGTCTGGGTAAAAGGACACCCGGGCCCCATTGAACTGAATGTTTGCTTTCTCTCTGGCTTGGCGGAGCACTGCCTCTCTGTCACGGTAATGTAGTATTCTTGCAAGGAACGACCTGGGGGGGGGGCCCCTGGTGGTGGGGGGCGGGAGGGCACCCTGTGTGCCCTTTCCACCCCAAATAGTGGGGAAAATGCATTTTTACCGAAAACTTCCAGGAGCCACCCTTCTATATATGCAGTGGGGTCTCTGCCCTCCACCTTTTCTGGCAGACCCACTATGCGAACATTGTTCCTGCGCAAACGATTTTCCAAATCCTCTGCACGATCGAATGCATCTCGTGCCATTTGCAGGGCAGCTCTAGCATCCTGGGCCATGGGTTGTACATAGTCCTCCATTTCACTGACCCTACTTTCCACCGCAGTGGTGCGTTCCCTAATTTTCTGCATGTCTTGTCTTAATAGGGACACATCCTCCCTGAGGCCCCCAAACTGCTCTTTCAGGGTGTTAACAGATGCTGTACAGTTATGCACTGCCTTAAGTATGTCTGCCAGGGTGGGTTGCGTGTCTTCCTGGGCGTCTTGGGCCTGTGAGTCCATGTCTGGGGCTGCGGCCCCTTCCCCCTCCTCCTCTCCCCAGCATGCAGGGCCTTGTACTGGCTGCAGGCTTTGTGGCCTATGTATTTGGTCACTGGAGCAGGATGACTGCTCCGGGCCCCCTGTCCCTGACAGTCTCTGGGCATAGTATAGCATGTCCTTTGGGCCTTCTTTCCCCACAGATTTGGGAGTCTCGTGGCGTCCCTTTCCCTGTGAGTGCGGCGGCGCCATCTTGGATTTCTGGGCTCGCGGCTTCCATCTGGCTTTTTCGGGTCATTCCTCTGGTACAGAGGGCCGGCGGTGGTTCCACGGGGGTCTCCTGAGGGCAGGTGTGCAGCATAGGGCGCTCAAAGCTCGGTTAGGTGGCTGGGGGAGGATCGTGCCGGATCAACGCCGGGAGCTGTGGGAGATGCGTCCTCTCACATGCCGGTCTTGGCCACGCCCCCCCGGATTTTGAGAAATTTACTTTATAAGATACACTGCTAAAATCTTGTAAGACTTGGTGACCAAATTGGAGTAAAATCAGGGGTTTAGCCAGGATAATAATTACATCGTCTGCAAAATTATTTATCGTGTGAGGTCTGCATTTAAAACTGTAAATATAGGGATGAGACCAGATAGATTCTGTCAATGGCTCAATCATTAGACATGTGCGCCGTCAATAAATTTGTTTTGTTCCGTTTCGTATTAGCCGTTAAATCGTATTTCATAATTCGTGTCTGAAATTCAATTTGGATTCGTACGAAATACGAATTTTCGTTAGGTAATTACCTTTTTGTAACAATTATGAATGTTCGTTATGATGAATTTAAAAAGTAAAAAATAACTTTCTCAATGGCAATATACCGTATTTATCGGCGTATAATACACACTTTTTTCCCCTTAAAATCAGGGGAAAATCGTGGGTGCGTGTTATACGCCGATCCCCGCCGATCTCCCACTGATGTTTAAGAGGGGAGCGAGCCGATATACCGAAAGCCGCGTGTATTTTCGGCTAGTCTCGGCTCCTCTCGCAGTCCCTCCCACCTCCACTGATTGCAAGAGGAGCCGAACGCCGACAACATAAAGAAATTCGAGTTCGGCTATTCTCGGCTCCTCTCGCAGTCCTGCCCCTGACTGCGAGCAGAGCCGAGACTAGCCGAACTCGGATTTCTGTATGTTAGCGCTCGGCTCCTCTCGCAATCAGTGAAGGTGGGCAGGACTGCGAGAGGAGCCGAGACTAGCCGAAAATACACGCGGCTTTCAGTATGTTGTCACGCGGCGCTCGTCCTCTCCACTCGGCGCCAATTTTAAATCAGCAGTTACACAGAACTGGGCAAGGCTGCAAAGGCACTGGGCAAGGCTGCACTGGGCAAGGCTGCAAAGGCACTGGGCAAGGCTGCACTGGGCAAGGCTGCAAAGGCACTGGGCAAGGCTGCACTGGGCAAGGCTGCAAAAGCACTGCGCAAGGCTGCACTGGGCAAGCCTGCAATGATGGACAAGGCTGCAGATGGACACTGGACAAGGCTGCAATGATGGGCATTTAAATGTAAGTTTTTTTCCTTAAACTTCCCTCCTAAACTTGGGGTGCGTGTTATACACCGATAAATACGGTACTATATACAATATGGCCATACACTACTCAAGGTGGTAAATTAAGACTCCACATTCACATGTTCATTATGAATACTATCCACAAGTAGATATACTCTCTTCCTATAAACGTCCACCCGAGCTCCCTGAATTATTAGAAATCTACCTTGGCTATGAGATTTTCTATATATATGTAGGGAGGAAATTCTGATAAACTCAATCCCTCTCTACGGGTATCCAGCTATACATGTGGTTCATCTCTGGACGCAAATCTGATGAGTTATCTTGGGGAATCTTTCTTCACTGGAACTTGTTGACTCTCTTGTCCTCTATTTTTGGAGAGTGAAATATACTTCTACTATCCAAAATATACGCTTTACGTCCTTTTCCTGAAGAAGCCACATCGGCGAAACATGTTGAAAAATTTGGACGAAAATAATTTGTGCAATCAACTGCAGCATCTCTGTGTTCATTATAGGTTGTATGTATAGGCCTAGAACTGTAGGGAATACTGTAATTTGCACAAATTCTTTACTCTCCTTTCTGTTTTTAATTCACGTTTTTCTAATAAACATACTTTTATATAAATGGCATCTTGCTGAATTTATGTACCTTTGATAGTCCCGTATCTCTAAGCTTCCTAGAGTTTTCTCAATATGGCAGTCATCGACTCATTATGCTCATTATGAGGGGCTCCAAACATCCCTGTGCTGTGCTGACTTCCTCCTGGGGCTGTACCCCTGCTGTGCTCATTATGAGGGGCTCCCACCATCCCTGTGCTGTGCTCATTATGAGGGACTACCACCATCCCTGTGCTGTGCTGACTCCTCCTGGGGCTGTACCCCTGCTGTGCTCATTATGAGGGGCTCCCACCATCCCTGTGCTGTGCTCATTATGAGGGGCTCCCACCATCCCTGTGCTGTGCTCATTATGAGAGGCTCCCACCATCCCTGTGCTGTGCTCATTATGAGGGACTCCCACCATCCCTGCTGTGCTGACTTCCTCCTGGGGCTGTACCCCTGCTGTGCTCATTATGAGGGGCTCCCACCATCCCTGTGCTGTGCTGACTTTCTGGGTTTTTAACTTCATCATAACAAATTGTAATTATTATGACAATACTAAAACTATATTAATGAGCATTCTTATTTTGTCTGATTCTGAATTTCCCATTGACTACCAGTACCAGTCTCCCACTCCCATATTAAAAAAGGTAATTTTCCCAACCCTCACTCAGCAGCAGAAGAAAACCTCGGATTGGTCAACAAAACACCAGTCACGTTTCTGTTGTAACAGAATTTGGATGCGAAATTCATCAACAAAATTTCGTATACAATTCGGAAGCATAGAAATTCGTATTTCGGATGCTTCCGAATGTATGAATTTTCGGAAATTCGTACAAATTTAAGTTTGAAAATTGACAGAGATAAGAGGCATTCCTACCATTGGAGATTGAAAAGGACTTAAATAAGGAGTCCAGATGTGAAGAAGTGGGCAGATGGGGAAGAGTAGAGAGCTAAAATTGCAGACATAATTGGACCTGAGAAGCTAAACTTGGTTAGCCCTAGTGGACCTGACCAAACACATTCTCTGCACCAAAGCAGCAGAGGAGGAGTTCGACTCAGCTCCATGTGGTGAATGAGGTTGATCAGTTGAATGGTGGCGTCAGGTGCTTGTATGCCTCTGATAAACCCTAATAAACCCTAATAACCCCTAATAATATGGTGGCTAGAGGTTTGGCATATATGTCTGGATTTAAGAGAGAAATTGTATTTATTTATGGTTCTGTTAGAGGGCCATATAGGGACTGTAGTTGAGTCATTCAGGGTTGGAAGGTTAATACTAGAAATTTATGGATATCTACTTCTGATGGTTGAGGTGTATTGGAGTCACAGTTCAAGTTATAAAGGGATTCATAATAGTCAGCAAAGCCATCTGTTATTGCCTGGGGGTTGAAGAGCCTTTCTTTGGTGTGTGGGTGAAAGGTAAATGGGATCCATGTCCTGGTTCTGTAGGCTTTCAGTCTGTTTGCTAGGAACTTACCCGCCCTATTGTTAAGTGCATAATAGTTCAGTTTCATATGATGCAGATATTTGTCATGGCTCTCACACAATAACCTTCTTAGATTAAGCCTCAGTTGTGTTAGTGAGGTTGCCGTAGCAATGGATAGACAGGCTTTGTTTAGAGCATCTAAGGAGTGGATTTTAGAGATAATAGTATACATTTTAACAGAAATGGAGCAGAGTCAAATCAGAAAACCTCTTATATAGGCCTTGTGTGCATTCCACAAGGTGAATGGATTAGTGTCAGGAAGGCTATTGTGTGCAAAAGAAGCTCCTGCAGGTGTTTGGTAATAATCTTTTAAAACTCAGGGTTTTGAATTATGGAATTGTTACACCACCAGACATACACAGATGAGCCGTTGTCCACCGCCACCAAGGGCATAAATATAGCAGCATTGTCTGACCATGTCATGTCGGAGATGGTGAATGAGGACACCTTCTTACTAATCGTTGCCGAAGCTAAACACAGAATGAACAGAGCACTCATATATGCTAAAATGACAGCTATTGAAGAGAATAAGATCAATACATTTTGTAAGATTTGGCAACCATGGGTTAAACACTACTTCTCCACTGATTTAGACCAATCTTTGTTGCTACCACACTGGGTTACATAGAATATTTACCAATTAAAATGTGTATATCTACCATGAGCCAGAACACCACCTCGGGAAATTCCTTCCTTCTATCTTTTCCTTTTCCCCTCCTTTGTTATTTTCTTTTGATTTTTTTTTTTAAGCTTTTCTCTCATTAGGCTGGTATATTATAATGTGATATACCAGGAATTTATCCCTTTCTTTTTCTATGCAATATATAGTATAGGGATACTCGTTTTTTATCTTTTTTATCTCCTTTTTAAGTTGCATATCTTACCTTATAACTGGACAATGATATTTAGTCTGACTGATCATTATCTCTTTTCTTGCGTCTTTAATTTACAGTGTATATAAAGTAAACACAGTGGTAAGATAGTTCTAAATTTACTATTATAATGTTAAACATTTTGAATGTATGCTATGTATCCATGCATTATATTCTTTTATTTTCTCTTGTGAAAACTCAATAAATATTTTAAACAAGAGGACACTTCTATAATAATAACCTATCAATGAGAAACATATCAATACGTGTATATGTGTTGTGTCGCTGGGAGAAGAATGCAAAGTCCCGTTCATTTGCGTGAAGGCAGCGCCACACGTCGTGAACATCCTCTGCATAAAGAAAACCACACAGTGAAGGCGAGTGACCTTTCGACTGTGGCATCCATGATGGGATCAGCCACCAGATTGAAATCCCCACACACAACCAGATAACCCTGTCGCACCTTTGAGATTTTGTTAAAAAGCTTACGCAGAAATTTAAATTTAAAAACATGAGTCGTTAATAGTAGTGCAAAGAAGTACAATATATCTGCCTTCCGGTTCTAGAATAGCTTCAGTTAGGGATTAGGATACAGAGTCACTGATGGCTATCATGACTCCGCTCTTCTTGGCGTGAGTTGAGGCCATGATAATATGAGGAAAGCTTTTGTGGGAGCAGTGAGACATAGGGGCTGATTTAGGAAACGTTTGCGCCATGAGTTGCGGCGCTCGGCAATGCGCAACGGCCGTTTTCGTATTTACAAAACATTTGCGCCTGTAACACAGCGCAATTTCCCATTTACTATTATCTTGCTGGTGTGCGGGATGTGCCGCTATAGACATGGCGCACGGCATTTTCAACTCAGGATTAAAAGAAGCTGGAAGTTCCAGTATTATGGGGGTGATGTGAGGAAGTATAGTTATAGCTGTCCAAGTAACAAATATACCCAAAATAGAATGAGAAAGTTTTTCCCTGAACAAGCCTGCTGCACCGGTAAGTACACTTAGGACTGCGTGAGGTCAATTTATTTGCGCGTGTTCCAGTGCTCTGGTTCACTGTGCCGGCAAAATCTTAGTAAATGTCAAGCCACGTGAATTCATTTGCATAAGTTGAACGGGCGCACCTCTCAACTTGACCTTTTTTTTTACGCTGGTTCACTTCTATTTTTTTTAAGGCTATTTGCACACAGGTCATGTTAGCATTAAGAAAAAAAAAAATGCGTGGAGGTCCCCCTCAAAATCCATACCAGACCCTTATCCGAGCACGCAACCTGGCAGGCCGCAGGAAAAGAGGGGGGACGAGAGAGCAGCCCCCCCCCTCCTGAACCATACCAGGCCACATGCCCTCAACATTGGGAGGGTGCTTTGTGGTCCCCCCCAAAGCACCTTGTCCCCATGTTGATGAGGACAAGGGCCTCATCCCCACAACCCTGGCCGTTGGTTGTGGGGGTCTGCGGGCGGGGGGCTTATCGGAATCTGGAAGCCACCTTTAACAAGGGGAACCCCAGATTCCACCCCCCGTGTGAAATGGTAAGGTACCCCTCTCATTTCACCAAAAAAGTGACAAAGGTGTTAAAAATTACAAGAGACCGTTTTTAACAATTCCCTTATTAAAGTCTTCTTCTTTCCATCTTCTTCCTTCTTCCTTACTTCATCCTTCGGTTTTTTCCTCCATCTTCTTCTTCCTCCATCTTCTTCTTCCTCCGTTCCTCCACTTCTTGCTCCGGTGTTCTCGTCCGCCATCTTCCTCCACGGCGTCTCTTCTTCCCCACTTCGTTCTCGGGCCACTCCGTGCAATGGGAGGCTTCTGTGTGACGCTTCTCTTCTTCTGACAGTAATGTTACGGAACCGGGCGTCATAGGGGGCGGAGTTACCAGGTGGCTGAAGACATGATACAGGAGATGGTCAGAGACTGCAGACATGGTACGGGAGATGGTCAGACTGCAGACATGGTACAGGAGATGGTCATATACTGCAGACATAATACAGGAGAATGATCAGAGCCTGCAGACATGATACAAGAGACAGTCAGAGACTGCATACATGGTACAGAAGCTGGTCAGAGACTGAAGATATGATACAAGAGACAGTCAGAGACTGCAATCATGGTAGAGGAGATGGTCAGAGACTGTACACATGATACAAGAGACAGTCAGAGACTGCAATCATAGCGCAGGAGATGGTCAGAGACTGCAGACATGGTACGGGAGATGGTCAGACTGCAGACATGGTACAGGAGATGATCAGAGCCTGCAGACATGATACAAGAGACAGTCAGAGACTGCATACATGGTACAGAAGTTGGTCAGAGACTGAAGACATGATACAGGAGACGGTCAGAGACTGCAGACATGATACAAGAGATGGTCAGAGACTGCAGACATGATACAAGAAATGATCATAGACTGCAGACATAGTACAGGAGATAGTCAGAGACTGCGGACATGATACAATAGACGTCAGAGACTGTAGACATGATATAAGAGACGGTCAGAGACTGCAATCATTGTAGAGGAAATGGTCAGAGACTGCAGACATAATACAGGAGATGGTCAGAGACTGCAGACATGGTACAGGAGATGGTCAGACTGCAGACATGGTACAGGAGATGGTCATATACTGCAGACATAATACAGGAGAATGATCAGAGCCTGCAGACACGATACAGGAGACGGTCAGAGACTGCAGACAGGGTACAGAAACTGGTCAGAGACTGCAGGCATTATACAAGAAATGATCAGAGACTGCAGACATAGTACAGGAGATGATCAGAGACTGCAGACATGATACAAGAGACGGTTAGAGACTGCAGACATAATACAGGAGATGGTCAGAGACTGCAGACATGGTACAGGAGATGGTCAGAGACTGAAGCCATGGTACAGAAGCTGGTCAGAGGCTGCAGACATACAAGAAATGATCAGAGACTGCAGACATAATACAGGAGATGGTCAGAGACTGCAGTTGCTATGAACATTAGTGGATAATGGCCGATCGTCCCTTTCACCTGACCCAGCGATACAGCAACAGTTCCTCCGATCAGGAGTCTGCTCACTCTGATTTGCCCATGGCGACTCCGCTGGGTAGCACCCAGATCTGTACAAACCCCCCAGGACAAACCCCTTTCCATTAGTACAGACCCCCCCAGGACAAACCCCCCCTCCATTAGTACAGACCCCCCCAGGACAAACCCCCCCTCCATTAGTACAGACCCCCCCAGGTCAGACCCCCATCCATTTAGTACAGGCTCCCCCAGGACAACCCCCCATTAGTACAGACCCCCCAGGACAAATTCCCCCTCCATTAGTACAGACGCCCCCAGGACAAACCCCCCTCAATTAGTACAGACCCTTTCAGGACAAACCCTCCCCCCTCTATTAGTACAGATCCCCCAGGACAAACCCCCCTCCATTAGTACAGACCCCCCAGGACAAACCCCCCTCCATTAGTACAGATCCCCCAGGACAACCCCCCCTCCATTAGTACAGACCACCCCCTCCATTAGTACAGACTCCCCCAGAACAACCCCCCTCCATTAGTACAGATCCCCCTCAGGACAACCCCCCCCCTCCATTAGTACAGACCCCCAGGACAACCCCCCCCTCCATTAGTACAGACCCCCAGGACAACCCCCCCCTCCATTAGTACAGACCACCCCCTCCATTAGTACAGACTCCCCCAGAACAACCCCCCTCCATTAGTACAGATCCCCCTCAGGACAAACCCCCCCTCCATTAGTACAGACCCCCCAGGACAAACCCCCTCCAATAGTACAGACCCCCCAGGACAAACCCCCTCCAATAGTACAGACCCCCCAGGACAAACCCCCCTCCATTAGTACAGACCCCCAGGACAACCCCCCCTCCATTAGTACAGACCCCCAGGACAACCCCCCCTCCATTAGTACAGACCACCCCCTCCATTAGTACAGACTCCCCCAGGACAAACCCACCTCCATTAGTACTGATCCCCCCAGGACAAACCCCCTCCAATAGTACAGACCCCCCAGGACAAACCCCCTCCATTAGTACAGATCCCCCTCAGGACAACCCCCCCTCCATTAGTACAGACCCCCAGGACAACCCCCCTCCATTAGTACAGACCACCCCCTCCAATAGTACAGACCCCCCAGGACAAACCCCCCTCCATTAGTACAGATCCCCCAGGACAACCCCCCCTCCATTAGTACAGACCACCCCCTCCATTAGTACAGTCTCTCCCAGGACAAACCCCCTCCATTAGTACAGATCCCCCTCAGGACAAACTTCCTCCAATAGTACAGACCCCCCAGGACAAACCCCCCCTCCATTAGTACTGATCCCCCCAGGACAAACCCCCCTCCATTAGAACAGACCCCCCAGGACAACCCCCCCTCCATTAGTACAGACCCCCCCCACAGGACAACCCCCCCTCCATTAGTACAGACCCCCCTGGACAACCCACCCTCCATTAGTACAGACCCCTCCAGGACAAACCCCCCTCAATTAGTACAGACTATATTGAAAGGGAGGTTTGGGACTTTAAATGAAGCAGTTGAGAATGCGGAGGTGAGAGTAGAAAAAGTATTTATTTCATAACATTGTATAGTAGTAAAGAGTAGATTTCATATATATATACAATCATATGTAATATGCACAAAATATAAGTATGATGGATAAAAATAAAGGTAGTAAGTACATGATGGTCAAGATAGTAACATCTAAAACAATAATATGGCTTGCACATACTACAGACGGTATGCCTGATAGCTGTAATGGTGATCGCATGGTATACACATATAGTAATGCTGTATAATGTTGGTAACATCATCCAACTGTAAATGGTATGGCTGTGGCATCAAAATAAAGCTCTACGCGTTTCGTGGAAGTTTCTCCACTCGTCAGGAGCAGATGCGACATATTCCTGAAAAATATACGGATATGGTAAACCATACTCTGTATAAAGAAAAATAGGAAAATAATAGTAACGTTTGTTAACCAGATACACTTACCAACCCATGGTAGTGAGTGCGATATGTGAAAACCAGCATGGGGAGAGCCAGGAGCATCACTCTGCGTGTTCTCCGTGAGGGAGATTTGGCGCCAATCACTGAGCGTTTGATTAGCTCAGGTGCGGATGCCCTCCCGTCTATGGTCCACGCATGTGGCGTTGGCAGCATTTATTTATTCACCCCCCAGTTAGAGCGGGCTGTCTACACGGCCGGTCTCCTCCTGGGGTGCCTGCACACTGGCTGCCCTTCTACCAGTGTTGCATGGTATGCAGCATATGGGTAAGCGTTTCTGGGTTTAGGCTCACTTCTGGTGTCATTTGGTTTGCACTATTCTAACCTAGTTTTTATTTATTTCATTGTTTTCTATCAATTTAACATATACACATATTGAGGCAACTGTCTACTACTTTTCAAGCATATTACAATCTCCCCCTTTCATCATCACGTCACAGAGGTACACAGGGTTCATTACCTTTCTACGACTATAAAATTCATTATCGTTTCAAATCACATATATACTTAATATATATTAAATATCTGTTCCCAGATACCCTCGTTTAAAGAGACATATACTATCACTGCTTTTAGATGGAGACTGTCCCCTTGCCCGTGCGCTTTCCACTACCATCAGTTGCTGCAAGTGTGTTTCATGCTGCCTCAGCTTCCGCAATGAAGTCTGTGCCCCTGGCTCTCCCCATGCTGGTTTTCACATATCGCACTCACTACCATGGGTTGGTAAGTGTATCTGGTTAACAAACGTTACTATTATTTTCCTATTTTTCTTTATACAGAGTATGGTTTACCATATCCGTATATTTTTCAGGAATATGTCCCATCTGCTCCTGACGAGTGGAGAAACTTCCACGAAACGCGTAGAGCTTTATTTTGATGCCACAGCTATACCATTTACAGTTGGATGATGTTACCAACATTATACAGCATTACTATATGTGTATACCATGTGATCACCATTACAGCTATCAGGCATACCGTCTGTAGTATGTGCAAGCCATATTATTGTTTTAGATGTTACTATCTTGACCATCATGTACTTACTACCTTTATTTTTATCCATCATACTTATATTTTGTGCATATTACATATGATTGTATATATATGAAATCTACTCTTTACTACTATACAATGTTATGAAATAAATACTTTTTTTACTCTCACCTCCGCGTTCTCAACTGCTTCATTTAAAGTCCCAAACCTCCGTTTCAATATACCAAATATAGGGATGAGGCGCTTAACCGCCCTCATTTAAAGTCCCAAAACTCCCCCTCCCCATTAGTACAGACCGCCCAGGACAACCCCCCCTACTAGTTTACATAAAAACACCCGGGCGGCAGCTGAAGAGGAGAGGACAGTGTGCAGCCGCGCCGCCCAGGTGGAGAACAGATCGAGACATGCTTGGGTGGGAGTAAGAGATACAGAGAGGAGGAGGAGAACAATGTGTCAGGCATGGAGCGCGCCCCCCTCAGCGATGTCAGTGCGTGGCTGGTCTCTCTCCACACAGAGACCAGCCGCTTCGATCTCTGGCTGCTCTCCTTCTCTGAAAGGAGGAGGGAGGGGGGACGGGCTTCAGCAGGAAAGTAAACACAGCGGCGGCGACGCCGCAACGGTGATCGGCGAAGAGAACCGCCTCTGGACATGGAGAGGAGGAGGAGGGAGGGAAGCACTCTGGCGCTATAGCACCCCCTCCCCTCTGGCGACCGGGTGCACGGCACCCCGAGCACCCACCTGGGATCGGCCCTGACCGCCTTAACCCTCTTGGTCATGGAGTTCACCAGAGCTGTTGAGTGTGTTGAGTTATTTTGAGGGGACAGTAAATTTACACTGTTATACAAGCTGTACACTTCTAGATATGATGCTGAGCACATACACTCAACATACACTCAATGGTCTTGACCACCGTGCTGCAGCTCAGTTTCAGGGTCTTGGCAATCTTCTTATAGCCTAGGCCATCTTTATGTAGAGCAACAATTATTTTCTTTCAGATCCTCAGAGAGTTCTTTGCCATGAGGTGCCATGTTGAACTTCCAGTGACCAATGTGAGAGAGTGAGAGCAATAACACCAAATTTAACACACCTGCTCCCCATTCACACCTGAGACCTTGTAACACTAACGAGTCACGTGACACCGGGGAGGGAAAATGGCTAATTGGGCCCAAATTGGACATTTTCACTTAGAGGTGTACTCACTTTTGTTGCCGGTGGTTTAGACATTAATGGCTGTGTGTTGAGTTATTTTGAGGGACAGCAAATTTACACTGTTATACAAGCTGTACACTCACTACTTTACATTGTAGACAAGTGAAATTTCTTCAGTGTTGTCACATGAAAAGATATAGCGAAAAGGGTAAAACTGCGCTAAGCGGATAAAAAACACAAAATTCCAAAATATAACACAAGCTGCAATTCTCCTGTATAACATAAACACAGTAGGCATAAATCAGAAGAAAAATATAATCACGCTAAACCTATAAGCAATCAGTAGTTAGTAATTGCATAAATACAAAATCAGTGAAAAGGTCCACCAGTGTTCAAATAATGATATAGTCCATCAATGTGTACAATGGCGTCTCCAAGCGTTGTGAAATCATGTGCTGAATCCACCACCAGATAGAAGAAATCACTTCTTACCAGCTAACCATGATCCCCCGTTACAGAGGATCATGGAAAACATTTGTAGTTTAACCACAGCCCGGTTCCATCACACATTAAGCACGTTCATTTATCCTCAAGCCGCCTCTCATAGGCTCAGACCGGTGGATGGACGGATGTGGTACATAAAAAAATAAAGGCTCCAAATAGTACAAAACCTTTTACATTTATTAAAACTTTAAAATACAAAGTATTGCACTTACAAAGTTAGCGTACATATAAGCCTTAAGTCTGATGTGCCGGCCGGCGCACAAACAGACAAACCCGTCCTTCCGGGAAACGAGATGTAAACACAAGGTGACGTTAGCGCGTTGCACCGCCCTACGCGTTTTGTAAAACTATTTACAAAAATGTGATGGGTGTAATTACTTTTGTGTGATACTGTATAAATGTGAGTTAGGGACCTTAGATTGTAAGCCTGTTGAGTTGGAGGGACTGATGGAAATGTACAATATACTGTATATATGAAGTGATGCGTAAATTGATGGCGCTATATAAGTACCAATAATAAATAACATCAGATTAAAATATTTCCCAACATATTATCCAGATCACTTACCGAGTCACTGACACTGGTCTGAAAGATGGAAACAGGTATCCAACTTTATTCCATATGACACCAGAAGATCGGGTCCGTTTTGAAGCTATTATAAAATTTTTGCAGCATTTTGGGTGGAACTGGGTTGGAATAATAACATCAGAGGATGGCAGCGGTGATGAGGAGGCCCAAGATCTGAACAAGATGTTGAGAGAACATGGGATCTGCACAGATTATATCATTCAACTCAAACGAAGAACAGTTTATAGTTTTTACACACCACGATTAATTGCTAAGACAAAAGCTAAGGTCATCATAGTGTGCGGAACTTCCATAACTAACTTTCATTATTTTGCTTTCATTTTACACTCTGGTGCGGAAAATATCACATTTATTTTCCCACCATCATGGATTAAGGTAACTGATTTATTTGATTTGAATTATACATCCCTTAGCTACAGCTTCGTATTTGTGTGGCCACGAGAACAAAAACTAAACCTGGATGTTTATACCAAAGGTGTCACCTTCTCCAGCTGCTTAAATGACCCCATACTGGAAGATATTTGGATTGTACGGTTTAACTGCCTTTCCCCAAACCCACACAAAAATCTCCATTTTCAAAAAAGCCACGATTTGTATGTAAAACCTTGTAAAGGTGTAAAAGATGTTTCACCCGTGTTGTCTTCTTATACAACTCATCCCTCCTTTATATACACGGCTGTATATGTTCTGGCTCATGCTTTACATAGAATGTTCATGAAGAAAAATAAATCTGAACAAAATGGATTCCAGCACAGAGTAAGTTAATAAGGTGGATAATAAGGATAGTAAGTGTTTGTATTACTATGCTATACCAAAATAACAAAAAAACAAAAAAGAGCTGTATAGACAACCAATAGCTAACTCCTTATAATGTATTAGACAAATACAAAATTGTAAACAGCACTTAAAAGGAGTTGTAAAGGCAGACGGGTTTTTTATCTTAATGTATTTTATGCATTAAGATAAAAAACCTTCTGTGTGTAGCAGTCCCCCTCAGCCCCCCCCAAATACTTACCTGAGCCCATTCTCTATGCAGCGATGTACACGAGTGCACGACTCTCTCTCCTCTTTGGCTGAGACACAGCAGCGGTGCCATTGGCTCCGTTGCTGTCAAAGTCAGTTAGCCAATGAGGAGAGAGAGGGGGTGAGGTCAAAATGGACACACGAAGCTGCAGCTCGGCTCGGGTGCCCCCATGCACAGAGCAGGTAAGTATGACATGAGTGTTATTTTTACAGAAAATTATAAAACTCCCCTATCCCCACTAACCCACCCCACAATGAAATCCCTGTATTCAGATCACTCAATGTCCCCCATAAAGTAAAGTGATCCTCCCACCTGGATCTGGGACAGACGACACCATTTCACCAAAAAAGTGTCAAAAATGTTAAAAATGACAAGAGACAGTTTTTGACAATTCCTTTATTACAGTCTTCTTCCTTCGCGATTCTTCTTCCATCTTCTTTGGGTCTTCTTCATTCAGTGTTCTTCCTCCATCTTCTTCTTCCCCACATCTTCCTCTGCTTCTTCTTATGATCCTCTGCTTCTTTCTCTGGTGTTCTCGTCCGGCATCTTCCTCCGCGTCGTCTTCTTCCCTGATTCGTTCTTCGAGAAGCTCCGCATCCATGGGAGGTACCCACTGTGTGACGCTTCTCTTCTTCTGACACTTCTTATATAACGGCCCGCCCCCCTCTGATGCACGGGGACTGTGGCGTCAGAAGGGGGGCGGGTCACCCGTTAAGTAACCGGGTGACCCGAACCCTCTGACACCACGGGCAAAGTCATAGGGAAGTCCCCGTGCGTCAGAGGGGGGCAGGGTCACTGGGTGGTCTCGCCCGCCGTTATATAAGAAGTGTCAGAAGAAGAGAAGCTGGTAATTGAATTTGGGGGAACCCCCACGCTTTTTTTTTTTTTGTTATCAATGACTTTCAATGAATGACTGTTCTCTGTATTACGGGAGCCGGCAATTCATTATAGCCGCGAGTGATTTTAAATAGCTTTTTTTCCTGCAAAAATGACACTTTGTGCAGGGACAGTTCTAAGCACGGGAAACATGCGCCCTTTTACAGGCATACTATACACACCCCCCAGGTACGACATTTAAAGGAATATTACACTTTTATTCTTTCACTTTAAGCATTATTAAAATCACTGCTCCTGAAAAAACAGCCGTTTTTAAAATGTTTTTTTGCATTGATACATGTCCCCTGGGGCAGGACACAGGTCCCCAAACACTTTTTATGACATTTACTTGCATATAAGCCTTTAAAATTAGCACTTTTGATTTTGAACGTTCGAGTCCCATAGACTTTAATAGGGTTCTAAAGTTCACACGAGCTTTAGGTCTGTTCGCAGGTTCTGGTGCGAACCGAACAGGGGGGTGTTCGGCTCATCTCTATCCGCAACGTATGGCAGGTGATGCGGCAAGCAAAAATCTGCAATGTGTGGCAGGTGACGTGGCAAGTGACAAATCTGCAATTTGTGGCCTGGTATGATTCAGGAGAGGGGGGCACTTGCTCATCCCCCTCCTTTCCTGACCTGCCAGGCTGTGTGCTCCGATAAGGTTCTGGTATGGATTGACCGCAAGTCAATTGAAATGTGATTTGACAATTTTTTTTTCTTTAGAAATTACATTTTTGCTGCAGTATGTTCTATACATGCTACAGATGCGCCACTTTAAAAGCAAACTAAGGGGACCCTCCAGGCTCTATATTTAAAGGAATTTTTTATTTTTATTGTTGCACTTTAAGCATCTTTAAAATCACTGCTCCTGAAAAAACGATTATTAAAAAAAATTGTCTGCATTGATACATGTCCCCCCAGGGCCTCCATACCACTTTTATGGCCAATTACTTGCATATAAGCCTTCAAAATGGGCACTTTTGATTTTTCCTGTTCTGCTCCCATAGACTTCAATGGGGTTCGCTGTTCAGGTTAGAACTTTTTCCCGGTTCGGGAGTTTTGCTGCGAACCGAACAAGGGGGTGTTCGGCCCATTTCTAATGGTAATCTGTGTTCTTCTGTTTTCCATGAAAAGCTGCACAAGTATGTGAGAAACATTCATTACACCGACCCAGATGAAGGCGAAATCTTCTTTAATGAGAGAAGAGAAATTCCAACCAATCTTAGTTTACAAAGCTGGATTTCTTTTACCAATGGACCTTCTTCATTTAAAACAATTGCCACCATTCAAAGCCCAGATTTTGTTCCTGAACAATTTCCCAATACGAGTGATCCCATCTTCTGGAGAAAAGGCAAAGTAAGAAATCACTTTATTTTCTGTTTATATTATTTGCTGACGAGGTTCATGATTCAGATTTATAGAGATTCTCTGGTCTTAATTTCGGATATGCTTGCCAATGTTCCTCTCCATTTATGGGGTCATTTTTGGAGCCATTGAAGATTTTTGATTATAAACGATTGGTGAACATAAAGTTTCTTTATTTATTTTCTATGTGAATATGTATGTGTTTTGGAATCAAGTTATCAGAGGAGGTACTGGAGGGGCTGTAAATCTCTGACATAAATGACATATAGGTGGGCACCCCAAAGCTCACACACATATGTGTGCATCTGTATATATACTGACAGTGTCAGTAGTGCAATGGATGGTGTCAGTAGGGTAGAGTTTGATATCAGTAAGGAAGTGGATGATGTCAGTAGCTTTTTTTTTTTATTATTTTATTTTTTATTATTTTTTACAATTTAAAACAATAAAGAATTGGGAGCCCTGTTAGGGTTTTTTTTTTATGTGAAATATCAGGGGTCTAAACAGGGGGAAACTGCTCCACACAGGGTGAGTAGGTTGTGCCTAGGCACACCCGTGACACCCTGTGTGCACGCTTATAGACGTGGAATCTAATTATTAAAGGAAATAGAAACACTGACATCAGCAGAATAATAATTAAACATCCAATGGTGTCATTGAGAAATTCAGGATGTCCTTATAACATGTCCTCAGCACTCCATGAAAAGTATTAAATATATATAGAAATAAACGAAAGGTATCTATCTGGTTGCCTCTTTGTGTTTTCCATGTTATTGCTGAAAGTAAATCCCATGAGAACATTCAGAGCTTCTAGAGGTGTCTCCTTAATAAATGGTGTCTGATCTGATGTGACCTAACAGGAACACATCTGCTAATTGATGACAGATTATAAACAGTGACATTAGTAGATGTAACAGTTTTGGGATATTATTAGGTGTGACAACTGTGAGATATTATTAGACATGACAATTGGGGAGTATTATTAGGAGTGACAGTTGTGGGATATTATTAGGTGTGACAGTTGTGGGATATTATTAGGTGTGACAGTTGTGAGATATTATTATTGCTATAAAAATGCACTGATTACTGTGTTAATGTCACTGGCAGGGAAGGGGGCGATCAAGGGGTTAACTGTGTTCCCTGAGTGTGTGTTCTAACTGTAGGGGGCTGGAACTGACTAGAGGAGAAGACATATCATTGTTCCTAGCTAGTAGGAACACACAATCTGTCTCTCTTCTCCTCACAGAACAGGGATTTGTGTGTTTACACACACACACACACACACGTCCCTGTTCTGGCTCTCGTGCCAATGATCACGCATCGGTTGCCCCGCCTCTGGTGGTGCACACAGGCCTGCTATCCCTGCTTAAAGGGCCAACATACAGCTATGACGGCTCGTGGGAATGTGCTGACATGCCGCAGTATAATGATGGTGGCTGGTTGGCAAATGGTTAAAAGAAAACAGAACAATTTTGCTAATTTGCTGCACAGTATGTAGTTACTTTTACTAGGATGCAATTCCAGAGGAAGAGAGTATTCTTTTTGTTTCTGGAAATTAAAGATTTCTGTCTTTTTTTTCCAAGACTGATGACAAAAAAAACTGTACAGAGATTAAGCAGATTTTGTACAGAAATAAAAAATGTGTGTCTTTTTCAGAGACTGAAGGTCATTTTTGATAATCCAGGGACGTAGGGAAGAGGTGCTTTATCAGAGGGTCCACTTGGGAAGGTTTTCTCCCCATGTTGAGGGCATGTGGCCTGGTATGGTTTCAGAGGGGTGCACACAATCATCATTCTCTTTTTCTGACCAACCAGGCTTCATGCTCCGCTAAGGGTCTGGTATGGATATTGTGGGAACCTTACTATAACACTCATCAAAACCCTCTCATCCAAAGCTTTTCTGCCCCTAATTCCTTACTTCGACACCCTCCACCCACCAACTTGCTTACTGCCCAGGAGATTGCCAATCATTTCAAAAACAAAATCAACACAATTTGTGATGAGATATCTAGCGTCCAGCTTCCACCCCCAGCCAACACACCAGGTCCAACACCACACTCAATACTTTCCTCCTTTAACCCTGTTACCACTGAGGAAGTTGCTAAAGTCCTTTCCATGGCCCACCTCACCAACAGTCCGCTGGACCTTGTCCCCTCACAATTAATGCAACCACCTTCCTACTCTATCCTAAACTCTGTAACCCACATCTTCAACCTCTCCCTCTCCTCCGACACCTTTCCCTCTCCGCTCAAACGTGCACTGGTTACCACCATTCTTAAAAACCCTCAATGGACCCCACCTATCTGAATAACTTAAGACCCATCTCCCTGCTCCCATTTGCCTCCAAGCTTCATGAATGCCTTATCCACAACCTTATGAGTTGCTACCTCACTGACAACAACCTTCTCAATCCCCTACATTCTGGCTTCCACCCACAACATTCCACTGAAACTGCCCTACTAAAACTTACCAATGACCTACCAAATGCTAAAATCAACGACCAGTACTCCATACTCATGCTTTTGGACCTTTCTGCTGCCTTTGACACCCATTCCTCCTCAATAAACTACACTCCCTCTGCCTCTGTGACTGCTTTTTCCATCTCTCACCATTATCTACCATCTCCACCATCTCCACCATCTCTCACCATCTCCCCCACTCCTCTCCCTTTTTCTGTTGGGGTATCCTAAGGCTCGGTCCTTAGGCCCTTCTTATTCTCTCTCTGTACATCTTACCTGGGTTAGTTACCAACCTCCCATGGCTTCCAATACCACCTCTATGCTGACGACAGCCAGATCTATAACTCGACTACTCAACTCACCCCCTTAATCTCCTCATGTATCACAAATTTGCTGAGCAAAATATCAATATGGATGTCACATCACTTCTTGAAATATTTCCTCCTCCCTGATGCCCCACCCTCCGGGCACCAGGGGAGCCGTGACAGCTGGAAGCCTCCACCGTAGGGTGAGTGCGGACCTGGGGGAGCCCACCCGAGCCCCCCCAAAATCCTCCAGAACCAGCAGCCACTGGATATCCCTAAATATTTAATGCCTACCATTTCCCAGACATACGGGTAGTGGGTTCAGAGAGATTCTGCTGTGGGGAAATGTTTAGACCTGGGATACGTGATTTAGTTTCATTGAATTTATAATAGGAAATGTCACAAAAAACACAGCGCAACATTTACCTATCTGTCTTTATGCGAAATGTTGCCTATATGTGGAAATATACATCAACGTTGATATGTGTTTTTTCTCATTTTTATACCATGATATATGTACTGCTCATATTGTCTATTTTTAACTTGAATATGACATAAACATTTTATGTAATGAGGTAATAACTTTTTTTCTTGGCGCAACTTTAACAAAAGTCCCATGGGAATTTTTTCTTTAAATTAAACAATGCAGCCATCTGCTGTGAAAAAAAAAGCAGCCCCAAGAACAGATCAGGCCAAAAATAGATCAGGTCAGAAACAAGTGAATGTTGTGGTTTGAGAACCCTATACCTAAAACCCTACCAACATAAAATACAAAAATAAGAAAAAAAATTAGGAAAACCCTAAAACACCCCCAAACCAAAGCCATCTAATTTTAAAGAAAAGCCTTGCAAAAAAGTAGAGGCCCTAACAGCATGCAATATAAATCAATAAACACCCCAAATGAATGAAAATTCTGAAAAACTGACCCCTGAATGGATTTCAGACCTGAAGAAATCACAGTGAACTCAGGGTAGAGGCCAACATGAACCTCATTGTATTTGTAGCACCTAGTGTGTATAGCCTCATGAGATATGGTGGACCTTTAAAAATAATAATAATAATAATAATAATATCTGATTTCAGATTCCGATATCTCGATGTTCAGATCCCTGTTTACCTGGCAGCAGAAAAAAGATTGGATCTTCAAATCATAAATGCTGCAATGAGTGTGTCCCATGTCCAGAAGGAGAGATCTCCAACATTTCCGGTAGAGTTTGTATTTGTTAGTAAGTTATTGTTGGACTGGGCAGAGGGTATCACTGTGTGTAAAGTGTATGTCAGTGAATAAGATATATGAAGAACATCTCTGCAATGTGTGCACATTTCCCCATGTTTTATTATTTTAAAGACCCTGCAAGTACCAAAGTATACCTGTTGATCCTGCCAGCAATGCACTCAACTCATAATTGTTGTTGTAAGCTGACACACACAGGAGTTTTTGAACTGAAATCACTAGAAATGGTGTCAGCCCTGTCCAGCTCTATTTTGCTACTACTATATACACATTATATTTAAAGTTGACCTCTCATAGCCCTACAATTCTACATGAATCAGTTCCTAAAATTTACAGCAACAGAATATTTTTTCCCCCTAAAGTTCCACATTTACAATAAACAAGTCATCATTGGGCTCCAGTCCAGTTAGGTTAAGATGCTGTCATCAGTCTGCCTCAGGCAGGAGGAAGTATTTCCTCAGTCTCCTTTCCACAAATGATTAAACTGCAACATTGTAACTTTGTAACTTGAGCTCTTAATTCCATCCTCTATAACAGGGGTCTACAAACTTTCTGAACAAAGGGCCAGTGCACTGTCCTTCAGACTTTAGGGGGGTTGTATTGTGGCCATTGGGAGTAGAACATGTCCTGATGACAGTGGAAAAAACAACGCCCCATTGTTGGTGTCATCATTGGGAGGAATTATGTCCTTTCATTGGAGTCCATTGTTAGTGTTATTGGGGAAAAAAAGTACCCCATCATTGGTTTCATTGGGAGGAATTGTGTCCCATCATTGGTGTCATTGGGAAAAATTGTACCCCATCAATGGTGTAGTTGGGAGGAATTGTGTCCCATCATTGGTGTCATTGGGAGCAATTGTGCTCCATCATTGGTGTAATTGGAAGGAATTGTGCCCCTTCAGTGATGTCAGTGAGGGGAATTATGCCCCATTGTTGGTATCATTGGATGAAATAGTGCCCCAAGGGCTGGATAAAAGCAAGAAAGGGGCCATGTCTGGCCCCTGGGCCGCATTTTGGGGTCCACTGCTCTATAACATTAATAAAGTTAATAAGGCTTTCACTTTAACCCTTTTGCTGCCAGGTCCGTACGCCGTGCGGACATCATTCCTCATTCTGCTATATGTCATGGTAACTTCAGTGACCATAAACCTATAGCAGAATTGTTCAGCAGACTTTTCTGAAAGATCCTATAGCTCAGATCAGTGGATTACAAACCGCTGATTATAGTTATTCATGTCAAATATGACCCCCATGCTGCCCCTGTCTAAAGCCTCTCCACCTCCCACCGCTTCTCTTCCTCTAAAAAAAAATTCCCACCCCGTCTTTTCTATGTTCTTTATCCCCCTTCCTACCCTTTGCATCGATTTTTTTCTCCCCAACGGTCGTTGGTGTGTGAGGTTGGGGCAGAGGAGGCTTGGTAAACGAACTGAAAAGTATGAAATGAAAAGCTCAAACTGAAAAGCGCGAATCAACACTCCCCAAACTTCTACTAACATGAAATTAGCAGAAGGAGCCCAAAGGGTGGCGCTAAAGAGCTGAAAAACCACATAATATGTCAGTACGTTCATGTTTGTTGGCCGACAATTCCTTGCCGTTTGTATGCAAGACAAAATCCAGGCACACACCTTCAGACAAAAGTCTGAGGTTTTGTCTGGGGAAAATCCGATCGTGTGTATGACGCTTAATACTGATTTTAGTGTATTTTTTGTGAAAATAGTTATTTGATGAACATTTGTGCAATTATTGCGGGGCATAAAAAGTAGTACTTTTCTTTTATTGTATAGGTCACGTGCTTTCAGAAAATGTATGGTTTGGGAGGCCTTTTACAAATTCTGAAAGCTGTAAGGGAAAAATGGTAACCTCCAGCTTTTTAGATTAAATTGTTTTTATTTACTGCTTTGTGTACCTTCAGTTTTTACCATTTCACAAAAAAGCGCAATTTAAAATGTACCAATACATTTTATACATATTTTTTATTTATTAACTCAGTACAGTTTTAACTTTTATATTTAGTAGGAATTTAGCAGGAATTTTTATAAATGTCGCCATGTATGAATCCACTAATGATGATTTTAGTGTATTTTTTGTAAAAAAACAGTTTTTGATTAACATTTGCGAAAAATTTGCGGGCCTTAAAAATCAGTAGCACCTTATTTTTATTCTTCTGGTCATGTGCTTTCAAAAATATATGGTTGGAGGGGGGGGGGGGGGGGGGGGGGGTCTTTTAGAAATTCTGAAAGCTGTAAATGAAAAATTAAAACCTCCAGATTTTTTGAGAAATTTTTGCATACGTCCCATTTTCACAATTTCTAAAAAAAAGGCACACTTTTAAATGTACGAATATTTGTCATTTATTAACTAAATACATGTTTGGCTTTTATATTTAGAAGGGATTTAGCAAAAATTCGTTAAGATTTGTTGTGTTTGTATCTGCTAATAATGATTTTAGTGCATTTTTTGTGAAAATCTTGTTTTGGAATGAATTTCAATGCACACAAAGACAATATAATACCCAAGTTTTTGTAAAATACAAAATGTGGTGTTGCACCGGGTAAATAGGTACCAAACATGTCACACTTTAAAACTGTGCACGCTTATGAAGTGGCGCCAAACTTTGGTATTTAAAAATCTCCACATCTCTGCTTCTGTTTATGACAGTTTCCCATTGTCAATGGTTCCTAAGGAAGGGGAGAGTGCTGGCACCCACATGATCCCTAGCAACTGTTGATGTCTCTGTCACATTGTCCCCAGCCATGTAAGCAAAGGGGAGATAGCGGTGACATCACTGCCCAATAGGGATGAGACGAACACCCCCCTGTTCGGTTCGCACCAGAACCTGCGAACAGATCTAAAGAAGGTGTGAACTTTAGAACCCTATTACCTTAACCCCTAAGTATATGGGACTCGAACGTTCAAAATCAAAAGTGCTCATTTTAAAGGCTTATATGCAAGTTATTGTCATAAAAAGTGTTTGGGGAACTGCATATAAGCCTTTAAAATTAGCACTTGAGATTTCTCCCATAGACTTTTACAGGGTGTTCACGGCTTTTCGAATTTGCCGCGAACACCCCAAATTGTTTGCTGTTCGGTGAACAGGCGAACAGGCAGTGTTCGAGTCGAACATGAGTTCGACTCGAACTCGAAGCTCATCCCTACTGCCCAAATATGACCACTGGCAATGACTAGACGTGTGCAATTTGTTTAGTTCCAAATTCATTTTTTACCAAATTTTCGACAAATTATTTAATTCGGAAAATTTTCAAACTAACGAATACCTGTTTAACAAATTTCTCTGAATATTCGTAAATTTGAATATACAAAAATTCATAAATTCGTAAATTCATAAATTGGAAAATTTGAATATTCGGAAATTTGAAATTTGAAAATCCGAAGTTTTATTAACTTACCTGCTATGTGAAATGGTTTTGCACAGAGCAGCTCTGCTCCTCTTCTTTTTTAAGTCCCCCCCTGGTTATATTGCATGGATATAACTGTTTCCCGTGGTATATTTAACAGACTAAAAGGTAGCAAAGCATTGTCAGGGTTTTCAGGCAATTTAAACTGAAATCCCCCATTATCACATCAGAACACAAAAGCTCAGCAGAAGAGATTGCTGTACTAACATCCCATTGTTAATACAGTGGCTCCTTCTAAGCTCTCCAGTTTTTTTTTGTATTCAACCCACTGTGTGTACTAGGCTTAAGTCTCCCCCGACACAAGGCAATTCATTTTCTCAGAAGCTCTGACCCGATGCTCATTGTGTTTGTATTGTTATTCCTACAGACAGTGAAAACTGCATGAAATGTCCTGAATATGAATGGCCAGATAAGAAGCAGGATCGTTGTGTTCCAAGAGTGGTGGAATTTCTCTCCTACACTGATGATACCATTGTTTTAGTATTTTCAGCTGTCTCCATCCTCTCTTTTCTTCTGACTGGTTTAATATTGGGGATATTTATACATTACCAGGACACTCCCATTGTTAAAGCTAATAACCGGAACCTGAGCTATCTTCTCCTGGTCTCCATCATGCTGAGCTTCCTCTGTGTCTTCTTGTTCCTTGGCCATCCAGTAGATGTGACCTGCATGCTGCGTGTGACCTCTTTTGGTGTCATCTTCTCAGTTGCCGTCTCTTCTCTACTTGCCAAAAGTATCATGGTGTGTATTGCTTTTAAAGCCACCAAACCTGGGAGTCCCTGGAGGAAATGGATGGGAGCCAAACTGCCCAATTCTATCATTTGTGTCCTCTCAATGGTCCAAGTCATAATCTGTGTCACTTGGTTGTCTATTTCTCCTCCCTTTCAGGATCGGGACACTCACTCTTATCAGGGGAAGATCATCATTCAGTGTAATGAGGGTTCAGTTATCGGCTTCTACTCTGTCCTGGGATATATGGGGCTTCTGGCAGCTGTGAGTTTCATTATTGCTTTTTTAGCCAGGACATTACCGGACAGTTTTAATGAGGCCAAGTACATCACCTTCAGCATGCTGGTGTTCTGCAGTGTCTGGATTGCCATGATCCCGGCCTATCTGAGCACCAGAGGGAAATACATGGTGGCTGTGGAGGTTTTTGCTATAATAGCATCAAGTTCTGGACTTCTTGGTTGTATATTTTTTCCAAAATGTTACATAATTCTGTTCAGACCCGACCTGAATACAAAGACAGTTATCCGCTAATATGTATGGAGCAACACTGGGTTATCAGTAGTTATAGCATTTTCTCTATCATTGTTAATTTTAGTATTATACAGGGGGTCCCCTACTTACAAACATCCGACTTACAAACGACTCCTACTTACAAACGGAGGGAGACAACAGGAAGTGAAAGCAAATTCACCGCTAGGAAGGGAAATTCACTCCTGTAAGAGTTAATTAGGGAAAAAGGTGTCTGCATTGATGCTTTATCACCAGTCCATGCTTCCCTAACAACCCAAAATTTTCAAAATCCAATTGTCATTGGGACAGAATGTGAGGTGAAATCTTCTGAACAGGGGCACAGACAGCAAAACAAATGTTACAGGGGTGATAACCCTTCTCTATGTTATCTAAATAAACTTAAAAATAGATTTTTTGGCTGGAGCTACACTTAAAAAATTTACCTGTTCCGACTTACAAATAGATTCAACTTAAGAACAAACCTACAGTCCCTATCTTGTTTGTAACCTGGGGACCCCCTGTACTGGTGTATTGAGAATGAACACTGTTAAAGCCGAGCTCCATGCTACTTCAGAAAAAAAAAAAAAAATCAGCAACTACAAATATTATATATTATACTTACAGTACCTGTCTTGGAATCCAGTGGTGTCTTCACCCCAGCTGATTTTTCAATTAGCTCTCGGGTGCTGCCACCGCCATTCCTTGTAAGGGAAACCGGCAGTGAAGCCTTGCGACTTCATAGCCAGCTCTTTACTGCACATGCGCAAAGTGTGCTGCTCTTTGTGAATGGTCTGACAGCGGGGGAAGGAGGAGGGGGGCCGAACTTCAGGGGGACTTGCCGTGACCAAGTCCCCAGGAAGTGGAAGAGGCTAACTGTCAAAAACAGTCATCTGCCCCCCCCCAAAAGGTGCCAAATGTGGTAGTGGAAAGGGGGAGGAAGCAAACAAACCTTTTGTGTGGAGCTTTGCTTTAAATTTGAAGATTCAATAATTACCTCTCTGATGGATTGTGAGTTTAATTTCAGTTCTGGACACCACTGGTATCAGACACTTTGGGTTTGTTGGGAACCTTGTCCCCTGCTGGGTGTAGTGATTCCTCCCACCGGGCTGTTACATCACTACAGAACAATGTAGTCACTTAGTGAGGAGGAACCATATTGATCAGAGGATGAAAAAGTATCCAAGTCATCCTAAAGCAGTGATGGCGAACCTTGACACCCCAGATGTTTTGGAACTACATTTCCCATGATGCTCAACTACACGGCATGAGCATCATGGGAAATGTAGTTCCAAAACATCTGGGGTGCCAAGGTTTGCATCACTGTCCTAAAGCGTTAGATACCAGAGACACCCATCACTCTTCCAGAGAGGGAAGATTTCACTCATCACCTTCCTGGAAGATAAATATTAAACATATGCTGATTGTAATGTATTTTAAGTGTCAGGGCCACTTTAATTATAATGTATGTAGATGTACCCAGCGATATTAATAAATAAATTTTGCTTGGTATATTCAAAAATCATTTTAATATTGGTTAAAGTTGATGGGGGCATGTTCTCAGTAAATTCATATTTTAATTGATAAGTTGACTTCATTTTAATGGAGATTTTCTTTATAGGACCTAATAAAAAAATATTTTTCTTTGTAAGCTGCTGCCACAAGGGAGTATTTGGCTTCCCCATACAATGCGGCAGAGACAAAACTCCTACCCCACACCTCGCCAGATCCTGATATGAACAAAACTAAAAACAGGTTCCAGATGCTCATTGATCAATCATAGGTTTTATTCTGAAGAAGACATTAAACGTTATAATTATGTTAGATTAATGTGTTTTGAAATTAATGTTCTTACTCATAAGATTTCAAGATAGACATAAGATAGACAATTTCTGCAATCTCCAAGATCTTCTAGTCAGACGTGTCAAAGAAAAAGCTAAAAAGATTAAGAAATAACAATCCCCCCGATCCATTCCTATAAGTATTCTAATCATATACCCTGAGAACAACACTGCATATAAATAAAAAATATATAAATAAACCCCCAAAATATGAATGATTTGTATAGCGCAGCAATTGCGAACTGAATCACCGCTCGATCAGCCTGTGTTGTCATGCTTCTTAGAAGAGGTAGGTCTTTTCCTGAACGCCTGATGGTTTTCTTCCATGCGAATGTAAGTCGGTAGAGCGTTCCATAGCCATGGTCCTTGGACTGCGAATCTTCGTTCTCCCTTTGATTTGTAGTGGGATTTGGGAATGAGGAGGAGGTTTTGGTTAGATGATCGAAGACTGCGGTTGGGTGTGTAGTGTTTTATCTTCTCACGTAGGTACTGGGGAGCGTTTCCTTGTATGCATTTGTGGGTGAGGCAGAGGGTCTTGAATGTAATCCGATTCTTTACAGTTAGCCAATGTAGGCTCCTCCGGGTGGTAGAGATGGATTCCCATGGCTTTT
Organism: Lithobates sylvaticus; assembly: GCA_028564925.1. NCBI lineage: Eukaryota > Metazoa > Chordata > Amphibia > Anura > Ranidae > Lithobates > Lithobates sylvaticus. The sequence continues at coordinate 19,011,801 of CM053026.1, read as the reverse complement.
TTTCCATTATCAGTCTTGCCGCTGTGCTTTGGATATGCCTTCACGTTAGGACCACTGTGCTCTCCGCGCCGTTAGGCCAGCATATATCTCCTCTGCTGTCACTTCCAGCAACGTTGTCCTAACGTGAAGGCATATCCCCGTTACCACTGAGTGGTGACAAGCTACTGAAAAGGAAGAGAAGCACTCGGATGGTGGAGGAGGGCTACAACATTTCTATATCACACGTGCTACCAAAGAGTATATGAGGTGAGAGGTTAGGGAAACCGTTCTAGGATTGCACCAACCTACCTTGCTGACAGTTGTGGAATAACCGTACTCTATGAAAAAACACTCAACTTATATATGTGTGGATTTAATTTGAAATAGTTGTTTTTAAACTATTTATACATCGGATGCTATCAAGAGCTATCTCCTAATGATGCTAACAAGAGCTATCCTCTAATTTGAACTTTATTACTTTTTTACTTATCGGACTTTTTTATGATCAGACATTTAGACCACCTTCTTTAATATATAGTCCATGGGCCCGCACTAAGGAGTCATTAACATGAACAAATAACACACTTACAACTTCTTTATCTTTTAACATTTTTTATTGAATTCCTTGGTAAATAATATTTGGCCCTGGTGTTGTTTAAAGGGGTAATCCTCATGAATATTTATAAATTAAAATAAATGAAGCCATCTTGGCTATAACACAATCATCACAATTTATTTATATTTTGTCCATTCAGCCGATGCTGGACGACTAATCCCCAATAAACAACACCCTGACTATTATAATAAAATAAAAAAGGGGGAAGGGGGGGTGGGAGTCCCGCTCCTGAGGTACTGTGTCCTTCTAGCGGCCGGACGGCCTCTTTTATCACCTCTGTCCTGCGGAACTCTGCTCCCGCCGAAACACCACCAATCAGCTGCTGTTGCTGCCCTGGCTTCAGCCAATAGCCACCTGTAAACAAACAACTGCATTCCCCTTATGCTGTCCCATGTCGGCCCTGCACATTGCAAGGACCTGTCATGGGCCCGCACTAAGGAGTCATTAACATGAACAAATAACACACTTACAACTTCTTTATCTTTTAACATTTTTTATTGAATTCCTTGGTAAATAATATTTGGCCCTGGTGTTGTTTAAAGGGGGTAATCCTCAGAAATATTTATAAAATAAAATAAATGAAGCCATCTTGGCTATAACACAATCATCACAATTTATTTATATTTTGTCCATCCAGCCGATGCTGGACGACTAATCCCCACAGACCAAGGGCAGTAGAGTATCTACTGACTGAGGTCCCCCCAACACCATAGCACCCTCAATCAAATTTTGCAGACCCATATTAAATATATCAACACCAATCACTGACAGGTGAACCAGATCTTTTCTAAACAAGCCCGGAAGGAAACCTTCCAGCTCCATATGGCGGAAAGATAAACCGCCCAAAGAAATTATAAAATTATGGATTGTCCTATTTAGCCATCTCCTAACTTTATCAAGATAAAATAGGCCTCCACTGGGAGACCAAAGAAGACGGGGGACCATCTCAGAGAATGCCAGAATAGCATTTGGAAATGATAATTTAATATCATATAAATCCTGTTTTATCTCACAGAGGAGGTCCCAGGTAGGAACCTTACCGATATCGTTGGCACCCAAGTGGATTACCAAAATATCAGGAGACGGCCAAATAGATGCCAAATAAGCTAAATGACTTCTCAAATCTCGCCAGCGAAGGCCCCGGACACCTGACCATAAAACAGAAAATTCCTGAAAATCCAAACCCAAATTACTAGAATAACTCCTAGATGCAGCCTGCTTACCAGCCCAGTAGATATAGGAGTGGCCTACAATCCAAACTGTATATTTAGCTGGATCTGAAACAAAAATTATCAGATAAGTAATTCAGGACGGACATAAATTTTATATCTGTTACTAGCCCATCTACCAACCCTCTTTTGGCCTTCCGGATCGAACCCCAGTAGATTAGCAGTTGTGGCTGCCCCGATACGGAATGAGTGTGAAGAAAATTTAAAACCAGATAGGTTAAGACTTTTCAGGCAGGATGAGAGAACAGCCAAAAATTGATATCTGGTCAATGGGGTATGGTCCTGGTGGATAAAAAAGGAACCTTCACAAAAAGGACGAATAGACAAGAAATTCTTAACATTAGACAACGGGCAAATCTTTGGGTTAGGGGACCTGGACAAAACCACCCATTGCCCGTTGCCAAGCCCAAAAGTCTTAGATCTACATATAAACAAACGTAAACAATCCTGTTCTAAAACTACATGACCCAACAAAAGGAAAGAAGAAGCTGTCCTGTTTGGAGACACCACTTCTCCAATCCTTAAGGCGCCAAAAAATAAGATCCAAAAAAACTGCTCTAAACAAGAGCGTTTCGAACGTGGAGCTGCAAACGGTCTCCAAAACCACCAGCAGCTTGATCAATAAGTCCACCGAAATGGGACGCCTGTCATCCTTAGCGGGGACAGACTTACGAAAACCTTTAAGTATCTGACAAACTTGAAAAAAGGAATTCAGAGCTGGACGTCCTGCAAATTTCAGAAAAAATGATACCCCTGCCAAAACTTTACTGACCGAAGCAGGACGTAATTGTGATTCAATCAAAAAAGATACAAATGCTAATGAAACAAAAGCATTCACCTCAAGCATGTCAATATTTACCCTAGCATAAAAGGAGCACCACTTGGCCCAGGCCAATTCGTATTCACGCCAAGTCTTCTGTGCGACAGAATTATGGAGGTAAGTTGATATCAGTCCCATATTAAGCCCCAGAGGAAGTCTGGGCAAGGAGTGCCATGTAGATCCGCCAATGGAGCCAAAATCCGAAATCTCTCGAACTGCAGGCGAGACAAAGCGTCAGCTATGTTATTCTCCAAACCAGCTATATGGCGAGCTCTTAACCAACGTAAACAATGTAAGACTAAATGCCGCGTACACACGAAGGGACTATCCCGCGGGATTATCCGCTGGACCGAAGTCCAGCGGATAATCCCCTCGTGTGTGGGCGCCGGCGGACTTTTTTTGCCCAAAGTCCGGTGGACTAAAGTTTTAAGTTTTTTGTTTTAAAATTATCCGCTGGACTTGGCAGTCCGGCGGACAATACGGTCGTCTGTAGTATGGTCTGGCGGACCAAAAAGGACGCATGCTCAGTAGCAAGTATTTTTCTAGTATTTTTCTTTTTCTAGTCCCGTCGTACGTGCTGTACGTCATCGCGTGAACCGCCGGACTTTTTGCGTGATCCTGTGTGGTCAAGTCCGTTCGCTTTTTAGTCCAGCGGACCCAGCTGGAAAGTACAGCGGATTGTCCGCTGGACTTAGGTCCGCCGGCAAAAGTCTGTACGTGTGTACGCGGCATAAGAAGCGCAGTAGTTTGAGAACAACTTCAGACTTGGATGAGAGCATATTAATAGCAAAGAGGACACCTTTGTTGTCAGTATGCACTATCACCCTGCGATTAATAAACTGTTCTTTCCATATAACAATCGAGACTACCACTGGGAATAATTCAAGCAGCACTATATTGTGCAGAATATCCTGATGAAGCCAGCTGGGGTGCCATTCAGCAGCACACCAACGGCCATCCAGAAAGGCCCCAAAGCCGGATGCACCTGCGGCATCCCTAAAGAAGTTTAGTTGTAAACTATCTGTAAAATCATGTTGCCATACCGAAGAACCATTAAAATGGACAAGGAAAGTATCCCAAATTCTTAGATCTTCCTTAATTCTAGCCGAAATGCGCACATGTGCATATGGGTTCTTCAAGCCTTTGGTAGCCAAAGCAAAGCTTCTAGAGAAAACTCGAGCTATAGGGATAACCCTGGCTGCAAAAGCGAATAAACCCAACAAGCACTGTACCTCCTTTAACCAAACCTTCCGTTTGGTTATAAAGAGGGAAATCATGTAACGCATCCGGTGCAATTTCTCTTCCGGCAATCTGAATTCCATTGATGACGAATCAATGGTAATACCTAAAAATTCTATTATTGGCGAAGGCAGAACCGTTTTCTCATTAGAAATAGGCACCCCAAATGACTCACAGATCGTCAAAAATGTATTCAAAGAACTAAGGCATACATGGGAGTCAGCGGGGCCAATGAATAAGAAATCGTCTAAATAATGCAAAGACCCTCCTTCCGGAAAACACTGGGACAGTACCCAATGCAAAAACTTTGAAAAGGCCTCAAAATAAAAACATGATAAGGAAAACCCCATGGGCAGGCATTTGTCAAAATAGAATTTACCTTGAAAATGCAAACCCAGGGAATTAAAGCCTTGAGTATGCACGGGGAGCAAGCGAAAGGCTCACTTAATATCTGCTTTTGACAACAAAGCCCCCTGCCCGAAACGTCTCAATACTACCAATGCTTCGTCAAAAGAGGAATATGAAACTGGGGCCATCACATCAGACACTTCGTCATTAAGCGAAGAATCTGGTGGATAGGACCAATGATGGATAAGCCTAAAGCTGCCTTGCTCCTTCTTGGGTACAATGCCCAAGGGAGAAACTCGGAAATTTGAAAAGGGTGGATGGTCAAAAGGCCCCGCAACCCTGCCCTCCAACACTTCCTTATCAATTTTCTCTTGTACAACATCCGGATGCATTCTGGCTGAAAGCAAGTTTTTAACCATAACACATCCAGACCCAGAAAAACCCGGAACCAAGAACCCTTCCTCAAAGCCATCAATTAGTAACCTGGCCATCGTGCGGTCTGGGTATTGGTCTAGCCAAGGCCGCATTTTTGGCAAGCTCACCGGGGTCATGGCTTTTCCCAACCGAATCACGGGGCAATGGGGCGGCCGATAATGCTGTGGTTTTGCGAAAACACCTGCTTGCGGGGTGATTACCGTTGCAGTAAGAGCATTCGTGCCTATATCTGCAGTTGGAAAAGAATTGACATTGTCCTTCATTGAAGGCGAAGCAGAAGCCCTTGCGAAAGGCTTGCTGAGGATTAGCTGGCCGAGCAACAAACTGAGGCTTTTGCGGCAGCATGAGGTTCAGCCAGAGACCCACATCCTTACAACCCCATTGTAATGTCGGGTGGACTGCCAATTTCTGTCTGAAATTCTCATCATACGTGAACCATGCCGTGCCGCCAAAGTGGCGAAAAGCTTCAGCAATGATGTCCACATGCTGGAATAAACCTGAACATTTCTCTGGGAAATGTTCACCCAGTACGGCTGCATATATGCAAAAGGCCTGCAGCCAATTTTGAAAAGTCCTAGGGATAGATTTTCTTTTATCATCATCAGCCCTCTCCTCTAATCTCTTATCCACCTTAACCACAAATTCTTTGGAAGAAGGCAGCAATGACAGCAAATCAATAAACTCTCCTTTCCAAATTTTTTTTTTTTTTTTTTAACTGAGTCCGATAGGTGGAAACCCAGTGGTGAAATGTCACATGGCATGGGTAGCTTAAAGGAGGATTCTACCACCGTGCGAGGAGAAAGAACAGGCTTAAGCACCTGCTTCCTAAAACTGCTGTCCGCAATGTTTGCATTAACTGGTAATTCAGACACATTGCGCCAGACATGACTGACATCATCCATATTTTGCTGTGTCATATTGTCACTAATTGGAAAAACACTATGCAACCGTGCTTCCCTGTTAATAGCAGGGATACCAGAATCATCTTGAAAAGCACCAGAACACTGTGCCACCTCAGTTTCTTTTAAACCACCACATGCACCAGAGTGTAATAACGCACCAGCAAGCTGTGCCCCTGAATTATAATTAGACTGGATATCATGTATAGCACCAGAATACTGTGCCCCCTCATTTAATTTAAAATTATTATTAGCATCATGCAAAGCACCAGAATACTGTGCCCCTTCATATCTATTTACATTAGCGCCAACAGTGTGCGCTCCTTTAAGGTCATTAACAATGTTAGATAATGACAATAGAAAAGCATTCAACTCAGGTACAGATAGAGAACATGTCTCCCCACTAGGCGAACCCCTGTCATGCACACTGCTGGCAGCTGCTGGCTGTGATGTCCTCTCCTGGCTTGGGGATGTCACTGCTGCTGGAATGCTGCGGGCTCTCTCCTCACCTAGCTTAGGAGACGCTGGGGACTGAAGTCTCTTCTTCCCTCTCTTTGGCTGGCGGCGCGGACTGCGCATGTGCTCAGCGGTCTCCTCCATTTTCTCTGTCAGAGCTAGAGCAGAAGGGCCAGGCGGAGCCACTGACTGACCGGCCCCCAGGCATAGACGAAGCCACTCCTCACCACCGGCGCCCTCCGCCTTCTCAATGAGGCGGCGTAACAGGCTCTCTCTGCCCTCAGGTGCGCGCTGCATGTCCGACGGTCCTGTGGGAGTCCCGGTCCTGAGGTACTGTGCCCTTCTAGCAGCTGGACGGCCTCTTTTATCACCTCTGTTCTGCGGAACTCTGCTCCCGCCGAAACACCACAAATCAGCTGCTGTTGCTGCCCTGGCTTCAGCCAATAGCCACCTGTAAACACACAACTGCATTCCCCTTATGCTGTCCCATGTCGGCCCTGCACATTGCAAGGACCTGTCATTTGTGTGATTGACCACGTGCTTCTATATATATTAATTATTGATCTTATATTGGATTTTATTTTTATTTTCATTTTCATATGTGTGTTTTTATTTTAGCGCTAAATCACTTTAATTATTATTCTGTTGTGTATTGTGAACACGTTCAGGTTTGGCTGCTAGTAATTAATTCATGTAAGATAATCCATCTACATTGAATCACATATATCACCATTTATTGGAGTTAATTTTATACTTATATTAGACGTATATTTATTGCACATTTTGCACTTATTTAATTTATTTAGTCACTCACACGTGTGGATCAATTAGATCCACTATCCATTAGCAAAGCGCGAAGGTCACTCTCTATTTTTATCTGTTTTTGATTTGTTGAGTTTAAGGGAGCTAGAGGTCATCCAGTCGTCTATCAGGGTAAGGCATTTTCCTAGTTGTTGATGATGGTCTTTTTACCCGGTGATGCAAAAGTAAAGTTGAGTGTCATCACCGTATGAGTGGAAGCAGAGGTCAGATGTTCTGGTGATTTTGAGGAGTGGGCGGATGTAGATGTTGAAGAGCACTGGTGACAGGAGTGAACCTTAAGGGACTCCACAAGAGATTGCCCGTGTATCAGAGGTGAAAGCTCCTAGTTTCACTGTTTGAGAACGATTTCCTAACAAGGATGCGAACCAATGTAGATCTGCATCGGCGACTCCTGCTACTTCTGCGAGGCGGATGAGTAGAGTATCGTGGTCCACTGTATCAAATGCTGCACTGAGGTCTAATGCCCCATACACACGGTCAGAAATTCCAATGAAAAATGTCCGATCTGACCATGTTGTCGGAAAATCCGCCTGTGTGTGGGCCCCATTGGACTTTTTCCGTCGGAATTTCAGATGGAAAAAATTTGAGATCCTGCTCTCAAATTTTCCGACAACAAAATCCGATCAGACTTTTTCCAATCGTGTGTCGAGAATTCCGACGGACAATGTGCCACGCATGCTCAGATCAAATTATGAAACCAAAGCTATTGGCTACTAGCCTCTACGTAGTTCCGTCGTACGCAACGAACGTCACCGCGTTCAGAATGATCAGGTTTTCCGTCAACTTTGTCTGACCGTGTGTATGCAACACCAGTGTCGGACAAAATCCGTTGGAAAAATTCAGACGGACTTTGTGTACGGGGCATAACTGTTAGGTTTTCTGTATTGTCCCTCTCAGCTCCTCTTTCCCTCAGCTGGACTTTGACGGTCAATGGAAAAAACTCTCTCCTTTTCCCCCTCCCCCCTGTCTGTCCGGACAGGCAAAAAGACACCATACACCGTGTGTGGTTGATCAAAGAATACATTTACTTCCCGCTATACAGAGCATATACAATAATCAAAAGGGGGAGGTTGCATAGGGAGAACGCAATTGAACAACCAATCACATTCAAGCATTTTGTTATACAATCAATATTGATCTGCAAGATTCATAATATTTCTTCCTTCAGACTCAACGTCACATTTACTCTAAAAATGTCCCACGCAATATATGTCCTTGACAAGGTTCTCAGCATTTTTTGGTAAACAGAAGCACAGAACAGTAAACTTGTTATGAGAAAGTAAACTTGTTATGAGAAAGTAAACTTGTTATGAGAAAGTGTGAGTGTGAGATAAACAGAGTTAGAGTGAGTTTCTACAGAAAAACAGAAAAACATCTTTGTACAATACTATTAAATCTTAAAGGGTAACTCTACACTTCCCACGTTTCCTTACATTAACAGTACTAAGAGACATGATTCTCCGTCATCTGCTGCTTCTAGGGCGTCGTCCCATATTTTGAGAAGTGCCGTTTCTGTGCCATGGCCTGGGTGAAAGCCGGATTGCAGAGGGTCCAAAAGTTTGTGTGTCCAGGTGGTGTTGTACTACCGCTTTTTCCATAATCTTGGAGATGGTGTTAAGGCTTGTTATCGGTCTGCGGCAGTTAGGGTCTTGAGGGTCGAGGTTGGGTTTCTTTAGCAGGGGTTTGATGATGCCTTGCTTGAGGGTGGTCGCAACAGTCTGTTCTTTGACTAACTGATTTATGAGGTGCGTTATGGTAGGCTCCAAGATGTTGACACATTCTTTCAGGAGTGGAAAGGGAGGCTTAGATAGCTCGAGTGTCAGTTATACCTTGTCCCGGTTTGTATGATAAGGGATGGAGCAAGGATAGAAATAGGGGACTATAACGGTAAGCGATAAAGGATAATACTTGCAACTTTTTGAATAAGGAAAAATTTATTTACAAAATAGTTTATTCCTGAACACATTAAACAGTGAGAAAGTGACAAACATTAGAAAAATATTACAGACAGAAGTATCATAGGGTAGGTCCTATAGTCATATTCCGACCAATGCAATGGTGGAAGTGCACAAGGTCGGGAGATGGCAGAGGGACCGTGGGGATACACAATAAAACATGAACTCAATAAAAAGGATCTACGTGAATTTAATAGATCCTAGGTACAAAAAAGCTGGTTGGAAAGAGCCGACCAACATGTTTCGCCATACTATGGCTTCTTCAGGGTCAATTTGTACCGTAAGGTAAGGAAAAAATCTGAGGAAATATGAAAACACGACAGAGTTATTTATATGAACAGTAAGTAAAGAGAAAGCAATTCATGTATCAACACATCGCCACAAAGCAACCCAACCGTCCAACATATAACACTGCACTAGATTGAGCCCAATGGATTCACACCCGGAGTAACAAATGGCACATACCCCCAAATTACTGGAGCAACCACCTAAGTTGCCGGTGGGGCCAATTGTACTTGGATCCCGAGGAGCAAGGAACTATCGAGGATCTATAGGGAGCCTGGTAAGATGAGATGGGATAAGAACAACAAAAAAAATATATATATATATGTATGTATGAATATGGCAGAACATATATGTGTATCTTGCCAATGGCTGGCTAAACATAGCCTAAGTTAGATTGTGTGAGAACTTACCAATATAACAAAGATGGAGATTATAAATGGAGCGCCAAGTAAGAACAGTCATATGAGAGATTTTGAAAAAAATCAACTCTGGTGAGAGATAACAAAGAAAGACAAGAAGTCATAAAAGAAAAGGAATGGATAAAGCAATTCATTAAGGACAAGGGAAGGGGAGGAAAAACTCACCGAGAAAATGGGTGTTGGTTGATTAGGACTGCACGATAACAGTCTGAAGCCAGACTGATAAACAGCTCTACTTAGATTAGTCACAAACAGGGGACCAGGGCTGCAAAAAAAATTGTACAGTATAACTCAATAAATAGGTCTCAAGCAGACAGATGGGGCATAGGTTGGAGGGATCCCTCCAACCTATGCCCCATCTGTCTGCTTGAGACCTATTTATTGAGTTATACTGTACAATTTTTTCTGCAGCCCTGGTCCCCTGTTTGTGACTAATCTAAGTAGAGCTGTTTATCAGTCTGGCTTCAGACTGTTATCGTGCAGTCCTAATCAACCAACACCCATTTTCTCGGTGAGTTTTTCCTCCCCTTCCCTTGTCCTTAATGAATTGCTTTATCCATTCCATTTCTTTTATGACTTCTTGTCTTTCTTTGTTATCTCTCACCAGAGTTGATTTTTTTCAAAATCTCTCATATGACTGTTCTTACTTGGCGCTCCATTTATAATCTCCATCTTTGTTATATTGGTAAGTTCTCACACAATCTAACTTAGGCTATGTTTAGCCAGCCATTGGCAAGATACACATATATGTTCTGCCATATTCATACATACATATATATATATATATATATTTTTTGTTGTTCTTATCCCATCTCATCTTACCAGGCTCCCTATAGATCCTCGATAGTTCCTTGCTCCTCGGGATCCAAGTACAATTGGCCCCACCGGCTAATTTGACGGGATCATCGGAGCCCAACACGGGTGAAGCTGTACTTACAAACTGCTGAACCTGAGGCACAAAAATGAAGGGCTTGAACACAGATCTGGAAGGGTCTGGAGTTCCAGTAAAAAAGTGGCAGCAGGGCTGGGATGGATCCTGTGGCAGGATGGACACCATGCTTCCAGTTGTCATAAAGCCGCCCTCCATATTAATGCCACTTGGCTTGTCTGACAGAATTTCCATCATACTCTCAGCCGTGATGTTTCCTTTGTGTTTTCTGAGCAGTTTGGACCCCTAACAAAATCTGTCTCCAGAAGATGACGATCTGGAGGGGTTGAAATAGGAATACACCGCAGCAAAATTAAACTCTTTTTTCCCATCCCACCAGCCTTTCGCCCTGGCGTACTCCTTCATTCTTGGGTGCTCACGATCAATCTTGGTGGTGATAGAGAGGTTGTTAGATATGTTCTTTATACCTTCATCTACTCTCTCTGCAGCCCAGTACTGGCCAGCAGTCTCCAGGATCCAGGCTTCCTTTCTGTCCGCTATCAGGAAACTGTTGTGATACGTAAATGCCATTGGACTTTCCATGCAGTTGCCTCCTTGTCCGTACTTTTCTAACAGGCCAACAATGACATCCAGGGCTCCTTCTGCTGTGTCTGCTCTCTCTAAACCAAGTCTGACAAGATCCATGCCGAGAAGTGCTTCTTCATCATCAATTTCTTCCTTTCCCCACACTGCTTCATTTCCAATGCAAACACCAAATTCATTAGCTCCCATCTCAGCTCCCCACAACCAAGATGGCCGACTCAATACCACGGCATGCGTCTTCCCCACCTGCTCAATCTTAATGTATGTGCACTCCAGCTCCTCTCCTGCTCCATAAGACCCTCCAGGAAAGTATACAATCTCCTGTACTTCATCACTGGGCCTGTCTGAGTTCTTTCCAAAGATAATCCGGGCACCAACCGTGGAAGGTGGGAGGGCTATGAAAGTGTCACATGAGCAGGGGTCCATGTTGTCTCTACCGCCTATGACCCCGGCACTGTGGTGGGGAGATCTCCCTGCTTGTGTCCAGCAGATCCCCCTGCAGACAGGAGACGGACAGCTGGCTGTCACAATTAAACCAGAGGCGCCATATTGTGACTGGAATACTTCTGCGTTCTTGCTTGAGTAGAGTGAGCGTGACATTAAACCATCCCAAGTTTTTTTTTCCGGATGACTGTTCTGCGTTTTGGAGCCACTGAGTCTGCTGGTTGTAGTATTGCCTTGTTTAGGGAGTTGAGTGGTTTAAGTTTAGCCTTGCTATTTTGTTTTGTAGTGTGGTTTTGAAGAGCTCGAAGTAAAGTTTCTTCTGAGATCTGGTCCAGTGTATTGATGTTGCGTGTTTCCGTTTTTGGAAGGTGGTGTTAGTGTTGATTTTGAATTTGATGGCGTGGTAGTGCGTCCACGGTAGCGGTATGTAGTTGAATGAGTTGATGTCCATATTTTGTTTGAAAATGAGGTCCAGAGTGTGTCCTGACCCATGTGTGGGAGCTTTTATCAGCTGCTGGAGACCTAGGTTCTCCAAACTTCAAACTCGGTAATGAAGGGTTCCTACATGCCCCCTATCTGCAGTAAAAATTTGGGGTCTCTGGACCCAAAGAGTCCCGAAATGACATTGCTGCAGATGGACACAGTTGACCAACTTTGGGGCCGCGTATCTCGCTGTCACTTGGTGCTAGGAACCCCAAATTTGGTGTGCAAACACAGTAGAACTAGCACTACAACATAGTACAACTACAACTAGCACCAAGTGGCCCCGACATACCAAATTCGGTTTGGAAAATGTCAAGCACTTCTGCAGTAGAGAATTACATTTTGCAAACCGGTTTTAGGGCCCTGTATCTCGGGACCACTTGGTGCTAGTGACCCCGAGATACAGGGCCCCAAAGTTGGTCAACAACCCTTAACTACCAGTGCCTAGCACCAAGTGGCCCCAAGATACGGGGCCCCAATGTCGGTTCAAAAAATGTCATTCTCTGCAGCAGAAAAGTGCTTGACTCGAGTATAAGCCGAGGGGGGCATTTGCAGCACAAATTTTTTTTTCAGAAAAACTCAGCTTATACTCGAGTATATACGGTACTTACCTGCCCTGTTTTTATGTTTATTTTATTTTTTAATAAGCAAGTTACAAGGGGTTCTGATTATTGCACTATATGAAATACTATATCGGTGGATATTCTGTATTCATTCATTAAACCTGACCCCTTCCAGCCATTTTCTGGGGATTGGCTAAATAATAAATATTCCAAACAGCTCTCACTTCCACCCACTAGCTCTAGAAGTTTCTATCACCTTCCAACCAGGGGGAGGCTCCAGAGGAGCTGTCAGGACGAGTCACCCAGCCTGACTCACTGAACCCTGACCCGGATTCATAGCTCAGACTTAGCCCTGAGCCAAATTAAAATTTCCCTACACTAACAAACCTTCCTTAACTCTAGCACACACTAGAGGGTGCTACATGTGTGTTTACATTTGATATTTAAAAGAGCATATCATCAAACTGCACTAAGGCTGACGTAGTGTTCTGGTTCCTGATCCTTTTCTTCTGCCTCCGACTACGCTGATCTCTGGTTTCCTGATTACTGGCTTTTCTGACTAACTGCTTTGGCTTTCGATTCTTGGCTCTTGTTTGGACTATGTTTACTGATCTGTACCATTTTTACCATTACATTAAAAGGTGTGATTTTTACTGCATTTCTGTCTCAGTCTGATTCATGGTTCCTGATAACATGGAGATAGTGATTTCCAGAATAGGTAATACACGGTCACATGACAAAGGTCACATTGATATGATTACAGTTTCCACTGACAAACATGACATAATATTACACATTTCAATCAGATTACAACTTTATCTGACAAGACATGAAATGATATGGAGTTGGGTAAAAAGATTTCCTAATAATACGTCAGCCTTACATTGCATAGACATAATATAATAAGCAAAGATACAATTAATTAATTTAATTTCATAAATTCTTTCTCAATACCTCTATGGTGTTCAGTAAGGGTATGTATCTACCTTAACCACATGCCTACTGGACACTTATACCCCCTTCCTGCCCAGGCCAATTTTTAGCTTTCGACGCTCTCACACTTTGAACAATAAATGCGCAGTCATGCAACACTGTACCCATATAATATTATTTATAATTTTTTTCACACAAATAGAGCTTTCTTTTGGGGGTATTTATTCGCCACTGGGTTATTTTTTATTCTTTGCTAAACAAATGAAAAAATATAGAAAATTGCATAGTTTGATATAAAATTTGCAAACAGGTAATTTTTCTCCTTCGCTGATGTGTTATAATAAGGCTGCACCGATGTGCACTGATAGGCTGCTGTGATGAGGTGTCACTAATAGGTGGCACTGATGGGCACTGATAGGTGGCACTGATGGGCACTTATAGGTGGCACTGATTGGTAACGATGAGGAGGCATTGGTGGGCATTTATGGAGTGGCACTGATGAGGCTGCACTGATAGGACGCACTGATAGGTGGCACTTATAGGCAGCACTGATGGGCGGCACAGATGGATGCTGATATGGGGCACTGGTAGACAGCACTGATAGGTGGCACCAATTGGCAGCACTGGTGGGCACCGATTGGCAGCACTGTTGGCACTGCACTGATAGTCCTTTTAACACAGTGGGGGCAGCACAGTGGTGTAGTGGTTAGCACTTTCACCTAGCAGTAATAGGGTTGCTGGTTCAAATCCCGACCATGACACCTTCTGCCTGGAGTTTGCATGTTCTCCCTGTGCTTGCGTGGGTTTCCTCCGGGTACTCCGGTTTCCTCCCACACTCCAAAGACATGCTGGTAGGTTAATTAGATCCTGTCGATAAAATTGGCCAAATATGTGTATGTTGTATGTGTATGTGTTTGTAAGCGTGTCAGGACCCCACAGGGCAAGGACCGCACTATACCACAGATGGACACCAGTGGCAAAAAGCGCCCTGAGGCGATTCAGTTCGCATAGGTTGCGCTATACAAGTCATTCATTCATTCATTCATTCAACACAAGCTGGATATCGGCTCTCTTCTTCTCTCCTTGTGCTGTCAGCATGAGGAAGGAAAAGACCATAACCACCATGTGTTTACATCTATGATCAGCTGTGATTGGACACAGCTGATCACATGGTAAAGGGCTGCTGTGATTGGCCCTTTAACCCCGATCTGTAATCAGCTAAGTTCAAACGACTCAGCGATCACAGAGTGCAAGGACCGCATGCCACAGGGGCTGAACAGGCAGCGTGATCACGGGAGGATGTCCATGTATGCCCTCCCAACAAACGAAATCATTTTGGCTATAGAACAGGCGGAAAGCGGTTAACAGACCTGCCAATCCCTACAAGCCCTACAAGCCCTACACTAATCTCTTCCTGTGCACTTTATCAGCCACACTCCTTATATCTTCCCTATCACCATAGGCGTGCGCAGGGGGAGGGCACAACCTAATCAACCCATGCAGCGCAGATTTTCCCTGCTGACATTTTGGTGGGAATGCCCCAGAATACGCTCTTTCTGGAAAAAAATATTCAATTTAATGGATAAGCTAGTGGGAAAATAAAATACTTTGAAATTAAAAAAATTAAAAATTATAATCTTGACCTAGGAGGACGAGGTCCATATGGAGTAGGAGGTTGAGGTGAATGTGGCTGTGTAGGTGGAAGTGGCGGTGGAGGAGGACGAGGTAGCCAACACTGGTTCAAAAATACAACAATGGCTAGGTTAAGGCCGGTGATGTGTCAAATTCTGTCCTCCGTCGGATAGTGTCCGCCCTGTACTGTGCTTGCTCAGTATGTAGGACAAGGGGATTTAGAAAATCAAGCCACACCATCCGAGGTTCAAGCCAAGAGAAGCGAGGCCATGCCCTAAGTGTTGAGTGAAGCGAGCGAAGCGTGGCAAGTGAAGCAAGCCTGTGAGGGGCCCTGTTACTATGTGCTACCGTATGTCCACTTGGATGGTGGGGCTTGAACCTGCACTCACTGCGCAGGTGCCGTCCATCTTCAGAGATTTTCGGAATCTCCTTGTCCTCGGGCTGGACATTTTTTTGCAGAACGCGGGTATACATGTCTATTCTGCACAAGGTATGGACAAGTCCTGTGGGATCCATGCCTGGTTCATTTTAATGAACGTGAGCTTGTCAACATTGGCTCTGGACAGGCGGCTGCGCCTGTCTGTGATAACGCACCCTGCCGTGCTGAATACACGTTCAGATAATACACTGACTGCAGGGCAGGCCAGCACCTCCAAGGCGTAAAGGGCAAGCTCAGGCCATGTGCCCAATTTGGAGGCCCAGAAGTTGAAGGGGGCAGACCGGTCATTCAGTACGTGTAAGCGTGTGCACACATACTGCTCCACCATGTTGGTGAAATGTTGCCTCCTGCTATGATGTTCCATCTCAGCTGGTGGTGCTGGTTGTTGTGGCGTGCTGACAAAGCTTTTCCACATTTTCGCCATGCTAACCCTGAGGTGCTGGCAGTTCCCCCGGCTGCGTTGGCGACCTCTTCCTCCTCCTCTGCCTTTGCCTTGTGCTTCCACCGTACCCCTGCTGTCAAGTGGGAATGCCACCAGCAGCGCGTCTACCAGCGTGCGCTTGTACTCGCGCATCTTACGATCATGCTCCAGTGAGGTAATTAAGGACGGTACATTGTCCTTGTAACGGGGATCCAGGAGGGTGGCCACATAGTTAGAATGTGGGCAACTCGGCAGTCGTTGCGGAGACACAGCAGCATGTAATCGCTCATGTGTGCCAGGCTGCCCAGAGGCAACGAAAAGCTGTCCTCTGTGGAAGGTGTATCGTCTGCGTCCTCTGTATACCCCCAGCCACGCACCAGTGATGGCCATGAGCTGGTCTGGGTGCCACCTTACTGGAAATGGTTCCTCCTCCTCCATCTCCTCCTCCTCATTCTCTGCCTCGTCATCCTCCAGAACTGTGCCCTTGCTGCCGGACAATTGAGTACCTGCCGTTTGTTGGTGCAGGAACCCACCCTCGTAGCCACTTGTGAATGACTGCCCTAAAAGCCTTGGAAATTATCCCTCTTCCTCCTTCTTCTCCTCCTCCTTCTCCTGTGCCACATCCTCTTCCATCATCGCCCAAAGCATTTTTTCAGGCATAGAACTGGTATAGTAACGCTGAGAATGGCGTCATCGGCAATGGCCATGTTGGTGGAGTACTCGAAACAGCGCAACAAGGCACACAGGTCTCGCATGGAGGCCCATTTATTGGTGGTGAAGTGGTGCTGTCCTGCAGTGCGACTCATGCGTGTGTGCTGCAGCTGAAACTTCACTATCGCCTGCCACTGCTCGCATAGTCTGGCCAGCATGTGCAAGGAGGAGTTCCATCTTCTGGCAGGTCACATATGAGGCGGTGAGCGGGAAGGCCGAAGTTACGCTGCAGCGCTGACAGGCGAGCAGCAGCAGGGTGAGAATGCCGAAAGTGCGCACAGACGGCCCGCACTTTCTGAAGCTGCTCTGGCATATCGGGATAGTTTTTAAGGAACCTCTGGACCACCAAGTTCAGCACATGCGCCAGGCAAGGGATGTGTGTCAAACTGGCTAGGCCCAGAGCTGCTACGAGATTTCGCCCATTATCGCACACCACCAGGCCGGGCTTGAGGCTCACTGCCACCAACCACTCATCGGTCTGTTGTTCCATGTCCCTCCACAACTCCTGCGCGGTGTGTTTTTTTCCCCCTAAACAGGAAAGTTTTAAAACTGCCTGCTGTCGTTTACACCTGGCTGTGCTGAAGTTGGTGGTGAAGGTGTTACGCTGACCGGAATGAGGAAGTGGTAGAGGATGAGGAAGCGGAGTAGGGGGAGTTAGCAACAGGAGGCAAACTGAAGCACCCTGCATTCCTCGGTGGTGGAAGGACATGCGCCAAACTGCTATCTGCCTCAGGCCCAGCCGCCACTGCATTTACCCAGTGTGCTGTTAGGGAGATATAACGACCACTGACCATGCTTACTGGTCCACACATCCGTAGTTAGGTGGACCTTGCCACAGATGGTGTTGCGCAGTGCACACCTGATTTTGTCCCCTACTTGGTTGTGCAGGCAAGGGATGGCTTGCCCGGAAAAGTAGTGGTGGCTGGGCACGACGTACTGTGGGACAGCCAATGCCATCAGGCTTTTAAAACTCTGCATCTCCACTAGCCAGAATGACAGCATTTCAAAGGCGAGGAATTTTAAAATGCTGGCATTCAGGGCCAGGGATCGTGGGTGGGTAGGGGGGTACTTCCTCTTCCGCTCCAGTGTTTGGGAGATAGAGAGCTGAACGCTTCCATGGGACATTGTGGAGATGGTTGGTGTCCCAGGTGGTAGTGTTGCTGGCAGATCCTCTGTTTGCGGGTTGGCAGGTGCCACTGTCACTACAGAGGTGGATGAAGAGGCCGAGACTGCAGCAGAAGAGAAAGCAGGAGGAGCCAGAGACCTTTCTTGGATTTTGAGGTGTCTAATCCACTGCATCTCGTGCTTTGCACTTAGATGCCTGGTCATGCGGGTTGTGCTCAGGTTGAGAACATTTATGCCTCGCTTCAGGCTCTGATTGCACAGCGTGCAAACCACTTGTGTCTTGTCACCAGCACATTGTCTGAAGAACTGCCACGCTAGGAAACTCCTTGGACCTGGCTTTGGTGTGCTCGGTCCCTTACTGCATTGGGCAGTAGCAGACGTACTCTCTAGGGGACGGATGCTCCACTTTTGCACCATGCTTCCTCTTCTGCTGTGCTGGTGACTCTGTGCGACCACCGCCTCTTCCTCCGAACTACACTGGTCACCTGCATGACGTTAATTCCATGTGGGGTCGAGGACCTCATTGTCCTCCACATCATCTTCCACCCAGTCTTCACCCCTGCCCTCCTTGTTGGTCTGCACAATTGCGAAAAGCAGCAGCAGTTGGCACCTGTATTTCGTCATCATCCGAGATGTGCTGCGATGGTCCTCCCGTGCACTCATCATGAAATATAAGTGGTTGGGCATCGGTGCACACAATCTCTTCCACAGGGCTAGGTGGATGGCCCTGGAAAACCCTGCTAACAGAGTCATCAAAAAGCAGAAGAGACTGCTGCATGATTTGGGGCTCAGACAGCTTGGCTGATTTGCAAGAGGGTGAGGTGAAAGACTGATGGACATCAGCTGCAGGTGCCAACTCTGATCTTTCAGCAGGAGACTGGGTGGGAGACAATGTGAAGGAACTGGAGGCACTGTCAGCAACCCGATCTACTATCGCCTGTATGTGTCCTGGCCTCAACACTCGTTGCCTACTCGCACCTGAGGAAGGTGTTTCACTTGTGCGTGTAGCTGGGACAGATCGACCATGTCCTCTCCCTGCAACAGGAGCTCCACTAGCAGCACCACGACCGGGGCCACGTTCCTTCTTTGATGTTCTCCTCATATTTTCCAAATTTAGGATCTTGCCCTAAATGGGTGTTTTTGAAATAGCAGAATACACCCACAGTATGTAAACGGTGTATCTCACACCTACAGAAATGCAGAAAATACTATTCAAAAAAAAATGTTTTTGCCCTAAAAAAAAATTATTTGAATAGCACAATAGAAAAATATATAAATTTTGTATCTCACACCTCCAGATATGCAGAAAACACTGCAAAATATATATTTTTTGCCCTAAATGGGTGTTTTTGGAAGAGCAGAATACACCCACAGTATGTACAGGGTGTATCTCACAGTAACATATGCAGTGCTGGTGCACTGAGCTTGCAGATAAAAGTTATATTTTCTCTGGCACTATGCTCATGGCAGTGTAAAAAAACTGTGCACTGCAACCCAACCAGGTAAATCAATGAAGATCGCTGAGTTATTAGAAAAGATTTCTGAATCGGACTCCTAGATAATTTTCTCCCTCAAAGCAGCAGCGGGAACCTTGCCCTACATTATCTATCTTTTCTCTCAGTGCAGTGTAAAAAGCTTGTGCACTGCACCCACACAACTAAATCAATGTAGATCGCTGACTAATTAGAATAGATTTCAGAATCTGGACTCCTATCATGTAATTCTCTCCCTCACAGCAGCCAGGAACCTTTCCCTACACTGTCTAAAGCAGAGTGACGTGCTGTGCTGTGTGCCTCTAGCTTATATAGAGGCTGGGTCACATGCTGCACTGTCCAATCACAGCCATGCCATTAGTAGGCATGGCTGTGATGGCTTCTAAGGGCATACCAGTCAAACGAATGTTGATTGGCTGCCCTGCAGCTTTTTAAAATGCGCCATTATATTGCCGAACACCGGACCCGAACATACAGTCAATTATTCGGGTTTGGGTCCGGGACCCAAAAACCCAAAAGTCCGGTACGAACCCGAACTTTACAGTTCGGGTTTCGCTCAACCCTAGTTAAGACTGTAGAGTAATCCTTCTAGCAAAAATTATATAGAACACTTATTGGCCCCTTATTGACAGTAATGATTCTCACATAAGGCTAACTTTCTATTCATCTTTTCTAGATTTCAATATATTAATTTAAATGATTGCATGAAAAAGAACACGTACAGTGGTGTGAAAAAGTGTTTGCCCCCTTCCTCATTTCCTGTTCCTTTGCATGTTTGTCACACTTAAGTGTTTCGGAACATCAAACCAATTTAAACAATAGTCAAGGACAACACAAGTAAACACAAAATGCAATTTGTAAATGAAGGTGTTTATTATTAAAGGTGAAAAAAAAAAAAACCATCATGGCCCTGTGTGAAAAAGTGATTGCCCCCTAAACCTAATAACTGGTTGGTCCACCCTTAGCAGCAACAACTGCAACCAAGCGTTTGCGATAACGTGCAATGAGGCTTTTACAGCGTCCTGGAGGAATTTTGGCCCACTCATCTTTGCAGAATTGTCCTAATTCAGTTACATTAGAGGGTTTTCGAGCATGAACGGCCTTTTTAAGGTCATACCACAACATCTCAATAGGATTCAGGTCAGGACTTTGGCTAGGCCACTCCAAAGTCTTCATTTTGTTTTTCTTCAGCCATTCGGTGGTGGACTTGCTGGTGTGTTTAGGATCATTGTCCTGCTGCAGAACCCAAGTTCGTTTCAGCTTGAGTACACGAACAGATGGTCGGACATTCTCCTTCAGGATCTCTTGGTAGACAGCAGAATTCATAGTTCCTTTTATCACGGCAAGTCTTCCAGGTCCTGAAGCAGCAAAACAGCCCCAGACCATCACACTACCACCACCATATTTTACTGTTGGTATAATGTTCTTTTTCTGAAATGCAGTGTTCCTTCTACGCCAGATATACTTGGACACACACCTTCCAAAGAGTTCCACTTTTGTCTCATCGGTCCACAGAATGTTGTCCCAAAAGTCTTGGGGATCATCAAGATGTGTTGTGGAGAAATTGAGACGAGCTTTGATGTTCTTTTTGCTCAGCAGTGGTTTTCTCCTTGGAACTCTGCCATGCAGGCCATTTTTGCCCAGTCTTTTCCTGATGGTGGAGGCATGAACGCTGACCTTAACTGAGGCAAGTGAGGCCTGCAGTTCCTTGGACGTTGTTGTGGGGTCTTTTGTGACCTCTTGGATGAGTCGTCGCTGCGCTCTTGGGGTAATTTTGGGCGGCCGGCCACTCCTGGGAAGGTTCACCACTGTTCCATGTCTTCGCCATTTGTGGATAATGGCTCTCACTGTGGTTCGCTGGATTCCCAAAGCTTTGGGAATGGCTTTATAACCCTTTCCAGACTGATAGATCTCAATTACTTTCTTTCTCAATTGTTCCTGAATTTCTTTGGGTCTCGGCATGATGTGTAGCTTTTAAGGATCTTCTGGTGGACCTTACTGTGTCAAGCAGCTCCTATTTAAGTGATGCCTTGATTGTGAACAGGTGTGGCAATAATCAGGCCTGGGTGTGGCTAGAGAAATTGAACTCAGGTGTGGACAACCACAGTTATAGTATGTTTTAACAAGGGGGGCAATCACTTTTTCACACAGGGCCATGATGGTTTGGATTTTTTTTCACCTTTAATAATAAACACCTTCATTTACAAATTGCATTTTGTGTTTACTTGTGTTGTCCTTGACTATTGTTTAAATTGGTTTGATGTTCCGAAACACTTAAGTGTGACAAACATGCAAAGGAACAGGAAATGAGGAAGGGGGCAAACACTTTTTCACACCACTGTATGTATGTGTACATGAGAACGTGAAATGACGGTAAAAAATGGGAAGAATACTGGAACCTAATGCTAAGAAAAATGCAGGATTAATGAAAGGACAATAGATATCAGCAGAGGAAACAGTGTGTATGACATGGATTCTATATGGATGTATACGCATCCATATATGTAAACATGTGTGAAAACACACACACATCTGTTTGTGTGTGGTGTCTCGAGTGCCTTCTAGAAAAATCTAGTTTATCTTATGATTTAAAAGAGGGGGGGGGGGGGGACTGACACTGGCATACCCACATGATGTAAGGGAAAACAATCGTTGCCATTTATGAGCAAACAATTGCATTCTATGAAGCTTTTTTTGTGTGTAAGTCTGAGTTCACACTAGTGCGATGCGGGAACCCTGCAAATCCACTGCGGGCTCCTGCATCGCACCCGACTCACACTGCCATACGCGAACCGCTGGGGAGTGTCAATACATTGTTAATGAGATACCCCCATTTCATCTCGCACACCGCACTGCGAACTGCCAGATCGGACATGAACCAGATCGCACACCCACACAATCCGATTTTGGTGCGGACCAAAAAAAAAGGGTCCTATGCAAGTTAAGTCCAAACTAGACATGTGCAATTAATTTTCGACAAATTCATTAATTCGGAAATATCCGAATTAACGAAAACCCGTTTAACAAATTTTTCCGGATATTCGTAAATTCGAATATTAAAGTTGTAAATTCGTACAGTCGTAAATTCGTACATTATCACATTCATAAATTCGTACATTTGTACATTCGTAATTCGTAAATGCGTACATTTGTACATTTGGAAATTTGTACATTCATTAATTCGTTAATTTGGAAATTCGGAAATCTGAAATAATAATTACCTAATAATAACTTAACTATTAAATTATAGGTATTGTAATTTCCTTTCAAATTTGGCTGTTAGTGAACGTAACAAATACAAATTTATCCGAAGTTACGAATTATCTGAAATAATGAATGCCGTATCTAAACGAATGGAACTTAATGAATTAATAATAATAAATAACAATAATAATAAAAAAAACGTTTTATTATTATTATTTGTTATTAATTTGTTCCCTTCCATTTGTTTAGATGTGGCATTCATTATTTCGGATAAGTCGTAACTTTGGATAAATTTGTATTTGTTACGTTCACTAACAGCCAAATTTGAAAGGAAATTACCATACCTATACCTAATTGAATAGTTAGTTACTTTTTCAGATTTTCTAATTTTCGGATTTTCTAATTTCCAAATTTACGAATTTTCTAATTTACGAATGTACGAATTTACGAATATGAATTTTCTAATTTATGAATTTACTAATGTACAAATTTACGAATGTACGAATTTACGAATTGCGATCATAACGAATGACCCGAAAAACCAAAAAAACAAAACAAAAACGAATGAAACGAAAACGAACTAATTTTTTGTCAGTGCACATGTCTAGTCAGAATGTGATGGAGTTTAACAAGACATGTGGCCACTCATTAAGATTAGAAGAAAAGAGGTTTAACCATAAACTATGTAGAGGGTTCTTTACTGTAAGAGCGGCAAGGATGTGGAATTCCCTTTCAATTCTCTTCCACAGGCGGTGGTCTCAGCGGGGAGCATCGATAGTTTCAGAAAACTATTATGCCGCGTACACACGATCGAAATTCCGGTCAGAAAAAGACTGATGAAAGCTTTTCATCGGAAAATGCGACCTTGTGTAGGCTCCATCGGAATTTTGCCGGCCGAATTTCCGACAGCAAAAAATTGAGAGCATGTTCTCAATTTTTCAGACGGAAAAGGTTTCTCTCGGAAATTCCGATCGTCTGTAGCAATTCTGACGCGCAAAATTCCTACGCGTGCTCGGAAACAATTCAACGCATGCTCGGAAGCATTGAACTCGGCTCGTTGTAGTGTTGTACATCACTGCGTTCTTGATGGCTGGAATTTGGTGTGACTATGTGTAGGCAAGTCAGTTTGAGCGGAATTCCGTCGGGAAAACCATCAGAGCTTTTTCCGACCCAAATTTCGAGAGTGTGTACGTGGCATTAGATAAGCACCTGAACGACCGCAACATACAGGGATGTACAATGTAATACTGACATATAATCACACACATAGGTTGGACTTGATGGATTTGTGTCTTTTTTCAACCTCACCTACTATGTAACTTTTATTCCTCTGCATTTCTGATACTGGAAAGCAGTTCTTTAGTAAAGTATTATTAGACATCTTCTTCAGGGAACAGACGGAGTTTGTTCTATTGGATGAAAGTTTCTGTACAATCTCTCAGGGGATGGAATCTGAATTTACTATTCTTCCCCTGATCACTGAATTCACATTTAGAATGTTGTATTTCTTGTGTCTTATACAGAAAAACATCTTTTCATCTCGGTGTTGTGTTGGATTCCCCTGATAGGTGATATTCTGGAAGATGGTTACCGTATGATGACAATATTTCCAACATTGCAGCAGACTAGTAAAGCCAGTTACTGATAATTTAGTTATACGTATTTTTTTATAACTAGCATTATACAAATATCTGATAGGATTGTACAGTGATGGTCAATGTGTACATTACAGCCCTAGTTTTCTATTGGTTTTAAACATCCAGTTATTGCAGCTTGTATGCCTTTTACCCTCCATAAGGTGCAATACATAATACAGATCAACACACATTACTTCAGATAAATTCAAAGAAAACATAAAATAAATAAAATTATATGAGTGGAGTTCTGTTCAGTGAATTGTACATGTACTGAGCTAAATGACCTGTCAGAAACATTCCTGTCCACTATGATGTCATAGAATAAAAGCAGCAAATGTATGTTTATCATACACCAGCTAGTGTATAGCACAGATATACATGTATGAGCCGTATAATATGCTCCACATATGGTTTATTATGTTTTTTTTTTATTTATTTTTTACAAATTAGGGATTTTTACAGTCTCCTTTAATAAAAGGCAGTCTTCCTTTTAAGAAAATTGTCTTTAAAGAGTGATTTTAACCTCTGTACAGTGGTTACATAGTTACATAGTTAGTTAGGTTGAAAAAAGACACAAGTCCATCCAGTTCAACCACAAATTAAACAAAAAATATATATATATATATATATATATATCATACAATCCCATATACCCCATTCTATACCCACAGTTGATCCAGAGGAAGGCAAAAAAAAACCCAGCAGAGCATTCTCCAATTTGCTAAAGCAGGGGAAAAAAATTCCTTCCTGATCCCCCGAGAGGCAATCGGATTTTCCCTGGATCAACCTTACCTATAAATGTCAGTACCCAGTTATATTATGCACATTTAGGAAAGTATCCAGGCCTTTCTTAAAGCAATCTACTGAGCTGGCTAGAACCACCTCTGCAGGGAGTCTATTCCACATTTTCACAGCTCTTACTGTGAAGAAACCTTTCCTTATTTGGAGATGAAATCTCTTCTCCTCTAGACGTAAAGAGTGCCCCCTTGTCCTCTTTGTTGACCGTAAAGTGAATAACTCAACACCAAGTTCACTATATGGACCCCTTATATATTTATACATGTTGATCATATCCCCCCTTAATCTCCTCTTATCAAGGGTAAATAAATTCAGTTCCTCTAATCTTTCCTCATAGCTGAGCTCCTCCATGCCTCTTATCAGTTTGGTTGCCCTTCTCTGCACTTTCTCCAGTTCCCCAATATCCTTTTTGAGAACTGGTGCCCAAAACTGAACTGCATATTCCAGATGAGGTCTTACTAATGATTTGAACAGGGGCAAAATGATATCTCTCTCTCTGGAGTCCATACCTCTCTTAATACAAGAAAGGACTTTGCTCGCTTTGGAAACCGCAGCTTGGCATTGCATGCTATTATTGAGTTTATGATCTACCAAAACCCCCAGATCCTTCTCCACTACGGATTCCCCCAGTTGTACTCCCCCTAGCATGTATGATGCATGCATATTCTTAGCCCCCAAGTGCATAACTTTACATTTATCAACATTAAACCTCATCTGCCACATAGTCGCCCAATTTGACAGAGCATTGAGGTCAGCTTGTAAATTGGAGACCTCCTGTAAGGACGTTATTCCACTGCATAGCTTGGTGTCATCTGCAAAGACAGAAATGTTACTTTTGATCCCAGACCCAATATCATTTATAAAGATATTAAAAAGTAAGGGTCCCAGCACTGAACCTTGGGGTACACCACTGATAACCTTAGCCCATTCAGAGTAAGAATCATTAACCACGACTCTCTGAATTCTGTCTTTTAGCCAGTTTTCTATCCATTTACAAACCGATATTTCCAAACCTGTAGACCTTACCTTACACATGAGCCGTGTGTGGGGAACTGTATCGAACGCTTTTGCAAAATCCAAGTATACCACGTCCACAGCCACGCCTCTGTCCAAGGTTTTACTTACCACCTCATAAAAAGAAATGAGGTTTGTCTGACAACTTCTGTCTTTCATGAATCCATGCTGTCTGTTGCTTAAAATATTTTTTTCCTGCAAGAACTCGTCTATGTGGTCTTTTAATAATCTCTCCAGTATCTTCCCAACTATAGAAGTTAAACTAACAGGTCTATAGTTACTTGGTAAAGACTTTGTTCCCTTTTTAAATATAGGCACCACGTTCGCCCTGCGCCAATCCAGTGGTACTATTCCTGTCATTAATGATTCCCTAAAAATTAGATACAATGGCTTTGAAATTACAGAGCTCAATTCTTTTAGGATCCGTGGGTGGATGCCATCAGGTCCAGGTGCTTTATCCACCTTTATTCTGTCTAAATATTTCTGGACCATATCACTTTTGAGCCATTGTGGATTTAGGGCTGTGTCACTACCACCCCCATTGTGGACATGAGCTCCCCCATGCTCCTTTGTATACACAGAGCTGAAGAAAGTATTTAATAAATTAGCCTTCTCTTTGTCCCCAGTCACCCACTCTAGATTATTTTGTAAAGGGCCTACATGCTCAGACTTGACCTTTTTACTATTAATATATTTGAAGAATTTTTTGGGGTTTGTCCTACTATCTTTTGCAATCTGTCTTTCGTTTTGAATTTTTGTATCCTTGATTTCCTTTTTACATATTCTGTTATGTTCTTTGTAACATTTAAATGACGCTAGTGATCCTTCATTTTTATATTTTTTAAAAGCTCTTTTCTTATAGTTTATAGCTTTTTTAACTTTGGCCGTGAGCCACATAGGTTTTATTTTTAGCCTTTTAAATTTATTGCCCATGGGAATATACTTTGCAGTGAGTTCACAAACAGTCTTTTTGAAGAATCCCCATTTCTGTTCTGTGCCCATTGTTGCCAATATTCTCTCCCAGTCTAAGTTCTGGAGAGCAGCCCTCATCCTTGGAAAATTTGCCCTCTTGAAATTAAGTGTTTTTATCTTTCCTGTATGTGATTTTTGCTTACAGCTAACATCAAATGAAATCATGTTATGGTCACTGCTACCCAGATGCTCCTTTATCTGAACATTAGTAATATGCTCTGCATGGTTTGAGATTACCAGATCCAGCAGAGCATCATTCCTGGTTGGGGCCTCAATGAACTGGACCATAAAATTGTCCTGTAATAGGTTTATAAATTTTTGTCCTTTAACTGTCCCAGCAATGCCATTATTCCAGTCAATTTCTGGGTAGTTAAAATCCCCCATTATTATCACTGTCCCAGCCCTTGCAGCCCTTTCTATTTGAGCAAGGAGCTGAGTATCCACCTCCTCATTAACATTGGGTGGTCTATAACAAACTCCAATGATTAACTTTGAACTACGCACATCTGTATGCAGTTCCACCCATAATGCTTCAGACTCATCACACTCTCCATCCCCCAGGTCCTCTTTCACACTCGCTTTGAGATCACTTCTCACATACAAACAGACCCCTCCACCTTTCCTTTTAACTCTGTCTTTCCGAAAGAGTGCAAAGCCAGGAATATTTATAGCCCAGTCATGTGAGGACTGCAGCCAAGTTTCAGCAATACCGATTACATCATAGCTCTCCTGATGCACCAGAGCTTCCAACTCACCTATTTTGCTTGGCAGACTTCTGGCATTGGTGAACAAACACTTTAATGCATTACTATATTTTGACCAGTCACATACTACCCTCTTGGGTGTTCCGAGATTGCAACTAGGACTTGCTACTATACTTACCTTGGGTTTATGTGCTTTAGTTACCCTACCACTAATGCCCCTAATATTACCCTCTGGAATATGTTCCACGCTGACTATTCCTATCTCTGGCCCCCCCCCCCATCGCCTAGTTTAAAAACCCCTCTAACTTTTTGGCCATCCTTATTCCCAGCTGATCTGCACCCTCCTCATTTAGGTGCAGTCCGTCCCTTCTATAGTACCGGTTATCGACTGAGAAGTCGTCCCAGTCCTCCAGGAACCCAAACCCCTCCTTTCTACACCAGCTCTTCAGCCACTTGTTTACTTCCCTAATCTCCCTCTGCCTTTCTGGTGTGGCTCGATGTACCGGTAGTATTCCTGAGAATACTACCTTGGAGGTCCTTTTCCTCAATTTAGCTCCCAATTCCCTAAAATCGTTTATTAGGACACTCCATCTGCCTCTGACTTTGTCATTGGTGCCAACGTGCACCATGACAGCCGGGTCTTCCCCAGCCCCTCCCAGTAATCTGTCCACCAGATCCGTGATGTGCCGAACCCGAGCGCCCGGTAGACAACATACAGTTCGGCGCTTCAGGTCTTTGTTACAGATTGCCCTCTCTGTCCTTCTAAGAATTGAGTCCCCTATCACCAGAATCAGTCTTTCCTTTCCCTTTGCTCCTCCCCCAATCTCACTGGAGGAGTTCTTCCCCTGGCAGCTAGGAGAGTCCCTCAGCTCCAGCAGTGCTGGTCCCTGACTGGTATCACCAATGTCACTCAATGGAGCATACTTATTGGGATGCTCCAGCTCTGGATCGGCCTCCCTGGCCCTTCCCCCTCTACCCTTCCTGACTGTCACCCATCTACTATTTTCTAGTGCCTTCACCTCTTTTTCTCCACCCATCTCTGTGCTGGCCCCTGCCGGCACCTGCCATGTACGTTCCCGACTCCCCTTTAGTATGGAGGGACTTCTCAGTGCTGACAGTTGCTTCCCCAGATTCAGAACCTGGGCTTCCAGGGAAACAATGTGCTTACATTTTGCACAGCAGTATTCACCCTCGATCAGATGATCAAGGAATGCAGTGGTGAAACGTTATAACAAACTGTAACTATATATATTGTCCTGGATATGTTATAGATAGGCAACTCCTATCCTCATTTAGCACTGACCCCCGAAGGAGCTGCTGGTTTTTCTTGGGCTTACCGTTACCTCACCTGTTCACTGTATCCGTCTTAGGGGTCCTGTTAAAGGGTTGGTCAAAGAATATTGCTCCGACACTTAGCCTTTTTCTGTAGATTTATTTGACAAGAACACACACTTTTTGCAATAGAGGGGTAGAGGATAAAGGGGAATTCAGGTACCTTATAGGTTGCGGTTTAGAGGTATTTCCTTGATCCAGAGGACAAACAATTTCCACAGGCTGGATCCAGCAACCACCGGATAGGTCCTTCTCCTGACCTAGCAGCCGATGAGATGCTCGGTCAAAGTCTCTGCCACAGACTTGTCAATATTAGCGAAATTGTTGTGCAATCCTCTGCCACAGGAAGGCACAACCAGCTTCTCATTAAAGAGTTGCTGCACAGTACCTGTTTCTTTCAGCCGACCCGGCGATACTGTGTGGTAAGTAACCTAGGATGTGGTGCTTGCGCTGGTGTGCTTGGGGGACAGGAGCCACACTGGGAGATTTTGTCAGCTCTGCAGGGGCAGGCTGAGAGGTGGTTAATGCCAGGCCAGCTTTAGCCAGGAATGGTGGTTTGCGACAATGGCACCAACCTCCTCTCTGCCCTCCGACAGGAACAACTGACCCATGTGCCCTGTGTGGCTCATATCCTTAACTTGGTGGTGCAGTGGTTCTTGGGCAGGTACCTGGGCTTACAGGATGTCCTGAGGCAGGCCAGGAAAGTCTGTGTGCATTTCCGCCGATCATATAATGCCAGTGCTCGGCTGGCTGAGCTGCAAAAGTTGAGTTGAACCTTCCCAAGAACCGCCTTATACGGCATGTGGAAGGCAATGTCCATGCCTCGCTGGACAGGGCGGTCAGCGGTAAGGTGCATATTACCGCTGACTCATGGTCCAGCAGGTATGGACAGGGACGTTACCTGTCTTTCACGGCCAATTGGGTCACTCCATTAGCAGCTGGGAGGGATGCAGGACAAGGTGCAGTAGTGTTGGAGGTTGTTCCACCACCACGCCTCCAAAATGCTACTACTGGTTGTGACACACCT
Source organism: Lithobates sylvaticus (assembly GCA_028564925.1). Taxonomy (NCBI): domain Eukaryota; kingdom Metazoa; phylum Chordata; class Amphibia; order Anura; family Ranidae; genus Lithobates; species Lithobates sylvaticus. The sequence continues at coordinate 18,981,896 of CM053026.1, read as the reverse complement.
CTCTCCTCCACCCCCTCCTCTTCTTCTTCCTCCATGGCCTCTTCGAGGGCTCTGTCCTCGGAACCAGCAGTGCTCCGTAGGCGTACAAGGGGCTACGCGAGTACGCAGGCAAAAAGATGCCATGCCGTGCTTGCGATGGTGTGTTTGGGGGACAGGAGCCACACTGGGGCAGAGGTTCTGGCAGCTCTGCAGGGGCAGGCCGAGAGGTGGTTGATGCCACGCCAGCTTAAGCCAGGAATGGTGGTTTCTGACAATGGCACCAACCTCCTCTCCGCCCTGCGACAGGGGCAGCTGACCCATGTGCCCTGTGTGGCTCACGTCCTCAACCTGGTGGTGCAGCGGTCTTTGGGCAGGTACCCAGGCTTACAGGATGTCTTGAGGCAGGCCAGGAAAGTCTGTGTGGATTTCTGCCGATTGTATAATGCCAGTGCTCGGCTGGCTGAGCTGCAAAAGGAGTTGAACCTGCCCAAGAACCGCCTTATATGTGACATGCCCACCAGGTGGAACTCAACGTTGGCCATGCTGCAGCGACTGCACACACAGCAGAGGGCCATCAATGAGTACCTGTGCGACTACGGCACCAGGACAGGGTCAGGGGAGCTTGGATTTTTTCCCCACGCCAGTGGAGCATGATCAGGGATGCATGCACTGTCCTGTCACCATTTGAGGAGGCCACAAGGATGGTGAGCAGTGACAATGCATGCATCAGTGACAGTGTACCTCTTGTCCACCCGCTGCATGGGATAATGGACAGGGCACTTGAGGCAGAACAGAGGCAGGAAGAGGAGGACTTCCTTGCCTCTCAAGGCCCCCTTTATCCAGACAGTGTTCCTGCTGGCCCGCCGATCACACAGGAAATGGAGGAGAAGGAGGAGGATTGTGTCAGCAGGGAGGTGGAGCTTAGCACTCAACATCAGCAGCAGTCATTTACAGTCCCAAGAAACCCGTGGACTTGTAAGTGGCTGGGAGGAGGTGGCTGCGGATCATATCGTCATTAGTGACCCAGAGAACTCCGGACCGAATGCCTCAGCTAACCTACGCTGCATGGCCTCCCTTATCCTGCAAAGCCTGTGGAAGGATCCTCGTATTCGTCGGATCAAAGAGAGGGATCATAACTGGCTCGCAACCCTCCTTGATCCATGTTACAAGGGTAAGGTTGCGGACCTTATCTTGCCGTCGCAGAGGGAGCAGAGGATGAAACATCTCCGGGAGGCCTTGTAGAAAGGTCTGTGCAACGCGTTCCCAGAGACTGGGAGGTTCCAAATTCCTGGTCCTGGACAACGTGTTGCTGAGGCTTCGGTCAGTCATAGAAGGAGTTGTGGACAAGGTGGCCGCCTGACCAATGCGTTCAGACAATTTTTTTAGTTCGCAGTCCCAAGGTATGATCGGTTCCAGCAACCATCGCCAGCGTCTGATTTACATGGTGCAGGAATACCTAGGGGCAAGATCAGACTTGGACACCTTTGCCCCCGAAAATCCCCTGGCTTACTGGGTCTTGAGGCTGGATCACTGGCCAGAGCTTGCACAGTATGAAATTGAGCTACTGGCCTGTCCTGCATCCAGCGTTCTTTTGGAACGCACATTCAGTGCTTCTGGAGGCTTTGTAACCGATCACAGGATGCGCCTGTCCACCGACTCAGTTGATCGACTAACCTTCATAAAAATGAATCAGTCTTGGATCACCACCAGCTACCAAGCACCTGATGCTGATGTAACCGAATATTTTTTTTTAAATGTCAGATCCCTTCAAGACTGCCTATGCTGATGCTGATGCTGAGTGACTATCCTGTTATGCTGAGTGACTATCCTCTTCCTCAATGATCATGCTGATAGCTTGTAAGAACATTTTTGGTTCTGGGCGCCGCCACCAGTGGCTAAGGCCCAATTTTTCAGCCCCTGTTTAACGGGGGTGTGTAATTATAATTTTTGAAGCAATATTTTGCAGGAGGGTTCGTTGCTGCACTCATCTACAATATTTGTGAGTGGTTGCAGTGTTGTGGCACCAGCACCAGTGCCTAAGGCCCAATTTTTCAGCCCCTGTAAAAACAGGGGCGTGTAATTACAATTTTTGATGCAATACTTTGCAGCAGGGCTCATTCCTGCGCTCCAACTAGAGTATCTGTGAGGGGTTGCAGTGTTGTGGCACCAGCACCAGTGCCTAAGGCCCAATTTTTCAGCCCCTGTTTAATAGGGGCGTGTAATTACAATTTTTGATGCAATACTTTGCAATAGGGCTCATTCCTGCGCTCCAAATAAAGTATCTGTGAGGGGTTGCAGTGTTGTGGCACCAGCACCAGTGTCCCGTTTAACAGGGGTGTGTAATTACAATTTTTGATGCAATATTTTGCAGGAAGGATCGTTGCTGCACTCAACTACAATATTTGTGAGTGGTTGCAGTGTTGTGGCACCAGCACCAGTGCCTAAGGCCCAATTTTTCAGCCCCTGTTTAACAGGGGCGTGTAATCAAAATTTTTGATGCAATATTTTGCAGGATGGTTCGTTGCTGCTCTCAACTACAATATTTGTGAGTGGTTGCAGTGTTGTGGCACCAGCACCAGTGCCTAAGGCCCAATTTTTCAGCCCCTGTTTAACAGGGGCGTGTAATTAAAATTTTTGATGCAATATTTTGCAGGATGGTTCGTTGCTGCTCTCAACTACAATATTTGTGAGTGGTTGCAGTGTTGTGGCACCAGCACCAGTGCCTAAGGTCCAATTTTTCAGCCTCTGTTTAACAGGGGCGTGTAATTACAATTTTTGATATAATACTTTGCAGCAGGGCTCATTCCTGCGCTACAACTAGAGTATCTGTGAGGGGTTGAAGTGTTGTGGCACCAGCACCCGTGCCTAAGGCCCAATTTTTCAGCCCCTGTTTAACAGGGGCGTGTAATTACAATTTTTGATGCAATACTTTGCAGCAGGGCTCATTCTTAATATAATAGTTCACAGCAGGGCGTTCCAGCGCCCACCAAGAGTCACTTTGAGGGCTTACAGTGTTGTGGCAACACCAACACCTTAGGCCCAAATTTCTGCAAAGCATATAGGGCAGGACCCTACTTTCAAACATCCAACTTACAAACATCTCCTAATTGCAAACGGAATGAGACAACAGGAAGTGTGATGAAATCTACCCCTAGGAAGGGAAATTCTCTTCTGTAATGCCCTGTACACATGGTCGGAAATTCCGACGGAATAGGTCCGATCGGATTATGTTGTCCGAAAATCCGATTGTGTGTGGGCTCTATCGGAAATTCCGACGGAAAAAATTTGAGAGCAGGATCTAAAATTTTCCGACAACAAAATCCGATCGGACTTTTTCCGATCGTTTGTAGAGAATTCCGATGGACAAAATGCCATGCATGCTCAGATCAAACTACGAGACCAAAGCTATTGGCTACTAGCCTCTACGTAGTTCCGTCGTACGCAACGAAGGGCACCGCAATCCGATCGATCCGATTTTCCGTCAACTTTGTCCGACCGTGTGCATGCAACACCAGTTTTGGACAAAATCCATCGGAAATAATCTGATGGATTTTGTTGTCGGAATGTCCGACCGCGTGTACAAGGCATTAGAGTTGATATGGGAAAAATGTGTCTCCTCTCCACTGATGCTTTATCACCAATCCTTGTTTCACTAAGAACCCAAAATTGTCTAAAAACATTTGTCATTGGGACAGAAAATGAGGTGAAATCTTCTGAACAGGTGCACAGACAGCAAAAAAATGTTACAGGGGTGATAACCCTTCCCCATGTTTTCCAAAAATCTTAAAAATAGATTTTTTGACTGGAGCTACACTTTAAAAATGTACCAGTTCAAAATTAAAAACAGATTCTACTTAACAAACCTACACAGTCCCTGTCTTGTTTGCACCGCCTGTATACTGCTGTTTAGAGTATATAGGGCGCGGGAACCCCACGCCTTTCCTTTTTTTTTATTTGGGTGCAGGGTTCCCCTTAATATCCATACAAGACCCAAAGGGCCTGGTAATGGACTGGGGGGGGGGGGTACCCATGCCGTTTGTCTCACTGATTTTCATCCATATTGCCAGGAGCAGACATTACATTAAAGCAGCAAGCAGTTTTAAATGACTTTTATTCCTTTAAAAATTTAATTTTGTGCATGGACTGTTCTAAGCACGGGAAACACGTGCCACTTTACAGGCATTCTTTATACACCCCCCAGGTACGATATTTAAAGAAATATTTCACTTTTTTTTTTTCACTTTAAGCGTCATTAAAATCAGTGCTCCCGAAAAAACAGACGTTTTTAAAACTTTTTTTTTGCATTGATACATGTCCCCTGGGGCAGGAGCCGTGTCCCCAAACCCTTTTTAGGACAATAACTATATTAGCCTTTAAAATTAGCACTTTTGATTTCGAACGTTCGAGTCCCATAGACTTTAACGGGGGTCTAAAGTTTGCGCAAATTTTCGGTCCATTTGCAGGTTCTGGTGCGAACCGAACCGGGGGGTGTTTGGCTCATCCCTAACTGTGACTGTGACAGTAAAGCTACAGTGCATGGTCGGTTTGATTTTGGGGGGGGGGGGGGGGGGCAATACACTGTTTTTAAAACAAAGCCAATCAGTGAACTGACATTAGCACCAGCAGTCATTTTTTGTCAAGAGTACTGCAGCTCAAATTTTGTAAAGATTTTTTAGTGGTATATGTCCTAATTGTGTGTGTGTGTGCGTGTGTATATGTGTATATATATACACACACACACAACACCTAGGATGCATATATATATATATATATATATATATATATACAATACACTGACTGCAGCTAACTGACTAGCCTCCTGCCTGCTCTATCTAACTCAAATGAAATTACATGACACTGTCTATCTCTCTCTCTCTATCACCACGCCGACTTCCAGGCAGCCTTATATAGTGTGGGGCGTGTACTAAACCCCCTGAGCCATAATTGGCCAAAGCACAAAGTACAGACGGCACTGTGATTGGCCAAGCATGCAGGTCATAGTGCATGCTTGGCCAATCATCAGCCAGCAAGGCAGTGCGATGCCGCAGTGAATTATGGGCCGTGATGCACCACTCGAATTTGGCGAGAACGGCCCATAATGTTCACACTTGGACGAACAGTTGAACAGCCGATGTTCGAGTCGAACATGGGTTTGACTCGAACACGAAGCTCATCCCTAATTGGCACTGGCTTCAAATGGCAAAAGCCATGCATGGTGTGAGGTTTGAGTATCCAGTTGTTATGCCTAAACTGAGCCTCTATGTACTTCAAGTGACCCTGGGTCCCCTGCACTCTCCAGAGTTGCTGTATATGTTACTGACCCTTGTGCCTCCAGTGACCCCAGAGCTCTTATGAACTTTATTGACCCCAGTGTCTCCCGTTACTCAAGCTCTCTAATGTACTCCAGTGACCCCAGTGTCTCCTTCGCACTCCAGCAGCCCCAGTGCCTTCTGTGACTCAAGCACTGCTGAGCACAGTGACCCCAGGGCTTCTGTGCATTCCATTGTTGCCAGCCAGCCCAGTGTAGTCTACCCCAGCACTCCTGTGACCCCAGAACTCCTGTGCACTCCAGTGACCATGTGTTCCCTCAACACTACAGCCACCCCAGTTTCTCATGTGGCCCCAATGCTTCTGTCAGAATTCCAATAAACCCCACTGTCTATGGTAAATTCAGTGCTCCTGTGCATTCAGTGACTCTGTTACCCCTGTGTGCTCTAGTGACCCCAGTGTCTTTGTGACACCTGTGTGACCTCTGTGACTTCTCTATCCCTAGCAACCCCTGTGACTGCTGTGCCTCTAGTGAAGCTTGTGCCTCCTGTGGCCCCTGGGAATTCTATGCTAAGGCAATCTCTTAGGCCCCTGTGAACTGTTGTATCTCTCATGGTTCCTAGTGCAAACCAGAGCATTCTGTTTCACCCAGTGACCCCCAAGAATCCAGTGCCATCCTCTACCTTTATGGCACCGGTGTCTCCACACAGCATCAGGTCTCTCTCTCTCTCGAGCAGGTGAGCCTGATATTAATAATTCCATAATTGCACGTGTATAGTCTAAATTATTCCACATAAAAGTGAAGTTATACATATAATTAGACCCCCCCCTTTTATACAAACAAAAATATTCTTATGTTGTAAACATTTTGCAACTTAGCCCTAATTAACTATGAATGAAAAAATGGGAGGATGCTAGCCATGCATTTTTATGTTAGTCCTTCAGGTAAAAATGACCTATAGTATATATCAGGGATCTCCAGACTTGAACAAAGGGCCAGTTTATTGTCCTTCAGACTTTGAGAGAGCCAGACTGTGGCCAGTGTGAGTAGAAAATGCCCCGGTGAGGGATGCGGCCTGGCTGCAGACGAGAATGGCCACCTGAAGATGGAGCTCCGCTCCTCCACAGAGCTTCACACCAGCATCCAGTCACCCATCCGAGCTCCACTACCCCCGAACTACCCCCAATCTAGCCGTCTGTGTCTGTACAAAATGAAGATCCTGTCTCAGACATGGAAGAATCTGAGGCGCTGCAATGTCACCCAGCAGCCTATCGGCAAACAGAGGTAAGAGGTCTGTAAATTCACCAGCACACTCACCCACAAAGCCTCCCACTGTGAAAAGACAATATGGCACTGAGCTTTGTAGTCCCACAGATGCTGCTATCCCTACTCCATCCTTAGCAGCATTTGCAACCACAGACAATCCTGCTTCAGAACACTCTCTAAAAGCAATGCTGCTCTCACTGCAAGCTGACATGCAAAGAGAATTCAGGACCTCCAATAACCACTTGCATGATAAAGTTTACAATCTAGGGGAGCGCACTGACCGCATTGAGCAGCATCTTTCATCATCCACAGCAGCTCATAAGACTATAGTGGACATTCAAGACAAACACTCAGACGCTATCCACCAATTGTGCCTTAAAGTAGCCGACCTGGAGGACCGCTCCAGACGGAACAACATTAAAATCAGAGGAGTGCCAGAGGCAATAAAACCTGCGGAAATAGTCCCCTACCTACATTGGTTATTCCGAAAAATTGTACCGACGCTTACAACACAAGACCTACTCATAGATAGGGCCCACAGGATTCATAAGCCTCAACACCTGCCTGAATCCCTGCCTAGAGATATCCTGGCCCGAATCCATTTCTTCCACTCTAAAAAGCTCTTTATGAGAACTGCAAGATCCATTCGCACTCTCCCTGAGCCGTTCTCCAAAATCACACTCTATAACGACATCTCTGCAGCCACCTCTCAAGCACGTAAAGCATTTGCTCCAGACTCTTTGATCCTTATGGAGCATAAGATTACATACAAGTGGGGGGTTTCCTACTAAGCTACTTGTCACCTACTGACGGCAGCATGTCTTTATCTTAACACCTAAATATGGGATTAAACAGTTACATAACTGGGGCATTATTACAAACCCTCCTCCACAGACGTCCACAAACAAGATATTCTCCAAGATCTCTGCAACGTGGGCCACAAAGGATAAAACTTAGTTCACAAACCTGCTACTACCCAGAGAGATAATCTATCATGGTCATCTCTAAGCCCAGCTGGACACTATATACATAAATCCGTGGAGGAGCTGATTCCACGTCAGTTGACTCTCCTCGCCCTTCTGCAAAAGTGTCCAAAGCACACAGAACTTCACTTACAGTTATCGTTGTTGTAATAGCATTGTTTACTAAGACTACATAACCTCTACAGCATACGTGATTACTTAGTAGAGGTCACATATTTCTTGCATTTTACCTACACATAAATATTGCAACTGTATTTCTGGTCCCCGAGATTTATATGAAAAGTTGCCTGCACTCAAATAGGACCACCCAGATCTCTGTGCCACCTTGACATCTACGCAATCCACCCTCATGCCACTCAAAATCACTTCCCTAAATGTCAAAGGCCTGAATAGTCAATTTAAACTCTCCCTATTATGGAGGGAAGCCATTGCCCAAGGTACCGATATACTATGTATCCAGAAAACACACTTATCCTCAGTTAATCCACCTCAATGTACTAACAAACTGTTTCCACACATCCTCCACTCACAAACCAACAAAAAAATCAGAGGGGTAATGATTGCAGTATGCTCTACCATATCCCTCACCGAAACACAAATATAACAAGATCCCTGTGGCAGGTTTCTAATACTAACATCTTGCTTCAACAACAAACCTTTGACAATTGTTAATATCTACACCCCAAATACCCACCAAAAATGCTTCTACAAAACTGTAATGCAAAAAATCCAACACTATCCCAAATACCAAGTCATAATATGCAGTGACTTCAATGAAGTAATAGAACAGTACTAGATACTTCCACCTCTAAGAGAAGAATATCCACCACCCTCTCCTCTTTTGTACTATTGGAGGATTTTTATGACCCTTGGAGATGTCAACATGGCACTGAGATGAATTACACCTTCTACTCAAATCCCCAGAAAAGCTACTCCAGGATCGACCTGCTCCTGACCTCTAAAGTACTGCTGCAATCCATATCTACCTCCTCCATTGGGGTGATATCCTGGTCGGACCATGCTCCGGTACATATTATAATCACCTTATAATCACCCCCTAGCACACCATATAAACTATGGAGATTAAATTCCTCGCTGATTAGTACCAAGGATAGTAAGGAACAGGTTGGCACTATGATTAGGGAATTCTTCACTCTCAACATGGGTTATAGCTCAAAATCCACTACCCTTTGGAATGCCCAAGTCGTTCTTACGAGGGACACTTCTGAAACTGGGAGCCCAGGAAAAGAAAAAGAACGCAATACAACCCTTAACACACTCCTAGATAAAATAAGATCCCTAGAAAAATGCAACAAATTAGACCCCTCAGAAACCACCCACGCTGAACTCCGCAAACTTAGGTCTGACTTAAGCTCGCACATTATAGAGTAACTTTGTCTTCTACCGGAGAAAACTAAAACTCACCTGGTATTCCCAGGGAAATAAGGCAGGGAGGGTTCTGGTGCAGTAATACAAACGCAGAGCAAAACAACCCAAGATGCCTTTTCTACTGGTGGTGTGCTGCTGGCTGATGTGCTTGAGACAAAGTTTGCAAATAGCAACGGTGCGATCGGCTGCACATGTACTAAAAAAGGCCCAGACAGCTGAGCTGTAGAAAGTGGGCCGGGAGATAAGAGCTCCACAATGTGATGGAATAGGGTGGCTTCTTTCTACTCTTCAATGTTGTCTGCCTTGTTAGGGTTGTGCCTCACGCTCACATTCCTCCTCTGCATTATCCGGCACCCAAGTAGAATCAGTGGCCTCATCACCATCATCATCTCCCCTATCCTCATTACCACTGGAGACAACTTGGCAATATGCTGTAGCTGGGGGAACATGACTGCCAATTTGTGTACCAGTGTTCTCCCTTCTCTGTAGGCTCATGTTCCTGCCTTTCTCAGCCTCAGAACCAACATCTGAATTGAGTAATGGCTGTGCATCATCAAGACGCAAGTGGCTGAAGCTGTGTTCAAATAACTCCGCTGACTCCTCCATGCCTGATGCTGGGGCTATGGCAGGGATAGCTGTGGACAAGGAGGTGCACTAGAGGTGCGCATCTTCACTGGTCTCACAATTCGATTCGATTTGATTACAATTATCTGGTCAATGATTCGATATTATTTTATTCTGCAATGTATCACGCTGCATCACGATTACTGACAATGGTTTCCATGAAAAAAAAAAAATCAAGCATTTTGAAGAATTCCTTTTTTAATTTTATCTGCTTTAAAAAAAGAAAAAAGAGGACACTCCCTGAATATAGCAGGACAAGGACATGGGGAGTCCAGGATATGAGGGAGGGGTAGGAATGGAAGAATTAGTGAATAAGAAAGGAAGGATGAAAGAGTCTGGGGATTGAATAATCCATGGATAGAGAATGGAAGGCCAGAGGAGTCTGGAGATAGGGACTGAATGATGGAAGCGTCTGGGGATGGAGATGGAGGAATCAATGGATAGGAACAGAAGGATGGAAGAGTCTGGGAATGGAGGTGGAGGAATCAATAGATAGTAAAAGAAGGATGGAGGAGGCTGGGGATGGAGATGGAGGAATCCATGGATAGGAACAGAAGGATGGAAGAGGCTGGGGGTGGAGATGGAGGAATCCATGGATAGGAACAGAAGGATAGAAGACGCTGGGGAAAGATATGGAGGAATCCATGGATAGGAACAGAAGGATGGAAGAGTTCAAAGGTAAAAATGGTGGTGGTGGTGGGGGGGGGGGGCTGAAGTATGGAAGAATCAAAGGGAGGATGTTAAGATGGTCATCATGGAGTCCTGCAGGTGAGGAATATCAGAGGTAGAGGATCCCTTGTGCTGTGAACATGGCAGGGTTGGGGGTGTGATGGTCTCCTTCTGGAGTCCAAGGTTGGGGATGTCATAGTGCTTTCTGTATAAACCTATTTTATTAAAGTGGAGTTCCACCCAAAAGTGAACCTTCTACTTTAAAAGTCCTGACCCCCTTAAATGCCCAACTGGCATGTCATTTTTTGTAGGTGGGCAGTGGGTACCTAGTTTTGACAAATACCCAGCTCCCACTTCTGCTCGGGCCGCCTGGGCGGCCCCTCTCTCCCTGCAATCTTCTGGGACACGTCACAGGTCCCAGAAGATTCCCCGGCCATTTAGGACAAGGCAGTGAGACATGCGCATCCGGCTATGAAGCCGCAAGCTGTCACAGCCAGATGCCCACAATAGTACTGCCAGTACCGTGGACAGGTGGGGGAGAGAATGAAGGGTTTGGGCGGCCACATCGCTGGACTGTGGAACAGGCGAGTGTCTTTTTATTAAAAGTCAGCAGCTACACTTTTTGTAGCTGCTGACTTGTAATAGACAAAAAAATAAGTGGAACTCTGCTTTGAACTAAAAATAATCTCACTCACTTAAAAAGTGCACTAATCCGGTAAACCACAGGGTACAGGCATTCACACACACTTCTAATGGGAGGTCAGGAGGGATTAGAATCCACAGCTGACAAATAGCCCTGTGAGGTTCACTGTACTGGCTCTGTGCTGACAGCTCCCCAGGGTTTCCCCCTTTGCACCTTCCAGCACACTAGGAGTAAACACAGTGGAATGTGCAAATGAGGAAGCCCAGGGAAACAGTCAGCAGGGGGTCAGTACGAGATGTAAGTAGAGTACAAACTCATATGTACTCTACTTACTGCTGTTGAAATAACTGTGTCTTAATAAATCCCATGTTACAATTCATTAAGTGCCCCACTGTATGTGCTTTTTTTAAAAATATGGAGCTACATACCGCATTTCTCAGAGTGTGTAGACGCCGCTCATGTGACTCCCCGCCTCTCTCCTCTCATGTCTCTCCTGACATCAGCGGGGAATTCTCAGCCCCGCCCGCTGACTGTAGCTATCAGATCAGAAGAGATGCGAGCCGGGTAGTCACATTAGTGGAGTAGATGCTCTGAGAAATGCAATATGTAGCTACATATTTTTTAAAAAGCACATACAGTGGGGCACTTGATAGATTGTAACACAGGATTTATTATGACACAGTTATTTTAACAGCTATACGCTCTGAGCGCTCTCCCAGGAGGGGTGGGGCAAGTCGGGATGATGTCACCTGCCAATTGATTATTCCGGTCGCAGCATCGATGCCACATCAGGGACACCTGAATTGCGATGCATCGATGCTGCGATTAATTTCAGCACCCCTACTGCGCACTAGTCTCTGCTTGGGTGACAGAGGATGAGGAGGATGAGGATGGTTTAGTAAGCCAGTCCACCACTTCCTCTGCATGCTGTGGCTGGATAGCATGGGCAACATCACTAAACAGAGGAAATTATGCCCTGCCTGAAGACTGACCACGTCCACCTTTGCCTGTGGACACATACGCTGCTGGTCCCCTTACAGTGCCATGGGAACGTCTGCCTCTCCTTGCTGTCTTCCCAGACATGATGGGGGGAGTGGGGGGGGGTGCTTATTAACAAAATGTAATAAAGATGTGTAAATGTGGATGTGGATGCATTTTAATCAATGCAAATTGGTGTTTGGTGCACTTTAATTTGTGTACTCACGTCACAGACACACTCCACGGATACACTATAATATTACAGTAACGCACATGACGATATGGTGTTAAACTTGCAGTAACGCAATGAAATATACAGCGTTAAACTTGTAGTAACGCACAGAACTATATAGCGTTAAACTTGCAGTAACGCACAGAACTATATGGCATTAAACTTGCAGTAACACAATGAAATATACAGTGTTAAACTTGCAGTAACACACAGAAAAAAACTGTGTTAAACGGTCACTACACTCACACTGACTGAGCTATCACTACATTCACAATAATGTAAAGATGAATGGTCACACTACACTCACTGAACTATCCCTAGATGCACACTAAACTGATATTCTACACTGACAATAGAGTCAGATTAGAACACTATAGCACTATATACTATAACAGAGCCCCGTTCTATCTCTCTCAACACCACTATCACACTACAAATGGCAGCTATAGAAAGAATACCTTTATAGTGTTGGGCGGGATTAAGAGAAATGAGCCATGATTGGATACAGTCATCATGACAGCATCCGATCATGGCTCTGACAGTGCTCTGTGCCCTGATTGGGTGAAGCTTTCATTGCTTCAGACAATCAGGGCTTTCAATGCACTCTGTGGCCTCCCTCACAGAACGGCGGTCTGCCTCGTTTACATAGGCAGACCACCATTCTGCCTCTCCTGTGAATGATTGGCTCCTGCTGTGTCCAATGACAGCGGAATAGTGGCTCCGATGGCACATGCGCGCCCCAGAGCCAATAACTGCAATCACATAGAGGTATGTCGTTTTGTGCTTCAGGGCTGCCCTGCTCACTCCTGTAAAGCGCATTATAGCGACAGTATAGTTAAATGTACGAACCAACCCTAAACTTTGAGTCCATTCCTTTCTGTATAACACATCCACAGATATCTGATAACATTGGTAGGACAAAAACTGGTTAAGCTTTCAGCCTGAAACATCCAGAGAATTGATATTATTATACAGTTATTTATTTTACATGTTTAGAATCACGTCATCGGAAGAGTTTTTATCTGACATTTCTAAATGAACCTCAGATATTGTATATAAAGTGCTGGAGATGATCCCTCCAGTGCGGAGGACGCACACAGCTGTCGGTGATGTTCTCTGTCATGGACGGATTTCTGGTCCCCATTGTCCTCTATGGCCTTGTCTCCATCCTACAAGGACAATCTCATCTATCTACAAATAATAAAAGACATGTGTGTCATCTCATTTGTCAAACCCCTGTGTTTGAATACATGTATTACCAGAGAGGAGATGTGATGATCGGAGGGCTGGTTTCTGTACACACTACAGCTACAACTTTGAGATTGAAAAACAATGCATTTTATTATAGGTATAAATGCGACGAGTAAGTATATTACCATTATTGGGAGTCAAGAGTCACTAGGTCTTGGGAAAAGAGATTTCATCTCCAAATACGTAAAGGTTTCCTCACAGTAAGAGCTGTGAAAATGTGGAATAGACTCCCTCCAGAGGTGGTTCTGGCTAACTCAGTAGATTGCTTTATGAAAGGCCTGGATACTTTCCTAAATGTACAGAATATAACTGGGTACTGACATTTATAGGTAAAGTTGATCCAGGGAAAATCCCATTGCCTCTCGGGGGATCAGGAAGGGATTTTTTTCCCCTTCTGTAGCAGATTGGAGCATGCTCTTTTGGGTTTTTTTTTTTTGCCTTCCTCTGGATCAACTGTGGGTATAGAATGGGGTTTATTTGATTGTACGATATATTTTATTTTTATTTATTATTTCTTTTTTTTTATGGTTGAACTGGATGGACTTGTGTCTTTTTTTGGCCTAGCTAACTATGTAACTATGTAACTATGTAAATCCAGCTGGCAAACTCCAAGCCTGTTACGAAGGTAGGGGGTAACTCAGGTTCGCCCAAAAAAAGAGGCTAAGCATGGAGGACTAGAGAGCAACTTGAACTTTTCCTTATAGATAGACCAGAGATAAAGGGACTGGCTCACAATACCATTAAGTGGTACAATATCCTTCGGAGAAATAGAGCGCGACCAGAGGAGACCCGGGAGGTAGAATGGGGTAAGCAAAATCCTCTAAAATTGTAACCATGGTATGGAAGTTGGGGAGGTGTGCCATTGTGTATCAAGCATGAGGCCAGAAAGTACTTCCAAAGAGTCTGGCAGCAAAGGCCACCTCTGGAATGGGCCCTATACATCAACAAGCGACCCATTTGGGACTTCTTGCTCTGTCAGATACATTTAAATAGCTCAGTCTGTATTGTCACTATTGTTGAGCAGGGGACATAAAGAGGCAAAGACCTAAAATAAAATAATAGTTTGGGGAGAATCAACATTTTCACTGCTATATTCGGCCCAAAAATGATATACAGTATGAGGACCACAGGGTAAGTAGTTGTTTTAGAGTAGAAAAGGCTTGTGGGTAGTTATGTGTGTACATCAATTTACGGGAGGGGGGAAATCATTAGACATGTGCACAACAAAAAAAATTGTTTATTTTCGTTTTGTTTTTTTCGTTTCCGAAAAAATTTCGTTTTTTTTTCGTTTTTGTTTTTTTTCGTTTCCGTTGATTCGTAACGATTCGTACATTCGTAAGTCGTTGGTGTTCGGATTTATAACGATTCGTACATTCATAAGTCCTCGGTGTTCGTATTCGTAACGATTCGTACATTCGTAAGAGTTATTTTTTTCGTTGATTCGTTTTTTCGTTAGTTTAATTTTCGGACGCATTCGTATTTATTTGTACATTCGTAGATTCGTAATCGGAGCATAATTCATAATTTTATGTAATGTGTGTGCTATTATTGCATTTTAATAATTTACGAATCAAAAAAAAAAGTTACGAATCGAAAAAAAAAAGTTACGAATCGAAAAAAAAGTTACGAATGTACGAATCTTTTGGTTCAATAGAGACACGGAAAATTACAAATCGAAAAAAAAAAAAAAAAAAGTTACGAATCGAAAAAAAAAAGTTACAAATGTACGAATTTTTTTGTTCAATAGACACGGAAAATTACAAATCGAAAAAAAAAAGTTACGAATCGAAAAAAAAAAAGTTACGAATCGTAAAAAAAAAAGTTACGAATGTACAAATTTTTTTGTTCAATCCATTCGAAGCACGTTTAGCAGCACCATTGTAAGGGACACGGAAAATTACCAATTCAACAAAAAAAAAGTTTTTCGGATTTCCTTCATTAGTACATTCGTTGTTTCTAATTCGTTTTTTTTTTTGGATTTTCGTTGTCTTTCGGATCCGTTCGATTCGAATGATTCGTTAATCGGATTCGAACGATTCGTTACGATTCGTTATTCGGATTTGTTCGATTCGAATGATTCGTTCATTCGTACGAAAACGAACGAACGAAAATAACGAAAAAAAACAAAAAACTAAAAAAAAAGGAAACGAATTGCACATGTCTAGAAATCATATCCCTAAGTATTGTAAGGGACCAGAGCTCCAAGAAAATTCTAATTTATCTTTAATGATGGTTAATAAGGGCTGTGGAATGTTGATGGGCAAGGCTATGCATCTAGACAGGTTTACCCCTAGGCCTGTAAGGTGGTAAAAAGTGTCTAAGTTAGTAAGAAGGTTGGTGAGGGAGATTGAGGGGGTCAGATATGAACAGGAGGACATCATCAGAGGGTAGTGATAAATGGGGAGTACTCGGAATGGTCCAATGTGGAAAGTGGGGTCCCTGAGTCTTCTGTGCTGGGACCAATCCTATTTAATTTATTCATAAACGACCTGTAGGATGGGGGTAAACAGTTCTATCTCTGTATGTTGCGGACAATATTAAGCTAAGCAGGGCAATAACTTCTTCGCAGGATGTGGAAACCTTGCAAGAAGATCTGAACAAATTAATGGGGTGGGCAACTACATGGCAAATGAGGTTTAATGTAGAAAAATGTAAAACAATGCATTTAGGTGGAAAAAACATGAATGCAATCTACTCACTAGGGGGAGAACCTCTGGGGGAATCTAGGATGGAAAAGGACCTGGGGGTCCTAGTAGATGACAGGCTCAGCAACGGCATGCAATGCCAAGCTGCTGAATGAATAACTTGTATATAGCTACATATGCAAACTAAATCGCCTCAGGGTGCTTTTGCCGCCAGTTTCCATCTGGGTGTTCAGAAGAGATGGGTCTTGAGCTACCTCCTGAAGGCCAGATGGTTTTCTTCCGATCAGATGTCCGCAGGTAGAGTGTTCCACAGCTGTGGTCCTTGGACTGCGAACCTTCGTTCGCCTTTTAATTTATAACGGGTGTTGGGGATATGGAGGAGGTTCTGGTTTGTTGACCTGAGGGGGCGACCTGGGGTGTAGTGCTTTATTTTGTCGCAGAGGCATTGCGGGGCTATCCCTTCTGTACATTTGTGGGTGAGGCACAAATGTACAAGCAACTAAAGCCAACAGAATATTGGCATTAACCACTTTCAGACCGGACCAATTTGCAGCCAAAGGACCAGGCCCTTTTTGCGATTCGGCACTGCGTCGCTTTAACTGACAATTGCGCGGTCGTGCGACGTGGCTCCCAAACAAAATTGGCGTCCTTTTTTTCCCACAAATAGAGCTTTCTTTTGGTGTTATTTGATCGCCCCTGCGGTTTTTATTTTTTGCGCTATAAACAAAAATAGAGCGACAATTTTGAAAAAAATGCATTATTTTTTACTTTTTGCTATAATAAATATCCCCAAAAAATATATAAAAAAACATTTTTTTTCCTCAGTTTAGGCCGATACATATTCTTCTACATTTTTCTGGTAAAAAAAATCGCAATAAGCGATTATTGATCGGTTTGCGCAGAAGTTATAGCGTTTACAAGATAGGGGATAGTTTTATAGCATTTTTATTAATATTTTTTTTTTATTAGTAATGGCGGCGATCTGCGATTTTTATTGTGACTGCGACATTATGGCGGACACATCAGACATTTTTGACACATTTTTGGGACCATTGTCATTTATACAGCAATCAATGCTATTTAAATGCATTGATTCCTGTATAAATGACACTGGCAGTGAAGGGGTTAACCACAAGGGGGCAGTGTAAGAGTTAAGTGTGCCTAGGGGTGTGTTTATTACTGTGGGGGGGCATGGCTGTCAGCTAGTGAATGCTGATCTCTGCTCCAATCACAGGGAGCAGAGATCGGCGTCACTAGTTGCTAGGCAGAACGGGGAGATGCTGTTTATCTCGGCATCTCCCCGTTCAGCCTTCCCGTGAGACGATCGCGGGGGTCCCCGCGGCGATCAAGTCCGCGGGGACCGCGACCGGACTCACGGGGGTCCCGACCGGCGCGCTCCCGATGGCATGGACAGGCTTAAAGGAGGGACTTATATATACGCCCTCCTGCCTGTCCGTGCCATTCTGCCGACGTATATCGCCGTGCGCCAGTCGGCAAGTGGTTAAAAAGGGAATTCACTCCAGAGATAAAACGATAATTCTCCTGCTGTACAAGACTCTGGTCTGGCCGCACCTGGAGTATGCTGTCCAGTTCTGGGCACCAGTCCTCAGGAAGGATATACTGGAAATGGAGCAAGTAGAGAGAAGGGCAACAAAGCTAATAAAAGGGACTGGATGATCTTAGTTATGAGGAAAGATTCTAAAGCACTGAACTTATTCTCTCTGGAGAAGATATGAATTCAATGTAAAAATACCGTACTGGTGACACAATAGGGATAAAACCTTTTCTGCGAAAGGGCATTTAAAAAGACTTGCAGCCATTCACTAAAATTAGAGGAAAAGCGATTTAACTGGAAACTGCATAGAGGGTTCTTTACGGTAAGAGCGGTAAGAATGTGGAATTCTCTTTCACAAGCAGTGGCTTCAGCAGGGAGCATAGATAATTTCAAAAAATTATACGATAAGCACCTGAATGACCACAACATACAGGGATATATAAAGTAATATTGTTATATATGCGCTCACACACATAGGTTGGACTTGATGGACTTGTGTCTTTTTTCAACCTCACCTACTATGTAACTATTTGCGTATAGACTTAATTTGAATTCTTGGTTATTTTTAACATATCCCTTAATGATAGAGTTAGAGGTGATGGAGCAGGCTAGTGGTTCTACTTCCAAAACAAATAAAAGGGGGGAATGGAGGAAGACCCTGCCTCATTCCACGACCCAGAGTAAAGGATTCAGAGTTGCACCCAGGGAGTTTAATATGAATCTAATGCCGCGTACACACGACCGTACTAGGTCCGACGGGATCAGTCCGTCGGAAATTCCGATCATGTGTGGGATAAGCCGATCGTTTTAAAAAAAAAACAGACGGACCTAGAAATAGAACATGTTTCAAATCTGTCCGACTGACTCAATTCCTATTGGGAAAACCGTTTGTCTGTATGCTGGTCTGATGGACCAAATACGATGCAAGGGCAGCTATTGGCTACTGGCTATTGAACTTTCTTTTTTAGTCCCGTCTTACGTCATCACGTTCAAAAGGAACGGATTTTCGAATGGACTTAGTCCGTTCGTTTGTGGGCAAGCCCGTTTGCAAAGTCTGTCGGACGTAGTCTGCCGGAAAGTCCGGTCATGTGTACGTGGTAGACATGTGCAATTCGTTTCGTTTTTTTTTTTTTTTTCGTTTTTCGTTTTTTTTCGTTATTTTCGTTCGTTTTCGTACGAATGAACGAATCGTTCGAATCCTACGAATCCGAATAACGAATCGTTAGAATCGCACGAATCCGATTAACGAATCATTTGAATCGAACGAATCCAAAAAACAACGAAAATCCGAAAAAAAACAAATTAGAACAACGAATGTACTAATGAAGAAAATCCGAAAAACGAACGAAAAAATTCGTACATTCGTAACTTTTTTTTTTTTGTTGAATTGGTAATTTTCCGTGTCCCTTACAATGGTGCTGCTAAACATGCTTCGAATGGATTGAACAAAAAAATTCGTACATTCGTAACTTTTTTTTTTCGATTCGTAACTTTTTTTTTTTTTCGATTCGTCATTTTCCGTGTCTTACAATGGCGTTACTTAACGTGCTTCGAATGGATTGAACAAAAAAATTCGTACATTCATAACTTTTTTTTTCGATTCGTAACTTTTTTTTTTTTCGATTCGTAAATTATTAAAATGTAATAATAGCATACACATTACATAAAATTATGAATTATGCTCCGATTACGAATCTACGAATGTTACGAATGTTACGAATGTACGAATAAATACGAATGCGTCCGAAAATTAAACTAACGAAAAAACGAATCAACGAAAAAATAACTCTTACGAATGTACAAATCGTTACGAATACGAACACAGAGGACTTACGAATGTACGAATCGTTAGGAATATGAACACCGAGGACTTACGAATGTACGAATCGTTAGGAATATGAACACCGATGACTTACGAATGTACGAATCGTTAGGAATATGAACACCGACGACTTACGAATGTACGAATCGTTACGAATCAACGGAAACGAAAAAAACGAAACGAAAAAATCGAAACGAAAATAAACGATTTTTTTTCGGAAACGAAAAAAACAAAACGAAAATAAACAATTTTTTTTGTTGTGCACATGTCTAGTACATGGCATGAGAGAAATGGTATGGAGCCTTAAATCCATGAATGAATTTGCCAAAAAATGTGAACAATAGTTTACTCCACATTAGTGAAGATATTTTTTATTTTCTTTATTTTATAATTTTTTTGTCTGTATAATAATATTAATGTTTGATTAAATGTTATGTTTTCTAAATCTTTCACAGTATCGATATATCAGAATATGAATACTTGATGGGATTTTTTTTTGCAATTGATGAGATTAACAAGGACCCCAAACTCCTTCCCAACATTACTCTGGGTTATCACTTGTTTGACACGTGTGGGTATATTATGAGAGCAATAGATTCCACCCTACAGATACTGACTGGTGGAGGAATGTTGGGTGTTCCAAACTACTCGGGTATGAAAAACTCTGAAGTCGCTGGTTTTGTGGGCGATGCCACTTTCCCATCAACACTTGCCGTGGCTGAGCTCTTAAATATTTACCAGTACACACAGGTAGGTTGTCTCTTCTGAAAATGGCATAACTATGATTTATGGGCTAGAAAAGCAAAAAAAATCTTGTGATATCTAAGCCCAAGTATACAAACAATAGAACCGTTTTCCTTACCAGCTAGCATAGGTGTACACAGCCTGCTGCATTAGGGTGTGCACCCCAAATCTCAAACACACGTGTGCATTAGAGCAGTGGATGGTGTCAGTAGAGTAGTGGATGGTGTCAGTAGAGTAGTGGATGGTGTCAGTAGAGTAGTGGATGGTGTCAGTAGAGTAGTGGATGGTGTCAGTAGAGTAGTGGATGGTGTCAGTAGAGTAGTGGATGGTGTCAGTAGAGTAGTGGATGGTGTCAGTAGAGTAGTGGATGGTGTCAGTAGAATAGTGGATGGTGTCAGTAGAATAGTGGATGGTGTCAGTAGAGTAGTGAATGGTGTCAGTAGAGTAGTGGACATGTCAGTATGGCTGTGGACATGTCAGTAGGACAGGGTCTGGTGTTAGTAGGACAGTGGATAGTGTCAGTCAGTAGATCAGTGTCAACAGGGCAGTGGACTTTGTCAGTAGAGTAGAAATTGGTGTCAGTAGGGCAGTGAATGGTGTCAATAGAGTATTCAATGGTGTCAGTAGGGCTTTGGACATGTCAGTAGGGCGGGGTCTGGTGTCAGTAGGACAGGGTCTGGTGTCAGTAGGACAGAGGCTGGTGTCAGTCAGAAGAGCAGTGTCAACAGGGCAGTGGACTATGTCAGTAAAGTAGAGATTGGTGTCAGTAGGGCAGTGAATGGTGTCAGTAATGCAGTAAATGTTGTCAGTAGAGTATTGAATGGTGTCAGTAGAGCTGTGGACATATCAGTAGGGCAGGGGCTGGTGTCATTAGGACAGTAGATGGTGTCAGTCAGTAGAGCAGTGTCAATAGGGCTTTGTCAGTAGGGTAGAAATTGGTGTTAGTAGGGTAGAGGACGGTGTCAGTAGGGCAGTGGGCGGTGTCAGTAGGGTAGAGATTGGTGTCAGTACTGCAGTGGATGGTGTCCATAGTTTTTTATTTTTATTATTTTTTTACAAATTGTATTTTTTATTATTTTTTTTTTACAATTTAATTTTTAAAACTATTTTTTACAATATTATTTTTTTTTATATATTTTTTTGTGTTTGTTAGGAGCCCCTTTGGGTGGCTCTGGTGAAATAGCAGGGGTCTAAACAGATCCCTGATGTCTCAATTTTGAGACAGAGAAAGGGATTGGGGACAGAGATTCCCCAGTCCCTTTGCTCTGTAGCCTCAGCTGCCCCAGGGGAGGGGAAGCGGCAGTTAGCAGGGGGAATCTGCATTGCACTGGGTGATTAGGGTGTGCCCAGGCACACCTGCCACACCCCATGCACACTCCTATGCCAGTTAGCCAGCAAAAAAAAAATACATTGTCTAGCAATTTGTTGCACACAATTCCAAATATATGTGGCAGCCATACAGTCTCCTCAAGGCACCTACAATGTAAACTAAGAGAGCTTCCATCTTGGAACAAATCTTGAACTAATTGATAGTGGATAGACATGGGCAGAACACCCCTCTGTTAGTTTTGCAGCAGAACTCCCTAACAGGGGAAATGTTCTATCATGAACAGCAAACCCCATTGAAGTCTATGGTAGCTGAACAGGAAATATCAAAAGTGCCCAATTGAAGGCTTATTTGCAAATAATTGGTCATAAAAAGGGTACGGGGGTCTGGGTACTGCCCTGGGGACACGTATCAATATTTTTTTTAAAGCATCGTTTTTTTCAGGAGCAGTGATTTTAATTATGCTTAACCACTTACAGACCGGATGATTTTCCCCCTTAATGACCGGGCCATTTTTTGTGATATGGCACTGTGTCGCTTTACCTGACAATTGCGCAGTCGTGCGACATTGAACCCAAACAAAATCAACATCCTTTTTTTCCCACAAATAGAGCTTTGATCGCCCCATCCGTTTTTTTTTTGCTCTATAAACACAAAAAGAAAGATAATTTTGAAAAAAAAACAATATTTTTAACTTTTTTGCTTTAATAAATATCCCCAATTAAAAAAAACAAAAAAACAAACAAATTTCTTCATCAGTTTAGGCCAATATGTTTTCTTCTACATATTTTTGGTAAAGAAAATCACAATAAGCATATATCGATTGGTTTGCGCAAAAATTATAGCGTCTACAAAATAGGGGATAGATTTATGGCTTTTTTATTATTAATTTTTTTCACTAGTAATGGCGACGATCTGTGATTTTTGGCGGGACTGCGACATTGCGGCAGACAGATCGGACACTTTTGACACTTTTTTTTGACCATTGACAGTTATACAGTGATCAGTGCTATACAAATGCACTGATTACTGTATAAATGTCACTGGCAGGGAAGGGGTTAACACTAGGGGCGATCAAGGAGTTAAATGTGTTCCCTGGGAGGTGTATTCTAACTGTGGGGGGAGGGGAATGACTGGAGTAGGACAGAGATCTCTGTTCCTGAACACTAGGTACAGCAGATCTCTCTCTCCTCCCCTGTCAGAATGGGGATCTGTCTGTTTACATTGACAGATCCCCGTTCTGACTCTCTTGGCTCTTAAAGGAGCCACTAAACTTCTATGCCGATTCACGGCATATGCCCCCATGTTAAGGCCACATGCCCTTAACATGGGGGGGGGTGTTTTGGGGCAGGGGGGCTTTGCCACCCCAAAGCACCTTGTTCCCATGTAGATGGGGACAAGGGCCTCATCCTCACAACCATGGCCGGTGGTTGTGGGGGTCTGCAGACGGGGGGGGGGGGGCTTATCGGAACCTGGAAGTCAGTGTGACAATTAACTATAAGACAATGTAAACGTTTTATATTCCTGCACCTGAATTGTATTTAGTTGATTTTAAATGACAATTTAGATGGGCTTTAACCACTTCAATATATATACAAAAAACAGCGCTCAATAGGACCAGACGAAATTAAATTAATGATTAAAGTTCATTTAATAAAATCCACAGAAATAAATTCACAACAATCCGATAAAGGAGATTGAAAAACAGTTCAATTCAATGTTATGCACTTCATCATGGGAATATGGCAAAAAAAATGTAAATATAAAAGATGTTCACGGTACCGCCTCAGATCCTAACAAGGGGTTAACCATGGTGTGTGGATGTATCTCAAACCGGTCTAGAAGTGGAGGGCTCCATGCTTCGAACTGTATAGGAGAGATGATGTCAAGGGAACGCCACTCCCACCGCTGCAGCCGCTGGTCTTGATGGCAAAACAGGGAGATGATGGCTGTTCCCACAGCACAGCAGCGCCTCATCGGCTGCCGTCGGACTAGCGCCCAAGATGGTGCTGTGTGCGGCGGAAGGGAAACTTCAATGACCCGGAAAGGGAAGATCAACCTCTGGTCGGTAACACAACGGGGCGGTACGCAAGCTCAGTTAGTTGTTATGGTGACCGTGACTGACATGTTTTGCACGCCTGCTCTTTGTCAAAGTCACGGGAGCCATTAGCAAAACAGAATATAAAGGCGAGACAAATGCCAAGTAGGGGGAGGATCAGTGAATGCTCATAATGTTAACCCCTTGTTTACACATATAGTGCAATACACTCATGGAAGCATATGGGATAAGATGGTGTTTTGAATACTAAAGAAAAATCTTTTTTGCTCCCTAAGGTATGTAGCACTCCTTACTTTTACCACCTTCCTAACCTTCCAAACAATATCCTATACCTTCCGAACAATATCCCCTGTCCTAAGAGAAAGTGGAGGGAATCGCTCCAATGGTGGAGCACTTTATTAAACAGGGAATTTTAAAAGAGACAGTTTCCCCCTTCAACACACCTATGAATCCAGTTAAAAAGCCGGATGGCAGTTATAGGGTTGTGCAGGACATAAGGACAATAAACAACTTAGTTGTACCTATCGCACCCATAGTGCCTGATGTGCTATCACTCCTCACCTCCATTCCATCCGATGCAGAATATTTCTCAGTGATTGATTTAACAAACGCATTTTTTTCTATCCCTGTGGATGAGGAGACACAGCCAATACTTGCATTTAGTTTTAGAAACCGCCAGATTATATGGTGTAGAATGCCCCAGGGTTATGTGGACTCCCCTGTAGTCTACTCAGTGGTCCTCCAGGCAACCTTGTGGTCCTGGACTCCCAGCCATGGTTCTGTCCTACTCCAGTATGTTTATGATTTATTGTTGTGTAGTCCAAGCCAGGTTGCATGCAAAGAGGATGGTTTAGATCTGTTACATTGGTTAGAAGATAATGGTCACAAGGTTTCTAGGAAAAAGTTACAATGGTGTCAGAAAACTGTTGAATACCTTGGTTTTGTGCTTTCTAAAGGAGAGAGGAAAATCAGTCACAAGATAACTGCGGCTCTCGTGGGTCTGCCCCGCCCACTTACTAAGAAAGATATGCTGTCTTTTATTGGTATGATTGGTTACTGCCGCCAATGGATACCTGATTGTTCCTAGTATGATAACCTCCTGAGACAAGCCACAAATATCGACATGCCCGATTGCGTAAAATGGAATGATGAAATGTGTAATGCTTTTGTGTATCTTAAAACTGCAATGGTCACAGCTCCTGGTCTTGGATTACCTGAATATGGCAAAATGTTTCACTTATTTGCCAGGGACAACTGTAAAACCATGGCAGGAGTCCTAGCGCAGAAGCATGGAGGTAAACTCTGCCCTATTGCATTTTTTTCAAGGGTTGTACCTATGCCAGTACAGGGCATGCTGGCGTGTCTCCATGCTTTAGCATCCTGTGTGATGGTTGTGGAGATGGCTACTTCATTCACCTTGGGTCATGCAACCACACTGCCTACTACCCACAATGTGTCCATCCTGTTAAAAAACATCCATACTCCACATATGTCGGCTCAAAGGTTGAGCGGCTATGAGGTGATCTTGTTGTCCAACCCAAAACTTGAGATAATATACATTGCCCACCTCTGGCCCCGCTCCTATACTGAATGCCTTACTAGGCTTGAAGGGTGAGGGAGATGAGGTAGTGCCTCAACATGAGTGCATGGATGTCATACACCAAGATACATCTCCCAGGTCTGACATGTCTTCAAACGCCCTCCCTGATGCACAAAATGTATTTGTAGACGGCTCTTGTTCTAGGCCAAATGAGAACACATATCAAGCGGGGTATGCTGTAGTTCAACTACCCGATGTGATATTAGAACCAAACCCAGCACGCTTTCAGTCAGCTCAAGCGGCAGAACTGATAGCACTCACCAGAGCCTCTCAGCTCTTTGAGGGACGAGACGTGAACATATACACTGATTCCAAATATGCATTCGGGGTTGCACACGATTTTGGAGTAATTTGGCAAAGTGGTTACTTAGCAGCCGATGGTAAATCCATCTCACACTCCACTTTCGTTACAAGTCTGTTAGAAGCAATACAACTTCCAAAATCAATAGCCATCCTCCATTGCAAAGCACACACTGGACAACAGGATGGCATTGCTAAGGGAAACGCACTAGCAGATAGAATAGCAAAAGAAGCAGCTAACAGGCAAGAGGCCACAATACAAATGCCCTTCCTAGCTCCAAAAATGCCCTTTCTAGACCAAACCTTATCAAACCTCCAGGTACATGCCACCCCTGTGGACATTAGGAAATGGAACATTGAAGGAGTGCAGAAAAGCCCTGAATCAGGGATCATCTTCCCAGAGGGGAGACCATGTATACCCGTAGCTAGTGCACCCCTATTTATCTCACAATATCATGGGGTAGGACACAGAGGCTGGCAGGTTACATGTGGGTTATTGGATAAAGATTTTTTCATCCCCAGTGTTCCCTCATTAGTAAAATCATATGTTGCAAGATGCATTACATGCCTCAGGAACAATCCAAGAAATCCACACAGGGCAAAACACGAACACCTTGTTTACCCGTCCACACCATTCACTCATCTTCAGATTGATTTTATACACATGCCCAAAATAAGCAAGAGACAAGAATATTTATTTGTAATAGTAGATATGTTCTCACGATGGGCAGAAGTGTTCGTCACCACAAAGGAAGATGCAAAAACAGTAGTCAGAATCCTTACACAGTCAATAATCCCAAGATGGGGCTGCGGAATTTAAATGAAGTCAGACAATGGTCCTGCCTTCATAGCCAAAGTGTGTCAAGATTTAGTGAAAACACTGAAGATTGACTGGAAGTTTCACATCCCATACCCCCCCTAGAGTTCAGGGATAGTAGAAAGAATGAATAGGACACTCAAAGATAAGATCAGGAAAGCCACAGGGGGAACTTTCAATGGATGGAAAAAGGTACTTCCTGCAGTCCTTGCAGAGGTAAGAATGATTCCTCTAAAACCATGGTTACTCTCCGTTTGAGGTCTTGATGGGCAGACCCTTCCCCACCCCATGGGCCAGACAGCCACTAATGTTAGAAAGAGGGGATTTTGATCTCATACAGGAGGAGTATGTTAAGAAATTGATTGAAATTTGAATAGAGTTGAAAAACGTGTCGCTCGCACCTCTCCTTTTTCTTCACAGGAACCTACTCACCCTTTCCAGGTGGGAGACGTCGTAGTGGTCCAACAACTGGAGCATACCAAGAAACAAGAATACCCTTTTGGACCCCTGACTACAGTGATTGCGGTTACCCTAACAGCCATTCTGGTAGGGGGACAACAGGCATGGATCCATGCCAGCCGTGTGAAGAAGATGGACCAAACACCTAAGAAGCAAGCTAAAGCACAGAGAGGTGAAGCAGGTGAAACAAATCCTCGAACAGTGAGTGAAGCAGGTGGTCAAGACTCTGAAAAAGATGACCTCGCTTATTTCATTACAGACTTCGGGGAAGGTCTTGGGCCTCCTGTTCTTGATGACTTTGAAGGTTTTGCTACCGATATGTATCATAACTCACTGTTTTTATCATCCTGAAGACTTGGGGGCCCTTAGAGGCATATGTGACATACCTAATAACACCTACTAATAATACACGTATTAGACATAGAAGGGATATGTATTCGGATTATGAGGGAACTAAAACTGATAGTTTCACAGAAAAAAATGTTGTTACTTAAATTTAAATATAGCTATGCCCAGAAATCAGGATATGAATAAATGTTGCATATGTAGCAAATTACATCCTAGCACAGCACGTAGCCCTCTTATGGCTGTACCCTTGAATATCACCCCATTCCTGATTGGAACACCTCCCATTACTCTTACTAAAGTACCAATAACATTAAGAAACAACACTATTACCTTTCCAGCCATGGGCAGAAGTCACTTCCCTGATTGGTGTTTTAGGTTGGGAAATTCATTGCAGGGTGGAGAGGTATGTAGCCATACTAAAATTAACTTCTCCATGACCCCAGACTTCTCCACACTTTTTACCACCACAGACTGTAATTTAAATGACACCCTATACACCCTTATGAGCAATACTAATGCTGACACTGAGATGGGAAAGTTGCTTTCACTCCTAGCTCTTGGAGGTCTCTCTATTGATACACAACAAATGCTCAGTACTCAGCCGCTAGCCTTGGGAAACAGTACATACATCTGTTGTGGGAAAACATGTCATCCATGGATTCCCATGGACCCTCAGGGATGGTGTTACCTTGCATCACTGATCCCTACAATGGGTATATCAGGGGACAATAAGGGAGGACACCTGCTGAAGGCTAGCATACACCCCAGGTATCCTCTCAAGCACCGCCACAAGAGAGAATTGTTTTTATAGAAAGACATGGCCTGGACATGGTTCCCCTCAAGGACAGGATGGGGAATTGATAAGAAGTAAAGCCTGAACAACTACTCTAAAATATTAGATGAGAAATTAGACAAGAATTCTGATGACATTTCAAAACTAAACCTAGAGACAAGGCTATCAGAAAACAGTTAAAACTCCATGATCTAGCAATAGAGATTATGAGTGCTGCACTCACTGGACTGTGCGAAATAACTGAGGACTAGGGATGGGCCCGGTGCTCGATGCGAACCCACGTTCGCATCGAGCACCGGGCGTTCGCTCGCTCGGCGAGCCCAGAACTATTTTGGCCGCTCGCATCACGTTCGTGTGATGCGAGCGGCCCCGCAATGCATTGCGGCCGGCGCGGCCGACGCAGTGCATTGCTGGCTGATGATTGGCCAAGCATGCACTGTGACCCCGCATGCTTGGCCAATCACAGCCCCGGAAACTCGAAGAGCCATAATTGGCTACAGGCAGGACGCCTGTAGCCAATTACAGCTCAGGGGCTGTAGTACACGCCCCCCCCTATAAAACGCCGCCACGCCGTCTGCGCCGGTCACATGCTGTTCCGGCGCAGATTGAGCAGGCTGATTCTGTGACACTCTGCTGCATTTAGATAGTTAGAGAGATTCACTTACAGAGATTGAGTTAGATAGATTCAGTTACAAAGATTGATTGAGAAAGAGGGGCTTGTAGTGTGTTCGTGGCAGGCAGGCAGAGCTACTATATTTTGTTACCAGAAGCACCTATAGGACTTGTAGTGTGTTCGTGGCAGGCAGGCAGAGCTCCTATATTTTGTTACCAGAAGCACCTATAGGACTTGTAGTGTGTTCGTGGCAGGCAGGCAGAGCTCCTATATTTTGTTACCAGAAGCACCTATAGGACTTGTAGTGTGTTCGTGGCAGGCAGGCAGAGCTCCTATATTTTGTTACCAGAAGCACCTATAGGACTTGTAGTGTGTTCGTGGCAGGCAGGCAGAGCTCCTATATTTTGTTACCAGAAGCACCTATAGGACTTGTAGTGTGTTCGTGGCAGGCAGGCAGAGCTCCTATATTTTGTTCCCAGAGGCACCTATAGGACTTGAAGTGTGTTAGTCCCATTACACACACAGAGCTATATTTTCTTCCCAGAAGCACCTATAGGACTTGAAGTGTGTTAGTCCCATTACACACACAGAGCTATATTTTCTTCCCAGAAGCACCTATAGGACTTGAAGTGTGTTAGTCCCATCACACACACAGAGCTATATTTTGTTCCCAGAAGCACCTATAGGACTTGAAGTGTGTTAGTCCCATCACACACACAGAGCTATATTTTGTTCCCAGAAGCACCTATAGGACTTGAAGTGTGTTAGTCCCATCACACACACAGAGCTATATTTTGTTCCCAGAAGCACCTATAGGACTTGAAGTGTGTTAGTCCCATTACACACACAGAGCTATATTTTGTTCCCAGAAGCACCTATAGGACTTGAAGTGTGTTAGTCCCATTACACACACAGAGCTATATTTTGTTCCCAGAAGCACCTATAGGACTTGAAGTGTGTTAGTCCCATTACACACACAGAGCTATATTTTCTTCCCAGAAGCACCTATAGGACTTGAAGTGTGTTAGTCCCATCACACACACAGAGCTATATTTTGTTCCCAGAGGCACCTATAGGACTTGAAGTGTGTTAGTCCCATTACACACACAGAGCTATATTTTCTTCCCAGAAGCACCTATAGGACTTGAAGTGTGTTAGTCCCATCACACACACAGAGCTATATTTTCTTCCCAGAAGCACCTATAGGACTTGAAGTGTGTTAGTCCCATCACACACACAGAGCTATATTTTGTTCCCAGAGGCACCTATAGGACTTGAAGTGTGTTAGTCCCATTACACACACAGAGCTATATTTTGTTCCCAGAAGCACCTATAGGACTTGAAGTGTGTTAGTCCCATTACACACACAGAGCTATATTTTCTTCCCAGAAGCACCTATAGGACTTGAAGTGTGTTAGTCCCATTACACACACAGAGCTATATTTTGTTCCCAGAAGCACCTATAGGACTTGAAGTGTGTTAGTCCCATTACACACACAGAGCTATATTTTCTTCCAGAAGCACCTATAGGACTTGAAGTGTGTTAGTCCCATCACACACACAGAGCTATATTTTGTTCCCAGAAGCACCTATAGGACTTGAAGTGTGTTAGTCCCATCACACACACAGAGCTATATTTTGTTCCCAGAAGCACCTATAGGACTTGAAGTGTGTTAGTCCCATCACACACACAGAGCTATATTTTCTTCCCAGAAGCACCTATAGGACTTGAAGTGTGTTAGTCCCATCACACACACAGAGCTATATTTTGTTCCCAGAAGCACCTATAGGACTTGAAGTGTGTTAGTCCCATTACACACACAGAGCTATATTTTCTTCCCAGAAGCACCTATAGGACTTGAAGTGTGTTAGTCCCATCACACACACAGAGCTATATTTTGTTCCCAGAGGCACCTATAGGACTTGAAGTGTGTTAGTCCCATTACACACACAGAGCTATATTTTGTTCCCAGAAGCACCTATAGGACTTGAAGTGTGTTAGTCCCATCACACACACAGAGCTATATTTTGTTCCCAGAAGCACCTATAGGACTTGAAGTGTGTTAGTCCCATTACACACACAGAGCTATATTTTGTTCCCAGAAGCACCTATAGGACTTGAAGTGTGTTAGTCCCATCACACACACAGAGCTATATTTTGTTCCCAGAAGCACCTATAGGACTTGAAGTGTGTTAGTCCCATCACACACACAGAGCTATATTTTGTTCCCAGAAGCACCTATAGGACTTGAAGTGTGTTAGTCCCATCACACACACAGAGCTATATTTTGTTCCCAGAAGCACCTATAGGACTTGAAGTGTGTTAGTCCCATCACACACACAGAGCTATATTTTCTTCCCAGAAGCACCTATAGGACTTGAAGTGTGTTAGTCCCATCACACACACAGAGCTATATTTTGTTCCCAGAGGCACCTATAGGACTTGAAGTGTGTTAGTCCCATTACACACACAGAGCTATATTTTGTTCCCAGAAGCACCTATAGGACTTGAAGTGTGTTAGTCCCATCACACACACAGAGCTATATTTTGTTCCCAGAGGCACCTATAGGACTTGAAGTGTGTTAGTCCCATTACACACACAGAGCTATATTTTGTTCCCAGAAGCACCTATAGGACTTGAAGTGTGTTAGTCCCATCACACACACAGAGCTATATTTTGTTCCCAGAAGCACCTATAGGACTTGAAGTGTGTTAGTCCCATCACACACACAGAGCTATATTTTGTTCCCAGAAGCACCTATAGGACTTGAAGTGTGTTAGTCCCATCACACACACAGAGCTATATTTTGTTCCAGAAGCACCTATAGGACTTGAAGTGTGTTAGTCCCATCACACACACAGAGCTATATTTTGTTCCCAGAAGCACCTATAGGACTTGAAGTGTGTTAGTCCCATCACACACACAGAGCTATATTTTGTTCCCAGAAGCACCTATAGGACTTGAAGTGTGTTAGTCCCATCACACACACAGAGCTATATTTTCTTCCCAGAAGCACCTATAGGACTTGAAGTGTGTTAGTCCCATCACACACACAGAGCTATATTTTGTTCCCAGAAGCACCTATAGGACTTGAAGTGTGTTAGTCCCATCACACACACAGAGCTATATTTTCTTCCCAGAAGCACCTATAGGACTTGAAGTGTGTTAGTCCCATCACACACACAGAGCTATATTTTGTTCCCAGAGGCACCTATAGGACTTGAAGTGTGTTAGTCCCATTACACACACAGAGCTATATTTTCTTCCAGAAGCACCTATAGGACTTGAAGTGTGTTAGTCCCATTACACACACAGAGCTATATTTTCTTCCCAGAAGCACCTATAGGACTTGAAGTGTGTTAGTCCCATCACACAGAGATCCTATATTTTGTTCCCAGAAGCAACTATAGGACTTGAAGTGTGTTAGTCCCATCACACAGACCTTTATTTTCTTCCCAGAAGCACCTATAGGACTTGAAGTGTGTTAGTCCCATCACACAGAGCTCCTCTATTTTCTTTGCAGAAGCACCCATAGGACTTCTAGTGTGTTAGTGGCATCACACAGAGCTCCTATATATTCTTCTCAGCAGCACCCACAGGACTTCTAGTGTGTTAGTGGCATCACACAGAGCTCCTCTATTTTCTTTGCATAAGCACCCACAGGACTTCTAGTGTGTTAGTGGCATCACACAGAGCTCCTCTATTTTCTTTGCAGAAGCACCCACAGGACTTCTAGTGTGTTAGTGGCATCACACAGAGCTCCTCTATTTTCTTTGCAGAAGCACCCACAGGACTTCTAGTGTGTTAGTGGCATCACACAGAGCTCCTCTATTTTCTTTGCAGAAGCACCCACAGGACTTCTAGTGTGTTAGTGGCATCACACAGAGCTCCTCTATTTTCTTTGCAGAAGCACCCATAGGACTTCTAGTGTGTTAGTGGCATCACACAGAGCTCCTATATATTCTTCTCAGCAGCACCCACAGGACTTCTAGTGTGTTAGTGGCATCACACAGAGCTCCTCTATTTTCTTTGCATAAGCACCCACAGGACTTCTAGTGTGTTAGTGGCATCACACAGAGCTCCTCTATTTTCTTTGCATAAGCACCCACAGGACTTCTAGTGTGTTAGTGGCATCACACAGAGCTCCTCTATTTTCTTTGCATAAGCACCCACAGGACTTCTAGTGTGTTAGTGGCATCACACAGAGCTCCTATATATTCTTCTCAGCAGCACCCACAGGACTTCTAGTGTGTTAGTGGCATCACACAGAGCTCCTCTATTTTCTTTGCATAAGCACCCACAGGACTTCTAGTGTGTTAGTGGCATCACACAGAGCTCCTCTATTTTCTTTGCATAAGCACCCACAGGACTTCTAGTGTGTTAGTGGCATCACACAGAGCTCCTCTATTTTCTTTGCAGAAGCACCCATAGGACTTCTAGTGTGTTAGTGGCATCACACAGAGCTCCTATATTTTCTTCTCAGCAGCACCCACAGGACTACCGACTACAATGGCTGGAAGACCGCCAAGGGGAGGCAGAGCGTGCAGAGCCAAGAACACAGGGCAGGCAGGCTCTGTTTCTAGTGGACGTGGCCGTGGACGTGGACGTGGTCGTGCATCGTCATCAGCACGTGGCCATGGGACACGCGCGTCTTTGTTTTCGGCAGCTGGACATGTGGAGCCGCATCATGCTGAAGGCTTGGTAGAATGGATGACCAAGCCCTCCTCATCCTCCTCATCCTCTCTCACCCAGGCTCAGGGTACTGACAGAGCATCATCAGCCACCCCTTCCCTAGACCCACCATGTCCTCCTGAGGAGTCCCCCGAACTCTTTGAGCACAGTGTTGGGTACATGCTCCAGGAGGATGCCCAACGATTCGAAGGCTCGGATGACGATACCCAGCTTGAGGAATCTGGCAGTACAGTTCCACCAGCTGCAGCTTACTGCCAGGTTTGCTCTAGTGGTGAAGAGGGAGGGGATGATGAGGTCACTGACTCCACGTGGGTGCCTCAAGGGAGAGAGGATGAGGAGGAGGACGAGGAGGAGGAGGATGCGGCGTCACATGTCCAACGAGGCAGGATGCCCCCTGGAGGCCAGGTAGAGGCCAGCACAGCAACTGTACAACACCGCAGAGCTCCGCCTGTGCAGGGCGCTGCCTCTGCACGTTATCAGAAAAGTTCTTTGGTGTGGGCCTTTTTTGAGACGAGTGCAGCAGATCGCACCACTGCTATTTGCAATATTTGTCTCAAGCGTATCTCGCGTGGCCAAAACATCAGCCGCTTGGGCACGACAAGCATGACCAGACATATGGCGACCTGCCATGCAGCTCGTTGGCAGGCACACATAAAAGACCCACACCAAAGAACTAAGCGGACCTCTCCTTGCTCCTCCTCAGCTGGGATCTCCATCCCCACTACACCTTCAGTCCTCTCTGAAAGCTGCTCTGAGAGGACTGAAGGTGTAGAATTCGGTGTGTCACAACCAAGTACTTGCAGTACACCGACGTCCGATTGCAGCAGGCAAATTTCCCTGCCCCAGCTGCTGGACCGTAGAAAGAAGTACACTCCCAGCCATCCACATGCCCAGCGGTTGAATGCTAGCCTTGCTAAATTGCTAGCACTTCAACTGCTGCCTTTTCAGTTGGTAGACTCGGCCCCCTTCTGTGAGTTTGTTCAATGTGCGGTTCCTCAGTGGCAGGTTCCCAAACGCCACTTTTTCTCGCGGAAGGCGATTCCGTCTCTCTACCGGCATGTGGAGGGCAATGTCCATGCCTCGCTGGACAGGGCGGTCAGCGGTAAGGTGCATATTACCGCTGACTCATGGTCCAGCAGGCATGGACAGGGACGGTACCTTTCTTTCACGGCCCATTGGGTCACTCTATTGGCAGCTGGGAGGGATGCAGGACAAGGTGCAGTAGTGTTGGAGGTTGTTCCGCCACCACGCCTCCAAAACGCGACTACTGCTACTGGTTGTGACACACCTCTCTCCTCCACCCCCTCCTCTTCTTCTTCCTCCAGTGCTCTGTCCTTGGAACCAGCGGTGCTCCGTAGGCGTACAAGGGGCTACGCAAGTACGCAGGCAAAAAGATGCCATGCCGTGCTTGCGCTGGTGTGTTTGGGGGACAGGAGCCACACTGGGCCAGAGGTTCTGGCAGCTCTGCAGGGGCAGGCCGAGAGGTGGTTGACGCCACGTCAGCTTAAGCCAGGAATGGTCGTTTCTGACAATGGCACCAACCTCCTCTCCGCCCTGCGACAGGGGCAGCTCACCCATGTGCCCTGCATGGCTCACGTCCTCAACCTGGTGGTGCAGCGGTTCTTGGGCAGGTTCCCAGGCTTACAGGATGTCCTGAGGCAGGCCAGGAAAGTCTGTGTGCATTTCCGCCGATCTTATAATGCCAGTGCTCGGCTGACTGAGCTGCAAAAGGAGCTGAACCTGCCCAAGAACCGCCTAATATCTGACATGCCCACCAGGTGGAACTCAACGTTGGCCATGCTGCAGCGACTGCACACGCAGCAGAGGGCCATCAATGAGTACCTTTGCGACTACGGCACCAGGACAGGGTCAGGGGAGCTTGTTTTTTTTTCCCCACGTCAGTGGAGCATGATCAGGGATGCATGCACTGTCCTCTCACCATTTGAGGAGGCCACGAGGATGGTGAGCAGTGACAGTGCATGCATCAGTGACACTGTCCCTCTTGTCCACCTGTTGGAGCATACGCTGCGTGGGATAATGGACAGGGCACTTGAGGCAGAACAGAGGCAGGAAGAGGAGGACTTCCTTGCCTCTCAAGGCCCCCTTTATCCGGACAGTGTTCCTTCTGTCCCACCCATCACACAGGAAGAGGATGAGGAGGAGGAGGAGGAGGAGGAGGAGGAGGAGGAGGATTGTGTGAGCATGGAGGTGGAGCCTGGCACTCAGCATCAGCAGCAGCAGTCTTTTAGGGATGATGTACAGTCCCAACAAGCCAGTGGACTTGTACGTGGCTGGGAGGAGGTGGCTGGCGATCATGTCATCCTCAGTGACCCAGAAGACTCCGGACCGAATGCCTCAGCTAACCTACGCTGCATGGCCTCCCTGATCCTGCAAAGCCTGCGGAAGGATCCTCGTGTTCTTCGGATCAAGGAGAGGGACCATTACTGGCTGGCCACTCTCCTTGATCCGCGGTACAAGGGTAAGGTTGCGGACCTTATCTTGCCGTCGCAGAGGGAGCAGAGGATGAGACATCTCAGGGAGGCCTTGCAGAAAGGTCTGTGCAACGCGTTCCCAGAAACTGGGAGGCTACAAACTCCTGGTCCTGGGCGACGAGTTGCTGAGGCTTCGGTCAGTGGCAGAAGGAGCGGTGGGGAAGGTGGACGTCTGACCGATGCGTTCAGACAATTTTTTAGTCCGCAGCCCCAAGGTATGATCGGTTCCAGCAACCATCGCCAGCGTCTGATATACATGGTGCAGGAATACCTTGGGGCAAGGTCAGACTTGGACACCTTTCCCACCGAAAATCCTCTGGCTTACTGGGTCCTGAGGATGGATCACTGGCCAGAGCTTGCACAGTATGCAATTGAGCTACTGGCCTGTCCTGCCTCCAGCGTTCTTTCCGAACGCACATTCAGTGCTGCTGGAGGATTTGTGACTGATCATAGGGTGCGCCTGTCCACCGCCTCGGTTGATCGACTGACATTCATCAAAATGAATCAGTCTTGGATCACCACCAGCTACCAGGCACCTGAGGCGGATATAACCGAATAATTTTTAATGTCACATCCCTTCAAGACTGCCTATGCTGATGCTGAGTGACTGTCCTCTTATGTTCACTGACTATCCTCTTCCTCCTCCTCAATGATCCATGCCACCACACCAGTGCCTAAGGCACAATTTTTCAGCCCCTGTTTAACAGGGGCGTGTACTTACAATTTTTTAAAAAAATGCTTCGCAACACGTGTGACTGCTGTGCTCCAAGTACAGTCTCTGTGAGGGCCGTGTTGCAGTGTTGTGGCACCAGCACCAGTGCCTAAGGCACAATTTTTCAGCCCCTGTTTAACAGGGGCGTGTACTTACAATTTTTTAAAAAAAATGCTTCGCAACACGTGTGACTGCTGTGCTCCAAGTACAGTATCTGTGAGGGCCGGGTTGCAGTGTTGTGGCACCAGCACCAGTGCCTAAGGCACAATTTTTCAGCCCCTGTTTAACAGGGGCGTGTACTTACAATTTTTTAAAAAAAATGCTTCGCAACACGTGTGACTGCTGTGCTCCAAGTACAGTATCTGTGAGGGCCGGGTTGCAGTGTTGTGGCACCAGCACCAGTGCCTAAGGCACAATTTTTCAGCCCCTGTTTAACAGGGGCGTGTACTTACAATTTTTTAAAAAAATGCTTCGCAACACGTGTGACTGCTGTGCTCCAAGTACAGTCTCTGTGAGGGGTTGCAGTGTTGTGGCACCAGCACCAGTGCCTAAGGCACAATTTTTCAGCCCCTGTTTAACAGGGGCGGGTAATTACAAATCTTGATCTAATAGTTCACAGCAGGGCCCATTCCTGCGCCCACCAAGAGTAACTATGAGGGCCTGCAGTCTTGTGGCAACACCGTCCACCACCACCGCCAAAGGCCCAATTTTTCTGCCCTGTTCATCAGGTGCTTGCAATTACAAATCTTGATCTAATAACTCACAGCAGGGCCCATTCCTGCGCCCACCAAGAGTAACTATGAGGGCCTACAGTCTTGTGGCAACACCGTCCACCACCACCGCCAAAGGCCCAATTTTTCTGCCCTGTTCATCAGGTGCTTGCAATTACAAATCTTGATCTAATAACTCACAGCAGGGCCCATTCCTGCGCCCACCAAGAGTAACTGTGAGAGCTTACAGTCTTGTGGCAAAACCGTCCACCACCACCACCACCACCCCCAATTTTTCTGCCCTGTTCAACAGGTGCATGCAATTACAAATCTTGATCTATTAACTCACAGCAGGGCCCATTCCTGTGCCCACCAGTCTTGTGGCTACACCAACATCTAATAGGGCAAATTTCTGCAGAGTATATACGCCAGGCCCCTACTTTCAAACATCCAACTTACAAACGACTCCTACTTGCAAATGGAAAGAGAAAACAGGAAGTGAGAGGAAATCTACCCCTAGGAAGGGAAATTCTATCCTGTTAGATTTAATTTGGGAAAAAGGTATCTCCTCTCTACTGATACTTTATCACCAATCCTTGTTTCAATTAAAACCCCACTTTTCCAAAAACATTTGTCATTGGGACGGAAAGTGAGGTGACATGTTCTGAACAGATGTGCAAAGACAGCAAATGTTACAGGGGTGATAACCCCTCCCTATGTTCTCCAAAAAGCTTAAAAAATAGATTTTTTTGGGATGGAGCTACACTTCATAATGTACCTGTTCAGATTCTACTTAAGATCAAACCTAAAGCCGCAAGTGGTTTTAAATGGCTTCTTTTTTTCCTTTACAAATGTCATTTTGTGCAAGGACAGTTCTAAACACGGGAAACACATGCCACTTCACAGGCATACTTTAGACACCCCCCAGGTACCATATTTAAAGGAAAATTTCACTTTTTTTTTTTCACTTTATGCATCATTAAAATGACTGCTCCCGAAAAAACGTTAGTTTTTAAAAGTTCTTTTTGCATTGATATATGTCCCCTGGGGCAGGACCCGGGTCCCCAAACCTGTTTTATGACATTAACATGCATATTGGCCGTTGTAATTAGCACTTTTGATTTCGAACGTTCGCGTCCATTATAACGTATAGGGTTCGAAAATTCGCGCGAACTTTCGGTCCGTTCGAAGGTTCTGGTTCGAACCGAACCCGGGGTGTTCGGCTCATCCCTACTGAGGACTATGAAAGTTGCACTTGGATACATAACACCAGTGTAGAAGCACCCGATTATTATGAGATCACAGCACAGGAAAGAGGTAGACAATCTACATTTCGACGCAAGAAATCTAGCTAAACCATAGAGCCCTTTTAACATCATAGGAGGGTTTGGCCTTAGTGGGATATTCTCATGGATAAAATACATTGCTATGGTTATTATAATGATCTTGCTTTTTGCCTTGTTCGTGTATGCTTGTTTCAAACTTGTTATTTGCCTAATTTCCCGGGCTACTTGAACTCCTGATCCATCTGCTGCTAATAGAGCTTACCTCAGTTTATATAACAAAAACCAAGATGAGTATGTTACAATTAAACGGGATAAGTCATGTCTATGACTTAAGAGGGGATTGTAATAATATGATTGAACCATCATGATTCCATTTTGTGTGCCCTTGCCATCTTATGTGAAGTCTCTTTTCTGTAGGTTTTTGTTTGTGTATTATTATTATTATTCATGATTTATATAGTGCCAACAGTGTATACAGCACTTTACAATGTAGAGAGGGCAACACAATTACAGTACAATACAGAAGGGACAGGGGGGCCCTGCTCGTAGAGCTTACATTCTAAAGGGAGGGGGTGGAGGTACAAAAGGTAATAGATGCGTGGAATGTTTTAAAGGGGTTGTTAGGTGGCTGTGGGATAGGCTTCCCTGAATAAGCGAGTTTTCAGGGATCTTCTAAATGTGGGCAGGTTAGGGGCTGAACGGATATACCGGGGCAGGGAATTCCAGAGGATGGGAGAGGCTCTAGAGAAGTCCTGAAGATGAGCATGAGAGGGGGTAACAAGGGAGCTAGAGAGCAGGTGGTCCTGTGAGGAGCGGAGGGGACGATTTGGGCAATATCTGCAGATGAGGTTGGTGATGTAGCTGGGGCGATGTTGTGGATGGCCTTGTTTGTTGTGGTTATCATTTTGAATTTCATGCGGTGGGGTAGGAAAAGCCATTGAAGGGATTGGCAGAGAGGAGCTGCAGTCGCAGATTGATTAGTGAGGTCTATTAGTCTAGCAGCAACATTCATAATAGACTGAAGGGGGGGGGGGATAGCCTGCGTAAGGGTAGGCCATTAAGGAAAGAGTTGCAGTAGTTAAGGAGGGAAATAATCAAGGAGTGAATAAGTTGCTTTGTGGTGTCATTAGTCAGGAAGGGTCGAATTCTGGTGATGTTGCAGAGGTTAAGGTGGCAGGATTTAGCCAGTGATTGGATATGGGGGCTGAAGGAGAGGTCAGAATCAAGGATGGCACCCAGCACCCTGGCATGTGTGGAGGGACCAAAGGTTGTGCTGTTGATCTTAATGGTAAAGTCATGGGGGGACCGAGAAGGAGGAAATATTACAAGCTCAGTTTTAGAAAGATTGAGTTTGGGAAAGTGGTGTGACATTCCTACCGAGATGTGATTCAGTAAGTTTGAGATCCGTGAGGAGATTCGTGAGGAGTTGAGGAGTGGACAGATAGAGCTGGGTGTCATCGGCGTAGAGGTGGTATTGGAAGCCATGGGAGGTTATCAACTGGCCAAGGGAAGAGGTATAGAGCGAGAATAGGAGTGGCCCAAGGACAGAGCCTTGGGGTACCCCAACAGAGAGAGGAAGAGGAGTAGAGGAGATGGAGTTGTAAGTGACACTGAGATAGGTAGGAGGAGAACCAGGATAAAGCAGAATCACAGCGGCCAATGGATTGTAGGTTGCTGAGGAGGAGCAGGTGGTCAACTGTGTCAAAGGCAGCAGAGAGGTTTAAGAATAAGAGAATGGAGTAATGGCCATTGGTTTTAGTAGTTAGTAGGTCATTGGTGAGTTTTAGTAGGGCAGTTTCAGTAGAATGTTGTGGATGGAAGCCAGACTGTAGGGGGTTGAGAAGTTGTTGTCCATGAGGTAGCGACTCATTCAGTCATGGACAAGGCGTTCAATGAGCTTGGAGGCAAATGGGAGCAGGGAGATGGGTCTTAGGTTATTCAAACAGGTGGGGTCTAGTGAGGGTTTTTTAAGTATTGGGGTAACCAGTGCATGTTTGAGCAGGGAAGGAAACGTGTCGGAGGAGAGGGAGAGGTTGAAGATGTGGGTTAGGGAGTTTTGCTAACTGTGATCAAGTCTTTATCAAGTATTTATATCCTGTTTAGCCTTAGGCAATCAGCTAAGATATGCGACTAATGACCAGGTGTCTTATCTAACTGTTTATAGAAACACATCAACGTAACAAACTGGTTTAACCCTAGACACGAGGCATTCAACGACCCCCCCCCCCCCAATCTATACTCCATATAAGCTGCATTTATTCTCATTAAAGACAGATACCCTTTGAATTCACATCCTGTTTCACGTGTTTTATGGGGTCTCTCCCGGTACCGGGGGTCACAGTGGTCTGCCGAAATTAACCAAGGGTGGTCGTCCAGAACCAGAACTTCTTTCAATAAACATGCAATAATGCACTGAAATATACTACGGTAAATGTGCACTAACGCACTGCAATATACTGCTTTCAACATGCACTAATGAACTGCAATATATTGCATTAAACGTGCTGTAACGCACAAAAATATACTGTGTTAAGCGTGCACTAACGCACTGAAATATACTGCAGGAAACCTGCCCTGACAAAATAAATAAAAATGAACGGTTGCACTACACTCACACTGCACTCACATTCACACTAACCTGATATTCTAAACTGACAATAGAATCACAATAGCACACTATCTGTCTAGTAGCACCGAACAGAGCCCTGTTTTATCTCTCTTCACGCCAATATCACACTACAAATAGCCCCTGTGGAAAACATTTTTTATAGAGGGGGGGGGGGGGGGGGGGGGGCAATGAGACATGATTGGGCACAGTCATCATTACCTTGTCCAATCATGGCTCTGACAGTGCTCTGTGCCCTGATTGAGCAAATCTTGCATTGCTTCAGCCAATCAGGGCTTCCAATTCACTGTGCGGCGGTGCTGTGCCGAACAAATGGTCGAAAGCCCCGACAATTTGGGTGTTTGTCGAACGGGCGAACAGCCCGAACTCATTCTAGGGCTCTAGTTAGAAACATTGGTTTAGTTTAAATTGGAAAAAGCCATCTTAGAGGTGTTATAATCAATATGCATTCATTTATCAGGGTTGATATTAAGATTAAAAAAGTTTATTCAAAAGCCTACATGGGAATAAAAGTCTACATGGGGATAGTTAGGGACTGATTTACGAAAGCCGTACGTCATCAGTAGAGCCGCGCAGCGAGGCGCAATGCACATTTTCATATTTACGAAACGGGAACAGAGCGCAAATCCCCCATTTACTATAGCGATCTCGGCGCACGGGAGGAGAATGCAATCTGCGCGCCACTATGGACATGGCGCACGGCATCTTCAATTCAATATTAACAGAAGATGGAGGTGCAAATATTTTGGGGTGATGTGGGGTGATGTGAGGAAGTTTAGTAACAACTGCCCAAGTAACAAATATGACCAAAATAGAATGAGAAAGTAACTTTTTCAGAGAAAGCCTGCTGTGCCTGCAAGTACGTTTAGAACTGCGTGAGATCAATGTAAGCACTGCGCATGTGCAAGTGGCTCTTGCGCTTGTTCAAATGCGTTTGTTCACTGCGTGGCCAAATCTTAGTAAATGTCAAGCAACGCAAATGCAATTGTGTGGGTTGAACGGTTCACCTTTATGTATTTTTTTAAGGAGATTTGCACACAGGTCATGTTAGCATGTTACTTTGCCAACATGAGACATGCACCATGTTAAAATTATGTAAAAAGACTCTCACTCCTCTAGCTCCTCCTAAAAGGGCATTTAACATTTCCCCTCTAATGCATATGATTTCCTTGGACTAGCTTTTGCTTTTAAAGGGTAACTCTACACTCCATTCTCCAATTCTCTTGTTTCCCCCCTCTAACACCTTGGATTTCGTATGGGCTAACTTTTTTGCTTTTAAAGGGGAACTCCATACTCCATTCTCCAAAGCTCTTGTCTCCCCTCTTTAACCCCTTGGATTTCCATGGGCTAACTTTTGCTTTTAAAGGGAAACTCCACACTCCACTCCATTCTCAAAAGGCTGTGAGCTGCCTTCACCAATCCAAACCACGTCCTCTTTCTGAGCATACAACAGGGCCAGCTTGGAAAGGGGCGAGAAGAGCGATCTCCCAACCCCCTCCTGAACCATACAAGGCCACATGCACTCACCATAACTGTTTGCTTTTGGGGCATGTTGGGCTCAGCCCAATACCAACCACAAAGCACCTTGTACCCACTAGTTTAAAGAGGCTTTTCACATTCCGTAAAGCCCCCTGTCTGCACCCCCCACAACCCAAGCCTAGGGTTGTGTGGAAGAGGCCCTCCCCCTGAAGATGGGAACAAGGTAGTTGACTTTTAGGGTGCCTGAGCCCCTCCTGCCCCCAAGCATCCTCCCCCTTTCATGGGCTGGCTTTCTGTGTGTTTGGCTAGGGGTTTGTTAGTGTGTGGGAGGAGCACAATATTTTTTTAGTTTGGGGTGGAATTTTTCCCATGGGGGTTCTCATTTTAAGCCTTAACATACCCAAATGGCCTTGTATGTATTGGGGGCAGGCTATTTTTTGTTTTGGGTTAAAATCTTGCAGTTGCAATGTAGATTTGTAAGTTTTCTCTAAAGCTGTACATCTTTGAAGCAACATTTTGGATACATGCTATAGAGGCATTTGTTTCGTTATTAGGGTTGTCCAAATTGGTGACATTGATATATGTCCCTTTGGGTGGGACCTGGGCCCCCATACCCATTTTAAGGCCAATAACTAGAAGATAAGCCTGCCAAGAGAGGACTAGCAAAATTAACAAGTCAGTTCCCATAGACTGCAATGTTATTTATTGTATAACTTTTGCCCATGTTAGGCCCTTCGTTTGCCTCCCTGGACTGGGGGGTGTTTGTCCCATCTGTAATTTTGTAGCATGCTGGATGATGTGCTTCATTTTGGACAGGGGGTGTGGCTTATTTTGTGCTAGCTGCATTTGGGTTGATCTGGGCATGCTCAGGGACTTTTCTTTCAGATTTTTGTGTGTGAACTGCACTTGGATGTTTCTGGGCATGCTCAGAGAGTGTTTTTTGGGTTAGTAATTTAAGGACATCCTTAACAGGTGTACACACTTTGAAGTTCTATGTTTTCTCATTAGCACACAAACCTATGTTATATAACGCTTACAGATAGCATTCTTTACCTTGCCCTGAAAAGAGGCAAGATTGTGTGTGCACGCAGCAACGCCACCACGCAGACTCTGAACAAGGGGCGGGTTACCACTGACCGGCCGGCAGTGTTTTGATATTGTGCTCGCAAATCTCTTACCTATGTAAGTGTTTTTATTCTTTCTATGCTGAATAAACAAACTTTTATCAGTATTATGCTATAGGCGGCCCCCTTCTTTTATATATTTGAGTAAATTAGCTGGATGTTTCTGGGTGGAGCGGACGGTGCAGTGGTTCTTTTCCCTTTTGAGTGATCGTTCCTGGGTGGATCAGTCCTACCAGCCATCGCCTACCTTGAAAGCTGCAGGCTTTACTTACAGTGTCTTATTTATCCAGCCATCTGGTAAGCGTTCAATCTAACAGGTGGTTGGGATCGAACAAACTTTTGCATGTCACAGTGTGATGATACAGGCTAGTCACGGTGGTGTTCTTTTTCTAAATATTGCAAGTCTGTCGGCTACAGAAAACCAGATTTTATGTTCTAAAGAAGATCTCTAACCAGGACTATTGCAGTTACCACTGGACTTTTTCCTTTTTGTGTAACAATTTAACCTTTTGTATACCATTAATTCACTTGTTGGCGCAGCTTTACCCAATTCCCAAGATTGTGTGTGTGGCCGGCGAGAGAGTACATTTGGATGTCATTATAGAGTTTGGAACACATGTATTTTCCCTTTGTATTTTGTGTGTGGCCGGCGAGAGAGTACATTTGGATGTCATTATAGAGTTTTTGAACACATGTATTTTCCCTTTGTATTTTGTTTATGTCTTTGCAAAACAGATGTGTTTTAGAGCAAGTTTTTTGTTTACTTTGGTTTATTGTATTTTTTTGGGTGGGGCCCCGCAATGCATTGCGGCCGGCGCGGCCGACGCAGTGCATTGCTGGCTGATGATTGGCCAAGCATGCACTGTGACCCCGCATGCTTGGCCAATCACAGCCCCGGAAAATCGAAGAGCCATAATTGGCTACAGGCAGGACGCCTGTAGCCAATTACAGCTCAGGGGCTGTAGTACACGCCCCCCCCCTATAAAACGCCGCCACGCCGTCTGCGCCGGTCACATGCTGTTCCGGCGCAGATTGAGCAGGCAGATTCTGTGACACTCTGCTGCATTGAGATAGTTAGATAGATTCACTTACAGAGATTGAGTTAGATAGATTCAGTTACAAAGATTGATTGACAAAGAGGGGCTTGTAGTGTGCTCGTGGCAGGCAGGCAGAGCTCCTATATTTTGTTACCAGAAGCACCTATAGGACTTGTAGTGTGTTCGTGGCAGGCAGGCAGAGCTCCTATATTTTGTTACCAGAAGCACC
Organism: Lithobates sylvaticus; assembly: GCA_028564925.1. Taxonomy (NCBI): domain Eukaryota; kingdom Metazoa; phylum Chordata; class Amphibia; order Anura; family Ranidae; genus Lithobates; species Lithobates sylvaticus. Next base: position 18,937,142 of record CM053026.1, on the reverse strand, counting down.
TATAGGACTTGTAGTGTGTTAGTGGCAGGCAGGCAGAGCTCCTATATTTTGTTACCAGAAGCACCTATAGGACTTGTAGTGTGTTCGTGGCAGGCAGGCAGAGCTCCTATATTTTGTTACCAGAAGCACCTATAGGACTTGTAGTGTGTTAGTGGCAGGCAGGCAGAGCTCCTATATTTTGTTACCAGAAGCACCTATAGGACTTGTAGTGTGTTCGTGGCAGGCAGGCAGAGCTCCTATATTTTGTTACCAGAAGCACCTATAGGACTTGTAGTGTGTTAGTGGCAGGCAGGCAGAGCTCCTATATTTTGTTACCAGAAGCACCTATAGGACTTGTAGTGTGTTAGTGGCAGGCAGGCAGAGCTCCTATATTTTGTTACCAGAAGCACCTATAGGACTTGTAGTGTGTTAGTGGCAGGCAGGCAGAGCTCCTATATTTTGTTACCAGAAGCACCTATAGGACTTGTAGTGTGTTCGTGGCAGGCAGGCAGAGCTCCTATATTTTGTTCCCAGAAGCACCTATAGGACTTGAAGTGTGTTAGTCCCATTACACACACAGAGCTATATTTTCTTCCCAGAAGCACCTATAGGACTTGAAGTGTGTTAGTCCCATTACACACACAGAGCTATATTTTTCTTCCCAGAAGCACCTATAGGACTTGAAGTGTGTTAGTCCCATTACACACACAGAGCTATATTTTGTTCCCAGAAGCACCTATAGGACTTGAAGTGTGTTAGTCCCATTACACACACAGAGCTATATTTTCTTCCCAGAAGCACCTATAGGACTTGAAGTGTGTTAGTCCCATTACACACACAGAGCTATATTTTGTTCCCAGAAGCACCTATAGGACTTGAAGTGTGTTAGTCCCATTACACACAAAGAGCTATATTTTGTTCCCAGAAGCACCTATAGGACTTGAAGTGTGTTAGTCCCATTACACACACAGAGCTATATTTTGTTCCCAGAAGCACCTATAGGACTTGAAGTGTGTTAGTCCCATTACACACAAAGAGCTATATTTTGTTCCCAGAAGCAACCTATAGGACTTGAAGTGTGTTAGTCCCATTACACACAAAGAGCTATACTTTGTTCCCAGAAGCACCTATAGGACTTGAAGTGTGTTAGTCCCATTACACACACAGAGCTATATTTTTGTTCCCAGAAGCACCTATAGGACTTGAAGTGTGTTAGTCCCATTACACACACAGAGCTATATTTTGTTCCCAGAAGCACCTATAGGACTTGAAGTGTGTTAGTCCCATTACACACAAAGAGCTATACTTTGTTCCCAGAAGCACCTATAGGACTTGAAGTGTGTTAGTCCCATTACACACACAGAGCTATATTTTCTTCCCAGAAGCACCTATAGGACTTGAAGTGTGTTAGTCCCATTACACACAAAGAGCTATACTTTGTTCCCAGAAGCACCTATAGGACTTGAAGTGTGTTAGTCTCATTACACACACAGAGCTATATTTTGTTCCCAGAAGCACCTATAGGACTTGAAGTGTGTTAGTCCCATTACACACAAAGAGCTATATTTTGTTCCCAGAAGCACCTATAGGACTTGAAGTGTGTTAGTCCCATTACACACACAGAGCTATATTTTGTTCCCAGAAGCACCTATAGGACTTGAAGTGTGTTAGTCCCATTACACACAAAGAGCTATATTTTGTTCCCAGAAGCACCTATAGGACTTGAAGTGTGTTAGTCCCATTACACACACAGAGCTATATTTTGTTCCCAGAAGCACCTATAGGACTTGAAGTGTGTTAGTCCCATTACACACACAGAGCTATATTTTGTTCCCAGAAGCACCTATAGGACTTGAAGTGTGTTAGTCCCATTACACACACAGAGCTATATTTTGTTCCCAGAAGCACCTATAGGACTTGAAGTGTGTTAGTCCCATTACACACAAAGAGCTATATTTTGTTCCCAGAAGCACCTATAGGACTTGAAGTGTGTTAGTCCCATTACACACACAGAGCTATATTTTGTTCCCAGAAGCACCTATAGGACTTGAAGTGTGTTAGTCCCATTACACACACAGAGCTATATTTTGTTCCCAGAAGCACCTATAGGACTTGAAGTGTGTTAGTCCCATTACACACACAGAGCTATATTTTGTTCCCAGAAGCACCTATAGGACTTGAAGTGTGTTAGTCCCATTACACACAAAGAGCTATACTTTGTTCCCAGAAGCACCTATAGGACTTGAAGTGTGTTAGTCCCATTACACACACAGAGCTATATTTTGTTCCCAGAAGCACCTATAGGACTTGAAGTGTGTTAGTCCCATTACACACAAAGAGCTATATTTTGTTCCCAGAAGCACCTATAGGACTTGAAGTGTGTTAGTCCCATTACACACACAGAGCTATATTTTGTTCCCAGAAGCACCTATAGGACTTGAAGTGTGTTAGTCCCATTACACACACAGAGCTATATTTTGTTCCCAGAAGCACCTATAGGACTTGAAGTGTGTTAGTCCCATTACACACAAAGAGCTATATTTTGTTCCCAGAAGCACCTATAGGACTTGAAGTGTGTTAGTCCCATTACACACACAGAGCTATATTTTGTTCCCAGAAGCACCTATAGGACTTGAAGTGTGTTAGTCCCATTACACACACAGAGCTATATTTTGTTCCCAGAAGCACCTATAGGACTTGAAGTGTGTTAGTCCCATTACACACACAGAGCTATATTTTGTTCCCAGAAGCACCTATAGGACTTGAAGTGTGTTAGTCCCATTACACACACAGAGCTATATTTTGTTCCCAGAAGCACCTATAGGACTTGAAGTGTGTTAGTCCCATTACACACACAGAGCTATATTTTGTTCCCAGAAGCACCTATAGGACTTGAAGTGTGTTAGTCCCATCACACAGAGCTCCTCTATTTTCTTTGCATAAGCACCCACAGGACTTCTAGTGTGTTAGTGGCACCACACAGAGCTCCTCTATTTTCTTTGCAGAAGCACCCACAGGACTTCTAGTGTGTTAGTGGCATCACACAGAGCTCCTCTATTTTCTTTGCAGAGGCACCCATAGGACTTCTAGTGTGTTAGTGGCATCACACAGAGCTCCTATATATTCTTCTCAGCAGCACCCACAGGACTTCTAGTGTGTTAGTGGCATCACACAGAGCTCCTCTATTTTCTTTGCAGAAGCACCCATAGGACTTCTAGTGTGTTAGTGGCATCACACAGAGCTCCTATATATTCTTTGCATAAGCACCCACAGGACTTCTAGTGTGTTAGTGGCACCACACAGAGCTCCTCTATTTTCTTTGCAGAAGCACCCACAGGACTTCTAGTGTGTTAGTGGCATCACACAGAGCTCCTCTATTTTCTTTGCAGAAGCACCCATAGGACTTCTAGTGTGTTAGTGGCATCACACAGAGCTCCTATATATTCTTTGCATAAGCACCCACAGGACTTCTAGTGTGTTAGTGGCACCACACAGAGCTCCTCTATTTTCTTTGCAGAAGCACCCACAGGACTTCTAGTGTGTTAGTGGCACCACACAGAGCTCCTCTATTTTCTTTGCAGAAGCACCCACAGGACTTCTAGTGTGTTAGTGGCATCACACAGAGCTCCTCTATTTTCTTTGCAGAGGCACCCATAGGACTTCTAGTGTGTTAGTGGCATCACACAGAGCTCCTATATATTCTTCTCAGCAGCACCACAGGACTTCTAGTGTGTTAGTGGCATCACACAGAGCTCCTCTATTTTCTTTGCAGAAGCACCCATAGGACTTCTAGTGTGTTAGTGGCATCACACAGAGCTCCTATATATTCTTTGCATAAGCACCCACAGGACTTCTAGTGTGTTAGTGGCACCACACAGAGCTCCTCTATTTTCTTTGCAGAAGCACCCACAGGACTTCTAGTGTGTTAGTGGCACCACACAGAGCTCCTCTATTTTCTTTGCAGAAGCACCCACAGGACTTCTAGTGTGTTAGTGGCATCACACAGAGCTCCTCTATTTTCTTTGCAGAGGCACCCATAGGACTTCTAGTGTGTTAGTGGCATCACACAGAGCTCCTATATATTCTTCTCAGCAGCACCCACAGGACTTCTAGTGTGTTAGTGGCATCACACAGAGCTCCTCTATTTTCTTTGCAGAAGCACCCATAGGACTTCTAGTGTGTTAGTGGCATCACACAGAGCTCCTATATATTCTTTGCATAAGCACCCACAGGACTTCTAGTGTGTTAGTGGCACCACACAGAGCTCCTCTATTTTCTTTGCAGAAGCACCCACAGGACTTCTAGTGTGTTAGTGGCATCACACAGAGCTCCTCTATTTTCTTTGCAGAAGCACCCATAGGACTTCTAGTGTGTTAGTGGCATCACACAGAGCTCCTATATATTCTTTGCATAAGCACCCACAGGACTTCTAGTGTGTTAGTGGCACCACACAGAGCTCCTCTATTTTCTTTGCAGAAGCACCCACAGGACTTCTAGTGTGTTAGTGGCATCACACAGAGCTCCTCTATTTTCTTTGCAGAAGCACCCATAGGACTTCTAGTGTGTTAGTGGCATCACACAGAGCTCCTCTATTTTCTTTGCATAAGCACCCACAGGACTTCTAGTGTGTTAGTGGCATCACACAGAGCTCCTCTATTTTCTTTGCAGAAGCACCCATAGGACTTCTAGTGTGTTTAGTGGCATCACACAGAGCTCCTATATTTTCTTCTCAGCAGCACCCACAGGACTACCGACTACAATGGCTGGAAGACCGCCAAGGGGAGGCAGAGCGTGCAGAGCCAAGAACACAGGGCAGGCAGGCTCTGTTTCTAGTGGACGTGGCCGTGGACGTGGACGTGGTCGTGCATCGTCATCAGCACGTGGCCATGGGACACGCGCGTCTTTGTTTTCGGCAGCTGGACATGGGGAGCCGCATCATGCTGAAGGCTTGGTAGAATGGATGACCAAGCCCTCCTCATCCTCCTCATCCTCTCTCACCCAGGCTCAGGGTACTGACAGAGCATCATCAGCCACCCCTTCCCTAGACCCACCATGTCCTCCTGAGGAGTTCCCCCGAACTCTTTGAGCACAGTGTTGGGTACATGCTCCAGGAGGATGCCCAACGATTCGAAGGACTCGGATGACGATACCCAGCTTGAGGAATCTGGCAGTACAGTTCCACCAGCTGCAGCTTACTGCCAGGTTTGCTCTAGTGGTGAAGAGGGAGGGGATGATGAGGTCACTGACTCCACGTGGGTGCCTCAAGGGAGAGAGGATGAGGAGGAGGACGAGGAGGAGGAGGATGCGGCGTCACATGTCCAACGAGGCAGGATGCCCCCTGGAGGCCAGGTAGAGGCCAGCACAGCAACTGTACAACACCGCAGAGCTCCGCCTGTGCAGGGCGCTGCCTCTGCACGTTATCAGAAAAGTTCTTTGGTGTGGGCCTTTTTTGAGACGAGTGCAGCAGATCGCACCACTGCTATTTGCAATATTTGTCTCAAGCGTATCTCGCGTGGCCAAAACATCAGCCCGCTTGGGCACCACAAGCATGACCAGACATATGGCGACCTGCCATGCAGCTCGTTGGCAGGCACACATAAAAGACCCACACCAAAGAACTAAGCGGACCTCTCCTTGCTCCTCCTCAGCTGGGATCTCCATCCCCACTACACCTTCAGTCCTCTCTGAAAGCTGCTCTGAGAGGACTGAAGGTGTAGAATTCGGTGTGTCACAACCAAGTACTTGCAGTACACCGACGTCCGAATGCAGCAGGCAAATTTCCCTGCCCCAGCTGCTGGACCGTAGAAAGAAGTACACTCCCAGCCATCCACATGCCCAGCGGTTGAATGCTAGCCTTGCTAAATTGCTAGCACTTCAACTGCTGCCTTTTCAGTTGGTAGACTCGGCCCCCTTCCGTGAGTTTGTTCAATGTGCGGTTCCTCAGTGGCAGGTTCCCAAACGCCACTTTTTCTCGCGGAAGGCGATTCCGTCTCTCTACCGGCATGTGGAGGGCAATGTCCATGCCTCGCTGGACAGGGCGGTCAGCGGTAAGGTGCATATTACCGCTGACTCATGGTCCAGCAGGCATGGACAGGGACGGTACCTTTCTTTCACGGCCCATTGGGTCACTCTATTGGCAGCTGGGAGGGATGCAGGACAAGGTGCAGTAGTGTTGAGGTTGTTCCGCCACCACGCCTCCAAAACGCGGACTACTGCTACTGGTTGTGACACACCTCTCTCCTCCACCCCCTCCTCTTCTTCTTCCTCCAGTGCTCTGTCCTTGGAACCAGCGGTGCTCCGTAGGCGTACAAGGGGCTACGCAAGTACGCAGGCAAAAAGATGCCATGCCGTGCTTGCGCTGGTGTGTTTGGGGGACAGGAGCCACACTGGGCCAGAGGTTCTGGCAGCTCTGCAGGGGCAGGCCGAGAGGTGGTTGACGCCACGTCAGCTTAAGCCAGGAATGGTCGTTTCTGACAATGGCACCAACCTCCTCTCCGCCCTGCGACAGGGGCAGCTCACCCATGTGCCCTGCATGGCTCACGTCCTCAACCTGGTGGTGCAGCGGTTCTTGGGCAGGTTCCCAGGCTTACAGGATGTCCTGAGGCAGGCAGGAAAGTCTGTGTGCATTTCCGCCGATCTTTATAATGCCAGTGCTCGGCTGACTGAGCTGCAAAAGGAGCTGAACCTGCCCAAGAACCGCCTAATATCTGACATGCCCACCAGTGGAACTCAACGTTGGCCATGCTGCAGCGACTGCACACGCAGCAGAGGGCCATCAATGAGTACCTTTGCGACTACGGCACCAGGACAGGGTCAGGGGAGCTTGGTTTTTTTTCCCCCACGTCAGTGGAGCATGATCAGGGATGCATGCACTGTCCTCTCACCATTTGAGGAGGCCACGAGGATGGTGAGCAGTGACAGTGCATGCATCAGTGACACTGTCCCTCTTGTCCACCTGTTGGAGCATACGCTGCGTGGGATCATGGACAGGGCACTTGAGGCAGAACAGAGGCAGGAAGAGGAGGACTTCCTTGCCTCTCAAGGCCCCCTTTATCCGGACAGTGTTCCTTCTGTCCCACCCATCACACAGGAAGAGGATGAGGAGGAGGAGGAGGAGGAGGAGGAGGAGGATTGTGTGAGCATGGAGGTGGAGCCTGGCACTCAGCATCAGCAGCAGCAGTCTTTTAGGGATGATGTACAGTCCCAACAAGCCAGTGGACTTGTACGTGGCTGGGAGGAGGTGGCTGGCGATCATGTCATCCTCAGTGACCCAGAAGACTCCGGACCGAATGCCTCAGCTAACCTACGCTGCATGGCCTCCCTGATCCTGCAAAGCCTGCGGAAGGATCCTCGTGTTCTTCGGATCAAGGAGAGGGACCATTACTGGCTGGCCACTCTCCTTGATCCGCGGTACAAGGGTAAGGTTGCGGACCTTATCTTGCCGTCGCAGAGGGAGCAGAGGATGAGACATCTCAGGGAGGCCTTGCAGAAAGGTCTGTGCAACGCGTTCCCAGAAACTGGGAGGCTACAAACTCCTGGTCCTGGGCGACGAGTTGCTGAGGCTTCGGTCAGTGGCAGAAGGAGCGGTGGGGAAGGTGGACGTCTGACCGATGCGTTCAGACAATTTTTTAGTCCGCAGCCCCAAGGTATGATCGGTTCCAGCAACCATCGCCAGCGTCTGATATACATGGTGCAGGAATACCTTGGGGCAAGGTCAGACTTGGACACCTTTCCCACCGAAAATCCTCTGGCTTACTGGGTCCTGAGGATGGATCACTGGCCAGAGCTTGCACAGTATGCAATTGAGCTACTGGCCTGTCCTGCCTCCAGCGTTCTTTCCGAACGCACATTCAGTGCTGCTGGAGGATTTGTGACTGATCATAGGGTGCGCCTGTCCACCGCCTCGGTTGATCGACTGACCTTCATCAAAATGAATCAGTCTTGGATCACCACCAGCTACCAGGCACCTGAGGCGGATATAACCGAATAATTTTTAATGTCACATCCCTTCAAGACTGCCTATGCTGATGCTGAGTGACTGTCCTCTTATGTTCACTGACTATCCTCTTCCTCCTCCTCAATGATCATGCCACCACACCAGTGCCTAAGGCACAATTTTTCAGCCCCTGTTTAACAGGGGCGTGTACTTACAATTTTTAAAAAAAAATGCTTCGCAACACGTGTGACTGCTGTGCTCCAAGTACAGTCTCTGTGAGGGCCGTGTTGCAGTGTTGTGGCACCAGCACCAGTGCCTAAGGCACAATTTTTCAGCCCCTGTTTAACAGGGGCGTGTACTTACAATTTTTTTAAAAAATGCTTCGCAACACGTGTGACTGCTGTGCTCCAAGTACAGTCTCTGTGAGGGCCGTGTTGCAGTGTTGTGGCACCAGTGCCTAAGGCACAATTTTTTCAGCCCCTGTTTAACAGGGGCGTGTACTTACAATTTTTTTAAAAAAATGCTTCGCAACACGTGTGACTGCTGTGCTCCAAGTACAGTCTCTGTGAGGGCCGTGTTGCAGTGTTTGTGGCACCAGTGCCTAAGGCACAATTTTTCAGCCCCTGTTTAACAGGGGCGTGTACTTACAATTTTTTTAAAAAATGCTTCGCAAACACGTGTGACTGCTGTGCTCCAAGTACAGTATCTGTGAGGGCCGGGTTGCAGTGTTGTGGCACCAGCACCAGTGCCTAAGGCACAATTTTTCAGCCCCTGTTTAACAGGGGCGGGTAATTACAAATCTTGATCTAATAGTTCACAGCAGGGCCCATTCCTGCGCCCACCAAGAGTAACTATGAGGGCCTGCAGTCTTGTGGCAACACCGTCCACCACCACCGCCAAAGGCCCAATTTTTCTGCCCTGTTCATCAGGTGCTTGCAATTACAAATCTTGATCTAATAACTCACAGCAGGGCCCATTCCTGCGCCCACCAAGAGTAACTATGAGGGCCTACAGTCTTGTGGCAACACCGTCCCAACACCGTCCACCCACCACCGCCAAAGGCCCAATTTTTCTGCCCTGTTCAACAGGTGCATGCAATTACAAATCTTGATCTATTAACTCACAGCAGGGCCCATTCCTGTGCCCACCAGTCTTGTGGCTACACCAACATCTAATAGGGCTCATCCCTAGTGGGGGGTATTTTCCCCTGAAATATTTTTGATGTTGTCAATGTGTGTCATTTGTAGTTTGTTTAACTTTGATTTAATTGTCTGTGCTGCATTATTTTTCAAAATCTTCCTCAAGATGTTGTGACTAATGTTTAAATCTTTAATATGTAATGTAATAAATCTTTAAATGTCCATTTGTGGGCGCAGTCCTTTTAACTCCTGTTAGTTTCCTATGCAAAATGGTCAGACCTCAAAACCATATTCTTTTAGTATGTCAAATTAACATAGATGTGTTTTTTGCTTTCCTTGCTCTTTTCCAAGTCCTGTTTTGTTGACCAATAAAATTTGTAGCAGATTTTTATGTTTTATGTGTTTTGGTAATTTTAATGCAACTGATTTCACAGCTGCAGCTTAACTAGGCTGATTGGCATGGCAAAACAAAAAAAGGTGTGATTTGTCTAAAAGCTAATTTCCTGATGCCATCATGGTAGCAAATGCATGGATTGTGCGTATGCTGCCATGGATAGTCACCAGGAAAAGACAATTACAGAGCAGCGGTAAGTATTCAACTTTCCATTTTAGAGCAGTGGTTCTCAGGCTCAGTCCTCAAGTACCCCCGACAGGACATATTTGGGGAATTTATCTTAGCTAAAATAGCTGTCCAAAATACCAAGCCATTGACTGTGATTTAAAGCACCTGGGCAAGATGAAGGAAAACCTGCAAACATGGCCTGTTGGGGGTACTTGAGGACAGGGTTAAGAAACACTGATTTAGAGCACTGAGCTAAAGATGAGATCAAGACAATCCTATTGTAATTGTGGGCATTTGAGGGAAACCAAGTGAGTGTTAGAACCCTTGCTTGTCTTTTTTAGGTTGGGCTTTGTGTCCCTTTTCTGAAAATTGGCTTCACTTCCTGTCACATAGCCAAACAGGAAGTGAGGGTAGAACCCTACCAATGTCTTTCCTTGGGGACACACAGGTCAATATAACTAGTGTCTCCATTAGGCAAATTACACTCTAGCACTTTGTTGTGTACACCCAAAAATATTAGGTATTTTGAGGTTTATTAAAGGCAAAACAAGTGTACTCACTGTAAATCTGAGGGAAAGCGCTGGTGATTTTTATCATCCAATCATGTAGAAGCAAAAATGCAGTTTTTTTTATTTTCCTTGCATGTAGTGAAAAATGGATTTGCCTTTAGTAAATAAACCCCAAAGTCCAAGATACCTACTGTGACGGATCTCGGATGCCTCTGTTGAGCATCTCCGCCAGACCTGTGTCTCCTGTCCTCCAAACGCATCCGCAGCCTGCAGATTCGCCATAACCAGCCCTTAACCCCTCAATCACGAGACAAGCCACACAGGTGTTGAGGGTTAAACATCCAGAGCATAAACTGTTTATTAAGTTTCAAACATACACTTTTAAACACAGTTAGGGACACTCCCCTTAGCCTTGTCATAGAGGGGGTAGGGGGTAAGGAAGAACCAATGGAAACTCAACACTTGTATATCCAAACAACTACAGTTGAAACACGTGAAGGGATTATGATAAGCAGGCAGCCCCTCCTTACACATCCCCTGCTGGGATGTGTCTCCAGTCCAGACCTTTTGTCTACATGCCATGACCCAACACAATTAAACACAGCAACAAGAGGGGGGTGGGGGAGAAGGGATGCAGCCTTACATTACATTATCTCAATGCCACTTTGTCCTCAAGTCTCTCCCAAGTCCATTCTGGGCCATAGTCTGTGGGTAGGAGGCCAGCCCACAGCCCCTTCCAAAACACACAGTGACAGTGGGTTCTGTCACACCTACTAATTTGGCATGTACAGAGCAAAATGCTAGAGTGCAATTTACCTAATGGGGAAACTATTTAGATTGACCTGTGTGCCCCCAAGGAAATACATTGGTAGGGTTTTACCCTCACTTCCTGTTTGAATATGTGACAGAAAGTGAATAAATTTGAAGGAGAAAGTGGCAAAATTTGGGAGATGTCTTCACCTTATCAGGGGTGCAAAAACTGACAAGACGTCTAATCCATCTGCACTCCCCAAGCAAAGACAAGAAAGGATTTCATTTAGCTTAACTTTGCAAAGACACATTCCTAAGTTTAACTGTGATGCATGTCAATGGCCCATTTAGATCTTTTTTAATAGAAAACACCAGTTGCCTTTCACTAGAAACATTTGTTAGTCCAGTCCTGGAAATCTGCATCTGCTTTACTATTAATTTCCCTAAAAATTGGGTTCCTGCAGCTAGATGTGCGACTGCTGGCATTGTGAGATGCGCAACTGCTATGTGCACAGAGGTATGTACCGTGGGGCATCTCTGGTTCCAGGAAGTGGTGGCCAGCACACAGGATTGACATCAGGTGCCTCCAGGAAGTTGCTTGTACTGCTGCTAATTTCTTCCCACCACCATGCCCCGCTCACTGTGCTCTGAGGAAGTCATGGTCCTTATTTGCAAATTAAGATTTTTTTTTTAACAAAGGGTGGTGTTTGTGTTGGACCCTAACACACATTCATACATATTAGGGCCAATTTAGACAGGATCTGATTTACCTACCAGCATGTTTTTAGAGTGTGGGAGGAAACCAGAGTACCTAAAGGAAACCCACAGAGGCACAGTGAGAACATGCAAACTCCAGGCAGATGGTGTCGTGGGCGGGATTCAAACCAGCAACCCTTTTTGCCACTAGGTGAAAGTGCTAACCACTACACCACTGTGCTGCCCAAATATATTTCTATAGATGAAGGTTGTTATGTCCAACAGCAGAGAGAAGTTGGGTAGATGACACACTCCCAATTCTGGAGGCATTATAATGGTCTAGCACAGGGGTCTTCAAACTACGGCCCTCCGGTTGTTCAGGAACTAAAATTACCATCATGCTTAGTCATGTCTGTGAATGTCAGAGTTTTACAATGCCTCATAGGATGCGTGATTCTGCAACAGTTGGAGAGCCGTAGTTTGAAGATTCCTGATCACTCTAGCATGTCTTGAAAAAAGGTGGTTTCTCATATGCCTTGTATAATGCCCAAGAAATATTGTTAGGAAAATACAAGTGGGTCATGGCACATCTACATTACAAATTTGGCACTTAAGATGGTCATGCACTATGCAATCTGATTGGCCAATCTCTGTACAACTTGATATTTCGGCAAAATAGCTAATAGGAAGACACACTTGCACAATTAATTCAAATTATAGGAAATCAAACAGGCTCTTGCGCTAAATCTACACTTTTTTAAGATCTAACTGATTGCAGTGTATGGTCACCTTTAAAGATCAAGATCTGAAAATATTAATTTATTGGGTTTAGAAACACTTCTCTGTTCTTTGTAATGTATTGAAAGATTTGGGTAAAAATAGAAAATAAAAACACATTTCATAGATATATTAGAAGTAATAGTAATGAGATTAGCATCAAAAGCGTTAATTAACTGAGAACACCTACTAATTGCCTAACAAGACACATCCAATGAGATGAAATTAACCAATTGTATTGGGTGTGCGCTATTATCAATGAGAAAACAGCAGTTACCCTAGCACCAGTTGCCGTTTACACACTTATTATCATTTTGCGTTTCAAAGTGCGCCGGTTCGCATGTTTGGTTAATGACTTTTCCAGCGCACCAATTAGGGTATGAACTGCCGCAACGCATTCTTCTTAAAAAATCAGCCCCTTAGTTCTTTATTATTTTCAAACATTTTCCTGCTGAATGTAATGAATTTTCTTTTGTTATTATAGATGACCTGAATTGTAGAAGCTGTATAAAAAAAAAGGGCGTAATATCTTCATTCATTCACGAAAAAAAGTAAAGTAAATAAACACACACACTTACATTTTCATTTCCTTTATTAAGAAAAAAGTCCCACAAAGCAAAGGCATCGTCAATCACATTTCCCAGTGATGTAGATCCTCGTTAAATATGATGACCAACACTCACCGATCTGCCTAAAGAAAAAAACACACTGACAGCCAACATATGTGAAAATAAAATTATAATCCTCTTACATTTTGTTTCTTCAGATCAGCCATCGAGTCACCGACCTTCTCCTAAGTGACAGAGAACATTTCCCAAACTTTTACCGCACTGTTCCAAGCAACTGGGTTTGGTATGAGGCGGCCATAGCATTCCTAAAAGTGTTTGCCTGGAATTGGGTTGGAATAATTACATCCAGTGATGGAACCGGAGAAACAGAATTGCGGGAGCTGAGAAAAGAGATGACCAGACATGGGATCTGTATAGAATTTATTGTTTACCTGACCAGCAATGTGGAAATTAACAGAAGGAGGGTGAGGGTTATCGAGAAGTCAACTACCAATGTTGTCATACTATGTGGCCATTTTATATATGAATATATCTTGTTTTCTAAAGAATCGAAAGTTCTCAGACAAAATATGACATTAATTGTCAGTCAGTCATGGAATGTACTTGGATATCTAGAGAGCAGCCTGAAAGAAACATTTAACTGCAGCATTGTAGGGATGTTTCCTCTGTACTACATTCCTGGATTTGATGATTTTATGTGTAAAGTACATCCATCCAAACGGCCAGATGATCCATTGCTGGAAGATATTTGGATAAGTAAGTTTAATTGTCTTTCTTCAAATATATATAAAAATCATGTATTGCTACAAGGTGTTGTCTCTAACATCACCTGCACCGGGCCAGAATCATTGGGATATCGCTTTACCAGGAGGAATGATGGAAAATTTTATTTCATCTACATTGCGGTATACGCTCTGGCTCACGCTTTGAACAATATGAAACTAAGAAGAAATAAATCTGGAAATTATGGAATAAGGAAAAAAGTAAATGTATTTCTTTATCTGTTTCACTAGATGTTGTGTCTATAATGTACACTATATTGCCAAAAGTATTAGGACACCTGCCTTTAGGCTGGGTCCACATCTTTGTCCGGCGTGTCCCCATTCACCATTTCAGGTCTGATTTTGGTCCAAATCTTTGTCTGAATTTGGACCTGAAACGGAACAGAAGATGCACAGGACTCCTGTGCAATTTGCTCCACAGCCGTCCCAGAGCTGTGTGGACCGGCTCCATTGAGATAAATATTCAATATTACATCAGCTAATCACTGAATACCATATCATTAAAGTGCAATAGTGCAAAAAAAGTGCAAACATGATCCATAAAAAAAGTCTCATAACCTATAACTGTATTGTACAAAGATTCCTGCAATTAAAACGTTCTTATTTACAGTGCCTTGAAAAAGTATTTATACCCCTTAGAAATGTACCCATTTTGTCATGTTACAACCAAAAACATAAATGTATTTTATTGGGATTTGGCACATGAAGTGGCACATGAAGTGGAACTAAAATGACAAATGGTTTTCAAAATTTTTTACAAATATCTGAAAAGTGTGGGGTACCTTTACTCTGATACCCCTAACTAAAATCTAGTGGAACCAGTTGCCTTCAGAAGTCACCTAATTATTAAATAGAGTCCACCTGTGTGTAATTTAATTCCAGTATAAATACAGGTGTTCTGCAAAGTTCTCAGAGGTTTGTTAGAGAACCTTAGTGAACAAACATCATCGCGAAGGCCAAGTAACACACCAGACAGGTCAGGGATAAAGTTGTAGAGAAATTTAAAGCAGGGTTAGGTCATAAAAAATATCCCAAACTTTAAACATCTCACAGAGCTCTGTTCAATCCATCATCCAAAAATGGAAAGAGTATGGCACAACTTCAAACCTACCAAGACATGGCCGTCCACCTAAACTGACCAGCCAGACAAGGAGAGCATTCATCAGAGAAGCAGCCAAGAGGTCCATGGTAACTCTGGAGGAGCTGCAGAGATCCACAACTCAGGTGGGAGAATCTGCAAAACAGCGGCGACTTGCAAAACGACTTCTGTATAGAAGTCAATGCAAGTCGCTTCAAGTTGCCCCCAAAGTAGTATAGGAACCTTTTTCTAAGTCGGAGCGACTTGAGTCTCTCCAATTAGAACGGTTCCATTGTACAGAACGGAATGCGACTTGTCAGGCGGCTAAGTCGCCTGACAATTCGCCCCAGTGTGAACCGAGTCTTATGGAAGAGTGGCAAGAAGAAAGCTATTGTTGAAAGAAAGCCATAAGAAGTCCCATTTGCAGTTTGCAAGAAGACATGTGGGGGACACAGCAAACATGTGGAAGAAGGTGTTCTGGTCTGATGAGACCAAAATTAAACTTTTGGCCTAAATGCAAAATTCTATGTGTGGTGGAAAACTAACACTGCACATCACCCTGAACACACCACCGTGAAACATGGCGGTGGCAGCATCATGTTGTGGGGATGCTTTTATTCAGCAGAGACAGGGAAGCTGGTCAGAGTTGATGGGAAGATGGATGGAACCAAATACAGGGCACTCTTAGAAGAAAACCTGTTAGACTCTGCAAAAGACTTGAGACTGGGGAGGGGTTTAATCTTCCAGCAGGACAACCACCCTAAACATACAGCCAAAGCTACAATGGAATGGTTTAGATCAAAGCATATTCATGTATTAGAATGGCCCAGTCAAAGCCCAGACCTAAATCCAATTGAATATCTGTGGCAAGACTTGAAAATTGCTGTTCACAGACGCTCTCCATCCAATCTGAGAGATCTTGAGCTATTTTGCAAAGAAGAACGAGCAGAAATGTCACTCTCTAGATGTGCAAAGCTGGTAGAGACATCCCCAAAAAGACTTGCAGCTGTATTTGCAGTGAAAGGTGATTCTACAAAGTATTGACTCGGGGGGGGGGGGGGGGCTGAATACAAGTACACGCCACACTTTTCACATATTTATTTGTAAAAGAATTTGAAAACCATCTATAATTTTCCTTCCACTTCACAATTATGTACCGCTTTGTGTTGGTCTATCACATAAAATCCCAATAAAATACATTCACATTTTTGGGTGTAACATGGCAAAATGTGGACAATTTCAAGGGGTGTGAATACTTTTTTTAAGGCCCTGTATAGCGTATAGTGTATATGTGAATCCGTGCTAATATAGAAATAAATTGTGTAAAGTCCCATAGAGCAATAACGTGTGATCAGGAAAAGTCCAAACAACCAATCGGTTTATAATTCGTAATTCATTCTGGATAGGGTCATAATCTGAATAATCACCACAACGTGCTCCACTGCAAACATAGAGGATTCACCTCTTACCAGAGAGTCTGACCCTTACAGGCCAGAAATATCCCTTTGACAAGCAAGCCCCCTCAGACATAGAATGACACTTCATTGGCAGATCCAGGAACTAACAAGGACGATCTCTCCACATCTCCTCAAGCCAACACCATGTATTCACTCCTCAGTTCAGTAAATGAAACATAGGGAAAGGAAGGGAAATCTAATTGCGCAACATCCATGGAAAGCAATTTTATTAAAAAATAATTATACTCACAAGAAGGAAGATAAAACAGGCATATCAATCTGAACAATGTCTGGCGTCCCAGCGGACGTATTGATGTCACTGCTACACCTACCGCCCAATGTACGTTTTTGTCCTAATAAGGTTGTAGACAAATGTGAGCTGGTAAATTTTGAAGAATTACTTTGTAAGCAACGTATTTTTCCTCTAACAGCTGCACAGATACATCCGGAGAGTTAAGTTCCAGAACTCCTATGGCCAAGACGTCATGTTCAATGAGAGAGGAGAATTACCTAGTGTGTTTATGCTAGTAAACATGGTGGTTTTTGATTCTGATACAAAAAACTGGAATGTCTTCATAAAATTGGTTAAATGCACCAGTGTTTTTAATAAAAGCAAGACAGAGGAGTTTTCAGGAGTATCCTATTGGAAACAGGGCAAGGTAAGATATTTCCATTGTTTGTGTTTGATGTATTTTAGACTCACATGCTTCGTTTTCTTTGTAGTATAGTATCATGGGTTCTGTTCTCTGATTGGAGTCATCTGTCCTGAAAAGAAAAAAAACATCGGTTCATAGATGGTGAAGTTCACATGTTAGGTCATGAAACATATTCTGCTGGAGGAGAGACCAACCTAGGCCCCAAAAATTGGAATATGGCTGCATTTGACAGTAGAGGGAAATGGGTTGAACGGGCACAAATTCCCACAGACACACATTTCAAAATCCTGTGGCAAGCCTTCCAAAAAGCGTACACTCACACAGCTACCCCCTCAATTTTTTTTAATGAAGATCAAAAAAGACACAAGTAAAAACATTGCACAACAGGTCCTCCTGCCCACCTCCTGGGCCCCCTAAAGCATCCCCTACAACAGAGATCACCAATACCCTCCTCCACCCACCAAGACCCCGCACCCAAACACCCACTGCCCTGCAGGAGCTAGGGAACCTGCTTTCCCCTACCTAGCCCCCTTTAAACCTTACAGTAAGCACCTCTAAATGTAGCCAAAGTCCCCAACAGTGGGGAATGTCCTGGACCAGTCCCATGTCCTCCAATGGGTAATCAATCTCAATGGATAAAAGGAGGTCAAATGCTGGGTAAAGGTCAGGGCCTCCCAGGTCACCAGAACTAGTCCCCCCATTGGAAGACCCCCCCCCCCTTATTTTTCTGGGGACAACCAAAATTGGGGGATTTTCTTTACTTTCACTTTTGATGATTATGATAAACAGGACAAATATAGAAAGTGAATTTCCCTAAGGGGGGCTGAGGTAGCAATGAAAAACAGGTGTTCTAATCCCTCTCCGCTCTATCTTTTTTTTTAAAGTGGATGTAAATCCAAAAAATATTTTTTTTTTGTTTGATGTCATAATGTAGAGAATACGATTTCCTTTCACTTGAGCCCAGTCTTGCCACACAGATTTACTCCAGCCCTTAGAAATCCTCTTTTCTTGTTCAGTTAGAAAGATCTTGACAAAGTGCTGAGAACTTTGTCAAAAATGCCCTTTTGCTGTGAGTGACGGGTGATTTACATATGATTTACATATCTCATGCACTAGGGGGGCATTTTTGACAAAGTTTTCAGCACTTTGTCAAGATCTTTCTAACTGAACAATAAAAGAGGATTTCTCAGGGCTGGAGTAAATCTGTGTGGCCAATTTGGGTTTACACCAACTTTAAGGGCTAATCTGATCCCACCTAAAAAAAAATCTTTTCAGGTTCCCCAAGCTCGGTGCAGTGACCCTTGTCCTCCAGGATCCAGGAAGGTTCCGACTGAAGGAATCCATGTCTGCTGCTATCACTGTGTGCCGTGTTCTGATGGGGAAATCTCCAATAAAACAGGTAATAAATACACAGTCACATAGTCAAGTTGAAAAAATACACATGGCTATCAATTGTACCAGGTGCCGACCACCAGCACTACATTTATTGCTGGTGGGCTGCTCCCCCAGGCACAGCGATATACCCGTAAGTTGAAGTGAACATGCTCTGTGGCACGATTTGCAACAGCTGTGTCCACTGGACACAGTGCATTGCAGTGCTCAGTATTGGGCCAATGTGAGTGGCCCGGATACCACATTGCTGTGCGATCACATGACACCTAGTAAACAATAGTTATTTTAGTGTATATCAGCCGAAATACAGCACTACATCCCAGATTAAATAGAACAAAGAGAATAGAGTAATGGGAATTTTAGATGCTGAAACCTCCTAAAGGAATAATATCTGACACAGTGATGTATAAAAACAACAAAATGTTATTAACCACTTTCAGACCGGACCATTTTGCTGGCTTAAGACCAGACCACTTTTTGCGATTCGGCACTGCGTCGCTTTAACTGACAATTGCGCGGTCGTGCGACGTGGCTCCCAAACAAAATTTACGTCCTTTTTTTCCCACAAATAGAGATTTCTTTTGGTGATATTTGATCGCCCCTGCAGTTTTTATTTTTTGCGCTATAAACAAAAAAAGGCCGTCAATTTTGAAAAAAACGCATTATTTTTTACTTTTTGCTATAATAAATATCCCCCAAAAATATATAAAAAAACGTTTTTTTCCTCAGTTTAGGCCGATACGTATTCTTCTACATATTTTTGTAATAAGCGATTATTGATTGGTTTGTGCAAAAGTTATAGCGTTTACAAAATAGGAGATAGTTTTATAGCATTTTTATTAATATTTTTTTTACTAGTAATGGCGGCGATCATCGATTTTTACTGTGACTGCGACATTATGGTGGACACATCGGACATTTTTGACACATTTTTGGGACCATTGTAATTTATACAGCAATCAGTGCTATTTAAATGCACTGATTCCTGTGTAAATGACACTGGCAGTGAAGGGGTTAACCAGGGGATGGCAGTGTAGGGGGTAAGGGGTTCCTAGGGGCGTGTTACTAACTGTGGGGGGCGTGGCTGTGTTTTAGTGAACACTTACCAATCACAGGGAGCAGAGATCAGTGTCACTAGTTGCTAGGCAGAACAGGGAGATGCTGTTTACTTCCGCCCGCATCTCCCCATTCAGCCTTCCCACGAGACGATCGCGGGCATCCCCACGGCGATCGAGTCCATGGGACCCGCGACCGGACTCACGGGGGTTCCGACTGCCACGCGTGCGCTTGGGCGGCGCGCACATGATGGCACGGCGGCATTCTTAAATCATTGGGACATGTGACTTTACTGTTATATATGTGGGGGACATGTGTTTTGGGGATCATTACTATGTGGGGACATGTGTTTTGGGGACGTGTGTTTACTTTGATTGTGTTTTTACTGTGTGGTGACACTTGACTGGTGTTCAGTGAGTAAAAAGCTGTAAAAAACAGCTCATACTCACTGATCGCGCTGGAGTGATAATATGAACCAAATCACATGAAAAACAACATGAATGGTAATTAATGAAAATTAAGAATATTGAAACCACTTAGATAATAATTGATGAAAAATAAAAAGTAAAAAAAATTGATAAAAAAATCTGTGTGAACAAATTAATCATACAATAAAGTCCAATTCAAAGTGAAAAGTGATAGTGACACAAAAATAATAATTAGAATAAAAATGTTAAACAATCTGTGTGATCAGATTGATCATATCATAAAGTCCAATTCAAATTAAAAGTGATGGTGACACAAAAAAATAGTGACATGTAGTATCCAAAAACGTGAATATGGAAAATCCACCAAGTGATCTTAATCCACCACCGTTCTAATATTGCGCTTACCAGAGGGCAAGCTTTAGTAAGCCTGTAACTCGAAAGCCATCAAGGTATAGCCAAAACCACTGGGTGTCGCCTCTAGGTCTCGTGCTTAACTGATGATAGCAGCCGAAAATCCTGGATGGGGCAAATCTCCCTTATGGGGTATGAATGGGATCGAACTCCTCCAAGGATATCAAGCCAGGGGATCATGCACTCTCATCATGTGGATAAAAAATGAGGGATGCTCCCATAGTGTAAAACCATATGTAAAAATTTATTGCATCAAAATAAAAGTTCTACTTACATCAATGGAAAGAAATGCTCGCAGAATACATGTAAGAAAAAAACGCCGGCCGGCTAGCAGAACACCCGCTCACAGTGCGGAACGTGATGACGTCAGTGCGTCAGCCTCCCTACGTCCGTTTCGACCAATCGTCGTCATCTGGGGAAACGGATTTGATTTTGAACGTTCGAGTCCCATAGACTTTAATAGCGTTCTAAAGTTCACACGAGCTTTAGGTCTGTTCGCAGGTTCTGGTGCGAACCGAACAGGGGGGGTGTTCGGCTCATCCCTACTCCTCAGCGACAGCTTCCGCGTGAGGAGAGGAGAGCCGATCACCTAGCAACGGCTGTTTGTTTACATCACATGACGGCTGTGATTTGACACGGCCGTCATGTGATCAGGAGGGCCAATCACAGAGCCCTCCTGCCATTCTAAGATGCGCCGTGTCCGGGTGACACGAGCGCATCGGGATCGCGCAGCTACCCTTCTGAGGGACGTTCCTGAATGTCCACTCAGAAGGAGGAAGATCCCACCCGGCCGTACATATGCAGCGGCTGGATGGGAAGTGGTTAAGTACAGACAAATACATGTTGAAATGCCAGAAATCCAGTGAGCTCCTATCTTCCTGTTTGGAACGACAACACAGCACCTCTGCTTTGATTTACGTATGAAAGGAGCTGAGAATCTTCACTCAAAAATGATAATGTAAATATTATCCAATCATGTAAAAAGGATCTGCATTGCAGTTTGCTTTTCACGTGATTGGATAATTGCAGTGAATATTTACACATTTTTTAATGAATATTATCAACTCATTTTGCAAATTAGTATCAAAATCTCTACAAATTGACAGTTGTCATAGTAAAGGGTGTTCTCTTTGGGAGATGTATCCTCATAACTTGCTCTAGTCACAACTAGGGTTGAGCGAACCCGAACTGTAAAGTTCGGGTCCGTACCGGACTTTTGGGTGTCCGGGACCCGGACCCGAACCCGAACTATTGGCTGTAAGTTTGGGTTCGGGTCCGGTGTTCGGCACTGTATTGGCGCCTTTTTCACAGCTTTAGGCCAGCCAATGGATGATCGTTTTACTTGTGTGCCCTAGAAGCCATCACAGCCATGCCTACTAATGGCATGGCTGTGATTGGCCAGTGCAGCATGTGACCCAGCCTCTATATATAGCCCACACACAGCACACAGCGTCATTCTGTTAGACACACACTGTTAGGCAGGGTCCTGTGCTGCAGATAGATAGAAGATTTTAGGAGTTAGTGTGCTAAAGTCAGTCCACATTCCTGGAATTTTATTCTAATTAGTTAGCTCAGTGAGCGATCTAGATAGCTAGAATAGGGAGGGAGTTTCTTTATTTTGCAAAAGAAAGAGGCAGAGATAATTATTGAAGAGATTCCTAAATCAATTGTACCCTGGCTGGGGTGCAGTGCAGTCACAGTAACAGTGCCATGAGGCCAGTGCCAGATAAAATCTAAACGTTTTACCTTCAAGCTCAGTGCAACATTACTGCACTGCATATACTAAGACATACACCACAGTCTGTGTGTATTCTGCTATTGGAAAAACATTGCATAAAAATTGAATTTTGCTTTTTATTTTTTTTTCCCAATAGCATTTTCTGCGTGTTCATACATACACGCTGTAGATACTGCCCGTGTAGTCTGATATTGCAAAAACATTGCAAAAAAATAAAATTCAAAAAAAGGTTCAAGCCCGACCATCCAAGTGGACATACGGTAGCACATAGTAACACGGCCCCTCACGGGCTCGCTTGGCTAGGCTTCAACCTCGGATGATGTGGCTTGAACCTGGAGTCACCGCGCATCGTCTTCGGAGAGTTTCAAAATCCCCTTGTTCTACGTACTGAGCAAGCGCAGTACAGGGCGGACACTATGCGACGGGGGACAGAATTCGACACATCATTCACCACTAGCCTTACCCAGCCATTGTTGTATTTTTGAACCAGTGTTGGCTACCTCGTCCTCCTCCACCGCCGCTTCCACCTACACCGCCACATCCACCGCCACCTCAACCTCCTACTCCATTTGAATTTCGTCCTCCTAGGTCAAGATTATAATTTTTTTTCATTTTTTTTTTTTATTTCCAAGTATTTTATTTTCCCACTATCTTATCCATTAAATTGAATAATTTTTTCCAGAAAGTGCGTATTCTGGGGTATTCCCACCATATGTGCGGCATCGTGCCGTTGAGTTTCTGAGGTTCTTAATGACTTCCTGTACCTCTTCTGCTGAGAAGGGGGCCTCCAACATTTTTTTTTTTATGTTTTATTTTTTTAATGTTATTTTAAGTTATTTCCCTATCCACATTTGTTTGCAGTTCACTTGCCATGCTCTTAACAACATTTTGTTGCCATTTGCAGCCCTCTAGCCCTTTCCATGACCTTTTAACAGCCATTTTAGTGTTCAAAAGTCCGGGTCCCCATTGACTTCAATGGGGTTCGGAGTTCGGGGTGAAGTTCGGGTCAAGTTCGGTCCCGAACCGGACCCGAACATCCAGGTGTCCGCTCAACTCTAGTCACAACGCAAAATTTTTGAATGTCTTATCACTTTTTCTCTTGTTGACAATGGTCTACCCTGCAGGTGCAATTCAGTACAGGAAAAGCTGCAGTATTGTGAAATCCTTCTTTATTTATAAGCATTTGTTTCACAGCAAGCAGTTCATTATATAAAACATCATCCAAAAATGTCACCATGGATGCGTTTAAAGGGGAGGGCCAGCCAGGAAAAAAAATGTAAAAGTCAGCAGCTACAAACACTGTAGCTGCTGACATTTAATAAGCAGACTTACCTGTCCTGGGTGCCTGCGATGTCGGCCACCGAGACCGACCGTCCCTCGGGTCTCGGTTCCCAGCGCCGCCATTCCAACTAAGGGAAACAGGCAGCGGAGCCTTGCTGGCTTCACTGCCCGGTTCCTACTGCGCATGCGCTAGTCGCGCAGCGCTTTGTGAATGGGGAACGCGCTGTGTTGTGGGACACACACAGCTCCCATAACACACCACGCCCCATTCATAGAAGACGGCGCTAGGAGCAGAAGACCGAACAACTCTGTGGAACAGGAAGAGGCAGATTAGGACGATCTGCCTAGCAACAGCCATTTCTGGTAAGTAAAAAAAAGAACAATTTTTTTTTTTTTTCCTTTTAAATTTTTATTAACATTTTTATGAAGTTTTTTTTTTCAGGGTGGCCCTCCACTTTAATCATAGAGGTCATAGACCATTGTTTAAAAAAAAAATACTTCTTCTGTTATGCCCCGTACACAAAGTCCGATCGTATTATGTTGTCGGAAATCCGACTGTGTATGGGCTCTATCTGACTTTTTCCGTTGGAAATTCCGACGGGAAAATTTGAGAGCAGGACCTCAAATTTTCCGACAACAAAATCCTATCGGACTTTTTCTGATCGTGTGTCGAGAATTTCCGACGGACAAAGTGCCACACATGCTCAGATCAAATTACAAAACCAAAGCTATTGACTACTAACGTGAACGTAGTCCCGTCGTACGCAACGAACATCACCACGTTCGGAATGATCAGATTTTCCGACAACTTTGTCCGACTGTGTGTATGCAACACCAGTTTCGGACAAAATTCCGACATTTTGTGGTCGGAATTTCCAACCATGTGTACTGGGGCTAAGACATAATGCTGTACCTGATATGTGTTGGCAATGATTTTATTCAGTTTAATAATGGAAAGTTTATACTTTGTGCTTTTTCTCCCACAGACAGTGATATCTGCCACAAATGTCCTGTTGACACATGGCCAGATAAGAGAAAATTCATCTGTAATCCAAAAACATATGACTATCTCTCCTATGAGACAAACATATTAGCTCTAGCTTTTTATTTTATCTCTATATTATGCTCTGTGGAAACTCTCTCTATACTGACATTGTTTATTATATTCCGGGACACTCCAATTGTAAAAGCCAATAACCGGACTGTGAGCTTCATCCTCCTGACCTCCATCTTGCTGAGCTTCCTCTCTGTCTTCTTGTTTCTCGGACGTCCTGTGGATATAACCTGCATGTTGAGACAAATATCATTTGGGGTCTTCTTCTCCATCGCTGTCTCTTCTGTTCTGGCCAAGACTATCACAGTCAGCATTGCCTTCAAAGCCTCCAAACCCGGCAGCTATTGGAGTAAATGGGTTGGAGAGAAGACTTCTTATTCTGTTGTCATAATCTGCTCCTCTGTCCAAGTTCTGATCTGTGTTATTTGGCTGTCAGTGTCTCCTCCATACCAAGAGTATGACATAGACTCCTATCCTGGGAAGATCATCATTCAGTGTAATGAAGGGTCGTTTATTGGGTTCTACTCTATGTTGGGTTATATGGGGTTTCTGGCAGCTGTGAGTTTTGTTCTGGCTTTCATGGTGAGGACATTACCGGACAGTTTTAATGAGGCCAAATACATCACCTTCAGCATGCTGGTGTTCTGCAGTGTCTGGATTGCCATGATCCCGGCCTATCTGAGCACCAGAGGGAAATACATGGTGGCTGTGGAGATATTTGCTATATTGGCATCAAGTGTTGGATTGCTAGGATGTATATTTTTCCCTAAATGTTACATAATTATCATACAACCTCAGAGAAATACAAGAAAATCTTTTTTTGATAAGGTCAAATCATAATTGCTGTTTAGAATGTTTCCATGTCAGTAACTTTTCGGATGTCTGTTTCTTCCTGTCTATTGAAGTACAATGATCCTTTAAAGTTATCTACACAAAAAGATATTGCATAATTAGAGACATGAGAATGTATTTTATTATCATTCTAGGTAAGATCAGCTTATGTTTTATTAACATACCTACAATAAAAATATACGGCCACGTACCAAATTACATTTTACTGGCTGTTCTGCCAGCTAACAATTTCCCAATAAAGGCTGAGGCCGAAGGGTTACCAGTTGTAATCTTTACTCAGAATTAGATATTTTTAATTTTTTTTTTACGTTTTTTAAGGTTGTAAAACTGCAAAACACAAATTATAAAGGTATGCATTAGCATTAAACATTACATTACAAATGCAATTACAGTCAGGCATGTTACATTAGCATTAGCTAACAGAACTTAGGCCTAGCTAAAGGAACTCCCTGGCAGAAACTACTATCAAACACACATAAAATGTAGTTGAATTAGTAGAACACATACCACTTAACCACTTCAGCCCCGAAAGGATTTACCCCCTTCCTGACCAGAGCACTTTTTGCGATTCAGCACTGCGCCGCTTTAACTGACAATTGCGCGGTTGTGCAACGTGGCTCCCAAACAAATTGACGTCCTTTTTTTCCCACAAATAGAGCTTTCTTTTGGTGGTATTCGATCACCTCTGCGGTTTTTATCTTTTGCGCTATAAACAAAAAAAAAGACTGACAATTTTGAAAAAAAAGCTATATTTATAATAAATATCCCCAAAAAAATATATATAAAAAAAATGTTTGTTCCTCAGTTTAGGCCGATACGTATACTTCTACATATTTTTGGTAAAATAAGTGTTTATTGATTGGTTTGCGCAAAAGTTATAGCCTACAAAATAGGGGATAGTTTTATAGCAATTTTATTAATATTTTTTTTTTTTACTAGTAATGGCAGCGATCAGCGATTTTTATCATGACTGCAACATTATGGCGGATACATCGGACACTTTTGACATCATTTTGGGACCATTGGCATTAATACAGCGATCAATGCTAAAAAATTGCATTGATTACTGTAAAAATGTCACTGGCAGTGAAGGGTTTAACCACTGGGTGGAGCTGTATGGGTTAAGTGTGTCCTAGGGAGTGATTCTAACTGTGGGGGGAGGGGCTGTGTGTTACACATTACTGATCACCGCTCCCGATTACAGGGAGCTGTGATCAGTGACAGTGTCAGTAGGCAGAACGGGGAGATTCTTGTTTACATTAGCAGCTCCCGTTCTTCATCACCGTGGGTGTCATTGGCATATAAATGGTAGTGGAAGCCATGGGAGGCTATCAGCTAACCCAGGAAGGATGTGTATATTGAGAATAGTAGAGGTCCACGGACAGAACCTTGGGGGACCCCAGCGGTAAGAGGTGTTGGAGAGAAGTAGAGTTGTAAGTGACACTGACGGTGCGATGAGATAGGTAAGATTTGAACCAATGGAGAGCACAGCCATGGATACCAAGCAAATTGAGTTTTTTGAGGAGGAGGGGGTGATCAACTGTATGAAAGGCAGTGGAGAGGTCCAAGAGTAATGCGGCGTACACACGGTCGGAACAGTCCGATGGGAGCTTTTCATCGGATTTTCCGACCGTGTGTATGCCCAACGGTCTTTTTCTGTCGGAATTTCCGACGGACTTTGAATTGAGAACCTGTTCTCAATTTTTCAGACGGAAAACCTTTCTATCGGATTTTCCGATCGTGTGTATGCAATTCCGACACGGAAAATTCTGAAGCATGCTCAGAAACAATTTGACGCATGCTCGGAAGCATTAAACTTCCCTTTTATAGTGCTGTCGAACGTGTTTTATGCCGCTGTGTTATTGACCGTCGGAATTTGGTGTGATCGTGTGTAGGCAACACAGCTTGAGCGGAATTCTGTCGGAATTCCGTTGGAAAAACCGTCAGAGTTTTTTCCGACGAAAATTACGATCGTGTGTACGCGGCATAAGTGTACGGAATAATGACCATTGGTTTTAGCTGTTAGTAAGTCTTTTGTGAGTTTTAGGAGAGCAGTTTCCGTGTAGTGCTGTGGTCGAAATCCAGACTGAAGGGGATCAAGAAGGTTATTCTCAATGAGATGGTCTGTCAGGGAAATGGCCAAAGTATGGGCAATCCTGCCAGTACCCGTCATGGTTGCACGGCAAGTGCAAAAAGATGTGCGTACACGCCGTGACAGATATTGGCACCCCCTGGCCTATTTAAACCTGACACTGACACATGCAGGTTGCTGGACTATCTTCAGCTTCCTGTGTCTCCTGTGCCTTGTGTATCCTGATCCTTGGACTTTCCGCTACCGACTCGGCTTGCTATACCTGTTTATCCTGAACCTCTGGCTTGACCCCCGGCTTATATCCTGACCTGTGTTCCTGTCTGTCTCATCATGTTTGCTTGGCTGACTACTCTACTATCTCCTGTCCACCGTATATGAACTGGCTTGCTCCTGAACCCATCTCGCACTGATTCCACTGTGTACGACCCCTGGCCTGGCTACGGTCTCCCCTTGCACGGATGCCAACACCATTCACCCAGTGCACCCCAACTGCTCTCTGCTACCAGCTCATCCAGCAGCAGTACTGGCAAACCATGCTTCTTCGGGCACTGCACTCCCTGTATCACTCCCAGGGGGTGCATTGCATTTAGCTGCAAGAGGCACCTTCTCAGCAACCCAGCCTCACACCAGAGACTTGACATGGTCGTTCAGTCGGTTGTAGACTAAACGTTCAAGGAGTTTGGAGGCAAAAAAAAGTAAGGAGATGGGTCTTAGGTTGTTAAGATTGGTGGGGTCCAGTGAGGCCTTTTTTGGTGTAGGAGTTACTAGTGCATGTTTTAGAGGGTTGGGGAAGATGCCAGTAGAGAAGGAAGGTGAAAAATATGAGTTAAAGAGTGTAGGATAGTGTCAGAGTGTGACCGTAGTATTTGAGAAGGAACGGGGTCCAGCGGGCAGGAGGTTAGGTGGGTGTTAGAAAAAAGTTTATTGACTTCCTCTGTAGTAGTTGGGTTAAACAAGAGTTTTGATTGTACAGGAGGACAAAGAGTGTAAAGTGAGGGAGATATCTGTAGAGTGGAGGAGATCTGGAGACAATTTGTCTCAATATTATTTTTGAAGTGATTAGCAATCTCCTGGGCATTGAGTAAGTTAGTGGATGGAGGTAATGGCAGACGAAGTAGAGCACTAAAGGTATAAAAGAGTTTTTGGGGACTGCGTGAGAGGGTGTTAATGAGCGTAATAAAGTAAATCTGGCAGTGTGGAGACAGGAATGGTATTTTTGAAAGGGCAGATCTTCTTGGGTTACCGGATTCCCTGTTTTCCATGGTGCTGGTCCTGGGAGCAACGCAGACAGATGGTTGTCATTATTGCATTCTTTGCACCGTATTGCTTTCACACAGTCTTTTGCAAGATGTTGAGTTGAACCACAGCATCAGAAACAAATGCCCTTGTCCTTAAGATAAAACTTGCGTTCCTCTATTGTCTTGCTTCTGAAACTGCAAAATTTTCTAAGTGGATGAGGCTTGTCATGTATTGGACACTGCTTGTCTGGGTCCTCAATTTTCATTACTGAGCTTTTATCTTAGTTGGCTTCAGACTCAGACTGTACTTCTGTCTTCCATACAGACACAGTTACTCTGCGTTCTTTATTGTACGCTGATGGTTGTTTCTCTGTCTTGACAGAAATTGAGCCTCCCATGTTCAAAAAGGCGTAGCTTGGGGGGGTGTGGCTAACCGCCGAGCAGTATGGCAGCTTAACTTCACAGCTCCTGCACCGAACAGAAAAAACTGACTTCTAAATCACTAATCCAGACACCAAAATGCTCCCAGCAGACCTCCACACCGGGGGAACCAGACCGGCGGGTCTAGGAAAAGAAAAGAATATAGACATCCTAAAAAACTCACTGATTTCTTTGCTGTCCCGCGCGGAGGAATAATCCAAGATGGCGCCCGCGGGGCCTCACAGCACACAGGGAAACATCACACGGAGGATTCTTTCACAGACCTCCCAGACACTGCGGAAGCCTCCACACTGCCCCATGAAGATCTTGCAAGATCCCCACCTTCCTCTGGGTCATCATCCACATCAAACAGACCAGCTAAATTGCAGATGCGACTAGAGGCTGCAGAACAGAACCTGGAGGTAAGGCCTGCACTAGACAAGCTACTTGCACAAGCACCTCCTGCCTCTCCCATAGCAGTGTTCCCCACGTCCAACCAATCGGTCATAGACACCATGTTAAAGGAGATGCTGATTTCACTGCACAGCTCCCTCCATCATGACATCTCCTCTATGTTCACTGCCTTTCAAACTGAGCTGATTCACACAGGCCGCAAACTAGGCCGCGTTGAATCACAGATGGGCGCCATGACTGAAACAGTTAATGACTTAGTTGATGCCCACGATCACATACGTTATGAACAACACTTGATGAGGGCCAAAATGGCGGATCTGGAGGACCGCTCGAGACGCAACAATGTAAAAATCTGAGGCATACCCAAATCGGTCCTTCCTACGGACCTGAATTCCTATGCGAGGCAGCTTATCTCGACAATCCTGCCAGATCTCCCACAGATCGAAACCATAGTAGATCGAATACATTGTTTACCAAAACCTCCACACTTACCCACAGAGGTCCCTGGCGACACCCTGATGAGAATACACTTCTTCCACACTAAAGATATGCTACTTACTCAATCCAGACACATGGGCCAACTTCCATCACCATATGCCAAACTCCAGCTTTTTGCTGACATCTCGCAATATACCCGCCAACAAAGACAACAACTTCAGACCATCACAAAACCTCTTAACAGCCACAAGATCCCATATCAATGGGGCTTTCCGACCAAGCTGTTGGTTACTAAAAATGGCACTCGCCACAACATCCACACAGTAGAGGAAGGCATAAAATTGCTCCGCACTTGGGGCATCATCCCTGAGATCGACTCCACTGGCCCTTTTCCATCCACAGCGGTTAGTGATGGACCACTCTAATTACTCCACCACACTCCGTTCGGCGCCTGCTCGTTGAAGATAGTTCACGGACTTCACCCCCGATTTTGACCGGCAGTTCTCTGACTCACTGCCGATCTCTAGCTACCTCTTCCCCAGTATAACTTACTGACTGTCATTAATTGTATTCTTCCCTACCTATTCTCACCTCTGAGAGCACAGGATCATCAGACTCCAACCCACCTTCAAGACCGCAACCTCCTCTGTTCTACGCAGCTTGCAAGATCCATGGACACCTTTACTACCCACCCACTCATACTCGGAACTGTAAATACTACCCTATTTTTTCTTAACACCACACTCCATCTACACAATGCCCAAGTTTCTATCACTCAATGTGAAAGGGCTGAACCATCCAGCCAAGAGAGCATCCATGTGGCGTACAGCTCGTGACTCCCACTGCGATGTCCTCTGCGTTCAAGAAACGCACTTCAAGATTACCACTGAACCTACCTGTACTAACAAACACTTCACTCACATCTTTAGGGCCTCAGGCATGGAAAAGAAAAAAGGTGTCATGATAGCCATCAAAAACACTTGCTCCTTCACCCTCCATAACAGCCTCTCTGATACAGAAGGCAGGTACTTGGCCATAGACTGTGACCTAAACAACATCAGATACACCATTGTGTGTGACATTATATGCTCCGATAAAAAACAAATTCACTTCCTATCCAAACTGATGAAGAAAATTAACAACTTTAAATATGGTCAACTTATCCTATGTGGAGATTTCAATATAGTACCTGACTGCTCCATGGACTCATCCTCACACTCCACCAGACTATCCTCCCCTATGGGATCCTTCATCAGGTCTAACGGTCTGTTTGATGTATGGAGGTGCCACCACACCACCGAAAAAGACTATTCATACTTTTCCCCCCGACATAACTCCTATACCCGAATTGACTACTTCCTAGTGGACAAGTGGACGTTACCAAAAATCTCCTCTTCAGAAATAAACACCATTACGTGGTCAGACCACGCACCAGTCAACATTACCCTGGAAGACTCACCATTACACTCCCGAACTCGGCTCTGGAGAGCAAATGCTACGATCCTCGCTTCAGCAACCCACTCCACTTATATAAGAGAATGTTTAGAAGAATTTTTTAAAAATAATGTAGGCACTGTCCAGGATAACACTGTTCTTTGGAATGCCCATAAGGCATTCATAAGGGGGATCCTTATACAAATATGTGCTAGAGAGAGGAGGAAGAGATCACAGCGTCTAAACCTACTTACCTCAGAAATAAAAACGTTAGAACACCTAAACCAATCTTCCCCCACTCTGACAACTAAAGCGAAATTAGACTCCCTTAGACTGGAACTTAGATCACACCTACTACAATCTTTTGAGGAAGCCCACACCTACTTTAAAGCTAACTACTACTCCACAGGCAACAAGGCGGAAAACTTATGGCAAATAGAATCAAAGGCTACTATGCTAAATCCAAAATTGCACATTTATTTCACCCTTCCATCAAGCAAAAACTGTTAGACCCCCAAAGCATTGTAGATGCATTCAGTCACTACTACAATACACTGTATAACCTAAAGGATGACACTTCTGTCAACCAACCCTCCCTTCGTTCCTCCAGGAAATCAACCTACCGAAACTGTCCTCAGCTCAATTGGCCACATTAAATACCCCATTCACTGCCTTGGAAATTGAAAATAATCATAGCCCTACCATCCAACAAATTACCTGGCCCAGATGGCCTCAACAGTAATTACTATAAATAATTTAGCTCAATCCTCACTCCCTTCTTAACCACAGTATGTAATGACACTGCCTCTTCCTCCTCCCTCACCCCGAAATGCTAAAAGCTTTAATTATTACTTTGCCGAAGCCAGGTAAGGAACCATCACAAGCACAACATTTTAGACCCATCTCGCATCTAAATTTAGACACGAAAATTTACGCTAAGTTAATCGCTAACAGACTACTCAATTTAATTATGTGTGGGAGGTGTGGATCGCGAAGGAGCCAGGTTGTTAGTGTACTAAAAAAACAGTTTTGTGTGGTTGTTAGGTGCATAGATGTTCGAGATTATTAGATCTCTGGTCCCTATTTGAACATGTGTGGATAAATGGTGTCCCTGAGAGTCCGAGTCAACAGATAGGACCTTGCCGGGGAGGTTTTTATGTATGAGTATTAGAACTCCTGCTTTGCGGCCATTTGAATCAGAGCCTAGAACCGTGCCCACCCAGAGTTTTTTCATCCGTTGGAAGTCAGAAGTGGAGAGGTGGGTTTCCTGGAGTAGGGCAATGTCGGCCTTAAGCCTTTTGAGGTGGCAAAGAATTTTTATTCTCTTGGATGGGGAACGGAGCCCCTTCACATTCCAGGAGATTATTTTCATACTGGGGGGGCCATGATAGCGGTATGGGTTGGTGTTGTATGAAAAACTAATGCTAATAAAAACAGGGATATATAGGAGGCTACGCAATATGAGAGTGCTGAGCTAGGGTCTGTTGGTGCAAGTGAATCACAAGATGGGAGTGTGTGGGGGAGGAAAGGATTTAAAAGGAAGGGGGTAAAAGGTAGAAATAATACAGTAATACTGAAAAACGTTGCTTTTTTTCCGCATGGAAGTCACTGTGTAATCCAGCTCCCATTACAAGACCCCTTGACTGCAGCTTCTAAGCCTGCGTATTGGATGGTAGATTATGCTGGCAGCTTGGGTTGTGTATGGGGAGTGTGGTCTGATCTACGCAGGGAGGCCAGGGGAGAACACAGCGTTTTAAGAGAAATAAAAAAGCATCAAACAAGCATTAACAGATCAACATTGTGTTTAACAGAATAAACGTTCGGCCTACCAGTACGTGGGGGGATACGATGAGGCGAAGAGAACAAAGTGGAAATAGGGTTAGATGACAGTCATCTTTGCCTGGACTGGTCCGTAAGGCCGGTTGAGGATTAATAGTAACAGAGGCTGTAGTGCCATTGGGAGGGTTCTTTCAATGAGGTGTGGTGTGACGTTGATCCGGTCCAGAGGCTCTGAATCGTTTTGGGGAGTCTTTGTGTGGGCTCCTTTGGTCCAGCGCATGGTTGATGGGGGCTGTTTTGGACGTGGGGCTGAGGTGTGGACCCATGCGTAGGGATCTTAGAAAGGCCTCGGTTGCGTCATGGAAGGAGAGCTGGTCGCCATTAGGGGCTTTGAGCCAGAGGATAGCTGGAAAGGGTAAATTTGATTTGTCGCTGGTGTAGCTCCGTGCAGATTTTTTGAAATGCTTTTCATTTTCTTGGATACTTCCATCGATCTGAAGAGTATTGCTGTAGGATGGAAGCTTTGTCTGAATAATTCAGATATTTTGCGATGATGGGTCGGGATGATTTGCAATCCGAGTTAAAGGTTCCCATATAGTGGGCACGTTCCACAGTGCAGGGGCCTGGGAGGCCTAGGGCTTTGGGTATGCGCCTAGCGCAAAGGTCCATAAGGACTGAAGGTTGCAATGATTCTGGGACGCCCACGAATCGCAGGTTGCTTCTTCTGGACCTATTTTCTAAATCGTCTAATTTCTCCAGAACATATCTGTTTATCTTGTCTTGGGCCTGTTCTGTGGATTGTGCCTGGTAGAGTTCTTCCTCAATGTTAGATATGTGGTGCTCAGCCTCATTTAGTCTGGAGTAAGGATGGGCCCGGTGTTCGATTCGAACCCATGTTCGAATCGAGCACCGGGCGTTCGCTCGCTCGGCGAGCCCAGAACTATTGGGGCCGCTCGCATCAAATTCGTGTGATGCGAGCGGCCCCGCAATGCATTGCGGCCCGCGCAGTGCAATGCTGGCTGATGATTGGCCAAGCATGCACTGTGACCCCGCATGCTTGGCCAATCACAGCGCCGGCAGCGAGGAGAGCCATAATTGGCTACAGGCAGGATGCCTGTAGCCAATTATAGCTCAGGGGCTTTAGTAAACGCCCTACGGTATAAGAGGCCGCCGTGCCGGCGGCCTCGCATATTCTGTTTCAGTCAGTGTCAGCGTGTCAGTGTGTTGCTGACTGCTGACAAGATATGCTTTATTTCTGGGGATATGTGTGTGCATGCTGTTAGAACAGCATTGCAGTATCAAATCTGGGGGGGTGTCTATAGGTGGCCTGTGAAGGGGGGCAGGTTTCCTGTGCTTATAACTTTCCCTGAAAAAAAGTGTCATTTTTGCAGGAAAAAAGCTATTTAAAAGCACTCGCGGCTAATGAATTGATGGCTCCTGTAACACAGAGAACTGTCATTCATTGATAAAAAAAACAAAAAAAAAACGTAGGGGTCCCCCCTAATTCAATAACCAGGCCCTTCAGGTCTGGGATGGATATTAAGGGGAACCCCAGCCCAAAAAAAAATGGCGTAGGGTCCCCCTCAAAATCCATACCAGACCCTTGAGGTCTGGGATGGATTTTAAGGGGAACCCTAGCCAAAAAAAATGGCGTGGGGTCCCCCTCAAAATCCATACCAGACCCTTATCCGAGCACGCAACCTGGCAGGCCGCAGGAAAAGAGGGGGGGACGAGAGCGGCCCCCCCTCCCACCTGAACCGTACCAGGCCACATGCCCTCAACATTGGGAGGATGCTTTGGGGGTCTAAGACCCCAAAAGCACCTTGTCCCCATGTTGATGAGGACAAGGGCCTCTTCCCACAACCGTGCCCGGTGGTTGTGGGGGTCTGCGGGCGGGGGCTTATCGGAATCTGGAAGCCCCCTTTAACAAGGGGACCCCTAGATCCCGCCCCCCCCCTGTGTGAAATGGTAAGGGGGTACAAAAGTACCCCTACCGTTTCACCAAAAAAAGTGGCAAAAATGGTAAAAATGACAGGAGACAGTCTTTGACAATTCCTTTATTAAAATCTTCTTTCTTCTTTCTTCATCCTTCGGTTTCTTCATATTCTCCTTCCGTCTTCTCCTTCCGTCATCTTCTTCCATCTTCTTCTTCCATTTTCTTCTTCCTCCGATCCGCTTCTTCTTGCGCTGGTCTTCTCGTCCTTCTCGTCCGGCATCTTCTTCCGTCGGCGTCGGTGTCAGTGTCTCTGTCTCTTCTTGGGCCGCTCCGCGCAATGGGAGGCTCCCGCTGTGTGAGGCTCCGCTCCGTCTGACAGGTCTTTTATAATGAAGGGCACCTGGTGACCCCGCCCCCTCTGACGCACGGGGACGTCATGGGGAATTCCATGATGGCTTTCCCCATGACGTCAGAGGGGGGCTGGGTCACCAGGTGCCCTCCGTTTTAAAAGACCTGTCAGACGGAGCGGAGCCTCACACAGCGGAAGCCTCCCATTGCGCGGAGCGGCCCAAGAAGACACCGACACTGACACCGACGCCGACGGAAGAAGATGCCGGACGAGAAGGACGAGAAGACCAGCGCAAGAAGAAGCGGATCGGAGGAAGAAGAAAATGGAAGAAGAAGATGGAAGAAGATGACAGAAGGAGAAGATGAAGAAACCGAAGGATGAAGAAAGAAGAAAGAAGATTTTAATAAAGGAATTGTCAAAGACTGTCTCCTGTCATTTTTACCATTTTTGCCACTTTTTTGGTGAAATGGTAGGGGTACTTTTGTACCCCCTTACCATTTCACACGGGGGGGGGCGGGATCTGGGGGTCCCCTTGTTAAAGGGGGCTTCCAGATTCCGATAAGCCCCCCGCCCGCAGACCCCCACAACCACCGGGCACGGTTGTGGGGAAGAGGCCCTTGTCCTCATCAACATGGGGACAAGGTGCTTTGGGGGTCTCAGACCCCCAAAGCATCCTCCCAATGTTGAGGGCATGTGGCCTGGTACGGTTCAGGCGGGAGGGGGGCCGCTCTCGTCCCCCCCTCTTTTCCTGCGGCCTGCCAGGTTGCGTGCTCGGATAAGGGTCTGGTATGGATTTTGAGGGGGACCCTACGCCATTTTTTTTGGCTAGGGTTCCCCTTAAAATCCATCCCAGACCTCAAGGGTCTGGTATGGATTTTGAGGGGGACCCTACGCCATTTTTTTTTTTTTTTGGCTGGGGTTCCCCTTAATATCCATCCCAGACCTGAAGGGCCTGGTTATTGAATTTGGGGGGACCCCTACGCTTTTTTTTTTTCATTTTTTTTATTTTTTATCAATGACTTTTTTTTATGAATGAGTTTCAATGAATGACTGTTCTCTGTATTACGGGAGCCGTCAATACACATTAGCCGCGAGTGATTTTAAATAGCTTTTTTACTTTCAAAAATGACACTTTGCGCAGAGACAGTTCTAAACACGGGAAACATGCGCCCCTTCACAGGCATACTATAGACACCCCCCAGGTATGAAATTTAAAGGAATATTACACTTTTATTGTTTCAATTTAAGCATTATTAAAATCACTGCTCCTGAAAAAACGGACGTTTTTAAAACTTCTTTTTGCATTGATACATGTCCCCTGGGGCAGGACCCAGGTCCCCAAACACTTTTTATGACATTAACATGCACATTAGCCTTTAAAATTAGCACTTTTAATTTCGAGCGTTCGCATCCATTATAACTAATAGCGTTCTAAAGCTCGCATGGACTTTAGGTCCGTTCGCGGGTTCTGGTGCGAGCCGAACAGGGGGGTGTTCGGCTCATCCCTAGTCTGGAGGCATGTTCTCCTAGTTGGGCCTGGAGCTTCTGCATGCCTGCGCTGACTGCCTTCTCCACAGAGGCTGCTATCATGGGCGAGAGGAGAGATGCCACAGCCTGTGCAATGAACTCTGTATGGTGATCATTGGCAAGCTGTGGGGCAGTGACCTGCTGTGAGGCCATGTTTTGTTGTGAGGAAGTGTCCTGCTGTGAGGCAGTGATCTGTTGAGGGGCAGTGACATGCTGTGTTCTGCCGCCTATCTCCATGTCAGGCGCTGTATCTGCGGGAGGGTCTGTGTAGGCCGAAGTCAGGGCATCGATTTGCAGCTGTGCCGTTCACGCCGTCGCGGCCGCATACGATCTCGGGTCGTATTTTTACACAAATCGGTCCATGTTGTGGCCAGGTGTGGGGGGAGAGGCTGTCGGTGTTTTGAGCGGGATCCACTGGATTTACATGCCGATTTTGGAGTCTAGCTGCAGGAGCTGATGGGAGAAGCAGCTACTCCATGCAGCGCTGAAACCGGAAGTATATTATTAACTTAACTGATTAAAATTTATAAAAAACATAATTTCATTCATATTGGATTTCTATCTGTTCATATTTTTGCACTGTTAAAATCCGTTATCTCCTCCTATTCCCACATATAATCCTTATCATAGTTTTTTTTTTTTTGTTAATTATACCATAATTATTTCTTACAGTTTGTTCAGGAGCTGTCTTCAGTGCACGGATGTCTGAACCCCTTGTCAGTTTGTTGTATCATCCTCCCCCTCCCTCTATCCTCACCGGGATCATTCTATCAGTACACAGTAGTTGTATGAATACACAAGAGGACGGTGTCACCTGGATACATAATTACAGAGGTGTCACCTTCATAGAAAGACAGATCAAAGCTCCTCTCCCTGCCGAGACTCTCCTGTGACCCCTCCCAGCTAAGGGATGATTATTGATTACAATGAATGACAATGTGATTGTTTTCATAGCAGAATACAATGATTTTATTATAACTTACAGATACCTTCCAGTGGGACACTGACCAGACTCACCACACAACGAGGAGCCCATGAGAGACACAAGAAAATACCTACTCGCCATACAGCGAGGAGCCCATGAGAAACACAAGAAAATACCTACTCACCACACAGCAAGGAGCCCATGAGAGACACAAGAAAATACCTACTCGCCACACAGAGAGGAGCCCATGAGAGACACAAGAAAATACCTACTCACCACACAGCGAGGAGCCCATGAGAGACACAAGAAAGTACCTACTCGCCATACAGCGAGGAGCCCATGAGAAACACAAGAAAATACCTACTCACCACACAGCAAGGAGCCCATGAGAGACACAAGAAAATACCTACTCGCCACACAGAGAGGAGCCCATGAGAGACACAAGAAAATACCTACTCACCACACAGCGAGGAGCCCATGAGAGACACAAGAAAATACCTACTCGCCACACAGCGAGGAGCCCATGAGAAACACAAGAAAATACCTACTCACCACACAGCGAGGAGCCCATGAGAGACACAAGAAAATACCTACTCGCCACACAGCGAGGAGCCCATGAGAGACACAAGAAAATACCTACTCGCCACACAGCGAGGAGCCCATGAGAAACACAAGAAAATACCTACTCACCACACAGCGAGGAGCCCATGAGAGACACAAGAAAATACCTACTCACCACACAGCGAGGAGCCCATGAGAGACACAAGAAAATACCTACTCGCCACACAGCGAGGAGCCCATGAGAAACACAAGAAAATATCTACTCACCACACAGCGAGGAGCCCATGAGAGACACAAGAAAATACCTAGTCGCCACACAGCGAGGAGCCCATGAGAAACACGAGAAAATATCTACTCACCACACAGCGAGGAGCCCATGAGAGACACAAGAAAATACCTACTCACCACACAGCGAGGAGCCCATGAAAAACACAAGAAAATACCTGCTCACCACACGGCGAGGAGCCCATGAGACACAAGAAAATACCTATTACTACACATCGAGGAGCCCATGAGAAACACAAGAATATACCTACTCACCACACAGCAAGGAGCCCATGAGAGACACAAGAAAATACCTTAAATAAAATGTATCAGTGGTAATAGATAATACAATATACTTCCTTAAATACGCATCAAACCCAACCCCAGCCAGAATTTGTTGATATAAACATAATTTGCATCTACTGTATGTGTTTATTTATTTAATTCATTTTTTAAAGCCCGCCCTCCAAAAAAATAAAAAATACCATAAGGTGCATCGACTTTCAATAATTAAATACCTGTAGATATGCAAATATGTATATGTGTTCTACTCAAACATCATATTCTACCTCAAAAGTGATAATTACCTGTAATAAAATTCAGCAAATATCAATAATCTTGATATATTATTATGCATTTATTTCATTTAGATTTGGGCAGAGTGGGGATAAGAAAACTTTTAACTAGAACAGGAAGTGAGAGAAAATATAAATAGGGTAACAGGTTTGAAAGTTAACCTAAATTGAAAAAAAAAAGAAAGTTTTCTATGTTGCAGGAACAGATTGGAATGTAATGCCCTGTACACACGATCGGACATTCCGACAACAAAATCCATGTTTTTTTCCCCAACGGATTTTGGCTCAAACTTGTCTTGCATACACACGGTCAGACAAATCTTGTCGGAAATTCCGATCACCAAGAACGCGGTGGCGTACAACACATACGCCAAGCCAGAGAAAAATTTAGTTCAGTAGCCAGTGCGGCTCTTCTGCTTGATTTCGAGCATGCGTTGCACTTTGTGCGTTGGAATTGTGTACACACAATCTCAAATTTTGTGTGATGGAAATTCTGATGGAAAATGTCAGATGGAGCCTACACACGGTCGGAATTTCCGACAACAAGCTCCAATCAAAATTTTCCGTCGGAAAATCCAACCGTATGTACGGGGCACCATTGTTGTTGGGCCCAAAGCAGGTGCCTCATATCCCAGTTTAACAGTTTGCCGACCATGTCATGCACATTGTAGACGCTATACCTTTTGCACAAACCAATCAATATACGCTTATTTCAATTTTTTTTACCAAAAATATGTAGAAGAATACATATCAGCCTAAACTGAGGAAAACATTCATTTTTTTATATATATTTTGGTCATATTTATTATAGCAAAAAGTAAAAAAATATTGCTTTTTTTTTTTAAATTGTCGCACTTTTTTGTTTATAGCGCAAAAAATAAAAACCGCAGAGGTGATCAAATACCACCAAAAGAACGCTCTATTTGTGGGAAAAAAAAGTACCTCAATCTTGTTTGAGTGCAACGTTGCATGACCGCACAATTGTCAGTTAAACTGACACAGTGCCGAATTGCAAAAAAATGTCCCGGTCATTGGGCAGCCAAATCCTCCGGTGCTGAAGTGGTTAAATTCCCTTGTCCCTTGAAGTTTTAGTCCTGTGCTGTGTCCCAATATTTCAGTGTGAAGTTCTGTCTAATGCTGCCCTATTGCTGTGTACAGATAACTCACCTGCAGACCCTGTGTTTACATTAATTAACCTGCATTGAAATGTAAATAGTGGCAGCATTATTATGTAAAAAGCCACAGACATTCATATGTATATCATGCCCCCCCCCCCCCCCCCCGAGGTCACTTCTGCTGAATGCTGCCCAAATGGGGAGGTAAACGGGCATGCTTGAAATTACTGCCTGCAACTGTGCTCATTAAACCTAATATCAGCCTGTTCTGCAAAGGTAAGCAAATTGGAGCCACAGCACCCTGAATTTTTGTGCATGGCAATACGCAGATCGCAGCAGATGCGTGAGGGTGTCATTAACAATTAATGGCACTGCTGTGTATCTGATAAAGAGCAGCATGTTTCTGTGGTGTCACAAATGTGAACGCAGGCTAAATGTCTCAGTTACATTGGTGGTCAGTCTAAATCTTCTCATTACATTGGAGCTTGGTGTATAATCCTTCCATTCACACTATTGGCCAGTGTGAACCCCCCCCTTACATTGGTGGTTAGTGTAAATCCCTCTTTGCATTGGTTGTTACTGTGAATGTGCCTATTACATTAGTGGTCAGTGTAAATCCTAATTACATTGGTGGCCAGTGTAGAAACTCTTCTTTATATTGGTAATCAGTAAAAAAAAAAAAAACTTGCATTTGTGACCAGTTTTAAATCCTTCCTTACATTGGTGGTCCATGTACAACCCCCCTTTAATATGGTGGTGAGTGTAAATCTCCCCTTACATTGGTGGCCAGTGTAGAAATCCCCCTTTATTGGTTGTTGATGTAAAATCCCCCATTACATTGGTTGGCAGTGTAAATTATTTATTAAATTGGTGATCAGTGTACATTTTCCTTAACATTTTTAGTAAGTGCATAATTGACCTTACATTGGTGGTCAGTCTAAACCCCTCTTTACATTGGTGGCCAGTGTAATCCCTCCTTTACATTGATGGTTGGAAAAAATCTTCTCGACAATGGTTGTCAGTGTAAATTCCCTCTTACATGGAGGTCATTGTATATGCTTACGTTACACTGGTTGGTGTAAATGCTCCTATTGCATTGGTGTCAGTGTATAAATCCCTCTTTATATTTGTGGGTGGTGTAAAATTTCCTGTTACATGGTGGTCAGTGTAAATCCTCCCTTACATTGGTGGTCAGTGTAAATCCCTCCTAGTGTTGTTGGTCATCGTAAATTCCCTTTTACATTGGTGGTCAGTGTAAATCCCCCCTCACATTGGTAATAATTGTAAATTTCCCATTACATTGGTGGTCAGTGTAGAATCCACCACCACTATATGGTTTTCTCTACATGATTCAGAATTTTCCACATCATACTGCCTCCTAATTAATCCCATCCCCCACTACTCCCACTGATCCCATTGACCCCCCGGAATTGCCACTGATCACACCCCCTCCCTCATCATTGCCACATATCCCAGGAGTCCTAGGATCCCTAGGAGTGTTATGTTTATTGATGAGTCCCCTCACTTCCCCAGTCCATAGTGTGCAGGCAGTGTGGAGATGATGTGTTGTAACCTTTAGCAACCAATCAGTGAGCAGTAATGATGTGCACTAACCTCTTGCAACCAATTATTGAGCGGTAAGCATATGTAGTAACCTCTAGCAACCAATCAACGAGCAGTAATAATGTGCATTAACCTCTAGCAACCAGTTAGTGAGTGGTAAGGATGTCCAGTAACCTCTAGCAACCAATCAGTGAGCAGTATTGATGTACAGTAATCTCTAGCAACCAATCGCAATCACTGCCTAAACTGATTCAGTAATCTGCTATTTTTTGTATGTCTCACAGCAGGTAGAAAATGAAATTGAATGGGGGGGGGGGGGGCAAGAAAATGTTTACCCAGGGTCCAATCAATATTAAAGATGGCTCTGAGGATGCCTCAGTACTCCCATGCCTACAGCCCCATAGCTGTTATGGATTAGAGATGAACTGAACACACCTGGATTAGGTTCCATGTAGGTTTGGAGAAGCTGAACCTTAGAAATCAGTAATGGCCATTTCTAAGCTAATAGGCTAGGGAGTGCCAAACAAATAGCGTGGGATCTAGGCACTTTCCCGAAGGACTTGTATCAAAGCAAAAACGAATATAAAAACAATTGGGGGCAATGGTTTTAATAATTCTTAAAGTGAAACTTTAAAAATACAAAACTCCTTTAAAGGGTAATTCTATTTCTGTGGGGAAAAAAAATTGCAAATAAAAAAAAGTTGTGCAGAACGAAAAAAAAATGTTTTGTTTAGTTTAGTTTCGATTCGCTATTTATATAAATTTATTTAGTTAAATTTGTTTCATTCGTTTACGTTGTTTTTGGGATTTTTTTTGTTTATTCGTTTTCAAATCGTTTCAAAAAGTTTTTGAATCAATTGCAAATAGTTTTTGAATTTGAAAAGTTTTTGAATTTGAATTGTTTTCCAATTTCCAAAAAGAATAAATTAGAATAGAAAAAAAAAAGAAATAGAATTTTTCTATTCTATTCTTTTATTTTCTATTCTATTTTATTCTCTTTGAAAATTGGAAAACTATTCAAATTCTAAAAGTTTCAAATTTGAAAAAGATTCGAATTCTAAAAGTTTTCAAAATTGAATTCAAAAGGTATTCGAAAAGTATTCAAAAACTATTCAAATTCTAATTCAGACGGAATTTGAATTCAAATAGTTTTTGAATACTTTTCAAATACCTTTCAAATTCAAATAGTTTTAAAATGTGAAAACTTTTTGAATTTGAATAATTTTCCAATTTCCAAGGAGAATAAAATAAAATAGAAAATAAAGGAATAGAATAGAAAAAAAAATATTTTGTTATATAATTTCGTTATTTCAGATTTTGTTTAAGTTCGGTACTATTCTAAAATTTGGATACATCCGAATCTCCGAATAACGAAAATGTTTATTCGGAACGAAACGAGTCACACGTCTATACAGTTGTGACACAAGTCATATTGGAATTGAAAGTTATTAAAAATGACCTTTCCTTTTCAATCTGCAGCGCTGTAATTTTCTATAACATGCAATGCAATATGGCTACCTGGAGGCATTCTATACACCGAATGCCCCCCCCCCCCCAGATATGTAATTTCCTACTTGTGTGATTGGCTCGCTGATTTTGCTAGAAGTCTACACTAAGATACAAGATCTTTGCCATCCCTTGCCACAAAAATTACATTTTTGGTAAGATGCACTCAAAGGGAAATTACATCTAAAGGAATGCAAATCCTGCCACTTTCCTCATTAGTGCCCTGCAGAAGCGGCAGCTGACTGATAACTACAAAATCAATCCCATACAGATTCACTCTGCACATGGATGAGAATAGGTAGGAATCTGCAAAAAGTTTGCCAAAATCCTTGCAATGTACATAGATCACCCGGGGGAATATTTTTTTCTCAACAAAAGTGGAGTTACTCTTGAAGTTATATGTTTAGGGGATTCCTTAGTCTGCAAATGCAATATCTGTACATTGTATACAACCGACTGCAGGAAAACTGTAATTTGTTAAGAAATGAAATACTTTTTAAAATTGCAAGTAAATGGCAGTTCTTATCTGCTTCCTTCTGTTCCTTCTGTTTTAAAAAAAATTAAAATAAATTGGAGATTCCCTTCATCTTTACTAGACCCTTATACTAGATGAGGGTCTGCTATAGATGTTAATGAGGGACCCACACAAACAAATGGGGTCTTTCCAAAAAAATTGATATCATACGCTCATCTTTAATAAGGATATGGTATAGCTGTTAAGAGAAATCCCACGCAAAATAATTCCTTTATTAAAGTTTATTTAGTTCTTTATTAAAAAAAAAATAACAAAAACAAATAATGTCCTACAATGTAAATTGCCAATCACATTGATTTAGATCAAATGTCAATAGCAATGAGCAATGCTTACTGACCTGTTGAAAGAACATGTTGGCCACTGCCAAGATCTACTCCCAACAACTGCTCACCATGAATGGAAGGATTGGTATTGGGGATTGTATTTTATCTTTAGGGTCTTTCATCATGATTGACATGGATCTAAATCCC
Source organism: Lithobates sylvaticus (assembly GCA_028564925.1). NCBI lineage: Eukaryota > Metazoa > Chordata > Amphibia > Anura > Ranidae > Lithobates > Lithobates sylvaticus. The sequence continues at coordinate 18,892,899 of CM053026.1, read as the reverse complement.
CAATTAACAATGGACTTATGGTGAGTGATACTTACATTCATCTGTGGAGGCAAATTTTACGGGACCCTCGTATTTTCTTATAGGCCCCTCACAGACCCTCACCTTTACAGTTTATGGGGACAAGGTACTTTGCCAGAGGGGTCTCCAAGGCATATAAGGTTCGGGAGGGGGCATACACATCCTTCCTTTCACAGCTGTAAAGCTAAGCATTGCAGCCATGACATGTGTACACCCCCAGCCACTGCCGTTGCAGCAAAGGGGGTGGGGGGTAGTGGTTGAGAGGTGGTAAAACCAAGGCTGCACAATAGGGTTTTACGATCTCCCAACCTCATGTGTGAATGAGCTCTAAAGGGGAAGCCAGTCACAGTTCTCTGATCACCACACCAGCCAAAGTGTTGCCGGACCAGTGTCCAGTATCTAGAATCAGTGTTTCTGATTTGCCTGTTTGTTAACCACATTTATGCCTGTTGGCTGGACCAATCCTTATGATGACCATGTCTCTGCCTCCACCTGAACGGACACACCTGCTTGTCTAACTGACTACATTCCTGCAAGGCACCAGTCCCAGCTATCCCCTGTGGACAACTGCACTCCTGGAACCACAGGAACTCTTTTGTTCTTCCGATATTCAGCCCCCTGTAGATCCTGGCCAGTGAACATGGCATTCCTGAGGGAAGCCACATACCAGAAGGGTCGGCTTGCTTGGCTTAAAGATACAGGATTGGTGATGATACACCAAGCTATATTCCCTGACCACTCATATAGAGGCGATCATTACAGTACATTGGTTTTGATATAATTAATTGATTTGTGTGATACCCGTGATACAATGTCTGATACATAATCAGTCCAGACAGTGAAAATGCCTAAAACATGTGGTATCCCCATTATTGAGAGGAGTAGCTGAATGGATTTTGAGTTTTAATTCTATGTATTAATATGCTGTGAGCAATATCTTATTATTGACAACGTTGTGTATAAAAAAATGCATTTTCATTTTCTTTATGCATGTTCTAAAAACTTGTGGCAAAAAATGACATTTTTAAAAGCCTCATTATGCCTTTCATAAAATACCTTGGGGTGTTTGTATTCCAAAATTGGGTATTTCCATTGTTCTGGTGCTCCAGAGTCTCCAACAATGTGATGGGTAATCAGGAAATTAGATGCATAATTTATGCCCTTGAATACCTGAAGGTGCTCCTTGGATTTTGGACCTCTCTATACATCTAGGTTGTGAAAAAGCCTCACACATGAGGTATCTCCATACTCAGGAGACATATACGTATAATGTGTTTTGGGGTGTAAATGTAAGTTGTTACTTGTTAAAATGACAACATTATGAAAAAAATATGTAATTTCTTAATTTTCCCCAAAATTTGGCCACAAAAATTACAACTTAAAAAAACTCACCATTCTTCTTACTGAATACCATGGACTGTCTACTTTCCAAAAAAGGGTCATTTGGGATATTTGTACTGTCCTGGCATTTTAGGGCCTCAAGAAATGTCAGTACAACAGGATTGATCAATTATCACTTATATACAGGTACTCCTCACTTAACGACCAGGTTCTGTTCCAATGACCAGGTCATTAAACAAATTGGTTGTTAAACAAGGAACCACAAGTAATCAATATTTTAAGCATTCTTAACTACTGTACTGTACTGTATTGTGAAAAAAAAGGTCTAACACCAAACTCTAGCTCAATAACATTTTAATTAGCATAAGTACAGAACACAAACAAAAATTCTGTACTGTACTATACAATACAATGATGTATAGCACATCGTTTGGGTGAGAAGAGCTGGTCGTAAGTCCAAGTGGTCATTAAATAGGTAATTCGTTAAACGAGGACTATCTGTATACCATAGTTTGTAGACTCTATAACTTTCAAAACACTAAACAATATACACTGAATTAGGTTATTTTTTTTACCAAAGAAATGTATCAGAATATATTTTGGCCTACATTTAAGAAGAAATAGTATTTTGTTTTTTTTCAAATTGGGCCATTAAGAGGAATATTCAGAAACATTGGTCCATCTTAATACAGGATCCTGGCTTAGGTGGGGTACTCCCGGCTAATCTCAAAGTGTTTTTTTAGGTGGGCAAATAACATCAAAAGTATTGTTGCCTATAGCCACTTAAAATATGAACCTATGAGAATGAAAGCTATTCCCAAATTCCAAAATATGACAGGTTCCTTCAAATGTAAGTTGACTATATGTAAGGTCTGCCATTTTATGTCTCATCGGAAGAAAATCTTTAAAAAAAAAGATGGATATGAATTCCTAATTAAACAGTTTATAAATTGTAGCACTTGGTTTGTTGTTTATGGGCTGAGGTGCCCCTATGGGTTACTTTATGTAGAGTGGACACTATGGTTTGGGGAGCATAGGCGGTTTTTAGAGCAAAAACAAGATAAACATATAGTGTTCCCCCGGCATTTTGCCCAGGTGCATGATGGCAGTATGAAAGGCTTACAGCTTTTTTGGTTATTGAGACTATATATATGTCAATTCCAGAGGGAGAGAGGTTTTCTAGATTGTGTGCCCGTGAGACGTTCTGGATGTTTACCTTGATCACTATGTTCTCTGATGGATTAAATGATGAGTTGGAAATCAATACCTCGATCTAATAGATATATCTTTCTCTCTTTTTATATATTTATTATTTTATTATATATATATATATATATATATATATATATATATATATATATTATATATATATATATATATATATATAAATATAAATTATATATATATATTTATACATCTTTATATTGTATATAGGATAGGGATGTGTGCACCTTTTAACTTGGCAAAATCTATCAGCCAAGATCAATTGCCTGGTGGGATGCAACTAGAGTTGCCACCTTTTCAAATTCAAGCCAGAGCCTGTGAGTCTTATGTACAGAATGCAGGGGACAGGAGTGTGTAATGCATATTAGAAGTCACGAGTACAAAACAAAAAGAGTGCAGGAGTCGGGTGTGTAACGCACAGTGTAGGGCTAAGTGTTTATTCTCACCCTCCACCTCCCACCAGCAAAAATAAATTATCCCGCTCCCAAAACAAATTTTGACGTAATTTTTGTTGCACCCGCCCAAAAATTAATTGCCGAAAAATTGTGCAAACAGAATCATGGGATGCCTTTCACCCAAAAAAAGTTTTGCTCCACAATTGGGGTGCCATTGAAAGTAAAGGTATAGTGAATACGTCCTACGATTTGCGTAAATTTGGGAATCAAGTGCAGAATCGTGGAAATCCGAAATGCCTAGGTGTGAACAGAGCCTGTATACATTTTTTCTCAATATCTCAATAGTGACATTTAGTAATGGCTTACATCTACTTTAACAGACCTGACAATCCCTACAAGCCCCACATTAATCTCCCCTGTACACTTGATCAGCAGCACTCCTTGTATCTTCCCTATCACAGATAAAGCACTATGGCTGCTGTGATCTCATCCTAATTTTAAGGACCAATATCTGTCTGCAAGAACTGACTAATAGCTAGCTCTTCAATTGTCATCACGTTATCAACAGTTTTTCTAATAATTGGGGTGTTCTATCTTACATGATATGTACAACAGGGCAGTCTAGCACCTTAAGCACATATTGGTACATCCTTGACACCCACTAATTCAAAGATATGATGATTTGAAAGGATTTCAGCTTTCAGGGTATTTTGGTGTTTGCATTTCTTTTTTTGATATATGAATTATTATTTTTTGTTGACATGGCCTCTCTTTTATACTAAACTGATATATTTGCAGCTAGGCTTCTCCATAGAAATGTGTGTTTTTGTTTCATGTGTGACTGACTGCATTTGTCTATGTGGATCCGAGTTACTTGGCTGATTTTTTGTATACAACACGCGCTCCATGACCAACTTATTCATTGAAGAGGTCAGACTTATAAGGTGAGTAGATGACGGATTGGAGGGGTTCATGAAGAGATCGTTTGAAGAACCCAAAGGAGCTTCTTCCATGTCACTGAGGAGGGGATTTATTGCACTTAGTATTGTGGGGGATTTGAGTTTCACCTGTTGCACATGATTTAAAGGAAATTTGATCATTTTGCACATTTTTTGTTCACTTTAATTGTGGTATGAGCTTTTGTATGTTAAATCATTGGAGATCTAGGTATACATTTTGCACTGGCACTTTAGTATTTGCACATTTAATATATTTTATATAAGTGTGATAAGATTTATTTGGTGCATATTGATTAATATTATATCATATTCTTGGGGGGGGGGGGGTATTTATATATTTTTTATTTTTATGCAGCACTTTTTTTTATAGTGAATACTTATAGGAAGGGATCGGGTGATTGTTATTAGCTTTTTTGACATGCCTGACCCGGAGATCTTAGAGCTTGTATACCCATTATGGGGTCCTTATTAGTAAGAACATCTAGCTAAAACTATGTTAATCTCCTTGGTTGTTATGATTCTGATGTTTCAAGTCTTATTGAGAATAAAACCTATGCTTGACCAATGAAGTACCTGGAACCTGTTTTTATGTTTAGAAGTTTTCATATTAGGATCTGGCGAGGTGTGGGGTAGGAGTGTTGCCTCAGCAGCATTGTATGGGGAAGCTGAACACTCCATTGTGGCAGCAGCTTACAAAGATATTTATACAAACATAACATCTTTTTTATTAGGTCCTAAAAAGGAAAAAAATATTGTAAAATTAAGTCAACTTTAACTGATATTAAAATGATTTTAGAATACAGCAAACAAAATGTATTTATTAATATAGCCGGAAAAATCTACATATAATATAATAAAGTGACACAGACACTAAAATATTACATTGTTATCAGCTTATAAAACAACATGTTTAATATTTATTTTCCGGGAAGGTGGAGATCTTCCCTCTTATGAAGAGTGATGGGTGTCTCTGGTATCTGACACTTTAGGATGATTCGGATACTTTTTCCCTCTCTGGTCACTGTGGTTCCTCCTTACTAAATGACTACATTGTTCTGTATTAATGGAACGGCTGGTGGGAGGAACCACTGCACCCAGCAGGGGACAAGGTTTCACACAAACCCAAATTGTTTGATACCAGCGATTTCCAGAACAAAAGTTCAACTCACTGTCCACCAGAGAGGTAAGTATTAAATATTAAAATTTAACAGTGTTCATTCTCAATACACTTGCAAAATACTAAAATTACCAATGTTAGAGATAATGCTATAACTACTGATAACCCAGTGTTGCTTCATACATATTATCGGATAACTGTCTTTGTATTCAGGTCAGGTCTGAACAGAATTATGTAACATTTTGGAAAAAATATACAGCCAAGAAGTCCAGAACTTGATGCTATTATAGCAAAAACCTCCACAGCCACCATGTATTTCCCTCTGGTGCTCAGATAGGCCGGGATCATGGAAATCCAGACACTGCAGAACACCAGCATGCTGAAGGTGATGTACTTGGCCTCATTAAAACTGTCCGGTAATGTTCTGGCTAAAAAAGCGATAATGAAGCTCACAGCTGCCAGAAGCCCCATATATCCCAGGACAGAGTAGAAGCCGATAACTAAACCCTCATTACACTGAATTATGATCTTCCCCTGATAAGAGTGAGTGTCCCGATCCTGGAAGGGGGGAGAAATAGACAACCAAGTGACACAGATTATGACTTGAACCAGTGAGAAGACACAGATGATAGAATTGGGCAGTTTGGCTCCCATCCATTTCCTCCAGATACTCCCAGGTTTGGTGGCTTTAAAAGCAATACACACCATGATACTTTTGGCAAGCAGAGAAGAGACGGCAACTGAGAAGATGACACCAAAAGAGGTTGCACGCAGCATGCAGGTTACATCTACTGGATGGCCGAGGAACAAGAAGACACAGAGGAAGCTCAGCATGATGGAGACCAGGAGAAGATAGCTCAGGTCCCGGTTATTGGCTTTAACAATGGGGGTGTCCTGATAATGTATAAATATCCCCAATATTAAACCAGCCAGAAGACAACAGAGGATGGAGGAAGCTGAAAATATTGCAACAATGGGATCATCAGTGTAGGAGAGAAATTCCACCACTCTCGGAACACACCGATCCTTCTTCTGATTTGGCCATTCATCATCAGGACATTTCATGCAGTTTTCACTGTCTGCAGGAAGAACAATACAAACACAATGAACATCGGGGTCAGAGCTTCTGAGAAAATCAATTGCCTTGTGTTGTCTCACAGCTTTAAATGGGATTTCCATCAGACCACTGTGGGAGAGTAAAAGGGAATATCCTAAATAATAAATGTAATATACTGTACATATAATACCAATATGAATATAATATAATAATAAGGGGGGCAACATAGTGATTATGACAAACGATCAATACACAACAATGTGCCACAAAGTTTTATCAAATAATTCATGGTACAAAAAAATCTCAAAGCGTCATCGAGAAATTTAACATTTCCTTTTATACCATGGTCGACGAAGCTTTTTGTAATGGTGCAATTACCAAAAACGAATGGGAATACATTAGAACTCCCTATCCACGTATTCCAACTTTATATTGTTTACCAAAAATACACAAAAACCAAATAAATCCCCCAGGCCGCCCGATCATATCCGGGAATGGTTCAATTACGGAGAATTTAAGTAAATTCTTAGATGACCATCTAAGACCCTTTGTGGCAGGCCTCTTTTCCTACACAAAGGACACCATTCACCTCTTACAAAACCTGGAAGAACTGCACATCTTACCAAATTCAATGCTGGTAACCATTGATGTGGAGGCTTTATATAGCTCCATCCCGCACAATCTGGGTCTTCCAGTAATTAAACGGTTTATCTCACAATCCCACAAAGATGATAAAAAATTAAATATCTTTTTGTTAGAAGCCCTAGAATTTATCTTGACACACAATATTTTTTCCTTTGATGGGTCCCACTACCTCCAGATACAGGGGGTAGCGATGGGGACATGCTGTGCCCCGTCGTATGCCAACCTGTATCTGGGGGAGCGGGAACAATTCATTTTGTCAGATGAAACCATCTCAACCTATACCAGACATGTGGCAGCCTGGTATAGGTATATAGATGATATTTTTATGATTTGGAACAGCTCAGTGGAGGATCTACATACTTTCATGAATATTTTAAATAAAAACACTTTCAATCTGTTTTTTACCATGACATGTGACCCTGTCTCTGTCATGTTTCTAGATTTAAAAATCATCAAATCTTCCGAGGGCTCCCTTTCCAGCAGTCTCTACCGCAAAGAGACTGCTGGAAACACTATTTTACATGCGTCCAGCTTCCATCCTAAGTCCCTGGTACGGTCCATACCATATGGACAATACCTGAGACTTAGACGCAATTGCTCTACAGAAACAGCTTTCAAATTGGAAGCAGATCTTTTGAGACAGCGTCTCTTAAAACGTGGGTACTCAGGCACCTGTCTGAAGAAAGCTTTCAGACGGGCACGAGGCTCTGTTAGGCATGAGGTTCTTTTTCCAAACAGGTCTTTGGCCACACCCCCCAACATCACTCATCTCATAACTACCTATAACAAACAATACAAAAAAATTGAGCAAATTCTACAAAAACACTGGCATCTCTTGCACGTAGATTCCAATTTGAGTAAACATATTTCAATAAAACCATCTATTACTTTCAGACGCACACGCTCACTTCGTGACTATTTGGTCAAAAGTGAATACACTGGTGCCTTCAGAAGCGATGTATGCAAACGCTTTGGCACCTTTACGCGCGGTGGTTGCACCATTTGTAGATATATGAATACTCAAGCTAATTTTACACTTCCAAACGGCAAAAAATATAGTCCAAAACATTTTTTCAATTGTAAAACAGTTGGTGTTATATACTTACTCACATGCCAATGTAAATGTTTTTACATTGGCAAAACAAAAAATGAATTCAATAAAAGAGCTGCACGACATATCAGCAGCATGAGATGTGCTAACCCTGATTTACCTTTGGGGCGACATGTTAGAGATCAACATGCGGGCACCTTTCCACGCATATCATTTACAATCTTAGACAGAATCCATCCCGACAGCAGGGGTGGTGACTGGAATAAATCCTTGCTCCAAAAAGAGGTCAAATGGATTGCGGCCTGCAACGCCACTTGTTTTCCAGGCCTAAATACCCAACTTTCTTTCCGTCCTTTCCTTGAGGGTTTTGTGTCAGGTGGATGTGAGAAGGAGTAGATGTTCCTCCCCCTTCCCTCCCCCTTTTTATTTTGTTCATATATATATATTCATTTATTTATTGTTTATTATTTATTCATTTTTTTTTTTTTTTTATTAAATTTATTCATTTTTTTTTCATTATTTTCATTTATTTATTTATTTTCCATTTTTATTTTATTTTCATTTTTATTCATTTATTTCTCAGTTGACTATTGCAATTATTGGCTTTTTGCCATTTAGGGTTCTGTCTGCCTGTCGTATATGTATTTATTATATATAATAATAATTTTTTTTTTTTTTTTTTTTTTTTGTGATCTTCTGTCTCCAGATAAAAACATTGTGCAACTTTTCCTGTTCATAATACACTCCTATGTTTACAAATACACAGGTTGAACCCGAATATGGAGAGTTTTTGCCATTGCAGCGTTTAATATTAACACATTCTGATCTTTTTGTGGCCTTTTTGCAAGGCCTTAAATAAACATGCCTCTCTTAGTTGGTTCCCGGTCTCCTGGGGTTTGACCTCACCTGGCGTGGGTAAGAGGGGTACCACTTCCCGTTCCTTAATTGGAGCTTGGACGTGCCCCCTCAATCTTTTTGGCCCGGACCCTTGGCGGGTTGCTCTACTCAGGGTTGCCCTTTTTTGGGTTCCGAGCCTTTCCCGGGCCAGTGAGCCTTTACCGCATGGCGCCTCGCCAACTTGGAAGATTCATTTTTCCTTGTTAGGCGATGTGCCGTGCGGTTTCCGCTCAGGGGATCAGTTTTCCTCTGTCTCCCATAGCCTTCCCATATCACCATAGTAACTACCCCATGAAAGGTTGTTTCACTTTTGGCCTCCGCCCCTTTTTCTTTGACTTATCGCACGGATCGAGGCATTTTTCCCCCGCGCGCATGCGCACGCCATTTCGGCGCATGCGCCACTCTATGCCCTTCCGATGCGTCGCGTTCAGCGTGACTTTTTGCCCTTTTTCTGACGTCACCTCACGGCCAGTCATTGGCCGAGGGATCCTTCCCGTCGACGCGGCCATTGGGCGTCCGTTTTTGTCAGTATCACCCTCGGCCCTTATTGGATACCGGCTCCCCTGTGTATGACGCGATCATCACGCGCCACACAGGGTGCCTTAGCTTTTCAGCTGTGCTATATTTTCCAATTTATTTACCTCCTTTGCGCATGCGTCACAGGTCTGCTTATCCCTTAAATAGCCACCCCTGTGTCACTCTCTAGCGAATGCTCCCACTGAGAGCAACGAGGCATTTTTCTTGCTGCCAAACAGACCGGCACCCAAACCAAACGTAAGTCCAGTTTCTGCAACCCATGGGATTTTCATTTTTATTTCATTTTTACTTCTTACTTATTCACCACTTATATATGCATACTTTATGTTTTGCATATATATTGTAACCTGGGGGACAGGTAGCAGGTACAAAGCTCCCTGGGATGGGCTGTTTAGTAAGGCACAGATAACAAATCCACTTGAGATAGTGAAAACAGTGCTGGGTTTATTTGATTTAAATACAAGTCCATACACAGGTGCTGCACAGTCTTCCAGAAAACACATCAAAACAGAAATAACCAAACAAAAGTCCTAGCCGTGTCTCGGCTCTAACTATAACATACACCGTCTCTAACTATCAGGCTGAGCAAGCCTACCGCTTGTCAGCTTCTGTAAAGAGTTTTTAAAGGGTTTTACCAACCTTTTGGCTCCTCACAAACCATCCCTGTTTGTGTGTCCCAGGCAGAGAGCAAAGGCTGTTTGCTCAGGTGAGCTTAAATTAGCCTGGAAAGGAGGACTAAGATCCGAACTGGATCATGTCTCAGAGACCTCTGAATGTATATGAGAGGAGCCTGGGAGATGTATAAACCCCCGAACAGGACTTCTCCTGGCTCTCTCTGGGATGCTCTGCTACAATATATATATATACATGTATATCTTCCTTATTTAATATCATTTCTTGTTACTCCTTAAGTGTAAACAAGGAATGTTTTTGCTTGACGAATAGTAGTAATTTTTTCGTTTTCTGACCAGACTTAAAACAATTATTTATTTTACCTTTATATATTTCATTTCTACAGATTGCTATTTCTGGGTTGACTTTTCTGTGGAGACAGATTGATCCCCGTGTAGGCCTTCCCCTGGAGACCACTATTGGGGCCCTTTGTTCAGATTTTGAACAAACAACAAGAGGCGCAAAAATTGTTCTCATTTAAAATTAGAGCCTCATCTGGTAGGCTTTTATCCCCCAACAATACCAGCGCATGTGGAAATCCATCTTGGTTTTCGTATTCCCCCCCCCCCCCCTTTTGGATATTGGTATGTATAACCACTTTCTAATGTCTGCAAATGGCACTCTCTCATCTTCGGATTCTCTCTCAAAGTTTTTTGTTTGCTTGTGCTTTTTGTTTTCTCAGATGTTTTTCACACTCAACCTTCGCCTAATGCCTCTGAAGAAGGGATCGTCTTGTTTTCCCGAAACATGTTAGGCAACCGAGGGATGTCTTTCCTTTTCATCCACATCCATCATATCCATGTGTAACATTTGTAAACAATTGTTCGTGTTTTGAAAAAATTATATCACGATTGTTTTTAACAATTCTGTATACATATATACTTTTTTTCATGTTTTTCTTCTATTTTTTCTGTATTTATCTACTTTTTTCAAAAAATTTATAATTTAAAATAATAATTCCAACTCAATCAGCTTTTTTTTGCTTCATATATAAGCATATTGCCCTGTTCGCCTGTAAAGTCCCGTTTGTACCGGAGGGTACTAGTGGTCCTCTGTTACCAGAGGTTCCACCTTCTAAATATAATATAATATAAAGTATAATGTAATAAATTACCTGATTCCTGTGGCTATCAGTTGCAATGACCACCAGCCACCCGTGATTGCGGGCACGAGAGACAGAACAGGGATCTCTGTGTGTAAACACACAAATCTCGGTTATGTCAAGAGAGGAGAGACAGATCATGTGTTTCCATTAGTTAGGAACAGCAATATTTCTCCTCCTCTAGTCACTCCCATCACCCCACATTTAGAACACACACTGAGGGAACACATTTAACCCCTTCATCGCCCCCAGTGTTAACCCCTTCCCTGCCAGTGGCATTTACACAGTAATCGGCAGTGTTGGTCATCTTACTTAAAAAAAAGTAATTAGTTAAGTTACAAATTACTTCTCCCAAAAAGTAATTGCGTTAGTAACTCAGTTACTACATTTGAAAAGTAATTAGTTATGCAGCAAAGTAACTGTGACTTTTTTTTAATATTCTATATGTGTAACTAAGGGGCGGGTCTAGTATTACTGTAAGCAAGGGGCGCATTTATTATTATTGTTATATATCGTGTAACCAAGGGGCTGCTCTATTATTACTCTAACCAAGGGGCAGATCTGTTAGGGGCGAGTCTATTATTATTATATGGTGTAAGGGGCAGGTGGCTACAGAAGAGGGCAAATGTTAAATTAATGGGCAGAGCTCGATATATAACAATAATAATAATAAATGCGCCCCTTGGTTACAGTAATACTAGACCCGCCCCTTAGTTACACGATAGACGCCCCTTGCAGAGTAGCACGAGCATCGGGAGCGTGTGGCATCGCCTCGTACAATTACAGGTTAACTGCGCCTGCGCGGTGTAGAGTTCACTCAGAGCTGTTTAGGTTCGGCAATTTTCGTACTGTGCAAGCGCTGTGCCTGCGCAGTACAGGGGGTCCTTATCTGGCGGGGGAACTTTTTCGGCAGGACACCGGAATTACACTACTGCCATCTAGTGGCGGTAGATGTAATTGCACGCCGCCCAAGTAATGGGAACTGCGTTACCATGAGGGGAAAAGTAATCAGTTAGATTACTCGTTACCCTCTAAAGAAACTGCGTTAAGTAACTCCATTTATTTTAACTCAGTTACTTACATCACTGGTAATCAGTGGCTATTTTTTAGCTCTGATCACTGTATAAATGTCAATGGTCCCATAAAAGTATCAAATAGTCCCAATAAAAATCGCTGTTCACCACCATTACTAGTAAAAAAAAAAAAAAAAATTATAAAAATGACATAAATCTATCCCCTATTTTGTAGACCCGATAACTTTTGTGCAAACCAATCAATATATGCTTATTGTGTTTTTTTTTTTTAACACAAATATGTAGAATAATATATATTGACCAAAACTGAGAAAGACATTTGTTTTATATTTTATTTTTTGTGGGATATTTATTATAGCAAAAAATGTTTTCTTTATAGCGCAAAAAATAAAAACCGCAGAGGTGATTAAATACCACCAAAAGAAAGCTCTATTTTTGGGGAAAGAAAAGGACGTCAATTTTGTTTGGGTACAACGTCACACGGCCGCGCAATTGTCAGTTGAAGCGATGCAGTGCCGAATTGCAAAAAATGGCCTGGTCAGGAAGGGGGCAAATCCTTCCGGGGCTGAAGTGGTTAAATAGATTAATTAAATTTAAGATAGATAGATAGATAGATAGATAGATAGATAGATAGATAGATAGATAGATAGATAGATAGATAGATAGATAGATAGATAATATCACATAGTTGAACCCTTATGTAGTGATTGTCCATTGGCAAGTGGAAAAAAAAAAGGCTGTTGGTGTCATAAGGACACGATAAGTAAAAAAAAAAAAAAAAAATGTCAATTGTCTGAAAACTCTGAAAATTAACATCTCTTATTTGCTATCCTTTGGTCTGTTGGTAAGGTTGAATAAAGACACCAGTCCATCCTGTTCAACCTGTGTTAGTGAGTGCGTGTAAGTCACTACCATTTCTTATATCCCTATACTGTATAGTGTGATTGCCAAGATGCCCAGCTTAAGCTTTTTTGATGTCAACACTCATGCTGCATACAAACGACCGAACTTTCTGGCAGACTAGGTCCGACTGAATTAGTCCGTTGGATAATCCGATCGTGTGCTATTGAACTTCGTTTTTTAGTCCCATTTACGTCATCATCACATCAAAATGAATGGACGGTTCGTTCGGAAAGTCCGTCGGAACTCCGCCAAAAGTCCATTGGGAAGACTGTCAGACCTAGTCTCCCGGAAAGTCCGGTCATGTGTATGCGGCATCACACATCCTTACAGCTCTGGCAGTAAAGGAACACTTATGCAGATTAAGGTTAAACTGTTTCTTGTCCAACCTTATTGAGTGGCCTTGTGTCTTTCCAAGTGACCTGGGACCGAATAGTTTTCTCCCAATGATAGAATCACTATTTAGATAACTCTTCTCCTGTGAGAAAAACTTTAATGTTTGGAATTGTTTCTCATAATTTAGGTGCTCTAGTCCCCCTATTATCTATGTTGCCCTTCTTTGGACTCTCTCCAGTTTAAGCACATCCTTCCTAGGACTGGTGACCATAACTGGACAGAATAATCAATATGCAGCCGAACCATAGTTGTGTAAACATAGAAACATAGTTTCATCTCTTGAAGCAGAGTTCCACCCTAAAGTTGAACTTCCGCTCATCTGATTCCTCCGGTGATTACTCCGGTGCCACAATTGGCACCTTTTGGGGGGAGGGGGGACAGGATACCTGCCTTTCCCACTTCCGGGAGTCCGGCCGCAGCCCATGACATCACTGCAGGGCTCCCTCCTCCTCCCTCAGCCACTGGGCTATAGGGACTCCAGGACAGGTAAGTGTCCTATTATTAAAAGCCAGCAGCTGCAGTAGGTGTAGCTGTTGACTTAATTTTTTATTTTTTTTGGGCCGGAACACCACATGCTAATAGTCTGCTAGCTTTGCTTGCTGCAGCTTGGCATTGCATGGTATTTCTGAGTCTGCGATTTGCTAGGACCCCCAGATCCTTTTCCATCCTTGATTCCCCCAGAGGTTCTCCCCCTAACAAATAGCTGACATTCATATTTTTAACCCCAAAGCCATTACTTTATGTTATATTGAGCCTCATTTGCCCATATTTTATTGAAGTCTTTCTTGTAAAGTTTTTATAATTTTCTGTGAAATGATTGCACTGCTTAATTGTGTACTGACAGCAAACACTGAGATTGATCTATTTATACCAACTTCTATACCAACTGCGAGAGAGCTATTAAACCATCCCGAGTTTTTCCTCCGGATTAGTGTTCTGCGTTTTGGAGCCACTGAGCCTGCTGATTGTAGTAATACTTTGTTTAGGGAGTTGAGTGTTTGTTCCGTTGAGTGGGTTAAATTCAGCGTTGCTATTTTGTTTGCTAAAGTGGTTTTGAAGGTTTCTAATCTGCCTATCGCCCTAATCTGCCTCCTCCAGCGCCGCGGTGATCTTCTCTTCTTCCGTCTTCAGGTGAATGGGGCGCGGTGTGTTATGGGAACTGTGTCCCACAACACACCGCATTCCCCATTCACAAATGACACTCGCGCATGCGCAGTAGGCCGCGCGCCGACTCGCGCATGTGCAGTAGGCCGCGTGAAGCCGTTTCCCTTACGGAGGATGGCAGCGCTGGATCCGGATAGCCGAGGTACATCTCGGCCTCCACGAAGGACATCGCGGGCGCCCTGGGAGGGTAAGTGTACTTATTAAAAGTCAGCAGCGACTTTTTTTAGCTGCTGACTTTTAAAAAAAATTTTTTGAAGGTGAAACCCCGCTTTAAAGTCTCCAAGTACCAGGAGATTTTTAGATTTCAGGATGTGTATTGAGATGAATTACGTGAGGGGAGTAAGAAGATTGGTCTTTGGTCCTGGTGGTCTATAGCAAAGTAGAATGTGAGTGGTGTCATTGGGTGTTGATTGAAGATGTAGCGTCAGTGTCTCCATAAAAGGCACTGAGTTCTGCAAAATTGGTTTGGTAAGTACCAGGTGCGATTTAAAAATCACTGCTAGGCCTCCTCCTTTTTTTCCTATTCAATGTTCAGTTGTAGTTCTCCGGCACCAATTCGGTAAGGATGGTGTTGCAGTCGGGAGTTAGCCAGCTTTCCGTGATGAAGAAGCAATCTATGTTGTTTTGGGTGATGAAGTCGTGTACTTCCAGTCTGTGTTTGGCTGCAGACCTGGTATTGATCATGGCGCATGCTAGTTGTTGTGGTTGAGTTGGTGTCTTCCTGTGTTTGATGGTTGATCATAGGTCAGTCTTTAGTAGTTGTTCTTTTTGAATAATTTTTTGAATGGAGGCTGGCAATGTTGAGGTGGTATTACTTAGCCTGTGGAGAACTTCTGCTGAATATTTGAGGTAGCACATGGAGAAAGGATGAAGTTGATGGCACTAGGATGACTGAGTTGAAGATTTTGATCCGGGTTTTTCCATTGTCAGTCTAGTTATCAGTCTTGCCGCCACGTTGAGGCTATTTGTAAGCGCGCAAGTTGATCATGAGGTGCCCTAAGTGATAGGAGTTTGTTTAGTCGAGTCGCTAATTCCTGGCTGTTCCAGCTGCCTCTGCTTGTAGCGAAGATCCTGGACCAGAAGAATCCTGCTGGTAAACACTGTGGTGTATTGTGCTGGTGCGAGTAGTACCGGTAGGGGTGATAGGGGCCTGTTGGACCTATCGCCCTCCCGTTTGATCCAGAGGATGGCGAAAAAAACCCTGGCTGAGGCAGCCAAATGCTCAGTAGGGGGAAAAAAAAATCCTTCCTGACCCCCAGAGGCGGTCGGACCACAGGGTCCTGGATCAACTGCTAATGGGGGGGGATCCCGAGAGCTTACCTGATTGGAGATAATCCCTGAGGAGCTTGCTGTGTGGCCTGGTGCCTCTACGGTGAGGTCCGGTTGCTAAGGCAGTGGTGTTCTGCAGAAAGGAGGAAAGGGTAAGCTGGGAGGTGGGATGGGGTGGGTTGGGTCTCAGCCCCAGCCGCTTTCTTCCTCGTCTAGCAAGTTAGAGCAGAGGCGGTGGCGACTGTGGATGTTGCCCACCTAGGAGACTGACCTGTGAGGAGAGCAGTGCCCATTAGTACCTGCTGGGGGGTCCTGGAGGTCCTGGGGATGTCCTGGGCAGTACCAGGGTGGAGTGGGTGGACCAAGATGGCCGCCGGACTAGGCTGGAGCCGCGGGCTTGCCTGGTCTCGTTTCGGAGTGTCGATGCAGTCGCGGATGCGGAGGGGGGGTCCGGTAATGAGGGGATCCGGGCCGCGTGGGTGGCTGAATGAGGGGCGAGCTACTGCCGATGGGGCAGTGATCCGGCGCCGGAACGGACTAGGCCGGAGCCGCGGAGTTTCCTGACCGCCTGCCCAGAGAGGCTGGCGGGCTGGGTGACGGCGGCGGTGGGGGATAACGCGATTTGGTGGGTGATCGTGTGTGGGCCGGGAGGGGTCTCCTACCCGGTCCCCGAGCCTGGGGGGGCCCCGGATGCCGGTTCAGGCTGCTGGCTGCTGGGATCCAGGGAGGGCAGGAGGGCCTGCAAAAGGCCGGAGCTTCTGACGGAGCTACTGACAGCACGTCAGCACACGTCAGCACACGTCAGCACACTCTCCTCTCTCCTCCCATCTGCGGAGCGGCTTCCTTGTTTTTTGTACCAGCGCAATCTACCAGGCTTAAGCAATTATAGGGCTCGCCTGTGTTTTGTTCTACTTGATTTTATTTTAACCATTTCCCGACCGGCGCACACAGATATACGTCGGCAGAATGGCACGTACAGGCAGGAGGGCATATATATAATTCCCTCCTTAATGCCTGTTGTGCCATCGGGAGCGCGCCGGGAGCGGCGCGCTCCTGCACCGGTCGGGGCCCCCGTGAGTCTGGTCGCGGGTCCCGCGAACTCGATCGCCGCGATCGTCTCACAGGAAGGCTAAACGGGGAGATGCGGAAGTACACAGCATCTCCCCGTTCTGCCAACAACTAGTGACGCCGATCTCTGCTCCCTGTGATTAGAGCAGAGATCAGCATTCACTAGCTGACAGCCACGCCCCCCCACAGTAAGAAACACACCCCTAGGCATACTTAACCCCTACACTGCCCCCTTGTGGTTAACCCCTTCACTGCCAGTGTCATTTATACAGGAATCAATGCATTTAAATATCATTGATTGCTGTATAAATGACAATGGTCCCAAAAATGTGTCAAAAATGTCCGATGTGTCCGCCATAATGTCGCAGTCACAAAAAAAAAATCGCTGATCGCCGCTATTACTAATAAAAAAAAAATATTAATAAAAATGCTATAAAATTATCCCCTATTTTGTAAACGCTATAACTTCTGCGCAAACCAATCAATAATCACTTTCTTTACCAAAAATATGTAGAAGAATACGTATCGGCCTAAACTGAGGAAAAAAATGTTTCTTTATATATTTTTGGGGGATATTTATTATAGCAAAAAATTAAAAATAATGCGTTTTTTTTCAAAATTGTCGCTCTTTTTTGTTTATAGCGCAAAAAATAAAAAACGCAGGGGCGATCAAATACCACCAAAAGAAAGCTCTATTTGTGGGAAAAAAAGGACGTCAATTTTGCTTGGGAGCCACGTCGCACGACATTGCGCAATTGTCAGTTAAAGCGACGCAGTGCCGAATCACAAAAAGGGGCCTGGTCCTTTGGCTGCAAATTGGTCCGGTCTGAAAGTGATTAATAAACAGCTTGTTTTTTACTTAATACGCTATGAGACCCCCCTTTTTTATTTTTCCTCTGTGAGGATTTTTTGGCTCTGAACGCTGAAGCTAGTGGAGTGCTAACACTGATTAACAGCAGACAGACCACCAGGGTACTGAGTGTGACCCCCCTTAAAGGATCCAGGAGCCAGATATCGTCTGGGATCTGAGTGGACACAGCGGCACCTGACGGACCACCCATGAGTCTCCATTCGTGCCTGTTACTCCTGCAGGGGTAGTGAAGTCTGGTGAGTGGGGAGCATACGTGGCAGGACCCACAATCGTGGTGTACAGAGGCAGAACGGGGATCTGCCAGTGTAAACAAGGCGATTCCCCGTTCTGCCAGATGACATGTCATAGGTCTTCTGTTCCCTGTGATCGGGAGCAGTTATCTCTGTCGTGTTCCTGGTAGCCCATCCCCCCTACAATTAGAACACACCCAGGGAACACACTTAACCCCTTGTGTTAACCCCTTCCCTGCCAGTGTCATTCATTTATACATTGATCAGTGCATTTTTATAGCACTGATCAATGTAGTAATGTCACTGGTCCCCAAAAAGTGTCATTTGGGGTCAGATTTGTACCCCGCAATGTAGCAGTCCTGATAAAAATCTCATATTGCCGCTATTACCAGTAAAAACAATAAAAAAATTATAAAAGTCCCTAAATCTATCCCATAGTTTATAGACGAGATAACTTTTGAGCAAACCAATCAATATACACCTATATAGAAGACTATGTATCTGCCTAAACTGATGAATTAATTTTTTATATTTTTTTTTGGATATGTATTATAGCAGAAAGTAAAAAAAAAATATCTAAATTCAAAATTGACAGTGTTTTTTTTGTTTATAGCACAAAAAATAAAAACCACAGAGGTGATCAAATACCGCCAAAAGAAAGCTCTATTTTTGGGAAAAAAAAGGTTGTCAATTTTGTTTGGGTACAACGTCGCACGACCGCGCAATTGTCAGTTAAAATGACACAGTGCCGTAGCGCAAAAAATGGCCTGGTCATTAGGGCAGCAAATCCTTCTGGGGCTGAAGTGGGTGAAGTGCAAATTACTTTCCTAAAAGGCTTAAAAAAAGTTAATACATTCTGTATTCTATGTTCTTTACAGATATATTGTATATACATGTGTGTGTTTCAGAATTGTTAAGAAAGGCATTTTTTTCTTTTTTTTTTTAAATGTTTACATTTACATTTCATACTGCTTTATTAATATTACATGTGTAACACTTTCTATATAGAATAAACGTTATTTTCATTTTGAAATCCTGTTTTATGAGACTATTCCTTTTTTTATAAACCATATAATTGTATTATTTTTATATAAAAACCTTCAAACATATATCAAAAAAAATTGGGAAAATACGTTTTACCAACTTAAAAAAATGTAGTGAGTTACAAGTTAATATCACTTAAAACTAAGTAACTAAGTAACTAAGACCACAACACTAATTGCCTGCTCTACCCTAGGCCTGCATAGGTTTCCTCCCATACTCCAAAGACATGCTTGCTTGTAGGGTAATTGTCTCCAGTGTAAATTAGCCCTAGTATGTATATGTATGAATGTGAGTTAGGGATCTTAGATTGAAAGCTCCTTGAGGGCAGGGACTGATGTGAATGTACAATGTATATGTAAAGAGCTCTGTAAATTGATGGTACTTGAAATAAATAAGTTAATGTATGTGTTCATAAATTAAACTTTTCTATAAACTGGAAAAATTGAGTTGGCTTTACTTGAACCTATGGTCTATAAACTGGAAAAATTGAGTTGGCTTTGCTTGAACCTATGGTCTATAAACTGAAAACATTTAGTTGGCTTTACTTAAACCTATAGTTCCACATAAGTTAAAGCGGAGTTCCACTCAAAAATGGAACTTCCGCTTTAAGCACTCCTTGCCCCCTTACATGCCACATTTGGCTTGCAATATTTTTTGGGGGGGAGTGGGGGCTCCGTTAGGAGGGGGCCTTTCTGTCCCACTTCCACCTTCCGCCCAGGGACCGCCAAGGCGACTCCTCCTTTCGCCTCCCTCTAGGCGATCTCCTGGGACACGTGACAGGTCCCAGGAGATTGCCTGACCCCTCCGGGCGCGCGGCGCGACTCGCGCATGCGCCATGCATGCGCCATGCATGCTCGGCTGTGAAGCCGAAAGCTGTCGCAGCTGAGTGCCCACAGTGGCAATGGAGACACCAGCGGAGAGGAGGGGGAGAAGAACGGCGCTCCACTCGGCCGCATCGCTGGACCATGGAACATGTGTCTGTTTATTAAAAGTCGGCACTTTTTATAGCTGCTGATTTTTAATAAACCTAAAAATTCTGGACCTCCACTTTAAGGTATGTATTCCCTATTTAAAACAGTTTGGTCTATAAACTGAAAAAATAAATTAGTTGGCTTTACCTAAAACAACAAAGTTGAAAACATGAAAAGTCGAATGAGTCAGACAAAAATAAGTTTAGTTGACAGTACTTAAAAAGCTGATGCAAATAGTTGCCTCAATTTTTTTGAGTAGACCCAGCACAATATTTTTTTTACAGTGTGACTGTTCATTTGTTGTGTCTGGAATATAGAAATGATAAAATAAAATAAAATGTTAACTGGAGTCCATCTAAATCACTAAGACAGGAAATGTGTTACTGGCCAGGTCACCAGGTGAAAATTAAGAAGAATAAAGCCTTCCTCCAGCCTATAGCAGACTGGTGACATCATCTTAGCCTAATAAAAGGCACTGACTGGAGCTCAAGGACAACTTTTTAAATCATAAATGTGGAATTTTAGAAAATAAACTATACAGTTGTGCATTGTGACATATCAGGCATTGATTCATGCAAACTTGTAAGGCTACGACAAGTCCATTTTACTGTACCATGCAAAAATACCTCTTGATGCTGTCATAAACAAATAGGAGAGAAGAAGGATTCTGTAATTTTGTAGTAGTGGTGTGACGGAACGTCCCTACACTCCTCTTGAGTGCGTTCGTCATATATCACTTCCTTCCAGTCTGGATACGGATATCAGATATTCCAACCGCTCCCAGGCACCAAACAAGACGACACTTGCTTAGTTGCTCAACATGGACTGTTTATTGCAAAACTAAAGATGACATTTATATACAGTAGAAGAGGAGATCCCCCCTCCTGCTCATATTACTCTAACAATACACTTGTAACAACTTAACATAAACTAATTAACTAATCCATTTAAGCAGCCAATGTGACTAGTACGTAACATAATTAGCATGAGCTAATTATCTAATCAACACTGGACTCCTTCATTCAATTGCAGAGTTAATTAGCACACACAACAATAGGTGAAACACTCCTCCACAAACACAACAGACAGGCTGACTGGAGTTCATTACATTAGCATCTGACAGCTTGTGTCCCAACAGTCATTCAGTCTCTTGCTAATATGCCAAATACATATACAGAGTGTGTCTTGGGGGGCCAGCATGGACCTGAATCCAAGTAAAGCCAGCTCAGCGGTCCCCAGGCATGCAGCTCACAAAGAGCACCGTTCCCCAAATGCCAGGGCCCGTAATCACAAGGCAATAGGCTTGCATTCAGTCCCCTCCAACAGCCTCTGTCCCAGCTAGGTCTGTCACATTTTTCCCCTTTCGGCAGGAGACTAACACAGGAGGAGACCCCAGACGGGTTGACTCCGAAGTTAGTCCATAGTTCCAGTCCTCTAATGCCTGTACCCACACAGTACCCCAAACAAATTGTTTCAAACAGAGCACTACTCACCCAGCCAACCTCTGGCTCTCTCAGAGAGCATATCCACCACTGGGGAGAGGCCTGGACTGGCCCTCCTCCCTGGAGTCTTTTCAGCCGCTGGAGAGAAGACAGGGTGACTGGGCTCGCTCTATCATGCTGTTGGGGATCTGGGCCGACCGCCCAGCATCCCTGGGGTATACAAGTGGGGACTGAAGTCCCATCCACTGATATCAGCTCAAGCTGCAGTTGTGAAGTGCAGATTGCATTCTCTCCTTGGGTCCTGGGCTGCTGCTCGGCAGTGACCACCACCACCTCACCCTGGGCCTCCAGAACTGCCACAAGTGTGGGGAAGAGGTCTTGGACCCTCTGTCCGGTGACCAGAGCTTCAGCTGGGGAAGTTCCTTGTAACTCCATGGATACTGCCATTGGTGCTGGGCAGAGCACAGTGAAGTTTGGCCCTAATACCAGCTCTTCTGCTGGAGGCTCATCAGGTTGTTTTTCCTCAGCAGAAAAGTCTATCAAATCCCCAGTCTCTGCAACTGGTGTCTGGGGATATAGGTTCACCATCTCCTGTCCATGGAACCCAGAAGATGCGATCAGTGCTGAGCAGAGGTTGGCAGAGCTCTGGCCGGTTGTCAGCACTTCAGCTTTGGGGATGGCAATTTCCAGATTTTCCACTGCCGATTCTCTGGCATGCTGCTGGACAGGCACATTCCTCCATCCAAGATCATCCCATGCAGAAACAGGATCATCAAGGTCAGTCAGCACTTGCTGCATCTGCCATAAGACCTCTGCATCCATAGCTGCAGGGGCAGGTTGGCAAAGCACACTGTTACTCTGCCACATTGCTGACTCTTCAGCCAGGATTTCAGAGTTGTCCACTGGTATTTCCTTATAGTCCCAGGCAAAGGGAGCCCAGCCCTGGCACGGAGCAGAGTCTAGCAGCCGTCTGTAGGCAATCTCCAGCTCCCATTCCTGATCTGCCAGAAACTCCAAATCTTCCAGTGCCCAGTGCACTTCCGAGACGTTCAGTAGCCCTTTTCTAAAATCCATGATTTCATCCAACCGCCACTCCAAATCACTCCCAAAGTTAGAGTTTCCTGTCAGCTTCACATACAACAGTCCCAGGCCGCCGTAGCTTAAGCCTTCCGTTGGGCTGTCATCTGCTATCCAAGGGCATTCTTGGGATACATGCCACCGGAGGGCTCTGTAACTCTCATCCAGCTTCATCTCTGCCCAGATCAGCCTGCTTAATTCAGCTGTCTGTTCCTTGTGCTGTTTCTCTCCCAAAAACAGCACCCGCAATCCATACTGCGACCAGTACCTTTCCTGGATGGAGGGGAGAACTTTTCCCTGGTGACGCCGCTCACGGGCTAGCGCTTCCTTCCAGAGTTCGCAGCGAATAGAATCAAACCATCCCAGCAGGACTTGCTCTGATACTGGTCCTCTGTGCTGTAGCTGCATCTCTCGCAACCTCCTCCTGAATTCCTCTTCCATGGCGGCTGGTATCTGTACCTCTCCTCCTCTCCTGCTATCCGGCCCTTGGATCCATGTGGAGGTTTGGATGTCCCAGACTGCAGGAAGCATCCCACTGCTTGCCAACAATGTGATGGAACGTCCCTACACTCCTCTTGAGTGCGTTCGTCATATATCACTTCCTTCCAGTCTGGATACGGATATCAGATATTCCAACCGCTCCCAAGCACCAAACGAGACGACACTTGCTTAGTTGCTCAACATGGACTGTTTATTACAAAACTAAAGATGACATTTATATACAGTAGAAGGAGATCCCCCCTCCTGCTCATCTTACTCTAAAGCCCCATACACACGGTCGGATTTTTGCATGGATTCTGTCCGATCGGACAATGTTGTTGAAAAATCAGACCGTGTGTATGCACCATCGGACAGTGTACGTCGGATTGTCCGACGGACAAAGTCCTATCTCCTGCTGGATAGATTTTCCAACAACACGGTCCGATCACACCAAATCCGATCGTGTGTACGGTTGTCCGACGGACAAAGTGCTACGCATGCTCAGATCACATTACAAGACCAAAGCTATTGGCTACTAGCCTCTAAGTAGTCCCGTCGTAGGCAACAAACGTCACCACGTTCAGAATGATCGGATTTTCCGACAACTTTGTCCGACCGTGTGTACGCAAAACCAACATCGGACAAAGTATGACGGACATGATCCGACGGACCTGGTCCTCGGATAATCCGAGCGTGTGTATGGGGCTTAACAATACACTTGTAACAACTTAACATAAACTAATTAACTAATCCCTTTAAGCAGCCGATGTGACTAGTACGTAACATAATTAGCACGAGCTAATTATCTAATCAACACTGGACTCCTTCATTCAATTGCAGAGTTAATTAGCACACACAACAATAGGTGAAACACTCCTCCACAAGCCAGACTATACTCATTTACACAACAAACAGGCTGACTAGAGTTCATTACATTAGCATCTGACAGCTTGTGTCCCAACAGTCATTCAGTCTCTTGCTAATATGCCAAATACATATACAGAGTGTGTCCTAGGGGGCCAGCATGGACCTGAATCCAAGTAAATCCAGCTCAGCGGTCCCCAGGCATGCAGCTCACAAAGAGCACCGTTCCCCCAAATGCCAGGGCCCGTAATCACAAGGCAATAGGCTTGCATTCAGTCCCCTCCAACAGCCTCTGTCCCGGCTAGGTCTGTCACAAGTGGTAATAGTGGTAGTAGCAGTAGCAGAAGCAGTAATAGAAGTAGCAAAATACAACTGGGCAGGGCTGATACCATTTCTTGTGATTTCAGTCCACAAACTCTGGTGTTTTGCCATCCCACAACAGGAATTAGGAGCTGAGTGAATTTCTAGCAGGGTCAACAGGTTATCTTTTTGTATTTGCAGAGTCTTTGCAAGGATAAAGCACGGGGAGATGTGCTTCATATGTATTTTCCCTGATACACACTTTACCTACAGCGCTTCTATTCCAACAATAACTTGCTAACAAATACAAAGTCTACCGGAAATGTTGGAGATCTCTCCTTCTGGGCACGGGACGCACTCATAGCAACATTTTTGAATTGAAGATCCAAACTTTTTTCTGCTGCCAGGTAAACAGGGATCTGAACATCGAGATATCGGGATCTGAAATCAAATATTATTATTATTATTTTGTAAATGTCCATCATATCTCATGAGGCTATACACACTAATGCCACGTACACACGGTCTGACTTTTCAACGGACTAGTCCGACAGTCTTTCTGACGGACTTTGCAGTGAAGGTCCGTCGGACTTTCAAACGAACAGACTTGCCCACACACAATCACTCCAAAAGACAGACGGATTTGAACGTGATGACGTACGACTGGACTAGAATAAGGAAGTTCATAGCCAGTAGCCAATAGCTGCCCTAGCGTCAGTTTATGTCTGTCGGACTAGCACACAGAAGACCAGATTTGAAACATGTTTTATTTCTAGGTCCATCTGACTTTTGGGAAAGAAAAGTCCACTGTAGCCCACACACGATCGAATCGTCCGATGGATTCCGGTCCGCCAGACAAAGTCTGCCGGAAAGTCCGATCGTGTGTACGCGGCATTAGAGTTACACATAGGAATGAGGTTCAGGTTTGCCCCTCCCATGGGTTTAAGGCAATTTCTGTGGGTTTGAGATTCATTTGAGGGGGACGTATTATGGGGTTTTCATTCATTTGGAGTGTTTGTTGATTTCTATTGTATGTTGATAGGGACTCCATTTTAGATTAACTGTTATTTATTTAATTTTATTTGAAACAAGCCTTTCCTTTAAAAATAGAGAGCTTTGGTTTCAGGGTGGAGTTTTGGGTATTTTAATAATTTATTTTATTAAAAGTAACAGTGTGGTTATAACATGGCTAAGTTCTTTGAGAACTCTTGGGTGTAAGCCATCCAGTCCTGGTGATTTGTTCACATTAAGTCTTGGTTCACACCTATGCATTTTTTTAATACGTTTTTCAGTTTGCAGAAATTTGATACAGTCTATTTTATATGGTTTCAGATGGTACACGTTCACATCTGTGCATTTTTCAGCCAGTGAGTTTTTGGAAAGGGTCAGGGACTTTTTTTTCACAGCAGGTTGTGTTTTGCATGAAATAGACTTCAATGGACCCACACCAAAAATGAACATGTTGCATTTTTGATGCAATTTTACATGCATTTCGCATCTTGCGTTTTTTTTCTCCATAACAAACTGTGTATAGCTGGTTGTTAAGGAGTTGGCCGGGAAGCTGGCCACCACATCCTTAACAAATGATGAGTCATCAGCTGTCAACAGGGTTCACCACTGACAGCTGAATGTGAAAAAAAGCATTGCTGGCAATAAAAAAATTGTAAAAAAAACTGCCTGGGGCCCCTCCAATCCATACCAGGCCCTTTGGGTCTGGTATGGATTTTGAGGGGAACCCCATGCCAGAATTAAATAAAAAGGTTTGGGTCACCCTTAAAATACATACCAGACTCTTATCCGAGCACGCAGCCCGGCAGGTCAGGAAAGGGAGGGGACGAGAGAGAGAGGCCCCTCCTGAACCATACCAGGTTACATGTCCTTAATATGGGGGGTGCTTTGGGGCAGGGGGGCTCAGCCCCCCAAAGCTCCTTGTCCCCATGTAAATGGGGACAAGGGCCTTTTCTGCACAACCCAGGCCAATGGTTGTGGGAGTCTGCGGGCAGGGGGCTTATTGGAATCTGAAAGGGCCTCAAAATCCCAGCTCCCCCTCTTTAAATGGATATAGGTTCCCATTCACCAAAAAAAGTGTAAAAAGACACAACATGAGTTATTAACAAAATAAAAAAATTGCCCTTATTCAGGGGGTCATAAAAGGCGTATTGGATCTGAAATCCATTGAACAGATATCTTGATGATTCCCCACCAGACAATTCCCACAGGTGTCAGGCAGTAGATTTCCACAGGTGTCAGGCAGTAATCAGATCCAATCCCACAGCATCAATGCCAATGTGCAAGTAAACAAATATGTAAAAGGAAGAAAAAATTCCAATAGTGCCAAACTGCTAAAATAGGTACCCCTGATGATGTCACATCTGACGAAACGATCGTCGGGACACTACGCACACACACTCTGTGCATGCGTGATCGCCCTGATCGCCCTCACATGTTGATGTGATTTTATTTTGTTTGGAATTCCATTTTTTTACTTAAGTGATCGACTCGGCTGTGGGTCATCTCATTACATGCAGCATTGCATTGCCCTCCAATAAAGCCTATTTTATCAGTTTTGCACTATTGGAGTTTTTCTTCCTTTTACATATTCGTTTACTTGCACTTTGGCATTGATGCTGTGGGATTGGATTTGATTACTACCCGACACCTGTGGAAATCTACTGCCTGACACCTGTGGGAATCATCCGGTGGGGAATCATCAGGGTATCTTTCCAACGGATTTCAGATCCAATAAGCCTTTTATGACCCTCCTGAGTAAGGGCAGTTGCTGGCTTTCTGTTAAGCCTCTTGTCCCTTCGTGGTGACGGGTCTCACATGGTCAAGCTCATATATTAAGCTTCACTTGTTATGAATGATCCACTTCACTGAATTCACATTGCATCAGGATTTTGATTTATGAACTCAAGTCCCTTATGAATTATATGCATATGTGTATAGTTGATAATTTATGAGCACCTTATGATGCATTGGACTCTCATTTCATAATTCTTTGAACATTATATGGTTATATAATTATACTATATGACTAATGTTTAATAGCCACGGTCAATATTTGCACATTTGCACTTTAATACCTACGTTTTTGTATCTGTATCAATTTTCTATAAGCGCTGCACTTTTTGTTATCTATCTGTTTTTGTACCTACTATCTGGGTAATAGTGCTTAACTGCTGTAAGTTGTTGCTTTACTAAGCGCGGATATTACTCCTTTTTTTAATTATAAGCGTATATTGATTGGTTTGCGCAAAAGTTATAGGTCTACAAAATAGGGGATAGATTTATGGCATTTTTATTATTATTTTTTTTTTTTTACTAGTAATGGTGGTGACCAGCAATTTTTATCGGGACTGTGATATTGCGGTGGACAGATCGGACACTTTTGGCACATTTTTGGGACCAATGACATTTATACAGCGATCAATGCTATAAAAATGCAATGATTACTGTATACATGTCACTGGCAGTGAAGCGGTTAACACTAGGGGTGATCAAGGGGTTAAATGTGTTCCCTAGGTGTGTTCAAACTGTGGGGGGGAGTGGACTGACTAGGAGAGATGACAGATTGGTGTTCATACTTCGTATGAACACACAACCAGTCTCCTCTCCCCTGAGAGAACCAGGATCTGTGAATTTACACACACAGATTCCGGTTCTTGCTCTGTCACGAGTGATCGCGCATGCCCAGCGGCCATCGCGCCCGCCAGGCACTCGCATCAGCTCCGGCGGCGAGCCGTGTGTGTGCCTCCGAGTACCACGGGTGTGCCCCCTAGTGGCCAAAAGGCGAAGCGATGTAAGGTGGCATCGTTTTGCCCAGGGGAGCCAACCTGCAGCAGTAAAACTATGGCGGCTGGTCCAGAAGCAGTTAAACTTTACATATTAGCTAAATTATACACCATACTGTGTTGAGGTTTTTATCCTATTAATCAATTAATCAAAGCAATAATTGGGCAAGTAATCAATTATGAAAATAATCGTTAGTTGCAGCCTTACATACATACACAAAATAGAAATTAACCAGTTAACAACCGGCCCATAGCCGAAAAACGGCTACAGGGCGGTTGCTTAACTCTGGGAGGCCGTTAATTAACGGCCTCACAGAATACTGCTCTGGCGCGCCCCCTGGGGCGCGCACTCGAGAGCATCCATGATCGCCGGGTCCAGAGGACCCGGCGGATCATGGATCACGGTAAACGGCCGCTCATCGCGGCCGTTTACCACGTGATCACGCCGTCAAATGACGGCGCGATCACATGTAAGCAAACCGGTGTCATTTGATGACGCCGGTTCCTATCCCCTCCTCTCTCTGTACCGATCGGTACAGTGTGAGAGGAGAGGGGGAGGGATCGGTGGCAGCAGTGCTGTGGGCGGGATCTGTAGTGCCCACAGCCTGCTCTGCCACCACCGATCCATCCATCCATGCTCAGCCATCCCTCCATACCCTGCAATACACAGCAATAGCCTGCAGTGTATTGCTGGGTATTGCAGGGTATGGAGGGATGGCTGAGCATAGATGGATGGATACCCTGCAATGCTCTGCCATCCCCCCCAATACTGTGCCATACTCTGCCATCCCCCCCAATACTGTGCCATACTCTGCCATCCCCCCCAATACTGTGCCATACTCTGCCATCCCCCCCAATACTCTGCCATACTCTGCCATCCCCCCAATACTCTGCCATACTCTGCCATCCCCCCCAATACTCTGCCATACTCTGCCATCCCCCCCGATACTCTGCCATCCCCCCCAATACTCTGCCATACTCTGCCACCCCCCCCGATACTCTGCCATCCCCTGCGATACTCTGCCATACTCTGCCATCCACCCCAATACTCTGCCATACTCTGCCATCCCCCCGATACTCTGCCATACTCTGCCACCCACCCCGATACTCTGCCATCCCCTGCGATACTCTGCCATACTCTGCCATCCCCCCCCAATACTCTGCCATACTCTGCCATCCCCCCCAATACTCTGCCATCCCCTGCCATACTCTGCCATCCCCTGCCATACTCTGCCATACCCTGCCATACTCTGCCATACCCTGCGATACTCTGCCATACCCTGCGATACTCTGCCATGCCCTGCGATACTCTGCCATGCCCTGCGATACCCTACCCTGCGATACTCGCTACGATCAAAGCCAGGATTTTTTTTTTTATTCCATGCTTTCCAGCCTAGAGGTGAGATGTGGGGTCTTATTGACCCCATATCTCACTGTAAAGAGGACCTGTAATGCCATATTCCTATTACAAGGGATGTTTACATTCCTTGTAATAGGAATAAAAGTGATCAAAAAAAAATTTTGGGGGAAAAAAAAGGGTCAAACTAAAATAAAGTAAAAGGAACAATAAAATATATATATTTTTTTTTTAAAGCGTCCCTGTCCCCGTGTGCTCGCACGCAGAAGCGAACGCATACGTAAGTCCCGCCCACATATGAAAACGGTGTTCAAACCACACATGTGAGGTATCGCTGCGAACGTTAGAGCGAGAACAATAATTTTGGCCCTAGACCTCCTCTGTAACTCAAAACATGTAACCAGTAAAAAAAATTAAAGCCTATGGGGATTTTTAAGTAGCGAAGTTTGGCGCCATTTCACAAGTGTGTGCAATTTTGAAGCGTGACATGTTGGGTATCTATTTACTCGGCGTAACTTCATCTTTCACATTATGCAAAAACATTGGGCTAAATTTACAGTTTTGTTTTTTGTAAAGCACAAAACATTTTTTTTTCAAAAAAAACACGTTTGAAAAATTGCTGCGCAAGTACCGTGCTAGATAAAAAGTTGCAACGACCGCCATTGTATTCTCTAGGGTCTTTGCTAAAAAAACATATATAATGTTTTGGGGTTCGATATAATTTTCTAGCAAATAAATGATGATTTTTACATGTAGGAGAGAAATGTCAGAATTGTCCTGGGTGCTCCAGAACACCTGAAGGTGCTCCCTGCATGTTGGGCCTCTGTATGTGGCCACACTGTGTAAAAGTCTCACATATGTGGTATCGCCATACTCAGGAGTAATAGCAGAATGTGTTTTGGGGTATAATTTGTGCTATGCATATGCTGTGTGTGAGAAATAACCTGCTAATATGACAATTTTGTGAAAAAAAAAAAAAAATGAAAAAAAATCTTGATATTGCAAAGAATTGTGGGAAAAAATGACAACTTCAAAAAACTCACCATGCCTCTTTCTAAATACCTTGGAATGTCTTCTTTCCAAAAAGGGGTCATTTTGGGGGTATTTGTACTTTTATGGCATGTTAGGGTCTCAAGAAATTAGATAGGCCGTCAGTACTTCAGGTGTGATCAATTTTCAGATATTGGCACCATAGCTTGTGGACTCTATAACTTTCACAAAGACCAAATAATATACCCCGATTTGTACTTATTTTTACCAAAGATATGTAGCAGTATAAATTTTTGCCAAAATTTATCAAGAAAAATTACAAATTTGCTAAATTTTATAACAAAAACAAAGAAAAATTCATTTTTTTTACAGAATTTTCAGTCGTTTTTCTTTTATAGCGCAAAAAATAAAAAACCCAGAGGTGATTAAATACCACCAAAAGAAAGCTCTATTTGTGTGAAAAAAAGGACAAAAATTTCATATGGGTACAGTGTTGTATGACTGAGTAATTGTCATTCAAAGTGTGAGAGCACCGAAAGCTGAAAATTGGTCTGGTTATTAAGGGTGTTTAAGTGCCCAGTGGTCAAGTGGTTAAATATAAGAAACTTTCCACATTCACAAAATGACCAACAACCTTCATCAACTCACGAATGACCCCATTTATGAACAGGCACAGTGTGGCTAGTATATCTTAGAATAAGGTTAAAAATCCATATAAATCGTCCTAATTATGGACCTCCTCAACAAACTTTATAAACAGAAAACAATCAAGTCATTTCTTACTTTGCCTCTTTTCCAGAGTTCCGGATTACTAATATTAATATTCGTTTCACATACAGAGTCTGGGCCTTGAATAATATAAATGGTTCTAAATTTCAACATGTTAGGAACACGAATCCAGACTTGTAAAAAAAGATTGGTTGGAACTTCACTTCTCTCATTAAAGTAGACCTCACCTGCGTTTGGGTCGGTATAATGAACATTTCTCACATATTTGTGCAGCTTTTAATGGAAGAGAGAGATACACACATTACTTTATACAGTTATAGGAGTTCTGAAATGAAAGCCTGCTTAGAAAATACAAAGTGGTTAGGTTCCAGTTATTAGGCGGTCTTCCTATCAATGTGAATTGGAATGAATGAATCAGAAGAATCACTAATGCCGCGTACACACGACCGGACTTTCCCGGCAGATTAGGTCCAACAGTCTTCCCGACTGACATTTCGGCGGAGTTCCGACGGACTTCCGAACAAACAGACTTGGCCACACATGAATGGACTAAGTCCGTTCGAAAGACCGTTCGTTTTGAACGTGATGACGTAAGATGGGACTAAAAAGGAAGTTCAGTAGCCAGTAGCCAATAGCTTCCCTTGCGTCGTATTTGGTCTGTCTGACCAGCATACAGACGAATGGTTTTCCCGATAGGAATCGAGTCCGTCGGACAGATTTGAAACATGTTCTATTTCTAGGTCCGTCGGATTTTTATAACGAAAAACTATCGGATAAGCCCACACACGATCGGATTGTCCGACGGACTGATCCTGTCGGACCTAGTCTGCTGGAAAGTCCGGTCGTGTGTATGGGGCATAATTTTCACTTTTTGATACTCCTGCAATGTCTCCATCTACATCTCTCTGATATGAAAAGATTCCCCAACCCAATTATCCAGAGAATCATCAATTATTTTTTTATCCAGATTGGACAGATCTGCATGTATATGTTCAGGAGAATCTAAAAATGCAAATTTTCCTGTCTATTACACTCAGACTGTTACTGCTATGCCCCGTACATACGATCGGAAATTCCGCCAGCAAAAGTCCTATGGGAGCTTTTGGTCGGAAAATGCGATTGTGTATATATACCATCTGACATTTGCTGGCCGAATTTCGGGCAGCAAAAGATTAAGAGCATGTTCGGAAGCATTGAACTTAATTTTCTCAGCTTCGAGAACTTTTTTGTGACCGTGTGTATGCAAGCCAAGCTTGAGCGGAATTCCATCGGAAAAACCATCCAAGTTTTTTCCGACGGAAAATACGCTTGTGTGTACGGGGCATAAGAGTGAGAAGCAGATGACATAGAAAGCTTCATATTGTGTTATTGGCATTGATTATGATTAATCATTTTGTATTCTTCATATAGCTATATATCCCCTCTCTTTTAGCCCTGTAAGGCTCCATTCACACTTGTGCGACTTGTCATGCAACTTTAGACAATAAAGTTGCATGACAGTTCAAACCTTCGGGTATGAATTTTAAGAGAAACCCCATGCCAAATGTAAAAAAATGGCATGGGGTCCCCCCAAAATCCATACCAGAAGCCTTTTTGAGCATTCAGCCTGGCAGGTCAGGAAAAGGGAGGTGATGATCGAGCGGCCCCCCTCCTGAACCATACCAGGCCACATGCCCTCAACATGGGTGCTTTGGGGCAGGGGGACTCTGCACTCCCCACCCCAAAACACCTTGTCCCCATGTTGATGGGGACAAGGGTCTCTTCCCGCCATCCCTGGCCTGTGGTTGTCGGGGTCTGTGGGTGGGGAGTTTATCAGAATCTGAAAGCCCCATTTAACAAGGGACCCCCAGTTCCCACCCCCCCCCCATGTGAATGGGTATCGGGTACATCATACTCCTACCCATTCCCCAATAAAGTGTCAAAAAGTAAAAAAACACAAAAGCCAGTTTTTGACAAATCCCCACCCACAGACCCTAACAACCACAGCCCAGGGTTTTCGGGAAGAGGCCCTTATCCCCAACAACATGGGGAGAAGGTGCTTTGGGGTGGGGGGCGAAGAGGCCCACCCCCAGTTTAAAGTGAAACAATAAAAGTGAAATATTCCTTTAAATTTCGTACCTGGGGGTGTCTATAGTATGTCTGTAAAGTGGTGCAAGTTTCCTCTGTTTAGAACAGTCTGAGAGCAAAATTACATTTCTAAAGGAAAAAAAGTCACTTAAAAGTACTTGCGGCTATAATGAATTGTCGGTCCTGGCAATAAACATAAAAGTTCATTAATAAAAATGGCATGGGATTCCCCCACAGGGGAACCCTGAACCAAAATAAAATAAAAATGTGTGAGGGTCCCCCTAAAATCCAAATTCCATACAAGGCCCTTCAGGTGTGGTATTGATATTAACCCCACGTCAAAATAAAAAAAAAAATGGCCCCAAAAATCCATACCAGACCCTTATCCGAGCATGCAACCTGGCAGGCCACAGGAAAAGAGGGGGGGACGAGGGAGCGCCCCCCTCCTGAACCGTAACAGGCCACATGCCATCAACATGGGGAGGATGCTTTGGGGTGGCCCTCCAAAGCACCTTGTCCCCATGTTGATGGGGAGAAGGGCTTCATCCCCACAACCCTTGCCCGGTGGTTGTGGGGGTCTGCGGGCTGGGGGCTTATCAGAATCTGGAAGCCCCCTTTAACATGGGGACCCCCAGATCCCACCCCCCGTGTGAAATGGTAACGGGGAACAAATGTACCCCTACCATTTCACAAAAAATGTGTGAAAATGCAAAAAAAAAAAGACACACGCCTTGGGACAAGTCCTTTATTAAAAAATCCTAACGCCCTGTACTGTGCCATCCTAACACCCTCTTAATGCCCTGTACAGCGCCTTCCTAACACCCTCCTAATGCCTCATATTATGGCAAAAATGTGTAATTTTTCATTATTTTTTTTAAAAAATGGTCACATGACCAAAATCAGGTATCGGTAATTGGTATCGGCGAGTACATGATATCAAGAATCGGTACTCGTACTCTGTGTCAAAAAAGTGGCATCGGTGCATCCCTAAAAAAATATATAAAAATAAAACTGTCCCACAAAGTCTTCTTCTACTTCTTCTCTCGCTCCGACGGACCAAAAAAAAAAGCCGCACGCCACCTATGATTTGCCTCCATGGGAGGCACCCGCCGTAATTACCAGTCTCTCAGATGACAGCTCTTTTATAACTGAGGGCGGGGTCACACAATGACGTTGCCGGGTGATCCCGCCCCCCTCTGATGCACTGGGACATCCCTATGGCTTCCCTGTAGCGTCAGAGGGGGCGGGGCTGCCTGGTTACATGCCCCGCCCTCAGTTACAAAAGAGCTGTCACCTGAGAGAACGGCCATTATGGTGGGTGCCTCCCATGGAGGCAGATCGCTGGTGGTGTGCAGCTTTTTTTTTCGGTCCATCGGAGCAAGAGAAGAAGAAGACTTTTCGGGACAGTTTTATTTTTTAATAAAGGACTTGTCCTAAGGCGTGTATTGTCTTTTTTAATTTTCACAATTTTTTTGTGAAATCTTAGGGGTACATTTGTACCCCGTTACCATTTCACACGGGGTCGGGATCTGGGGGTCCCCTTGTTAAAGGGGGCTTCCAGATTCCAAAAATCCCCCCTGCCCGCAGACCCCCACAACCACTGGGCAAGGGTTGTGGGGATGAGGCCTTTCTCACCACCTCACCTTAACATAAATGTGCGCTTCATTCGGTGAACTACTTTTTCACCTCATGCAGCGGTATTTGTTTAATTAACAAAGGCTACAATTCCCTAAATAAAACCCTTTGGCTCCTATAACTTTATGAGAATCCTCAAAATAATTGATGAATGGTCAAAATGGTCACAACACTCTCAATGCAGTTAATCCTTCTGTCAACACCTGTTGACGTTAGCTGATTCACAGCATAAGAAGGCATTCCAGATACCTTCCCAGCACACGTCAGGAAGAAGCAACCGCAATTACGCCCCTTGCGAAACGCGTCACGTCACGCACCATGTGACGAGCAGCGGACCAGCATTGCATAGAGCGGAGGCTCCGAGGACGGAGCCCGGAGCATAGAGCATAGTACAGCACGATCTGCTTTGACCTCGGGAAGCCTTGCATGGCCCACACCTGAAAATACCTGGTGATCACTCGGTCCCCCTTTGACCACCTGGCGTCCCACCATCGAACGCCATTCAACGCCTTTCAACGCCCCACACGCAGATAAACTTCACCCCGGCTAACGGGACTTGTTATACTGCTACGGACACAGGACATTCCCGGCAGACGACTTTAAAGTTACAGACAGACCTCTCTACAAGAGATGACGACAATGCGGTAACGTTACCTATCAGTCCATGTATTTGATTGTCTGCTGTAACAGTATATCGCCGTCAATAAGTGTCTTTCAGTACTGACTTGATATCTGCTTTGTGACTCTATTTCCCGGATTGTGTGGGTTAACATTCTACATTGCAAAGGCCGACGAGGTTCCTGACACAGCTGACCTTTACGTAGTAATTAGTAAGCTGTTATCAAGCCGTGCTGTATACTACAGACCTGTATTTTTTACCAGGTATTTATTTACACATGCTGTTACGGTGCCTACACCTTTGTAAACAGCAGTGAACATTCATACAATCTAAAGTGTTACTATTCGGAATCTACACAGTAAACAGCCACAATTGCTACAATGGAAAAACGCTTTTTTCTTCCCTAATAGAACACTTCTTCTGGATGTTCACTCGATACATTATTAATACAACCTGGTCTACAGCAAGTACAAATACATGTGTGACTTTACAAAGTTTTTCAGCTATAACCATCTCTTTACAAAGTTTTTCAGCTATAACCATCTTTTTCTCCCAATTATGCTTAGATATGCAATGCTTGAATTTTGGTGTTTGAATTTATTTTTATGACCTATATGAATTTAAATCATAATACTACCTGCATTTAATTCAGGCACTTTATTCAACCGGACATAGTCCGCTGCTGCTGTTTTCATATGGTGCTTTTGTTGCTGTATGGTGTTTGTCCACGTCCTGTTTTGTTTTGTGTTGTCAGTATTTGTTAGTAACTGTGATTCAATTATCTGGAATTAACACAACCAGTTTTTTATGGGAAGTGCACAAGTGTGTTTAATAAAATGCCTTTATTCAATTCATTAATCTGACTCGATCAGCATTTGTCTCCACTTAGTAGCCGCTTTTCTTTCTCTGGAACAAAGCTCTCTTGCTCCAGAACCTCCTTTTAGTTTTGCATACATTATTTGGCTACGGTGACTTCCAACTATATTTTAGTTCTGATCGATAGCCGATTTAATTTCAACTCGGTAATTATTGACAGTACCCTGCCAAATCTACCCCTTCCACCTCCCCTTTCCCCTACCCCAATCCCTTAATTATTCTTTCTCCCCATCAGCATGGGGACAAGGTGCTTTGGGGGCCACCCCAAAGCACCCTCCCAATGTTGAGGGCATGTGGCCTGGTACGGTTCAGGAGGGGGGGGGGGGCTCTCTAGTCCCCCCTCTTTTCCTGCGGCCTGTCAGGTTGCGTGTTTGGATAAGGGTCTGGTATGGATTTTGAGGGGGACCCCCACGCCGTTTTTTTTATTTTTCCGCAGGGTTCCCCTTAATATCCATACCATACCTGAAGGGCCTGGTATAGAATTTGGGGGTACCACCACGCATGTCGTTTTTATCAATGTAATTTTATGTGTATTGCCGGATCAATAATTCATTATAGCCGCTAGCGATAGTACTTTTAAATTACTTTTTTTCCTTTAGAAATGTCATTTTGCACTGTTGTAAACACGGAAAACATGCGCCACTTTACAGGCATACTATAGGCACCTCCCAAACACCCCAAATTGTTCGCTATTTGGCAAACGGCCAATGTTCGAGTCGAACTCATGTTCGACCCGAATATAAAGCCCATCCCTACCTTTTATTATATAAGTTTTGGTAAATCCAAAGGAGATTGTTCAGAGATTGTACAATCAGATTGCATAGTGTATGGCTACATTTATACACCTAAAATAAACTAGTTGCACTTTCCATTCCATTAATTGTTAATGGCACACCAAACACAGAAGCAAACACATTTTGTCACGTGAAAAAACAAGTGAAAAATGCAGCAACATGCACAGTAAGAAATGGACAACATGGCAAAATGTCCCAAGAGCTAATTTGCCATATGTAGCGCAGCCCATTGAAATCAATGGGCTGCCCTATGCGTGTCACTGGGAAAATGCACAAAAAAGGGCGCTCCCACTATGCTAAGTGTGAATGGGGCCTGAAAGTGAAGTTGGCGCTTTACACAAGAACAATGGGGCTTCATTCAAAACTATACATTTTAAAACGCATGGCAAACCACACAGAAAATGCACGCATTGCCTTGCATTTCAGAAACATGCTGCAAACGTACCAGCAAAAAAACACTCCATTCTCTAAAATAGGTTCTGGAGCTTCTTGGGGGTGATTGTTGTGCATAGGGAAACCCATGCAAGTAAATTGCCTGCCCTGTGCATGGAAAGCAAAAACGCTCAGAAATGTCCAAAAATATGCATGCAAAAATGTGAGTTCCTGCTACGCAGAGATGTGAATGGGGCCTGACAATCAGAGATTTAACTTAAACTGTAGCGAGGGCACTAAGGTACTGTGGTGATGGCTAAATTAAAATTTAAATCAACTTCAAGTCTACTTGCAGGTCTTGGCAGTACCATTATAAACAGAGTTTTAGGGAAAGGTTAGGATTTTTGTGCAGTGAGCCTGTGGGTTCAGGCAAATAGATATATCGGTATCAGAGGAATTATGCTTCCCACAAGATGAGTAAACATGAAGGAAGAAAATAAGGGTTACTTTAATAAAAGGATAGTCCTTCTAGCTTGCCAGCTGAGCTGGGGCACTCATGGTGGTAATGGTGTATATGGAGCACTAGATGCACATCTCAGGATGTATGACTGGAAAAGCGGAAATGGACTAAGGGGAATAGGTGATTCCACAAAGTTCACCAATGATCCTGGGGGAGGCAATATCCATATGCCGTTGTAGCCAGACCTAGTGGTATGTCTGGATTAGCATCAGTAGGCAGCCAGCTGTCAGAGTAGAAGATTTTCTCTGTGTGCAGTGAAAGAGGGATAAAAAGAGACAACACTCTGAGTGTAGCATAGGGTTAAATGCCTAAAGCTTTATTAAAATGAGTTCAACTCACATGTGAGAGGATAAAAACAGGCACATAGGAGGTGAGGTTACGGCAGTCCCTCCGCACAGCTGGGCATGAAGCAGTCATCAATCCCAGCCACTCTGGTGGCATCCGAGGCTCAGAAACTAAAGGAAGTCAGCATGTCAGCAGTGATGGACAAGGGGGCTTGTCAGCGCTCACGTTTGGAGCATGCATGCTCCTTCATCAGGCATCAATTTGACAAGCTAGCATGGAGGAGTTCATGGACATAATCTATTGATACAACACATCATCATTTTTTCTGTGTGATTTATGGACTTGATTTACTCTTGAGGATCCATGCCACCACACTTTGCGCTATTGGGTATCTGTTGACCTTGTCAATTAAAGGGTGTTATCGTTTTTTTTGTATGTTTAACTATTTTGTAATAAATATATATATTTTATAATTTACTTCCTCATGTTATGCCCACAAAGTCCGCAATTTTGTGTTTTCACTCTTTTCAACCTTTTAATAAAAGTAACAGTTTTGTCTTTGCTCATGGGGAATCATGACAGCATTTGGCTACTTTGGGAAAGAACCTGTTATGCTCAGCGGATCCTGCGGGGGTTGTGCTAAGCAGTATATGCAGGAGAGGAGTGCATAATATATGGTGGTGGGAAGTATATGAAGCACTGTTGTGGTAAACAGTATGATAGAGGGAAGTATGTACAGGAGATGAGTGCATAAGGTATGACAGAGAGAAATATGTACAGTAGAGGAGCATTATTTGCAAGAGAGGAGTGTGTAGAATTTGATGGAAGTTAGGTAGCAATGGAAGAAAATCAATTGATGAGAGTACATTGTTCTATCAGAGCTGAGGAAGTAGAAGGGAGCTTGGAGGGAAGTTTAACTGCCTGTATGGAAGGTGAAGAGCCTGGAGTGCTGGTGAGATGCCAGGAAGGGAGGGAAAGTGATGCTCTGTAGTGAAAACACTGATGTGGTCTTCCATAAAATGTCATCTGGGGCCGGCATTTTGTTGGCAATCACAGCTATGTCATCACTGTAGAGCACAAGGTACAGAACAATGCTGGTGTCACAAATTTCTAGATTTTTGTAGCAATGGCAGCTGTGTTGCCATATACCAGATTGTACTGGCTAAAAAAAAAAACAAATGGTGGCACACTGATGGCAACACTTCTCCATTACAACTTTATTGAGCCAACCAAAGACACACTTTTGTCCTATAATATAGGATAGGATCATAGTAATATAAACACTTATTATCCAACTTACTCTGTGCTGTAATCTATTTTGTTCAGATTTATTTTTCTCCATGTACATTACATGTAGAGCATTGCCCATAACATATACAGCCTTGTAGGCATAGGAGAGCATTGCTGATAAACCATCAAATAAGTATGAAACATTTTTTACATCTGTACAACGTTCTGCTGAAAATTCATTGTAAAGCTGTAAACGGAAATTTTTTAATATGTTTGAGGAAAGGCAGTGAAAGAAACACAGCCCCACATCTTCCAGAATTGGGTCATTTGGGCAGCTGGAGAAGTTGACACCATTCTCATAGCGCTCAATTTTTGGTATTTCATTTAGTGACCAAATAAAAATAAAGCTGTATTTGATTAATGCATCACATGAAGCATTGACACAAGCTAGTTTACTCCACGTTGGTGGGAAAATAAATGTGATTGTTTCTATTACAGAGGACATTTGATTAATAAAATAATAAAAGTCTGGTGTGAAGATTCCACACACTATGATAACTTTAGCTGCTGATTTATTAATAATCCTTATTCTCTGAAAAGCACCTTCTACATTATGAGTGAATTGAATGATATAATCTGTGCAGATCCCATGTTGGCTCATCTTCTTCCTCAGTTCTTGGGCCTCCTCATCACCGCTGCCATCCCATGCTGTTAACATTCCAACCCAGTTCCAGCCCAAATACTCCAAAAGTTTTATAATAGCTGCAAAACGAACCCAATCGCCTGGTGTCATACGGAATAAAGTCGGATACATTTTTCCATCACTCAGGTGTAGGTCAGTGGGTCGATAAGTTATCTGGGTAATATGTTGGAAAATGCATAAATGGGATGTTAGTAATTAAATAATTAAAATTGTGTAGAATGGAATAAATAAATGGCACACAAACAGGGATGAATCCATGGAAAGAAGCACCTATGGCAAGCACTAAAATTGCACCCAAATATCTGTCACCCATAGAAGATTAGATCATAATATCAACAACCTTTCCCCCCCCCCCCAAATGCTTATTCCCCCCTTTCCAGCCCTGGCAGGCTGCATGCTCCAATAAGAGCCTGGTATGGAATTTGGGAGCCACGCCATTTCAAAAAAATATTGGCTTGAGTTACCCCAAGATCCATACCAAAGCAAAGGGCCTGGTATGGATTGGAGGGGGACCTCATGCCATTTTTTTTTCAGATCTTTTGTTTACATGCTGCTGTCAACAGAGGAATTCCCCGCTGACAGCAGGGAAGTGGGCAGGTGCCAGATCCTTGACAACCAATAATGCCGCGTACACACGACCGGACTTTCCGACAGAGTTCCGGCGGAGTTCCGATCAAACGGACTTGCCTACACACAATCACACCAAAGTCCGTTTGATTCAAACGCGATGACATACGACGGGACTAAAAAAGGAAGTTTAATAGCCAATAGCTAATAGCTGTCCTTGCGTCATATTTGGTCCGTCGGAATAGCATACAGACAAATGGTTTTCCCAATAGGAATTGATTCCATCGGAAAGATTTAAAACATGTTCTATTTCTTGGTCCATCAGAATTTTTGAAGAAAAAAGTCAGATGAAGCCCACACACGATCGTAATATCCAATGAAATTATTCCGTCTGACCTTTTCTGACAGAAAGTCCGGTCGTGTGTACGTGGCATAACATATCCCTGTTGCTGACAGCAGAGAAGAGTCCCTGGTTGTTAGGACACTGGCGGGCAGGGCCGTCTTTAAGGCAGGGCAAGCAGTTGTTGTGGGGCCCAAAGCAGCTGCCTCATACTTGCATGCTAAATATCCCAGTTCAAATTCCCTTGTCCCTTGAAGTTTGAGTCCCATGCTGTGTCCCGATATCTCAGTGTAAAGTTGTTACTAGTGCTGCTCAGCTCTGCCTATTGCCGTGTACAGATGACCTGCAGAACCTGTGTTTACATGTAAATAACCTGCATTAATATGTGAATAGCGGCGGCATTAATATGTAAATAGCAGCGGACCGGCTACATTGTTATGTAAATAGAGTCAGCATTCATACGTATATCATGTCCCCCTGAGGTCAAATCCACCACTCACCTCCCCAGTCCATGATGTGCAGGCAGTGAGGAGACGATGTACTGTAACCTTTAGCAACCAATCAGTGAGCAGTAATGATGTGCACTAACCTTTTGCAACCAATCATTGAGCGGTAAGGATATGCAGTAACCTCTAGCAACCAATTAGTAAGCAGCAATAATGTGCAGTAACCTCTAGCAACCAATTGGTGAGTGGTAAGCATGTCCAGTAACCTCTAGCAACTGAGCAGTGTGCAGTATTGATGTACAGTAATCTCTTGCAACCAATCAGCAAGCTGATATCATGTGCTGTAACCTCTAGCAAATAATCAGTGAGCCATAGTGTGTGCTGTAACCTCTAGCAGCCAGTCAGTGAGCGGTAATTATACACTGAAACCTCTGGCAACCAATTGCAATCACTGTCTGATCTGATTCAGTAAACTGATTTTTAGTCTAGCTGCTATTTATTGTAGACTCTGAGCAGGTGGAGAGCAATAGTGCATGGGGGGGGGCAAGAAAATGTTTGCGCGGGGTCCAATCAATATTAAAGATGGCCCTGCTGGCGGGAACCAGCTCCAAACAATCAATGTAAAAATTTACCCTTTGTCCACTTACATCTGTTTCCATTTTTTTTAAACTGAACAAAAAATGACCTGAAAGGACGTGAATTTAAACGTTTTAACCGCTTATATCTATTTGCCCATAGGAATGTATTACTGTGTTTTTTTCATCACTCACCGGATGGATGAGAAATGGACAGACTGAACTCCCGTGTGAAAGGGCCCTAAGTAGATTAGTATCCCCAAAACAAAGAAAGGAAAGGCACAAACCCCTAGTGTGTTATCAGAGTAAAAAATGGGATTTATTGATAAAAACAACCAATAAAATGCATACTCACAAAGGTTCAAAAGTTTCAGCAAGTACGCATAAGGATGATATGAGTTAGAACATACAAGTTTTTCTGCAGCCTCACATATGCACGCTAATGCAATTCGGGGAAGCACCCCCTTTCTTCAGAGCTTTGCTTGCCAGCACACCCAAATGCCTCATGTTTAGATGCAGCAAAGCACACCAAAATCCCCCCCCCCCCCCCCCCCCCCCAACAAGCAGGACCGTGTTTATGATGCCATATTTGTTGGCTGTCCCTCTAGTAAAGACCCCTAAGCACTGGGAGTGATCCGCCCCATGGCCTAGTGATCTGTTTTTAACACTCATAGATGAACCGTGTGTACACCGCATAAGCCTTTTAGCATGTCCCAAGACAGCGGACAGCGATCCGAAAAATCCTTCACTTTTTCCAACCATTAAGGGCTTGACACACCAGGAACAGTTTTGTAAAATCCAGCCAACCCAGCAAATTAAAAAATAAAAGCTAAGGTGCCAAGTTTTTTATCAATAACCAATGGAAAATCACCCTGAGCAAATAATTCCCCAACAAACCAAAGGAAAGGGTCCTGTCTTTCACCCACAGTGGGTGCAATACCCAATTGCCTTTTCAGCGTGAACCAACGATGCTATATTCTTATGTATGCCGTCCAAGTACCAAGGAACCAGAGAACTTCTGATGAGGTCAGGATCCGGCAATACATTATAGCCGCTAAGCAGTTTTAAATGACATTTTTTCCTTTACACATGTAATTTTGCTGCTCTCATTCATTAAATTATGTACGGCCGCTATGTAAGCAGCCTTACATAGTGTGGGGCGTGGACTCAGCCCCCTGAGCCATGATTGGCCAAAGGCACCCTGCTTTAGGCCAATCATGGCTCTCACAGAAGAGCATGCTGTGATTGGCCAAAGCATCCAGGTCAGGTGCATGCTTTGGCCAATCAGCAGCCGCAAATGCACTGCAATCTCGCTGTTCATTATGGGGCGTTCCAAGGGGGTCCACAAATTTCCCGCAAATGCCCCATAATGTTCTTAATTCGGTGAACATCGGGCTCATCCCTACTAGTAATAATGGCAGATGGTCCCTTAGTGGCGACAGCTACCCCTCTACCTCTGACCACTGACAGGTTTTCCGACAGAACCGTCACTTCTGGTTGGACTGCAAGCTGCAATCCCAACCCTGCACTGCTCTCTTGCTTCTGGATAGACCCTCAAACAGCCGTCCAGGTAGCACAGAACATAGACCACCTGACACCACCCAAATATATAGGCGCTCCCAGCAGGCCATTGGATTCAAGAAACCCTTACCCATTGGCTGAGATACCTACATACCCATAACCTGACCTTGCATTGCCCTTCTTCAATCTAGCACCACCAAGTACCCGGCCACCTAGTGGTAGTAGAGATAAGTGCAACCAGGCCAACCTTAAGGAGGAATCAATAGATCTTTAACAATCAACCAGGATAACTACTCCTGG
This sequence comes from Lithobates sylvaticus, assembly GCA_028564925.1. NCBI lineage: Eukaryota > Metazoa > Chordata > Amphibia > Anura > Ranidae > Lithobates > Lithobates sylvaticus. The sequence continues at coordinate 18,849,054 of CM053026.1, read as the reverse complement.
GAACTAAATTTGTGAGGAGCATCCCTACCTAAACTCCAGGGTGCTACACATATTTTCCCAATGTCACAACACCACATGGTCATAATGAGACATCCAGTGATCCAATATCTCCTTGAACTTCCCACTGTGCTCAGAAGGGGAGGAGATACAACTGAAAAATCCTCACATACGGCCTGAATGCTTTTATAACTTCCTGTAGATCGTAACCCAACAAGCTTAGCCTTACTGCTTCACAGAAAAGGGGCACAACAGGGTGTGTTCACCACTCTGGACCACACCTTCCTCAATATATGTATGATGCATAAGTGCAGCAGGATATAACCCCCTTGGACTTTATGGACAGAGATCAAGTAGGAACATACATAGATTAAAAGGCAACAACGTCACTTTTATTGCTACCAGTTTAAAATAGAATAATTCCCCATACACACCGTACACACCATCAGATTTTTTCAGACGGATGTTGGCTCAAACTTGTCTTGCATAAACATGGTGCAAAGTGGATTTCCCTTTAGTAAATAACCCCCATTGTCACTGAAAACATCAACTTTACTCCAAACCCTGATTTTGAAAGAAGAAATTACACATTGTTGATGTAAAAAGTTTTTACTGAAAGCACATTCACATGTGCGTTTATAAAAGGGTTTTTGAACAAACCAACATCTTTGGTGTATTAACATTATTTTTTGTCACATTAATATAACTAGCCTTTTTTTGTTAAAACAGGCATGTTTCAAAGCATAACATACACAACTCAGGAACTTACAAAGTTCAACTTTGATAAACTCAAGGCAATATCAGACATTAGTATGTCCAAACTGTGTTGATATTGCCTTCATCAGATGGGGTGTCACCCCTGTAAAAGCGAAATTTTGAAGATGCACACAAATTGGGATTCAAACTGGGCATTTCCCTCCTGATCCCATGCCTAATGTGAACATGTGCTATTTCCCATCATGGGGCATCAATGGATGTGTTTTGGGGGTGCAACCCCTTCATCTCAGCCACTTTGGTAGCGAGGAAGGGGTTGCACCCACAAAACGCGTACATTGATCTCCCGTGATGGCAGATAGCACATGTTGACACACTGTGTGCATCTTCAAAATTCGGCTTTTCTAAAAATTTACTTTTTTTAAAAAACACAAATCAATGCTAGTAAGTTTGGTGTGTTTTAGATTCTACCTAAAACATCTATGATGTTCTTCATTTTTTGTTGAACATCATTGATGTTTTTCTTTAGATTTTCTAAATCGCGATTGCACCCCATTAGCTCCCCGATGAGGATCTGGGCACTTTCACTTGTGAAATGAGATTCTTCTTCCACAACAACCACATCACCTAAAAATAAACAAAAAGCACACCATGTATTATAAAAATGCAGGCATACATCTATTACCTGAAGCTGTGGTCTCAGACACTCACCTGTTGTGACAATTTTGCCTATTTCAACAACCACTCCTTCCTCCTCCTCCTGCTTGTTGTTTTGAGATTTCCCCTTCTTTTGGAGGTGTGGGGTCCCTGGTGTCCTCAGACGTCCCGAGTCTTTTCTACCCTATGAGAATTTAAAAAAGGAATACTTAGCACACTGATATTTGAGGGCAAAAATAGGAATATGAAACATTGCTTGGAAGTGTCATACAATTGTATTTTTTGGCAGAGTTCCAAGCTAAAAACATTATTTTTTACACTTTCTAAAGCTGGAATACTTACCTGTTTTGTGCAAGTTTCACAGATGGAGACACCCTATAGTATCCACAGGAGCACGTGTGTGGGACACCCTAATAAAAACGGTGTTTTCTGGTGTCCCACACTAGTGCTCCTGAGGCCAGATGTGTAAACAGCTGCTGAGTGTCCTCTCCTTTACACTGAATCAAGTTTGCAGTTCATTCTAGTTACAACCCCATCTAGACAACAAACGTCTTTGACTAGAAATAGGCCTGAACAAATGCAGTTAACTGCTACTTCACAAAACATCATATTTTAGTGGGCGAACGAACAATGTTTCCTACGACTGATTAAACCCATGAACATGAAAGTGGCCATTTTAAACTGTACAACACTAAAGAAAAGCACATGGAGCAGTATGCAAGAAAATAATAATAAAATGAACACACGACAACTACTTACTTTTTTGAAGAACTCGCTTGATCTTTTTGTACTGATTGTGCTCCCTCGATTTCAGGTCTGACCAGCGTTTCCTCAGTTGATCCTTGGATCGTCATACCCCAAAAATTCTTCTGCAGACTCTTCTCAACTTTAGCCATGATCTTGGCCTTTCTCATATTTGGGTTTGGGTAAGGTCCATACTTCCCATCATAGTCGTTCCTTTTCAATATGTCCACCATTTCCAACATCTCTACAAAGGACATATTTGAGGCCTTAAATCTTCTCCTCCGGGATCGGGATGTTTCTGGCTCCGGGCTTTCCTCGTCCTCCTCATTGCTGAAATTAGCAAGCACCTGCTGTGTCTCCGCCATATGCTCTCCCCACTGCTCCGAAAGAGAAGGGGCAGGGAATAGACTAGAAAGAACATCAGGGGCGGACGGAGTTCCACGCATGCGCAGTGTATATAAAATGTAACACGTGTGCGCTGTACGTATGATCTGTGAGCGGAGGACGGAGAAGCGGAAGTGCCGATCGTTCTAACGAAGGTACAATTTTAACTTGGTGCATCACTGGCCTATACTGCTTATAGATTGAGGCCTATATTGGGTCAAGATTAGGAGAGTTTACCCTGACATTAGGGTTCCTCCCAATCTTCATTGACAAGTACAGGGAGCTGTCCTGTCTGTGGCAGGTCAAACACCCGCATTATAATAACAAATTAAAGAGGCAGGCAGCGCTGGAGAAACTGCTGGAGTTGGTGAAGCCGGCGGTCCCCACGGCAACCATCAGCTATTTAGAAGCCAAAATTGGTGGCCTGAGGAGCACATATCTTAGGGAGCGCAAGAAGGTCCAGGATTCCATCAGGTCAGGAGCTGCAGCAGATGACATTTATGTCCCCAGGCTGTGGTACTATGACAGACTGCATTTTCTGTTAGACAAAGACTGAAATCAGGGAATCCCTCTCAACGCTTCCTTCCAACCCAGCTGAGGCTTCCGAAGCCCATCCTGGGACTTCCAGCCAGGTAGAAGTGGAGGAGCACAGCTTTAGCCAGGTATAGTATTGTTCTACATATTTTTTTTGTAAAAATTAATGATGTTAACTAGATGTGATTATTGATCACTAATTGCTGATTTAATAAAGTGTTTTACATATCAATAGACAGTAAACCTTTGTGAAACAAACAAAAAAAAATAGACAGTAGTATCCAAAAATAATTGGGACAAGAATAAAAAATGCTGGGCTCAGAATGATAGTCTTTTCTATTTGTTAACATTCAATTTGCAACAGTCATGAGCTAAAAATTGTGTGTGATTGATGAACCAAAAACTAAAACGATGTCTCTTTTTAATACACAGGAAGACCTCAGCCAGGAGGATGCTGTGGAATGTGGCAGCAAGGAGGTGGCTGTGGAATGTGGCAGCCAGGAGGAGGCAGGGGTTAGTGTCAGCCAGGAGGTGGGCAGGCCTAGGAGCCTCACAGAATCCCAGGTCCTTCCCCTCCGCCTTCCAACCAAAATGCCAAGAAAGGGGAGGAACTTGGAGGAGTCAGCACTCAGGCTGATTGGGGAGGCTTCTGCGGCCTTCAAAACCACCCCCACTCTTCACGAGGCCTTTGCCTCCATAGCTTCATGCAAACTGTAGAGAATGGAGGAGGGGCAACGCCTCATGTGTGAGGAAATCATTTATCTCACACTAAATAAGGGGTTGAGGGGTGAAACCACCAAAAAAAAAAAACATCTGTGTGAGTTGGACCATCCTCCTCCTCCTCCTTCTGCCACACCTCCAACTCCACAGCCACAGCCTGGAAGGAAGCGTGGATGGAAGACTAGAGAGTGATGGCATGGGTTCAGTCTGGTCTGACAAAAGATGCAGGCTCTTGTATGACCACAGCCTGGGGACAAAGATGTCATCTGCTGCTGTTCATGATCTCTTGGACTTCTGGACCAGATTGTACTCCCTTATATATGGACTCCTCCGGCCACCAATTTTGCCTTAAAACAGTTGATGTGTGCCTTGGGGGCCAAAAGCTTTGCCAATTTCAGCAGTTTCTTCAGCGTTGCCTTCCTCTTTACTTGGTTATGACTCTCTAATAAAGTTTTTTTTTGTTAAAGAAATACTTGCCTATGTGCTTTACTTCAAAAAGGAGAGTTTATTTGTGAGTAGGCAGGTACATTTCAAAAATACAAAGTCAAATTAACAATGGACACCAACATCAACCAACCTCCTCGAGATTCGAAAATAAACAAATAAAATAAAAAGATAATAATGGTGTTGTGGTAACTTGACACACAAAATACACAGAAAAAAATATGGAGATCACAAAAAAAAGAAGGAGATCTTGATTAAAAAAACAACCACAAACAATTTAAAACTATTAAAACCTAAAAACAAACAAAAATTATTTGGGAGATCTGAGACAAATACAAATATTCTATTCATGAAATCACGAGAAATAATAAAGAAAGAAGTTTGTGAGAAGTCTGTGTGAATATGAGCAGCAAAACAACTTCATTCTTCTAGCATTTTAAAGAAAAAGAGAATGTGCTGCATTAAACAATTTTAAACTGCTATATCCATTAAGTGCCTACACACGATCGGAATTTACGCGATCAGATTTTTTTTTTTTTTCAGAAATTTTTTAGATCCAGCTCTCAAACTTTGTGTGAAGGAAATTCCGATGGAAAAAGTCCGATGGAGCCTACACATGATCGGAATTTCCGACAACGAGCTCTGATCGCACATTTTTTGTCGAAAAGTCCGATCGTGTGTACAGGGCATAAAAGCAAGAACTGAACAACGCCCAGAAATAGTATACATACAGGAAAAAATTTGAAAATACAAAAAATTTGATTCATGTGTTAAAAACAAGTACTCAAATATACTAGACTGCACCCTGGGTACTGCCAAAGATTAACGGTGGTCAGTCCACATGAGTTGCTGCAATGAATCCAAACATATTTCGGAATTATATTCCTTATTCCGTGGAGATCCAAGTACTCAATCCTTTCTAATGCAAATATAGTTGTACATCAATTACTGGAATGCAAATATATAATGTTTGTACAATCACATCTGTATAAAAGTATATCAAAATATAGACCAACATAAAAGCTGTTGTACATACTTACAAAAATCAAAGATTTATGGCTGAACAGACAAATAGACATGGAGCTACAGTACATGGATCGCTGGAAAGATACTCAATAGATGGAGCTGTCGAGTGCACCACCCACCCAAGGACTGGTGAGTGGGCAACAAGGTGGACAGCTGTGCGGCCTCAAGAACCACCCAATCATAGACAACCAGCGCAATGTATGCAGGTAAACATATCTGAAATGGATGGAATATAGTAGTGGAAGTAAGCATATGAATGCAATAACATAGAATCATAATGTGGGGCATAAAGGACATAGAGAGTCCAACCATGCAGTGTAAATATAGTGTCACATCCATTAACTCAAAGAGGATAGCCACAAATAGTCATATCTGGGGAGTATTTTTAGAGAATAAGGTGCCATGTGCAGATATGCATCATACCAAGTGTCTTGTGATTGGTTGAAGGGTATAAATAAAGCCCCTGGGAGTCAAGAATTGATATTTACCAAGCATGGCTTGCACAGTAGATACATCCAGGTCCTCTGGAAAACTCTGGCTGATGCCAGCTGGTATAGTACAGGGGTTTAAATATCAAAAACCCCTAGTGAGGGGGCCAACCAAGTCCTGCATATTGCACCAATCATTGGCACTGAAACCACCTTGCCATTCCGGGTGAGGGGCAAACTAGGGGCGCTCTCCTGAGGCGGTGACCTGCAGTGTTAGCCCGCAAAAAGGGGCGGAGTTACATCATGCGTCAACGCCCCACAGGCATCGTAAGCCCAACCATGCTGGCTGCTGCAGTGTGGGTGGAAGTGTGGTCTCACAAGAAGTAGGGCACGGGAAGACCCAGAGGAAGAAGGCAAGCCTCCAACTAGCGGGAATCCAAACAATCCCTGACACAGCGAGAGCCTGCGCTCTGGGTTGTGCCCGGCAAGACCAACAGTGAAACATGCAGCACATTCCAATAAGGGGAGGTGCACATGGCAGCCCATTCCTTACAAAAAATCTGACAACATGATTGTCATGGACTGGTGCGACCAGAACTGTGTAAACTGCTGCAACAGAGTGAACTAAACACGTGTAAAGTGAAAATATTATAATTTATTATAAGGAAAGTAAATAAACAAAAGTATACGCACATTCAATATGACAAACAGTGATTAAACAGCAACCAACCCCAGTGACGCACAACAAATAACTGCCTAAACCAAAAGTATATACAGAAGTAAGAGGTGATAGTAAACAAGCCAGGGTCATACACAGGAGATCAAGTAGATTGGACTGGGAACAAGACAAGAAAGAGAGAGGTACCAGGAGACAGGGGGAACAGGTGGAAGGGGTCAGGCTGCAGGGCAGGGATCCAGGAACAGATACAGGGTCACAGGAAAACAGGATAACAGGATACAGGGTCAGGATCAGAATCACAGGCTAGCGAACACAGGTCAGGGCTCAAGGAACAATACCAAGGCAAATGTGTGCATCATCTGATATACACCTCCTGCAATCAATCTCAGGTGACGCCTGATTGCAGGAGATGATGTCAGCTCTAGACTGCCGAGAGACACCCACTGTTGAACACCAGTACTGCAGCCCATAGATCTGACAGTGCCACCAGCAGGTGAAAACTTTCCTGACAGCAGTATTGTTGGAGCTTGTTCTGCCACCACGCCTCCAAAATGCTAGTGGTGATTCTGCCACAGCTCTCTCCTCCACCCACTCCTCTTCTTCTTCCTCTATAGCCTCTTCCTCTGCAGATTTGTCCTCTGAACCAGCGGTGCTCCATAGGCATTCAAGGGGCTATGCAAGCACTCAGACAAAAAGATGCCATGCGGTACTTGAGTTGGTCTGCTTAGGGGACAGGAGCCACACTGGAGCAGAGATTCTGTCAGCTCTACAGGAGCAGGCTCAGAGGTGGTTGACGCCATGCCAGCTTCAGCCAGGAATCATTGTATGCGACAATGGCACCAACCTGTTTGCCCTCCAACAGGGACACTTGACCCATGTTCCCTGTTTGGCTCATGTCCTGAATTTGGTGGTGTAGTGGTTATAGAGCATGTACCCGGGCTTACAGGATCTCCTGAGGCAGGCTAGGGAAGTCTGTGGTCATTTCCGCCAGTCATATAATGCCAGTGTTCGGCTGGCTGACATTCAAAGAGAATGCAACCTGCCCAAGAACCACCTCATTTGTGACATGCCCACCAGGTGGAACGCAACGTTGGCAATGCTGCAGTGGCACACGCAGAAGATGGCCATCAATGAGTACCTGTGTGAGTATGGCAGGACAGGGTAAGGTGAGCTTGGCTTTTTTTTTGCCACGCCAGTGGCTACTGACCAAGGATGCATGCACTGTCCTGTCACCATTTGAGGAGGCCATGAGGATGGTGAGCAGTGACAGTGCATGCATCAGTGATACCCAGAACATTGGGAGGAAGAGGAGGACTTCCTTACTTTTCAAGGCCCCTTTATCCAGATAGTATTCCTGTGGGCCCCCCAAACACACAGGAAGAAGAGGAGGAGGAGGAGGAGGAGGAGGATTGTGTTAGCATGGAGGTGGAGGATAACACTCAGCAGCAGTCTTCAAGTGATCGTTTTCAGTCCCCAGAAACCCATGGAGTTGTACATGGCTGGGAGGAGGTGGTTGCGGCTCATGTGATCCTTATTGACCCAGAGGACTCAGGATCGAATGCCTCTGCAAACTTACGCTGCATGGCCTCCCTGATCCTGCAAAGCCTGTGAAAGGACCCTAGGATTTGTGGTATCAAGGAGAGCGATCATTACTGGCTGGCAACCGTTCTTGATCCATGTTACAAGGGTAAAGTTGCAGAACCTATTCAGCCTTTGCAGAGGGAGCAGAGGATGAAACATCTTCAGGAGGCCTTAAGGAAAGGTTTGTGCAATGTGTTTCCAGAGCCTGGAAGATTACAATTTCCTGGTGCTGGACAATGTGTTGCTGAGGCTTCGTTCAGTCACAGAAAGAGTGGTGGAGAAGATGGCCGGCTGAACAAAGCCTTCAGACAATTCTTCAGTTCTCAGCACCAAGGTCTGATTGGTTCCAGCAACCATAGCCAGCGTCTGCATTACATGGTGCAGGAATATTTAGGGGCAAAATCAGACTTGGAGACCTTTCCAACAGTGAATCCACTGGGTTACTGGGTCTTGAGGATGGACCACTGGCCTGAGCTTGCTCAATATGCAATTGAGCTACAGGGGGTCCCCTACTTACAAACATCCGACTTACAAACGACTCCTACTTACAAACGGAGGGAGACAACAGAAAGTGAGAGGAAATCCACCCCTAGGAAGGGAAATTCACTCCTGTAAGAGTTAATATGGGAAAAAGGTGTCTCCACTGATGCTTTATCACCAGTCCATGTTTCCCTATCAACCCAAAATTTTCAAAATCCAATTGTCATTGGGACAGAAGGTGAGGTGAAATCTTCTGAACAGGGGCACAGACAGCAAAACAAATGTTACAGGGGTGATAACCCTTCTCTATGTTATCTAAAAAACGTAAAAATAGATTTTTTGTCTGGAGCTACACTTAAAAAATGTACCTGTTCCGACTTACAAACAGATTCAACTTAAGAACAAACCTACAGTCCCTATCTTGTTTGTAACCCGGGGACCCCCTGTACTGGCCTGTCCTGCATCTATCGCTCTCTCTGAATGCACATTCAGTGCTGCTGGAGGGTTTGTAACCGATCACAGAGTATGCCTGTCCACAGACTCTGTCTCACATTCATAATAATGAATCAGTCTTGGATCACCAGCTACCAAACACCTGACTTTCCTATTATGCTGAGTTACTATCCTATTCCTCCTCAATCTTGATGAAGCTAGCTTCTAAGAATATTTTTGGTTCAGGGCACCCCCACCACTGCCTAAGGCCCAATTTTTCTGCCCCTGTTTAACAGGGGCGTGTAATTAAAATTTTTGATCTAATATTTCACAGCAGGGCCCGTTCCTGCGCCCACCAAGAGTAACTGTGAGGCTTTACAGTGTTGTGCCACCACCACCACCACTGCCTAAGACCCAATTTTTCTGCCCCTGTTTAACAGGGGCATGTAATTACAATTTTTGATCTAATATTTCAGAGCAGGGCCCGTTCCTGCACTCAACAAGAGTATCTGTGAGGGGTTACAGTGTTTTGGCACCACCACCACCACCAAAGGCCCAATTTTTCTGACCCCGTTTAACAGGGGCATATAATTACAATTCTTGATATAATATTTCACAGCAGGGCTCTTTCCAGCACTCACCAAGAGTAACTGTGAGGGCCTACAGTGTTCTGGTACCACCAACACCTAAGGCCTAATTTTCTGCAGAGTATATAGGGCAGGCCGTATAGTATATAGACTTGTATATACTTACAAACATCCGACATACAAACGACTTCTACTTATAAGGGAAGGGAGACAACAGGAAGGGAGAAGAAATCTACCCCTAGGTAGGGAAATTCTCTCCTGTAAGAGTTAATATGGGAAAAAGGTGTCTCCACTGATGCTTTATCACCAATCCTTGTTTCCCTAATAACCCCAAATTTTCAAAATCAGATTGTCGATGAGACAGAAAGTGGGGTGAAATATTCTGAACAGGGGCACAGACAGAAAAACAAATGTTATAGGGGTGATAACCCTTCCCTATGCTATCCAAAAAGCTTAAAAATAGATTTTTTTGTCTGGCGCTACACTTAAGAAATTTACCTGTTCCAAATTACAAACATTTTCAATTTAAGAACAAACATGCAGTCCCTATCTTGTTTGTAACCCGGGGACCGCCCGTATACTGCTGTTCAGAGTATATAGGGCCTGGGGGCCCCACGTCTTTTTTTTACATTTGGGTGCAGGGTTCCCCTTAATATCCATACCAGACCCAAAGGGTCTGGTAATGGACTGGGGGGGATGCCGTTTTTTCTCTATATTGCCGGGACCCGACAATAACAGCCGTAAGCAGTTTTAAATATGTTTTTTTTTCCTTTAGAAATTAAATTTTGTGCAGGGATTGTTCTAAACACAGGAAAACTGCTCCACTTTACAGGCATACTACAGACACCCCCATGTATGAAATTTAAAGGAATATTTTACTTCTATTGTTTCACTTTAAGCATTATTAAAATCACTGCTCCCGAAAAAGCTGCTCCCGAAAAAGCTGCTCCCGAAAAAACTGCCATTTTTAAAACTTTTTTGCATTGATACATGTCCCCTGGGGCAGGACCCGGATCCCCAAACACTTTTTATGACAATAACTTGCAGAAAGCATATATTTGGAGAAATTTGCAGACTAGAACAAGGCCAAATTTTAGATCAAGGACACAAAATGTTAACCTTGGTCTGTCAGACGCCTCCTCCATATCATCTGTTTCCTCTAGGGGCTTTAAAGGTCCTAAAAGATCCAAGAAAGCCGAGAGAAATTCAAATGGAACTAATTCAAATGAAAAACAAAATAAAAAAACAAATTACTGAGCCAATAGGGGAATCGATGTCCCTCAATCTCAATCAAGCAATGTTGGGTAATTCAGTAGGTACCATAGGTACATTTCCGTCATTATTCAAAGATGACTCAATCGCACCTATCTTTAAAACACAAATTGCCTCTAAAGTTCAATCCATGTGTGGAAAGGCATCACGTGCCAACACTTCTCGGGACGATCAACCCACTAGACCAAATTATAATGACGACCCACAATGAACTAGGGATGGGGTGAGTACAATTAATACCTCCACCTCAGTTCCCAATGTCACGTATTTGAATGTAATAAATCTGTCCTCTTATACACTTGATCCAATTGAGGTACAGGTCTTGGCTCACAGGCTCAGCTTCTGTCCAAATCAAAATCTGGACAAGTTTGAGGCTTTGAAAGACTTGCAATTATTTGCAAGAAAACTCATTTTAAAACAGTTATATGCTAAAGAAGTTCCCACGAAACCGGAATTTGAATCACAGGAATTGAAAGCACTCATTGACCTTTTAGAGGAAAACGATCCTCCAGATTTGATTGACCAGATGGATCTTAGATCTTTAGGTCGATATCATCAGACAGAATTACCTACAACTGATAAAATTACACTAAAATAGAAGTCAGGCAAATTTCCACCTTTGGGTACGAATGTCAATGTTCTGGCATTTATCAAATTGACCTGTAAGGAGATCTGTAAATTTAAGATATCGCAATCTGAACAGGATAATCTATCAATGAATGAATATGAAATGCATACGTCTGTTTGCGCACATTAGTGTATTTCCACATATGTACCTTAGGTGATATAGCTCTGGCACTTAGAAATATATATATATATATATATATATATATATATATATATATATATATATCTATGGGTACATTGCCATATATTTTTTTCTCCTGTTAAGCCCCCTTTTACTCCCCCCCCCCCCCCTTTTAAGGGTACATGGTATCATTTTTGGAGAAGATGCATTTATTATATATACACATTTGTATTCATTTGGATCCATATCTGGGTTGTTGGTATAACTCATACAACCCCGATAGGCCACATACATAATTAGTAATGTACTATCCTGTGTATGCTAGCAGGACATTCATCCATATTTATTTTATCTTATTCATTGTTTCTTCTCTTTCCCTTTGGGGGCTTGCAGAGGATCCATCCTCAGAGGGCCATATCGGGAAGTCCTCTGTGAGGGACCATACCCTTTCCCTGCTTTGGGACTTGTTGCATTTGGATGGCGTTATGATCTGCCTGGCTGAGCTGAGGGCCAGAAAGGGGCCAATTACCGCAGTATATACATATACTTTTTAACTTGGATGCTGGAATACACACAGTTTATACGGTCAGTTTGTATGCTATGAAAGATAGAATGTGATATTGTATTCACCATATAGGATGATATATTGCTTTTACCTGATATTTACTTAAATATAACTAATTTTTGTTTAATTGCAGATGTTTGTTACGTTCTGCGACAAATCGCATACACCCCTGAGGAAGAGAAAGCAACAAAAACAAATCTCGAAACGCGTCAGATTTTTCTGTTGTATCCATCAATAGTACAACAGAATAAGTGTGATTTTCCCTGAGTGTACAGTTTACTACATATCATGTGTTCTTCAGCCTCCTTTAACACTTTTGTTTAAGATTTTCTTCTTATTATGTATGTGCTCATCTTTTTATATCATGTTACTATTAAAAGACATATATTTTTTAAATATTTGTTTAATACTTCATTAGCTATCTACCCTATTTAAAAGTCCCCTACAGAGGAATTTGTTTTTCAATTATATAACTTGCATATTAGCCTTTAAAATGAACACTTTTGATTTTTTTTAAGCAGTGTACATGAAGCCTAATGCCGCGTACACACGGTCAGAATTTCCGATGGACTTTGGATTGAGAACCTGTTCTCAATTTTTCCGACGGAAAACCTTTCTATCGGATTTTCCAATCGCGTGTATGCAATTCCGACACGTAAAATTCCGACGCATGCTCGGAAACAATTCGACGCATGCTCGGAAGGATTAAACTTCCCTTTTATAGTGCGCTCAAACGTGTTTTATGCCGCTGTGTTACAGACCGTCGGAATTTGGTGTGACCGTGTGTAGGCAAGACAGTCTGAGCGAAATTCCGTCGGAATTCCGACAGGAAAACCATCAGAGCTTTTTCCGACGAGAATTCCGACCGTGTGTACGCGGCATTAGACGCTCAAGGTAGTCAACTGGCTATGTATGTTACTACTTGATCTCTGTCCATACAGTCCAAGGGGGTTATATCCCACTGCACTTCTGTGCATCATACATATATTGTCTATTTTGGATGTTGGTAGTTTTATACACTTAGCCCTGGATACCATTGTTTCCCTCATTACAATACCACCTTCCACTCACTTTCTGTACAATCTCCCTTTGATCTGCACCCTTTCCATATTAATAATGCTACCAAAATTCCAACTAGACTGTATGGAACCATCGTTGAACACACCATGTTTCATACATTTTATATTGAAGTGATCACCTACCTGTGTATAGCGATGCAGACTGAGTAACTGAGCTAGTGCATGATTTGTATGTAAAGTGCCATCACCAATAAAACCAGCCACTTCTCCATGTCCCTTGCAGTAATAGTTAGGAGCTTCCTTTTCTCCAGACAATATCTTTGTGGCATATCCTATTGTTTTCATTGGATCAGAACAAGTACTAAATATATGATAGCCCAGGGTAACATTGGATAGAAGATTAGGGTTCTTGTTTATTTCATGTACAGCCAAAATCATGGCCAAGATGCATTTGTATTCTTCAAGGTCAACCCTGCAGGATAGTGAAAGGTTTTCAAACTACACAAATTTATTACGTCTTAGACTACAGTTTGGGCACAGCCCACAGTTTATGGTATATACTCGAGTATAAGCCGACCTTAATATAGTCCAAGGCACCTAATTTTACCACAAAAAAACTGGGAAAACGTATTGACTTGAGTATAAGCCTAGGGTGAGAAATGCACAGCTACTGTAAGTGGAAAAGAGGGTCAACAATGCCCATTTGCAGCCTCACTGTGCCCATTTGCAGCCATAGGTCCCCCGAACTTCAAACTTGGTAGTTAAGGGTTCCTAAATGCCCCCCTAGCTGTAGCCAACAGGGGAAAGGGTCTCAAAATTGCATTGCTGCAGATGGACACGACTTTGGGGCCCCGTATCTTGGGGCCACTTGGTGCTAGGAATCCCATCTTTGGATATGTTGCACAGCTAGTTCCACTGGGTATGCACATTTGGGGTTCCTAACACCAAGTGGCCCCGAGATACGGAGCCCCAAATTCAGGTCGGAAAATGTCTTTCTCTGCTGCAGAAAAGTGCTTGACTCGAGTATAAGCCGAGGAGGGCATATTCAGCACAAAAAAATTTGCTGAAAAACTCGGCTTATACTCGAGTATATACGGTAATTAGAACAAACACAGCAGCTACTGTGTTGGGACTTCTGTTCTTACCATGACCTTGGAAAGTGCCTTAGCTTCAGTGCCTTATGCCGCGTACACACGGTTGGAATTTCAGATGGAAACAGTTCGATGGGAGTTTTCCATCGGAATTTCCGACCGTGTGTATGCCCATCGGTCTTTTTCTGTCGGAATTTACGACGGACTTTGGATTGAGAACCTGTTCCTAATTTTTCCAACGGAAAACCTTTCTATAGGATTTTCCGATCGTGTGTATGCAATTCCGACACGCAAAACTCCGACGCATGCTCGGAAACAATTCAACGCATGCTCGGAAGCATTAAAAGTCCCTTTTATAGTGCAGTCGAACGTGTTGTATGCCGCAGTGTTATTGACCATCGGAATTTGGTGTGACCGTGTGTAGGCAGGGCAGTTTGAGCGAAATTCCGTCGGAATTCCGACGGGAAACCCATCAGAGCTTTTTCCGATGAGAATTCCGACCGTGTGTTAGCTTCTAACACCTCAGGTGTACATGTTAATATAGGTAAATTAGCAATTTTTGCTAATACTTTGGGGTCACCCTAAAATGAGACTCGAGACTTTTGGAGCAAATACAAAGTATGGTGTCCATAGTACTCAGATAAACAGGGTATAACAGTAGAATTTTTGCAGCATGAGCTATAATGAAGCTTCATTGGATGGTTAGAGTGCTACAATGAACTTGGACTAGAGCAGCATAAACTGTAGCTCTCTTCACTAAATGAGCAGAATAAGGAAACACAAGACTGGTAAAAAAAAATGCAGATCAAGACTAAGTTGCCTATGAACATTTGAGACTAGGAAGCTAAGCCTAGGAATTTGTACAAGAGAGTTGGAAATATCCAAGTGAACTAAGTACAGTCTTTAAATTTAAACTTGTGATGGATAGGTGTATGTCCCTGCAAAAAAGTTAAAGTTTAGTGGTATATTTACTCTCTCTCTTTCTCTCTCTCTCTCTCTCTCTCTCTCTATATATATATATATATATATATATTGTAGCAGAGCGTCCCAGAGAGAGCCAGTAGAAGTCTTGTTCGGGTTTTATACGTCTCCCAGGCTCCTCTCATACACATTCAGAGGTCTCTTAAACATGATCCAGTTCGGATCTTACTCCTCTTCCCGAGGCTAATTTAAGCTCACCTGAGCAGACAGCCTTTGCTCTCTGCCTGGGACACACAGACATGGATGGTTTGTGAGGAGCTAAAGGTTGGTAAAACGCTTTAAAACTCTATACAGAAACTGACAAGCGGTAGGCTTGCTCAGCCTGGTAGTGAGGGCCAGTGTATGGTATAGTTAGAGCCGAGACACGGCTAGGACTTTTGTTTTGTTATGTCTATTCTGATATGTTTTCTGGAAGACTGTGCAGCACCTGTGTATGGACTTGTATTTAAATCAAATAAACCCAGCACTGTTTTCACTACCTCAAGTGGATTTGGTATCTGTGCCTAAATAAACAGCTCATCCCAGGGAGCTTTGTACCTGCTACCTGTCCCCCAGGTTACATATGGTGGAGAATGCGGGCAGCTGTAGTAAGTTACTACTTAAAAGGCCAGTACCTAGAGTGACTAAACATGGAGGAAATCCTAAAACAATTGATGATATCCAACGCTGCACAACAGCAAGCAAACGCTGTACAACAGCAAACAAACTCTGCACTACAGCAAGCAAACGCTGCACAGCAGAAAACCAACGCTGCACTCCACGCTGCACAACAGCAAGCTAATGCTATCGCACAGGAGCAATCACAGAGGCTGTTTGAACAGCTAGCCACTGATGCAAAAGCAGATAGGAAAACCTTGTTTGAGGTTGTGGAGACAATAGCACAGAGGTCACCTGCTAAAGTTGATAATGTTGGAGACAAGCATTCAGCCATCCATGTGGCTCACTTTCTGTCTAAGATGACTACAGATGATGATCCAGAGGCCTTTCTGCTAACGTTTGAACAGACCGCTGAGAGGGAAGGTTGGCCTAAAACCCAGTGAGCAGGACTGGTCGCCCCATTGCTTACTGGGGAATCGCAGAAGGCCTACTATGATTTGGAGTCAGCAGAAGCAGGAGACTATGAAAAGGTCAAACAGGAAATACTGGCACGACTTGGTGTCACTTTGGCAGTTCGAGCACAGCGGGTCCACAGCTGGTCCTTCCAAGACGAGAAGCCCCCAAGATCGCAGATGTTCGACCTAATTCACCTGGTGAGGAAATGTCTACAGCCGGAGTCCCTGTCTGGGCCACAAATAGTGGAGCGTGTGGTCATGGACCAGTTTCTGAGGTCACTACCAATTCCCCTAAAGGAGTGGGTGAGTCAAGGAGACCCCAATTCGGCGACCCACCTGGTGAAACTTGTTGAAAGGTATTTTGCTGCAAAGAACCTGGTCACCACCCCTACAGCCGCACGGACTTTCCACCCAAAGCCACGGTCTCCCCAGGCAACCGGTAAGACTGTTCCAGGGAAGTGGGTGGTAAGCATGGCAAGGAAATAGGGGGGAGGATTTTTGGTGTCAGGACTGAAGCTTGGCCTCCCAAACAAGGGAAGCCGGTGTCTGTCAGCAAACCAAACTGGGGAAACGTCAGGTGTTTTCGTTGCCAAGAAATGGGACATGTTGCGGCAAATTGTCCATTGACAGATGAACCAATGCAGTGTGATTTATCTATTAGAAGGCAGTCTATGTTTGCAGCGGTTTCATGCACTGCAACGCCAAATATGAGAAAACCAATGTGCCAAATGACTGTGAATGATAAGCCTATTACAGCCTTGCTGGACTCTGGAAGTCTAGTGACTTTGGTTACAGCTGAAATGATTGAACCTGTGAATTATCATGCTAAAAATATTGCTGTGATCTGTATACATGGGAATACCCGGGAGTATCCTGTAACCACTGTTCAGTTTAAAACTGGTTTAGGTACAGTGACCCATCCGGTTGGACTTGTTCCCCACTTGGTGCATGAGGCCATCATTGGTAGGGACTTCCCTAAGTTTTGGGAACTGTGGGATCATCCCAACTCGGTCGTAGTACCTGACTCAGTCGCAGAGCCAGAATTCCTGGCCACTACTGACAATGTGGGTTCAGGGGACTCTTCTCAGGGCTCCCATGGGTTTTCCTCTATCGGTTATGGCAGGAGAGCTGGAGGACCCTGAGGAAGTCCCCACTACCAGTAGAGCTGGACAGCCGTCTGCTGACTCTGAGCCTATGTTAGAGTTTGCTGACCTTAATGTGCATAAAGAAAATTTTGGTACTGAGCAAAGAAAAGACCAGACCATACCATTTCCAGGGCCTGGGAAAATGTAATAGTGATTAATGATGTACCTGTCGAACCCAGGGACAGGCCCTGTTTTCCTTTTTTCAGCAGCAATGAGGATTTACTGTATCGTGTATGTAAAATGAATGATGAAGTAGTTGAACAGTTGGTGGTCCCTAAGCCATACAGACGGCTGGCGTTAGAACTTGCCCATGGGCACTTGCTAGGAGGCCATTTAGGGGTTGAAAAAACGACTGAAAGGGTGTTGCGCAGGTTTTATTGGCCCGGGATACAGAAAGATGTTAAGAATTATTTTCAATCCTGTCCTGTGTGTCAGATGTCAGCCCCACTATCCCACTTCCAAAGTCCTTTAGTACCCTTGCCTATCATTGAAGTGCCCTTTGAGAGGATTGCCATGGACCTTGTGGGCCCACTTCCCAAGTCTGCCCGGGGTCATCAGCATATCCTCGTAATCATGGATTATGCTACCCGTTACCCTGAAGCAGTTCCCTTACGCGCCGCGTCTGCTAGAAACATTGCCAAAGAACTGTTTATGGTGTTTAGTCGGGTTGGCATCCCAAAAGAAATCCTTACAGACCAGGGCACCCCGTTTATGTCGCGAATAACTAGGGAGCTCTGCAAGTTATTTAAGGTGACGCAGTTGCGAACCTCAGTGTATCATCCTCAAACGGATGGCTTGGTGGAACGTTTCAATAAGACGTTGAAGAGCATGTTAAAAAAGGTTGTGGACAAGGATGGTAAAAACTGGGACTTCCTGATACCATACTTGATGTTTGCCATCAGGAAGGTTCCCCAGTCCTCTACGGGGTACTCCCCATTTGAGTTGCTTTATGGGAGACACCCTCAGGGACTCTTAGACATAGCCAAAGAAACTTGGGAGGGAGAACAGACACCCCATAAAAGTGTCATTGAGCATATTGCTCAAATGCAGGAGAGGATTGCAGCAATCATTCCAATGGTAAAAGAACACTTACTGCAGGCCCAGGCAGCACAACAGAGAATATACAACAGGGGGGCCCAACTCCGTTTTTTCTCACCTGGTGACAGGGTCCTGGTGTTAGTTCCCACTGTTGAGAGCAAGTTCCTGGCTAAGTGGCAGGGTCCCTTTGAAGTAATTGAGAGAGTTGGGGAGGTCAACTACAAGGTTTATCAACCAGGAAAAAGGAAGTCCGAACAGGTTTACCATATAAACCTGTTAAAACCCTGGAAGGATAGTATGGCGTTAACTGCGAGGCCTCTCCCAGTAACGCCTACGGGTACTAAGTCCCTGAGGTCTGATCCCTGAGGTCACAATTCCAGACACCCTCTCAAATTCCCAAAAACAGGACACTAGAGAATTCCTGATCAGGAATAGAGAGAAGTTTTCAGAGTTACCTGGCACGACTTCAGCAGTTCAGCATGATATTGTTACTGAACCTGGGGTACGTGTCAAGCTCAAACCGTACCGAATTCCTGAAGCGAGGAGAAAGGACATCAGCAATGAAGTTAAAAAAATGTTGGAGCTAGATGTCATTGAGGAATCCAATAGTGACTGGTCTAGCCCCATCGTGTTAGTCCCAAAACCGGATGGCACTTGGAGGTTCTGTAACGACTTCAGGAAGCTTAATGCGGTGACAAAGTTTGACACATACCCAATGCCCAGAGTAGACGAACTTATAGACCGACTTGGCAAGGCTCGCTATCTTACCACTTTGGACTTGACAAAAGGGTATTGGCAAATACCCTTAACTGGTAGCGCCAAAGAGAAGACTGCATTTGTGACCCCAGAGGGTTCCTTTCAATATAAAAAAATGCCTTTTGGGTTGCAAAATGCCCCCGCAACATTTCAGAGGGCCATGGACAGGACCCTAAAACCCCACCGACGATATGCAGCAGCCTATCTAGATGACATAGTGGTACATAGCACTGACTGGGAGTCTCACTTGCCTTGTGTCCAGGCTGTCCTTGATTCCCTCTTCAAAGAAGGTTTTACGGCAAATCCAAAAAAATGTGCCATTGGTCTAGAAGAAGCCAAGTATTTGGGCTACACTATTGGCCGTGGTGTCATAAAACCTCAAGTGAGTAAAATAGCAGCCATCCAGGAGTGGCCACGCCCTGCAAACAAGAAGCAGGTCAGGGCCTTTCTTGGTATTGCGGGGTATTATAGAAGATTTATCCCAAATTTTGCAACTATAGCTGCCCCTCTGACAGACCTTACGATAGGGAAAGACTCAGTAATGGTGAAATGGTCATCAGTAGCAGAGGAGTCTTTCCAGGTCCTCAAGAAGGCTCTGTGTGCACAGCCAGTACTGTACTCCCCTGATTTTTCCAGAGAGTTTTTGGTTCAGACGGATGCATCTGATGTTGGTATCGGGGCAGTACTATCACAGGTATACAATGGGGAAGAACACCCTGTCGTGTACCTAAGCAGAAAGCTCAATGACCATGAGAAAAAGTATGCAGTCATTGAAAAGGAATGTTTAGCAATAAAGTGGGCCGTGGACGCGCTCAGGCATTATTTGTTAGGGCGCCAGTTTGAATTAATAACTGACCATGCTCCCCTGAAATGGATGGCTCAAAAGAAGGAGACTAATAGACGGGTGAACCGGTGGTTTTTGGCTCTACAGGATTACTCCTTCACCGTAAAACACAGGTCAGGTATGGAGATGGGGAATGTAGATGCCCTGTCCCGTGTTCACTCCTGTTGGGCCACAGATGTTCCAACCCTGGGGTTGGAACAAGGGGGGGGATATGTAGCAGAGCGTCCCAGAGAGAGCAAGGAGAAGTCTTGTTTGGGGTTTATACGTCTCCCAGGCTCCTCTCATACACATTCAGAGGTCTCTGATACATGATCCAGTTCGGATCTTACTCCTCTTCCCCAGGCTAATTTAAGCTCGCCTGACCAGACAGCCTTTGCTCTCTGCCTGGGACACACAGACATGGATGGTTTGTGAGGAGCTAAAGGTTGGTAAAACGCTTTAAAACTCTATACAGAAACTGACAAGCGGTAGGCTTGCTCAGCCTGGTAGTGAGGGCCAGTGTATGGTATAGTTAGAGCCGAGACATGGCTAGGACTTTTGTTTTGTTATTTCTGTTCTGATATGTTTTCTGGAAGACTGTGCAGCACCTGTGTATGGACTTGTATTTAAATCAAATAAACCCAGCACTGTTTTCACTACCTCAAGTGGATTTGGTATCTGTGCCTAAATAGACAGCTCATCCCAGGGAGCTTTGTACCTGCTACCTGTCCCCCAGGTTACAATATATATATATATATATATATATATATATATATATATATATATAATGCATATACAGAGAAGTAATGACAAAGGGAAATAGATCCTCCTAGTGGGTATACACAAAGTCTACAAAGATGTCACCAATGGGTCAATGACCTGCTCATCAGCTCCACTGTATCTGTTGTAGCAGACTTCTTCGCCCCCTTTCAGGTGATCTTGATTATAAGTGGCTTCTTGTAATCGTATGAAAACCGTATGAATAATGAATCTTGTAAGCTCTTCTAGATTGTAAGCGCTAGCAAGCAGGGCCCTCTGATCCCTTCTGTATTGAATTGTATTGTAATTGTACTGTCTTCCCCGATGTTGTAAAGTGATGTGCAAACTGTTGGTGCTATATAAATCCTGTATAATAATAACCTGGTGGCACAACATCGGTCTCTGGTTGGGACCAGCACGGCAGTGGTAGCAAACAGCTAACCTGGGTTCTATACTCTGAATCCTCCTGCAATGTAAATGACAGGTCTCTGTGTGGGACTTGACCCAAGCAGCCAGCTGTACCCTCTCTATGCCCCAGCCCAACGGTTTGCAGCTGATCGAACGGCTCTCTGGAACTGAAGCTCCCGCCACCGATACAACACACAGTCTCCTAAGTTCTCTCACTCTCTCCAACAGGTTCTTCTCTTCTACACTCAGTGGTGGTGACTGCCCTGCTCTTTCTTGGGCTTTTCTATTTATATGGCTCCTCCTAGGCTGCTCCTGCCTCTAGGCACAATGGGCCTAGGAGCCCTAGGAGCAATACTAACCATAACACAACATTAGCAGAAGTTGCCCTAAGGGTGGCGCTAAAGAGCGGAAAAACCATGTAGTTTTGTGTTTGTTGGGCCCCCAGATCCTGGCATCCCACCCTATGTGAATGAGTATGGGGTATATCGTACCCCTACCCATTCACCTTAAAAAAAGTGTCAAAAATAAACGCAGTACACAAGTTTTTAAAGTATTTTATTAAGGCAGCTCCGGCTGCATGGGGGTGACTTTGTGGATGAATTTCTGTGATCAGCGGCTTGTCAGCTTCTGATCACAGCTATTCATTTATTCTTTTGGAATCAGGAGAAGCACTCTGATATAAGCCCTGTGCTGCTGTATGCATTATGTCACTGGTAGTCAAATGGTTAAAAAAAATTGAAATGTAATTGCATATAACCATTTAACATTTACCTGTGGCAAGCAGATGATGAGTGTGAGGAAGTAACAGTGGTTGTGAATTTTGCCAAACTTTCACTGGTGGTGAATCAATTACTGTCATTCAACTGGTTCCTGACCGGCTCACGTTGGTATACTGCTGCAGAATGGCTCTCCTGGGCGAAACTCCATATGGGTATATCTTCCCCTTTAAGAGCCGACAGAGGGCGCGTGCACCCACTACATGGCAAGGGACCCAATGTGCATGGCCAGCCAGCCTGCCCGATCACCGCCGACCACGCGCGATCACGTGCGTGAGAGCCAGCACGGGGATTTGTGTGTGTAAACACACAAATCCCTGTTCTATCAGGGGAGTACTACTAAGTATGAACAACGATATGTCTCCTCCACCAATTTGTCCCATACCCAAACAGTTAGAACACATCCAGGGAACACACATTTAACCCCTTGATCGCCCCCTAGTGGTAACCCCTTCCCTACCAGTGACATTTACACAGTAATCAATGCATATTTATAGCATGTCAATGGGCCCAAACATGTGTCAAAAGTGTCCGATCTGTCCATCGCAATGTTGCAGTAGCGCTAAAAATCACAGATCAGCGCCATTACTAGTAAAAAAAAGAAAATAATGATCAAAATGCCATAAAAATGCCATAAATCTTTCCCATAGTTTGTAGACGCTATATCTTGTTAACCGTTTAATATATTTAAGATATGATGTGGGTTAAATGAGAGTTATTTGACCAAGAGTGAAAGCTTTAACACAATAACAACATTTATTGTTGAGTATTTGAAAGTTTATCCAACACACATCCATCTATCTATAGTTCACCCCTGTCCCCTGACATGGACATTCACTGTATTGTTCATTTAAGCACAACAGACTAATTTTGTTCACGCTGTTGAAATGTGTTCTGTAACCTTCACCTAACACACAGACACATCCCCTCCAGAAACTCTCTACTCCCCCTCCCCTCTCAAGGTTTTACTTTTGCAATTGTTCTAGTCGCTAGCTTTTAATAACATATTTCTATTTGTTTGTTTTTAACCACTTTAAGACCAGCCTCGTTTTGGATTTTAGGTGTTTACATGTTTATGTAGCGCTACCCCCAGTTAAGAGAGCCGCTGGTTTGTTTTGGGTCCCTGAGTACAGCTCCACCAACCCCCGGCAATTTGGCTCTACCCGCTCTGGCACAGTTAGTAAAGGGGTACGTCCCTATGCACATAAAACTTAGCTTATACTCTAAGTGTAATTGGTATGAACTCACAAGCAGACTGCTGAGATAAGAATAACTGGCTTTACTTTGGCAGTAAGGAAAAAGAATAGCAACATGCATTTGAACATATATCTCACAATACTTTAGCAGGTCCCTGCAATATGCACTTTAAACATGTACACAGGTATATGAATCTAACAATGGGGAAACGGAGCGCCAAGCGTGGCGACCGTCTGCTATGCACCCCTGAGGTGCAATAAATCTATCTCTGCCTACCTAACGGACCAGGCCTGATCCCTAGTAAGAGAGCTCAGTCCTTGTACTAGTACAGTGTTCTTCACCGGCAATAAATCTGTAGAGGTGGTGCACATGTAGCTTTAAATGGTGTCATTTGTAATCCACAAAAAGTAACATTGCTGCTCTGAGGCAAATTGCGCCTAGGCAGTTCAGTAGGCATAAAACGTGTGTGTCAATGCAGGATTGAGCCTTCCGGCTCTCTCACCAATCCTTGGGGTACCGTCCTCCGATCCGGTCCCTCTAATGGCGGCTCTGGTCTCTTCAATGGCGGCGTCCGGTCTCCTCAGTCACAGCCCTGAACTCCGGTCATCAGCTCCGTCCGACCGACAGTAAGGGGAAGTCTCCGCTCCGCTGCTGTGGACTCTGAGAGGTGAGAGTCTCACTCCATCTGCTGCAAGGCCCAGGCTTCAGGCCTTCAGCTCCGGTCCGCACAGGTGTCTCTGCTGGCTGCAGTCTCCGCGTCACACGCTCTGTCAGCAGAGGCAGGCCAGTCCTGTCAGGCCTCAGAAGAGGAAGTGTCCCAAGAGGAAGAGGCGGTCTCCGCTCTTCCCTTTTATAATCTCCCCCAGCAGCCTCCCGGGCGGAAGTCAGCAGCCCTGGGGCCTGGGGAATTGTGGGAGATGTAGTCTCTACCAGAAAAAGGGGTAGAACCCCGCTACACACTCCCCCCACTTTAAATCTTTGATCCCCAAAGATAGTGCTCAAACTACAAACTTTCTCAGGAACAACATTTTCACATAATTTGGACAGAGGAGCTTCCCACCAATTGGCATAAGATGGGGAGCTGTCCTGTCTACAGGTCACTTCAGTGTGGGCGACCTGTTTAACTGTGCCAGAGAGTGAGCTGGGGTTGCCCTCCACTAAATGAACAGCGGAAGGGTCAGGGCTTTCAGCACTTCTCCTTGCTGTAGTAACAGAGTCCTCTGAACTTTCTCCCATCTTGGGGTAAGTTAACTTCTTGGGAGGCTTCACACTCCTGCGAGCTCTCTGTTCTCTTGGAACTTCTTCAGGAACACATTCTGGCAACATCTCTGGTTCTGGAACATCTTCTTCTTGTTCTGGGTAGAGACCAGGGATGTCTTCCCAGCACTCAGGCACATCACTGAATGGCACAAACTCTGTGGCTTCTGGGTTCAATGTGTTATCTTCCACATCTTCAGTAGGTGGAAGATCTATGGCGGAATTTCCTGGAGTTGAGGAAGGCCATAGCCATTCAAGTTCTCCTCTTTCTTCCTCAGGTTGGGGGTCCTCACCACCCCTAACTTGGGAGGTCTGAGACCTAGTGTTAGGCCTGGGGGTATCCAGAATGGAAACAGATTCAGGTACATCTCTTGCTGGAGGCATCCTGACTGCTTCAGTGAGTGGGAGCAAATGATTCCTATGCCAGGTCTTCAAAGGCCCCAATCTTCCTTCTGGCTTTAACTTGTAGACAGGCAATCCTGGAAGTTTTCTACAGATGATATATGGTTCTGATCTCCATCTATCAGCTATCTTGTGTTTCCCAGGGATCCCTAGGTTGCGTAACAGTACACGGTCCCCAGGCTGTAGGTCCTGTACTCTAACTTTCAGGTCAAAGTTCCTCTTATTTCGGGCCCCCCTCTGGTCGGAGGCCGCTTGAGCTTTCTCATAAGCTATCTTCAAACTGTGCCTCAGTCTGTCCACATATCCTTTGTGGGAGGCAGCAGAGGCATGGTCTAAGGAAATGCCGAAGGCCAAATCCACTGGCAATCTTGCTTCTCTCCCAAACATAAGTCGGTAAGGGGAAAAACCTGTCACATCACTTGTGGTGCAGTTGTAGGCATGCACCAGAGCTGTTATGTGTTGACTCCAATGTTGCTTCTTCTCTGTTTCCAAAGTTCCCAACATGTTCAATAGGGTCCTGTTGAACCTTTCAGGCTGGGCATCACCTTGAGGGTGATATGGTGTGGTTCTAGTCTTCTCTACTCCCAGAGAATCTAGTAGCTTCCTGATCAGGCGACTCTCAAAGTCCCTTCCTTGGTCTGAGTGGATTCTCTGTGGCAGACCATAGTGAACAAAGTACTTCTCCAAGAGTACCTTGGCTACTGTAGAGGCCTTCTGGTCCTTGGTTGGGAAAGCCTGAGCATAACGAGTGAAATGGTCGGTTACCACCAGAACATTTCCCAATCCGCTCAAATCGGGTTCAAGGCAGAGAAAATCAATGCATACCAGATCCATTGGGCCTTCACTCTGTAGGTGGCCCATTGGGGCAGCTTGATGGGGTAATGTCTTCCTCTGAATGCATCTTGCACAGGAATGGCAATACTCCTCCACTTCGGCCCTCATGCAGGGCCAGTAAAACCGGTCTCTGACAAGTTGGAAGGTTCTCTCTGCTCCCAAGTGACCATGCTGGTCATGTAGGGCAATCAGCACAGTCTCTCGATGCTTCTCTGGGAGAAACAACTGCCACTTGTCTTCTGGTCCATCAGAGGGGCCCCTTCGGTAGACTACCCCCTGATGCACCTGTAACTTGTCCAACTCTCTCCTCAGTAAGCGAGCTTCTTTGGAAGGGTGAAGGCGAAGTCCCTCTGGACTCTTGTCTTCCAGGGCTTCCAGGACCAATCTCCCCATGGGGTCTTCCAATTGGTCACACCTTAACTCCTTCTTGGACAGCTTCGGCAGACACTCTTCTGCCAGCTGAGTTACCCCACAGTAACACTTTGGGACTCCCACTGTGGTAACTCCTATCTCTTCAGCTCTGGATCCTCCTCTGGCTTGGAGTTCAGCCCCCTGACAAAGGGCTCGCACTCCATCTGGTGCCACTTGGGTCCAGTCTTCCCAGTCATCGACCATGACATGGGATCTTCGGGACAGGGCATCTGCATCCCTATTTCCAGCCCCTGGTCTGTACTTGAGGCTGAAATTGAATCCAGACAACGCCGCCAACCATCTGTGTCCAGTTGCATCCAGCTTGGCGGTGGTGAATAGATAAGTCAAGGGGTTGTTATCTGTCTTTACAGTAAACTCGGCCCCATACAAGTAGTCTCTCAACTTGTCAACAACTGCCCACTTGAGGGCTAAGAACTCCAACTTGTGGGTGGGATAGTTCTTCTCGGAGGGGTCAGGCTCCGGCTCACATAGGCCACTGGTCGTAGCTGGTCTTCATGCTCCTGGTAGAGTACTCCACCTAGGCCCTCATGGCTGGCATCAACATGTAGCTCATAGGGTCTAGTGGGATCAGCGTAGGCCAAAACTGGGGCTGTGGTGAGACTTCTCTTCAAGGTTCTGAAAGCCTCTTCACACCTTGAATTCCACTGGTCTTGGACTGATTCACTGGACCTCCTAGGCCCCATTCCATCCTCCTCTCCTTCTGTCTTCAGCAGCTCGTTGAGGGGTTTGGCAATGCGGGCAAATCCATCCACAAACCTGCGGTAGTAGGAGCAGAACCCCAAGAAAGACCGAAGTTCTGTAACTGTTGTGGGCCTTGGCCACGAAGTAACTGCCTCCAACTTCTCAGGGTCTGTAGCCACTCCTTTTTCAGACACTATGTGTCCCAGATAGTTCACAGAAGACTGATAGAACCGACACTTCTCTGGAGAAAGTTTGAGTCCCTCTTCACTGAGCCTCTTCAGTACTTTCTCCAATCTGGCTTCATGTTCTTCCAAAGTCTTTCCAAAGACAATGACATCGTCCAGATACACAAGGACTTCTATGAGGTTCATGTCTCCAACAGTCCTTTCCATTAGGCGTTGAAACGTAGCAGGAGCTCCAGATAGGCCCTGGGGCATCCTGTTGAACTCAAAGAATCCTACTGGGGTTATGAAGGCAGTCTTCTCTCTGTCTTCTGGATGCATGGGGATTTGGTAATACCCACTCTTGAGGTCCATCACACTGAACCACTTAGCTCCAGATAAACTCTGCAAGGCATCCTCTATCCTTGGCGTGGTGTACTGGTCAGGAATGGTCCTCCTGTTGAGAGTTCTGTAGTCAATGCAGAGCCTCAATGACCCATTCTTCTTCCTGACTACCACAATTGGGGAGGCGTAGGGGCTTCTGGACTCCCTAATCACTCCCGTCTTCTTCAATTCCGCAAGCTGCTCCCTCAGATCCTCCAGATCTGCTAGCGGGACTCGCCTCACTCTCTCTCTGAATGGCTTGTCCTCTTGCATGCGGATACGATGGGTGGCACTCTTCGCACACCCCACATCAAACTCATCTTTAGAGAAAATCTTCTCCCATCTGGTCAGCTGGGCCTTGGCTCTCTCTTTCCAAGCTCCAGGTAGGTTTGGGTTTTCCATGGAGAGTTTCTTCCAAACATCTTCACTTTCACCCGTCCCCTTCACTTCTGACCAGCCAACTGGGACAGCAGGACTCACCTGTCCCAGAAGCATCCTGGCAGGGATCTCCACGGGCCTCTCCGTGGGGTTCCTCACACTGACAGGGACTCTTCCTCTTGCCTTCTTCAGGTCCTTCAATGAGATTACTTCTGGTATCACTTCCAGACCTGAGTGACCCTCCATTGGGTCGGGTTCCAACATTACAAAGGGGCCAGGCTGCTCCCAAGTAAGTTTCACCGTGGCTCTCATGCAGGTCACCTCTCCAGGTTGTAACACTGCTCCTTCTTTTCCAAGCCTCCATACCCTTCCTATCCCCTCACCTGGGGTCTTCTGCTCTAGGACCAACCGCTGGTAGGCTGCCTTCAGCATGGGGTGGATCTTGGGAGTTGAAAGATTCTCTTTCTTCACCAGGGGGGTCAGAAGCCTTCTGACTAGGTCCGTGTTCGTCCCTATGATCAGGGACGTCTTGCTGGTTCCTGGTGGGCGGGGACACACCACTGCTAAGGTGTCGAACACTTCAGACTTCCCAGCTACGGATGGGTCGAATGTCAACCGTATGGACAAGTATCCATCATAGGGGAAACTCTGAGTTCCCAATCCCCTTATCTCCAGCTCTTCTATCTTCTGTATAGGCAGATGACTCAGGTATCTGTCATAGAAGTCCCTGTACAACAGGGTCACTTGTGCTCCAGTGTCTAGGAGGGCCTTTGTGTACACTCCTTCCACCTGGATGGGTACAGTAGGGGATGGACCAACTAGCTCCTCTGGGTAGGGCCTAGTTGATGCTGTCCTCTTCTTTGGACTCTTTGCTTTACCAGCACTTGATTTGCACTTGCTCCTTTCTTGAGCCTGGTATGCATTGATTTTCTCCCTCTTACTGGGAGTGTGAACCCGTTGAGGGACATTGTTATCTCTCACTTTGAAGAGTTCACGCTTGGGGGTGCTGTGTCTCTCCGGAGGGGTCTTGCCCCCTTTCTCTGGAGTGCACCTTGGTTGAGGATCCCTGGGCCCCTTCTGAGGGGTTTGGTCTCCTCGCTTTCTCTTCTTGTTACGCTTCTTGGAGCTCACTGAAGGTGATGGGCACCCGGTTGACTCCTTCACCGGGGCCCTTTGGCGTTTCCCGCCGGCTGGCGGCTTTCTGCCTTCTTCTTCTTGGGACTGGAACATATAGCTGCAATATGACCAATTCCTCCACAATTAAAGCACATCATCTCACCGTAGTCAGGTGGGGATGCTGGTGCTGGAACAGCTGGAAACAATTCCCTCCTGCTTGTTTCCTTCTTGGGACTGGGCGTCTCTTTCGCCACTAGAGATGTCAGTATCTCCATCATCTGGGACATCTGCAACTTCAGGGCATCTACCTCTGTGTCTCTTTCAGGGGTTAAGGCCGTCCTGACCGTGGCCACTGTAGACTCTGTAGACCCCATCACCTGCTTCTCCCTTTTCTCTTCCAACATGGCCTCTTCTTCTCTGACCATTCGGATGAGGTCAGGGTAGTCCAGGTTCTTCCCATCCTGCCGGGTGCGTAGAATTAGTGCGACAGGGTCCAAGGGTTGGGCTCCCCTCATCACCTGCTGGGCACGGGCTTCATCTACCTTCCCTGGATCTATCCCCTTCTTCAGGATAATCCTATGCAGGATCTTGTCTATGCGTCCCATGTACTCTGACAGCTTCTCCCCTGTCTTCTGGTAACAATGTTCCAGTTGATAGGTAAGTTCTGTGACTTTTTCTGTCCCACCAAACACACCTTCCAGGATGTCTATGTAGTCCTGGGCAGTGCAATCCTTTTTACTGGTCTTCAGATTGCGTATGGCCTCTAAGGCAGGTCCTTTTAGGCTTTCAACAATCCTTTGTTTCTTTCTGCCTTCTGAGACCTCCCATTCTTCTAGGGCCTGCGTGGCACCATCTAACCACTCTTCAAATCCCTCTTCTCCCGAGGGTACAGGTGTCCTCCCTGAAAACATCCGGAGTTTCCTGTATCCCGACATTGGGTAGTCCCCGGGGTCTCTTCTGCACTGGGACACAATCTCCCCTAGAACAGCACACAGTTCTGCACTAAGAGTAGTGTGTGCGGGTGCGGGACTTTCCGCGCCCTTCTGCTCCTCCTTCTTCGGAGATAGAATGGCTTTCATAGGAGAGTAGTCTCCCTTCCGCGGCAGCGCATGCAGCAATTGGTAGTGCTGACCATTCGGTGCCTGTATGCTGTGGCTCCTGAACTGCTCTGGAGTCTCTTCCTTCCATTCTATTAAGGCGTATGTGTACCCAGCATCATTTCTCATGTCCATTATCCATGACTTCTGGCATGGGGATAATGACATTATGAGCTGCTTCACTGCCTCTCTCTGCCATATCCCTGGCAGTTCAATGACTGCTGCTGCGGCTGGGTCAGCGGCCCATGTTGCGGACCACCGTCCCACTTCTATTGGGTCCATGCCGGCACCTTCTGGCGGCTTTTCCCGCTGACTCAGGATCCCGGATTACGAGCCCCCACGTGTAGCGCTACCCCCAGTTAAGAGAGCCGCTGGTTTGTTTTGGGTCCCTGAGTACAGCTCCACCAACCCCCGGCAATTTGGCTCTACCCGCTCTGGCACAGTTAGTAAAGGGGTACGTCCCTATGCACATAAAACTTAGCTTATACTCTAAGTGTAATTGGTATGAACTCACAAGCAGACTGCTGAGATAAGAATAACTGGCTTTACTTTGGCAGTAAGGAAAAAGAATAGCAACATGCATTTGAACATATATCTCACAATACTTTAGCAGGTCCCTGCAATATGCACTTTAAACATGTACACAGGTATATGAATCTAACAATGGGGAAACGGAGCGCCAAGCGTGGCGACCGTCTGCTATGCACCCCTGAGGTGCAATAAATCTATCTCTGCCTACCTAACGGACCAGGCCTGATCCCTAGTAAGAGAGCTCAGTCCTTGTACTAGTACAGTGTTCTTCACCGGCAATAAATCTGTAGAGGTGGTGCACATGTAGCTTTAAATGGTGTCATTTGTAATCCACAAAAAGTAACATTGCTGCTCTGAGGTAAATTTCGCCTAGGCAGTTCAGTAGGCATAAAACGTGTGTGTCAATGCAGGATTGAGCCTTCCGGCTCTCTCACCAATCCTTGGGGTACCGTCCTCCGATCCGGTCCCTCTAATGGCGGCTCTGGTCTCTTCAATGGCGGCGTCCGGTCTCCTCAGTCACAGCCCTGAACTCCGGTCATCAGCTCCGTCCGACCGACAGTAAGGGGAAGTCTCCGCTCCGCTGCTGTGGACTCTGAGAGGTGAGAGTCTCACTCCATCTGCTGCAAGGCCCAGGCTTCAGGCCTTCAGCTCCGGTCCGCACAGGTGTCTCTGCTGGCTGCAGTCTCCGCGTCACACGCTCTGTCAGCAGAGGCAGGCCAGTCCTGTCAGGCCTCAGAAGAGGAAGTGTCCCAAGAGGAAGAGGCGGTCTCCGCTCTTCCCTTTTATAATCTCCCCCAGCAGCCTCCCGGGCGGAAGTCAGCAGCCCTGGGGCCTGGGGAATTGTGGGAGATGTAGTCTCTACCAGAAAAAGGGGTAGAACCCCGCTACATTTAAAACAGTTTTTTTTGCTAGAAAATTACTTAGAACCCCCAAACATTATATATATATTTTTCTAACACCCTAGAGAATAAAATGGCCATCGTTGCAATACTTTTTTTCACACCGTATTTGCGCAGCGGTCTTACAAGCGCAATTTTTTTGGAAAACATTCACTTTTTTGAATAAAAAAATAACTAAGAGACTAAGGCTGCTTTCACACTGGAGCGGTGGGGGCGCTGGCGGTAAAGCGGCGCTATATTTAGCGCCACTTTACCGGCGCATTTCGTCCGCTAGCGGGGTGTTTTTACCCCCCGCGAGCGGCCGAAAAAGGGTCAATACCGCCCGCAAACCGCCGATGCAGCGGTGTTTTGCGGGCGGGTTCGGCGCGCTCCCCCATTGTTTTCAATGGGACCGGGCGCTATAGGAGCGGTAAATATACCGCTCCTATAGCGAGCCAAAGATGCGGCTTGCAGGACATTTTTGAGCGTCCTGCAAGCGCACCGCTTCAGTGTGAAAGCCCTCGGGCTTTCACACTGAAGGAACAGCAACAGCTGTTTCGGGTCGGTTTGCAGGCACTATTCTTAGCGCAATAACGCCTGCAAACCGCCCCAGTGTGAAAGCAGCCTAAGAATAAAGTTAGTCCAATTTTTTACCCTCAAAAATCTCCATAGGTGTCGTTTAAAAAATTCTACAGGTTTCATGTTTTGCTTCTAGGGCTATAATTATTGCTCTCGCTCTACCGATCGCGGCGATACCTCACCTGTGTTGTTTGACCACTGTTTTCATATGCGGTCGCTACTCATGTATGCGTTCGCTTCTGCACGTGAGCTCGTCAGGACGGGGCACTTTAAAAAAAAAAAAAAAAGTCTTATTCGTATTCTTATTTATTTTACTTGATTTTACTTATAAATTGGGTCACTTTTATTCCTATTACAAGGAATGTAAACATACCTTGTAATAGAAAAAAAAGCATGACAGGTCCTCTTAAATATGAGATCTGGGGGTCAAAAAGTCCTCACATCTCATATTTGGACTTAAATGCAAAATAAAATAAAAATTGTCATTTGAAAAAATTGTCATTTGAAAAAAATGACATTGGAAAAATGTTCCTTTAAGAGGTATGGGCGGAAGTGACGTTTTGACGTCGCTTCCGCCCTACTATGGTATAGAGATGGGTGGGGGCCATCTTAGCCTCACTTATCTCCATACTCAGCAGAGGAAAGGACCCGATCGCCTCCGCCACGGAAGGGGTGGGGGCACCTCTCCCGCCGCCGATAACGGTGATCTTGCGGCGAACCTGCCACAGAGACCACCATTATCATAAATACAACCATCTCCTCAAGAGATGGATATCTTGGTTGTGACAGCAGCTGCTGCTGTTACCGAGATATCTCTCTTCAAAAAAGGGATGTACATCGTCGTGCGCTGGTCATAAAGTGGTTAATAACATCTCACACCACCCCTTTCTTACCTATGTATAAAATAACATGTAATAATACATTTTGACACTGAAAGGACATTTTAAACACTGTCATTGCATCCTGTGAATCTGTTCCTGCAGCTGCAGTATTAACTTTTGTTTTAGGCCCCTTTCACACGTGAACATCAACGGAGCAATCCCCGCTGAGCCGGCGGATGACAGGGTGATCCCTGCACACTGTGCAGGGACCGCCCTGTACGATCTCCGCTCTCCTTTTATGGGGGATCGGATGAACACGGACCGTCTGTCCATGTTCATCCGAACCGCTCTGCAGACGGATCGAAAAATAGGATGTTCATCCGCTGACACCCACTAACCCATAGGGATGCATGTATGTCCGTATTTCATCCGAAAACGGATGGATGAAATGCGGACATTCTGTCCCCACGTGTACAAGGGGCCTTAGAGTCCCAATCAGAAATTAGTCATAACAGTTTGGGCGAGCCAGCCAGGAGTTTGGCAGAGTCTCCAGAAGGAACCGTGCTTTGATCGGGATCATCAGGAACTCAGACCTCTAAATGCCGGCTAGGTAAGCATTCCTTAAGTTTGCTATATTTCTCCCTTTCCTATTTATCCTATCTGTTGGTTCTCAAGGAAACTAGACCACTCTCGGACCTTTCTGGTTGGTTAACATGTGTGTGTGAATGTGTTTGTGTCCCCCTTCACGGGTTGGACTGTGTGTGGATAGGGAGAATCCTCATCAGTTCCCTTCGTTGACTCCTTGTGGGCAACCTGGGTCAGAGACGCATGGTAGGGTCAGATAAAACTCACAGAGAAGAGAAGAGACGAGGAGGGTCTCTTAGTGAGTGTTTTGTCGATTGTCATAAACCCCTTCTATCCACGTAGATAAGTGGAGACTATTCTTGTAAATCTGCAGATTTGCTGTGCTATTTGTTTTAGAGGTAAGAGGGTATAGACACAAGTAGAGAAGACTGGCCAGTCATTATGGGCATTAAATTAATTAAGGGAATGAACGGAGAGAGGCCTTAAGAAAATGCCCAGCGCAAGATGAGCGCTAGAGAATATATGAACCGAAGGTACGGTTCCGCCTATACTGACCCCCTAGATAAATGGGTAGAATGGACAAAGGGAACAGCTAAACCTTTAAAATCTGAAGGGGCTTTTGATTTACAAGTATGGCAAACTTTTCTGCACGATTATGGCCCACTACTGTGCAGTGAAGGAACGTGGAGAATAGCTTGCACATGGGAGACAGAAGCTAAAGTAGCAAATCAAACTGGCTTGACGGAGATGTTTAATAAAAGTACTGCCCAAATTTACTACGTTTGGCCAGAAGACTCTGTAGAGGAGGACCCCCCACCTTATGTGGCTTCCAGTTTTGCTGTAAGGGGTCCAAGCACAAAAGCAAAAGAATTAGATTACATGGAACACACAAAAGATGAGCTATGCACTATAGTAGAGAGCAGAGGTTTAACAGCCCCATATCAACCTACAAAAGAGGGATTTGGCTCGTATCCTAGAAACAGATGATTGGCATACATCAAAAGGCACATATGAAAAACTAGATCTCTCTGAACTTAAGACTTTGGCCAGAGAAAGAGAGCTAGAGTCTGAACTTCCAGAGAAAACCATAATTTCCAAATTGTGGCAGCAAGATGAAGAGAGAAGGAAGGGAGATGCCACCCCTTCTGCCCCTGGCACAGAGCAATCTGTTGCAGTTTATCCTGTCAGAAACCAATTTGTTTTTGAAGGTAATGCTGTTGACAGTAAGTCTCAAATTAAATGGCATGTACCTTTCAGTCCCCAAGATATGAGAGCCATATTAGAGGGATTGGGAGATCCTATAAAGAATCTGATTGGGTTTGCAAACAAACTTAGCGCTGCACAGGAAACATATGAGGCTTCTGCTACTGACATTCATCAGCTTCTTATTAAAGCAGTGGGAAGCAACATGTCTTGCTATACACCTAAAGAATGTGGTGTAGACGTCAAAAATCTAGGTAAGATGGTTAGTGGATGGGAGGTTTGTGAGAAATTGAAGGAAAAATTGCCCGAAATATATGGACAAACCAGACATGCTGAATTTATGAATGCTAAGCAAGGGAAAGAGGAAGCAGCAGGGGCTTATTGGAGGCGGTTAAGCGATATGGCTGAGGAAGCAGGCGTTAAAATAGAGGAAGAGAAGGTGGGAGAAACTGCAAGTCCATCTACACAACTGGTGAAACAAAGGTTTCTTGATGGTTTAATACCCCAGTTGAAAGAAAAGTTGTTCGCAGCAAGACCTGAGGCAGGCAATATCTCTATTCGAGACGTCCTGCCTATCCGGTTATCCATTGAAAACAGGATTAACCAAAAAGACAGCAAACCCAAGGTTATGTACATGGGGAAGCAGAGAGGAAGAGGCAAAGGCAATTTCAGAAATCTTGGCAATCGGGGAACAATTATATGCTACAAGTGTAATGGAGAAGGACACATAGCCAAATTCTGCCATCTTCCTGATCATAGACTGAAAAAGAGCTTAGAGGCACCTCATGTTGATCCCAGTTCTCTGCCAAAAGCAGTGGATCAGGCATAGGAAAATGGCATGCCAGTATCAATCATGTTAAATAGGGGAGACAATGGTCCCGAGGCCAGAGTAAAAGTATTTTTACAAGAACTCCCATATCCTGGAGGAGAAACAGAATTAACCTGTTTAATCGGTACTGGTGCAAGCCAAAGTGTTTTTAATATAGAGGACTTACCTCCAAGATTATTATCTACTAATGTTATCTCTGGTGTTAGCCTAACCTGGACCTCTACTGATTTGGTCGAGTCCAAGCCACTTAAACTCAGGCTAGGACAGCAAACAGAAATTGTCACTAAAGTGTTAGTTTCAGACACAGTTCCTAACAATCTTTTGGGAGCTGACATTTTGAACCAAATTTTAGCAAACATAGACTACACTCTACAGGAGTCCAAGTGGTCAGTAGTCTGTCAGGAGAAGTTTTAAATTCTGCCTGTGGAGTATTTTTAATCCAAGACTCCACTCCATTTCCACCAGAATTGAAAGTGATTCCCGATGAATTATGGGCCACCAGCAAATATGATGTGGGTCTGCTGGATTGCACCTGTCATGGAAAATGTTATTAATGTATGTTGTCAGATGCCCCCCAGTGTCAGTTTTGCTGTAATACGCTCATCGGAGAGTATTCGCACATAAAGACGTTGGCGGAAGACCATTGGCTGCATAAATCTTCCTGTGGGCACTACAGATGTGTTTGCTGGTTTAAGGAAGTTCGTTTGTGCCTCACCGGGAGACTGGCCATTTCCCGGTGACTACATTGATGACTTCAAGCGAACCTCTCCGTGTACACTGGAACTTTATCGTAACGATATAAATATTATGGCCCACGGAGCCATGACTTTATATCGTTCGTTGTCATTGAAAGCAGTTTAGACGGTTTGTACATCACTGCTTAGTCTGTTTGAATGTATACATCTGTGATTGGTTCTTTTGAAGGAAAACAATTGTCCCTGTTTTGTAACACCATTATATTGTATTGCATTTGTGTGTCCTTATATGGTCATTCACATCCTGTGTGAATGAGATGAGGCCACATCCTTTGTGGGAGGGGTTTTGCTGTTGGAGGCAAACCCCTGAGGGTGTGGCTTGGAATGTTTTCAAAATAAAAGAGAGTCTGCTCACACAGGAAAGGGGACACAGAGATGCTGCCCCTGTGCTGAGAGGAACATGAAAAAGGTAATACTGGTGATGGCTGTTTTGATGCAACCTGGCTGGGAGGACGTTAGGCTGGGGTGGTGATGTATGAAAGGATGGCTGGCTGACCAGGCAAAGATGAGGCTGTAAGAATACTTGCTGTTGATGGCTGTTTACTGGGGACTGGGCAATGGGAAACCAGGGGCTTAGATGGAATGCTTGGCTGGTGAGGTTTGGATGCTGATGATGAGAGGATGACGTGAAGCTGCTGGTAATGTCTGTTTTTGGGAGCTGAGGATCCAGGGAGGCATACGATCAGAGGGTGCTTTATATCATAAGATTGAAAGGCGCTTATTAGCGCAAGAGTGTGGCGAAATATCCACCACACACCCCAGTCAAGATAAAAATTAAACCAGGAGCCAATCTCCCACAGATTAAACAGTACCTACTGAGTATTGCTCAGATAAAGGATCAGATCACTCAACTGAAAGCAGCACGGGTTGTTGTACCAATTAAGTCCCAAGTAAATACACCCCTGTTCCCAATTGCAAAGAAGCCAGACAAGAAGGGTGGGCAGGTGACATACATGATGCATGATTTGAGAGCCATTAACAATTGAGGGCCATTAACAATATAATTGAGGCAGATACCTCGATCGTGCCCAACCCCTGCACTTTACTAAGTGGAATACCTGCCTCCAGCACCTGCTTTACAGTGATTGATCTTGCAAATGCTTTCTTTTCACTGCCCCTGCACCCAGATTGCTGGCACCTTTTTTCATTTACCCATGATGCCCAAAAGTTAGCATGGACAAGATTGCCCCAAGGCTGTGTGAGTAGCCTCTCTGAATATAATATTGCGTTAAAGCAAGTTTTGCTTATAAGCAATTTGCTTATTTGTTTTGATACAAAGCACATTTGTTGCAGAGAAACAGTAAGCCTTCTCATGTTTCTCTAAAACAGTAACAACAAAGTTAGCAAAGATAAGCTACAATACTGCCAAGAGAAAGTGATCTTCACATGGAATCCGTCACCTAACCCCAGATCGAGTTAAAACTCTACAAAATGTTAAAAAGCCAAGAAATGTGCGGCAACTACGTGCCTTCCGGGGGTTAGTGGGATATTGTAGGGACTGGATTCCAAATGCATCAGAACTTATGGCTCCTCTATATATGAGGCTACCACTAGAAACCCTTTCAAACTCACATGGGCAGATGAAGGAGCTTATTAAAATTTTGTCTGAAGCTCCCGCCATTGGACTTCCTGACTATACCAAGACTTTCTCATTGTTCTGTCATTAATTCAATGAATTTGCTGAAGGTGTACTCACCCAGCTACATGGAGATAAACAGAGGTTCTGATGTATGTATTAGCCTCATTAGACCCTGTCATCAAAGCCTGCCCCAGTTGTATGCGAGCCATAGCAGCCTGCATTTGCTGCTAGACAAAGTAACTGAGCTTGTACTAGATTCTGCTCTGATCCTGTATGTGCCCCATGCAGTACAGGAAATCATGAATCAAGTATCAAGTAAATCCCAGACATGTGTCTGCCAGTGGATTGGTGATTCCATGTTATTGCTTTCATTTTTTTAGGAGCAGGCATACCATCCATACGTAGAGGGTTATATTATATATGTGGAAATAAAGCTTACGCCTGGCTTCCTACTAATGTTACAGGTACATTGTTATATTGGGAAGTTAGCACCTGCTTTGGCTGTTCGCAAAGATACAGTGCGACCAGATCAAAGTCCAGAATACCCTTTAGTGTTCAAAAGAGAGCTGTTCACTGAAGGTGACATGGCTTGGTCATGGTTCCCTTCCTGGACAGGATGGGGAATTGAAGCAATGAAAAGAATAAATAATTACACTAAAATTGTAGATGAGATTATTAGCCTTACTACCACTGATATAGGTTTATTAAGACTGACTTGATAATGAGGACATTATTAAAGGGCATAATGCTAAGATAAGAGAACTACAGAATAAGGCCAGAGATATTACTAAAGATGGATGGAACCCCTTTCAGGGTTTAGGAGGTTTTGGTGACTTTTTATATGGCATAGCAACATGGTTACAGAAACTAGGTGCTTACATTGTGATGTTCCTATTTCTCATATTTTTTATTTACTTCCTCATCAGGCTATGCCTCTGTGTGACTACCCGCTGTACCAACAAATGTACAAGCCCTGATTAACCCATTATCCTGAGAAAGCTAGGAGAGAGCTGAACTGGAAGCCGCCTCTCTGCGCCACTGTAACAGGAGTTACCAGCAATCGGCTGAATGTAACACAGAGAAGAATGGTGTCAAATAAAGAAAAGGAGGGAAATGACATGGACATTCACTGTATTGTTCATTTAAGCACAAGAGATTCCATTTTGTTCACGCTGTTGAAATGTGTTCTGTAACCTTCATCTAACACACAGACACATCAGCAGTAGTCAGTGGATCTCACCATCTGCTCCGCCTGCTACGCAGACTCATCCCCTTCATTCCAAAGGAGGACAAAGCAGTGGTAGTTGGAACAGTCATCAATTCTCGACTGGACTACGCTAACTCCCTTTACATAGGACTACCGCAATATCAACTTGTGCGCTTACAACTTATCCAAAACACAGCGGCAAGACTGATAACAGGGAAAAAACCCTGGGAATCCATCTCCCCTTCCCTGAGGAACCTACATTGGCTAAACGTAAGGAATCAGGTCGCATTCAAGACCCTCTGCCTCACCCACAAATGCACACATGGAAACGCTCCGCAATACCTTCGCGAGAAAATAAAACACTACACACCGAATCGCAGTCTTCGATCGGCTAATCAAAATCTTCTCCTCATTCCTAAATCCCGCTACAAATCAAAGGGGGAACGGAGATTCTCTGTCCAGGGACCACGGTAATGGAACGCTCTACCAACCGACATTCACATGGAAGAAAACCATCTGGCCTTCAGGAAGAAACTCAAGACCTACCTCTTCTAGAAGCTTGATAACCAATCGCCAATACAGCGCCTTGAGGCGATTCAGTTTGCATTGTAGCGCTATACAAGTTATTCATTCATTCATTCATTCACAGACACATCTTCTGCTAAAAGCTCTCTACTCCCCCTCCCCTCTCAAGGTTTTACTTTTGCAATTGTTCTATTCGCTAGCTTTTAACATTTTTTTTTTCTATTTGTTAGCTTTTAATAACATATTTCTATTTGTTAGTTTTTAATAACATCTCACACCACCCCTTTCTTATTTATGCATAAAATAACATGTAATAATAAATTTTGACACTGAACGAACATTTTGAACACAGTCATTGCGTCCCGTGAATCTGTTCCTGCAGCTGCAGTATTAACTTTAGTTTTAGAGTCCCAATCAGAAATTAGTCATAACACCCAAAGGAAGAAAATATTTGCTTAAAATAAAAGAATACAGAGTATATTCATCAAAATACAAACATCAAACAAACAAACATATGACAAGCAGGTATACCTTTAAGTGCTGGGAGCTGACCTGATATTTACTGGTAGTGATGTCTTTAGGCCCACGTCAGATTCATCTCTCCTTTCCTCTATTCTGAACGCACACTAATATGAGCCCATCTCTCATTGACTGGAACAGGGCCCCCCTGATTGGTGATTTTGTTACCCCTCTCCTCCCTCCGGGTGTATCGTCTCCAAGATTGGACAATTTCCTCTTTCCTGTAATTCAGCATAGCATAGCCCCTCAATAGCACCTCCTCTCTTGGGGAGAT
The DNA here is from genome assembly GCA_028564925.1 of Lithobates sylvaticus. Taxonomy (NCBI): domain Eukaryota; kingdom Metazoa; phylum Chordata; class Amphibia; order Anura; family Ranidae; genus Lithobates; species Lithobates sylvaticus. Next base: position 18,808,990 of record CM053026.1, on the reverse strand, counting down.
AATTAGTTTGAAGGGAAATAAATTAGAGAAGGTTTTCACCTTCTCTTGAATGGGGCACTTAACTATGCATGGTAGCTGGGGCAAATTGTCCATTCCTGATCAGATCACAGAAATATTCTAAGCATATCTGTGACAGACCTAGCCGGGACAGAGGCTGTTTGAGGGGACTGAATGCGAGCCTATTACTTTGCGATTATGGGCCCTGGCATTTGGGGGAACGGTGCTGTTTGAGCTGCAAGACTGGGACCCCTGAGCTGGTGTTACTTGGATTCAGGTCCATGCTGGCCCCCCAATACACATAGAATCTGTATATGTATTTGGCATATTAGCAATACACTGAATGACACTGTTGGGACACAAGCTGTCAGATGCTAATGTCATGAACTCCAGCCAGCCTGTCTGTTGTGTAAATGAGTATAGTCTGGCTTGTAGGAGTGTTTCACCTATTGTTGTGTGTGCTAATTAACCCTGCTTTTGAATGAAGGAGTCCAGTGTTGATTAAGATAATTAGCTCATGCTAATTAGGTTAGGTGTGAATCATCTGGCTGTATATATGTGTGTGTGACATGTCAAATAAAGGAGGATTCCTGATGTACCCTACACTGTGTTGTTGTCTGGTGACTGGGTGAGCTAAGGGGTCTTGGATTGTGTGGTACCGGACAGAGGAAGCATTTACGGCGGACATCTTGAGTACGGGGTCCGTCACAATTGGCTGGCATCGGTGGGATTGTGCTTCCTTGTCGTGAACACATCCAAACCATCACCTGGATCCAAGGCCCGGATAGCAGAGGTACAGATACATCGTCATGGAAGAGGAATTCGGAAGGAGGTTGCGAGAGATGCGGATACAGCACAGAGGATCAGTATCGGTGCAGGTCCTGCGGGGATGGTATGATTCTGTCCGCCTACAACTCTGGAAAGAAGCGCTAGCCTGTGAGTAGCGACACCAGGGAAAAGTTCTCCCCTCCATCCATGTAAGGTACTGGTCGCAGTATGAAGTACGAATGCTGTTATTGGAGGAACAACCGAAGCAGGAGTGGACAGCTGAGTTAAGCAGGCTGATCCGGGCAGAAATGCGTTTGGACTCCGGTGGTATGTAGCCCAAGTGTGCCCGTGGACAGCGGATGACAGGCCCACGGAAGGCTTTGATTATAATGGCCTGGGATTGTTGTACTGGAGGCTGTCCGAGAACCCCGACTTTGGGAGTGATCTGGAGTTGCGTTTGGAGGAAATAATGGAGCACAGAGAGCAAAGATTGGACATCTCGGAAGTGCTCTGGGCACAGGAAGATTTGGAGTTCCTGGCCGCTCAGGAATGGGAGCTGGAGATCTCCTACATACAGCTGCTAGACTCTCCTTAGCAGCAGGGTGGGGCTCCCTTTGCCTGAGACTATCAGGAAATACCAGCAGACAGCTCTGAAATCCTGGCTGAAGAGTCAGCAATGTGGCATAGTAACAGAGTGCTTTGCCCACCTGCCCCTGTAGCTATGGACGTGGAGGTCTTATGGCGGATGCAGCAAGTGCTGACTAACCTTGACAAACCTGTTACTGCACAAGACGAGGTTGGATGGAGGAATATGCCTGGCCAGCAGCATGCCAGAGAATCGGCAGTGGAAAATCTGGAGATTGCCATCCCCAAAACTGAAGTGCTGACAACAGGGCAGAGCTCTGCTAGCCTCTGCCCAGCACCAATGGCATCTTCTAGGTTCCACAGACAGATGGTGAACCTCTATCCCCAGACATCAGTTGTAGAGACAGGGGATTTAATAGACTTTTCTGCTGAGGAAAAACAACTTGATGAGCCTCCATCAGAAGAGCTGGTATTAGGGCTAAACTTCACTGAGCTCTGCCCAGCACCAACAGCAGTATCCGTGGAGTTACAAGGAACTTCCCCAGCTGAAGCGCTGGTCACCGGACAGAGGGTCCAAGACCTCTGCCCCACACCGGTGGCAGTTATGGAGGCTCAGGGTGAGAAGGTGGCAATCACTTCCCAGCAGCAGATACAGGGGGAGAAGGGAGAGGAGGTGTTTGTCGTCCCTCCCCAACAGTTGGCCAGGGCGGAGAAAGCGATCTTTCCTCCCCAGCAAAGATTTGTGCACCTGGGTGACAGTACCAGAGACATGTTGTCCCAGCAGCCAGATGAGGGAATGGAAAAGGAAGCCAGCCTCCTGCCCCAATGGTTAACCAGAGCGGAGGATGTGGAGTCCCCAGCAGAAGTGCTGGCAACAGGGCAGAGTGCTACCCACCTCTGTTCAGCACCAGCAACAACTGTGGAGTTCCAGGGAGCCGGGGTAGTTGGCCCCTCTCTCCAGCGACAAGCTGAGGTAGTAAAGCTGCTACTCCCAGCCGAATCACTGGCAACAGGGCAGAGCGCCGCTAGCCTCTGCCTAGCACCTACAATGTCTCTACAGCTTCAGGAAGCTGGGGCAATCGGTCACACTGTCCAGCAGCAGACGGCACCCCAGAATGATGACACCAACCCAGCTAAAGTGCTGGCAACTGGACAGAGGGTCCAAGACCTCTGCCCCACACCTGTGGCAGTTCTGGAGGCCCAGGGTGAGGAGGAGGTGGTCACTCCTGAGCAGCAGATCAGGACCCAAGGAGAGAATGCAATCTGCACTTCACAACTGCAGCTTGAGCTGATATTGGTGGATGGGACTTCAGTCTCCACTGGTATACCCCAGGGATGCTGGGCGGTCGGCCCAGATCCCCAACAGCATGATAGAGTGAGCCCAGTCACCCTGTCTTCTCTCCAGCAGCTGAAAAGACTCCAGGGAGAAGGGCCAGTCCAGGCCTCTCCCCAGCGGCGGATATGTTCTATGAGAGAGGCAGAGGTTGGCTGGGAGAGTAATACTCTGTTTGGAACAATTTGTTTGGGGTACTGTATCGGTACAGGCATTAGAGGACTGGAACTATGGACTAACTTCAGAGTCAACCCGTCTGGGGTCTCCTCCTGTGTTAGTCTCCTGCCGAAAGGGGAGAAATGTGACAGACCTAGCCGGGACAGAGGCTGTTTGAGGGGACTGAATGCGATCCTATTACCTTGCGATTATGGGCCCTGGCATTTGGGGCAATGGTGCTGTTTGAGCTGCAAGCCTGGGACCCCTGAGCTGGTGTTACTTGGATTCAGGTCCATGCTGGCCCCCCAATACACATAGAATCTGTATATGTATTTGGCATATTAGCAATACACTGAATGACACTGTTGGGACACAAGCTGTCAAATGCTAATGTCATGAACTTCAGCCAGCCTGTTTGTTGTGTAAATGAGTATAGTCTGGCTTGTAGGAGTGTTTCACCTATTGTTGTGTGTGCTAATTAACCCTGCAATTGAATGAAGGAGTCCAGTGTTGATTAAGATAATTAGCTCTTGCTAATTAGGTTAGGTGTGAGTCATCTGGCTGTATATATGTGTGTGTGACATGTCAAAAAAGAGGATTCCTGATGTACCCTACACTGGTGTTGTCTGGTGACTGGGTGAGCTAAGGGATCTTGGATTGTGTGGTACCGGACAGAGGAAGCATTTACGGCCGACATCTTGAGTACGGGGTCCGTCACAATATCAAACACCCTTTGAAGTGAATAAAGGGTTGGATAACAAAGGGGACTACAAAGCATTTATCTTAGCTAATGAATTTGTCCCGTTAAGTCTACACTACAGTATTCAACTCAGATGGTATCTCTTCCTTGCATTTTAATTTATGACAGGTAAAGCACAGAGGATCTCCCATAACACACACACGCTTAGCATACCTGCAAGTCAAAAGGAACTGCTAATTGAATTAGATACCCAAGCCCAAAGCCTGTCATGTATTTACATCTAGATAGGTTAACCCCTTACCCACAGCAATATTTCAAACACACCAATCTTATTTCTTATTCTAAACTATATATACCTAGATATACCTATATATACCATACTATACAAATATATACAATATTCCCAGTTGTTAATGGAGATTCCTCAAACTCCTCATAAGGCAACAGATGACCCCTTGTGGCAAGTTGAGACAGAAGAGATGAGGCCACAGTCAAGTGAGCAATTGTTCATGTCTAATCTCCATTAGTGAGTTCCGTTTCTCCCTCTGGCAAAATATATCACCATGCCATCATAAAGAACAGTAACCCACACTGCAATATGAGAAGACCTTTTATTCCCATTTCCACCCAGGTCCTAGTGGTGACTAAGCTGAAATCCCCAACATGTCAAAGTTCATTCAACCTTTTTCCTGTGTTCACCATATCACTACTAATTTGAATTATATGGGTATCCTTCCTTGCAAGCAGATTGTGAAGGTTTACTGACAGGGTATCAATTTTTATATCAAAATGGGGTATGTATGGTATAGGATCTGGGACATCAGGGGTACTTTCAATGATATAGTCTTCTGTTAACAGTGGTATGGGGGTAACTACATTTTCCCCAATAATAGTGTACTCATGTGGAGTGAAGCAAAAATTTGGAAAGAGTATTGGACACGAATAACCCCCATAGAGGAATTTCTGGTGATTGGTAACGACACAGTACAGTCCATCCATGTGGTAGGTGACCTTTGTGCTTGGTGTTCTCCATTTTGTCAACTTAACGGGGCAGTTAACTTTCATCTCACTTGGACGGGTTTCTTGATGTGGTTGGCGTGGACTTTCCAGTTGGGGGTCCCTTGCTACTTTGGCTGTGGGATCCGGGTCATTGCTTAGACCACAGACTGGAGTGTCGATTTCGAACACATCACAAGGGCATAAGTACCTATTGTCCTTAACAGTGCAGCAGGCAGTGTGTGGTGCTTTCCATCGCCCTTGAACTTGAATGAGCATTTCAGGGAGGTGCAACCTTTCCTTGTACACAACGTTTTCGAGGTACCCAAGGGAGTGTATGGATGCCATTGCGTTAAAGTAGTCATCTTGTGGATGGAACACTGGCAGCGACATGGTGAAGGACACATACATTAGGTCACGGTAGGCACACAGTGACTGGCTCTTCTTGCAAGCAAAGGGCCCTCTATTTGGCTGTGGTGTCACTATCCCTATATTTTGAATTGTGGAAATCGGCAAAGGTTTGCACTTTTCTCCAGAATGTACATTCATTCCACCACTAATATTAGTGTGAGTACAATACCCTTGGGTAAGGTCTGTATCTTTTAATATATCAGGGATTTTACCTGCTTGAATATCTCGGATGACATTAGTGACCTTTGTTAAAACAAAATTTCCATACGCAGTGCATATTACCTCTTTGCCCATATCATTCTCTCTGACTTTCTGATTATTTATATTTATGATTTTGTTTATTTTCTGTTGTGTCTTTTCAAACAACTGGGCAATGTCCTTCATGTTATAAACCATAAACCTTTCCTCCTCTGCAAGCCCATCAACACCCTGCAGAACTGGTTTCAGCACTTGCCGACCCTCTTTCTGTTCAAAATTTCCAATATGCCTGCAAATCGCTAACAAATCGGCTCGGTTCCAAATTGACATGCCAGATCCAAAAAGTCCTGGTATGGACACAAGTATGCTGTCCAAGCTCTTTAACTTTCTGGATCTGAAAATTCCCCTGTGGGGAGTGAGGTTTGGTTCTACAAATGGATCCTGAGTTCGGCTTGCATGGGAGGCAATCAAATCTACCAGCAAGGAAGAATAAAACAGAGACACATTTGTCTGGGCACATGAGCCAAATTCAGCCATGTTACATTGGGACAAATTAAGTACCACAGGTACATGAATGAACTTCACGTTATTAAACAATATCCTAGGGATTGATGTTGCCATTAGGCCACTAGGTGGTCCCTCTTGCATTGATGGGCATTCCAAGGATGTTGGTTTGTAATAGGGGATTGCAGCTGTATTCTTGGTCAAAGTTGAAGGAGCAGGGGTGGTGTTAGCATTTGGGGACACATGCAAGGTAACTTTTCCTGAGACGTACTGAAGAGTGGATGCATGTGTGTTGCTGGACAAGGGGATGGAGATAACAAAGGAATATTTCCACTCTCCAGCATCACTTAACCGTGTCTCTTGAATCAACAAGGATCCATTCTGAAAACTCATGACCCTATTCCGGTAGTGAGTGACATTACAAGTAACGCCATTAACCGAGACTAGATGATTATCGATGGGACTACACCAATAAAATTGCTTCCCCACAGTCCCTACAATTGCCACAGGCAGTAAGACGGATTCCCCCACTAGGTAGTAGACCGGATTCTTGTCAATGATCGCGCTGATGAGTGGTCCAGTCTCCTTTCCCTTGGTATGTCCGATCAGATGGAGCAGGACGACAATCCACATCGACTTCATGGCTCTAAAAGGAAAGAAAGCAGCACATTTTAGTTGATTTATTTGGCTCCATAGAACCGTTTCAGTTGGTTCGCATGAACCCATTTATCTTGTGTCTTTTTGCCCGCCTCTATTGTGATCTTATATACAGAAGAACTTCATTTGTCAATAATGGAAAATGGGCCTCTCCATTTTTGACTAATGCCCCGTACACAGATATTCCGATGGAAAAAGTCTGATCGGATTATGTTGGAAAATCCAATCGTGTGTGGGCTCTAGCGGACTTTTTCCGTCAGAATTTCCAACGGAAAAAATTTGAGAGCAGGATCTAAAATTTTCCGACAACAAAATCCGATCCGATCGGGTGTAGAGAAAGTAAAAGAAAGTGGCACGCATTTCAGTAGAAATTTGGAGACAAAAGCTATTGGCTACTGGTCTCTACGTAGTCCCATCGTACATGTTGTACGTCACCTCGTTCAGAATGATCCGATTTTCCAACAACTTTGTGCGACCGTGTGTATGGAAGGCAAGTTTCGGCCGACGGATTTTGTGGTCGGAATGTCCGACCGTGTGTACAAGGCATTAGACTGTTATCCAGGGGACGTAGCTCCAAGAACATAACTCAGTCTCCTATGGCCCAAGTGCATTCTCAAACCCCTTTGTCACAATACGCCTTGACCTTCTTTTGACTTTTACACATTTGTGCCGCTGCAAATACATGGATCTCTTTTACTGCTTTTTGGAGTTTAATGAGGTATTGGTCCATTGAAAGTCTGTCTATGGTAGGGGTATGCATGTCTAGCCAGAGATGTCCCGGGAGTCTCATCTGTCTACCTGTCAGCACTTCAAAAGGGTCTCAACAGGGTAGCATATGAGGGGGGTTGCTCGGATTGCCATGGCCAGTAATGGCAACATATTATCCCAGTTCTTACTATTGACGTGGACAATTTTTTTTTAGCATTGTCTTAATCTACTGATTGGCTCTTTCAACCTGACCTGAAGATTCTGGGTGATATAGAATGTGAAATTTTTGTTCCACCCCTAACATCTCTAGGCAGGTTTTTACCACCTTTCCAGTAAAATGGGTCCCCTGATCTGACTCTACTGAACACCTGTTCCACCAAAATTTTATCTTAGCCGTATTTTGTGCAGTGTTACTTTTGGTTGGGAAGATCTCTACCCATTTAGAAAACAGATCTGTGACTACCAAGATGTATCTGTTGTTTCTAGAAGTGATTGGCAAGGGTCCCATGTAATCCATTTGTAAGGCATTCCATGGCCCTTCTTTCAGTCTTATTTGTAAAGGGGCATTGATCTTCCTTGGTGTGGGGTTAACCTGTGCACAGACAATACAATTGTCACAATACTGCTTCACATCAGTTATCGTGGAAGGCCACCAACCTATTTTCTTGAGCTGCTCACCTGTTTTCTCTGACCCCCAGTAGGCAGGTCATGCACTAAGTAAATCATTTCATTTTGGTATTCATCGGGAACCACCCAAGTTGCTTCATCTCCATGATGCAACAATACCTTTTTATCTTCTGATAATGTGAGATGTTTTTTGTACTTTGCCAAAGTATTCCCCTCAGAGAGTTCTCCAGTCTCATTTTGCAGTTTTTTCATGATTTCCTTAATGTTGTTATCCTGCCTTTGTATGTCTAAAATATGCAGAACTTCTATGCAGGATTTTGTGAGGGCACAAACAATGGGGCACAAGACTGGGTCCGGTAAATTTGAAGGAATTTCCCAGATCTCCTCTCCCTGTGCTCCTTGTTTGGCCATGCAATCTGCCACTTCATTTTGTTCCCAGTATGGAGCAGTACCTGAATGATCTTTTACTTTGCACACCCATGGTTTGACTGGCAACTTTTGCACCAATGTTACAATTTATTTCAACAGGGATGCATGTTTAAGTGGAGACCCATCTGAGAACATGTACTGGTGGGTGTGCCAGAAGGGCAGAAATTCTGTAAGAGCATTACAGACCCACGCAGAATCTGAGTATAAAACCATTTCTTCGTCCCCTTTAATCAGTTCTAGGGCATGAGCGATTGCAACCATATCAGCAAATTGTGCTTATTTGACTTGACATGACCGAAAGATTGATGTTTGGGTCTTTGCTTGTGGATTAATAAAGTATATTCCAAATCCTGCATGTGGGGAACCCTCCACGTGAAAACATGATCCACCTGTGAAAATTTGGGCTGCGTTTTCAGGGACTGTTTCATTTGCTGACAAAGGTCTAAAGAATTGTTGTGCAGATGATTGTGGGGTGATATCACATTCATGTGGTATTCCCTGGCAACAGAGCCCAATGGGCCAATCTGGCATTGGATACATTTCCATCATTCACTCGGTCTGTGAGTAAAAATTTAGTGGGAGTGTGAGTTGTGTGCAGGATGATTGGGTTAAGTCCTATGATGTATGTGAAGTATTTCACTGCCCAAAACTAGGGATGAGCCAAACACCCCCGGTTCGGTTTGTAGCAGAACATGCTAACAGGAAAAAAATTTGTTAGAACACGCGAACACCGTTAAAGTCTATGGGACTTGAACATAAAAAATCTAAATTGATAATTTTAAAGGCTTATATGCAAGTTATTGTCATAAAAAGTGTTTGGGGACCTGGGTCTTGCCCCAGGGGACATGTATCAATGCAAAAAAAAGTTTTAAAAAAGGCAGTTTTTTCGGGAGCAGTGATTTTAATAATGCTTAAAGTGAAACAATAAAAGTGAAATATTCCTTTAAATATTGTACCTGGGGGGTGTCTATAGTATGCCTGCAAAGTGGTGCATGTTTCCCGTGATTAGAACAGTCGGAGAGCAAAATTACATTTCTAAAGGAAAAAAAGTAATTTAAAAGTACTCGCGGCTATAATGAATTGTCGGTTCCGGCAATACACATAAAAGTCATTGAAAAAAACAGCATGGGATTCCCCCACAGTCAATTACCAGACCCTTTTTGTCTGGTATGAATATTAAGGGGAAAACCAAACCAAAATGTTAAAAATAAATTGCGTGGGGGTCCCCCCAAATTCCATACCAGGCCCTTCAGGTCTGATATGGATATTAAGGGGAACCCCGTGCCAAAATGTAAATAAAAATGGCACGGGGGTCCCCCAAAAATCCATACCAGACTCTTATCCGAGCACGCAACCTGGCATGCTGCAGGAAAAGAGGGGGGGAGAGAGCGCACCCCCTCCTGAACCATACCAGGCCACATGCCCTCAACATGGGGAGGGTGCTTTGAGGTACCCCCAAAACACCTTGTCCCCATGTTGATGGGGACAAGGGCCTCATCCCCACAACCCTTGCCTGGTGGTTGTGGGAGTCTGCAGGCAGGGGACTTATCGGAATCTGGTAGCCCCTTTAACAAGGGAACCACCAGATCCCGGCCTCCCCCCCTGTGTGAAATGGTAACGGGGTACAAATGTACCTCTACCGTTTCACTAAAAAAGCGTGAAAATGGTAAAAAAAAAACAAGACATGGCTTGTGAGTATAAAATATTAAAAAATAAAAGCGTCCCACGAATTTCATTCATCTTCTTCTTTTCGCTTGGACGGACCGAAAAAAAAAAAAAAACAAACCGAAAATCAGAAGGGGCAAGCCACCTGTTTACGTAACCAAGTGGCCCCGCCCCCTCTGACGCCTCCGTGGAAGGAACATATATATATCACCATGCCATCATAAAGAACAGTAACCCACACTGCAATATGAGAAGACCTTTTATTCCCATTTCCACCCAGGTCCTAGTGGTGACTAAGCTGAAATCCCCAACATGTGAAAGTTCATTCAACCTTTTTCCTGTGTTCACCATATCACTACTAATTTGAATTATATGGGTATCCTTCCTTGCAAGCAGATTGTGAAGGTTTACTGACAGGGTATCGATTTGTATATCAAAATGGGGTATGTATGGTATAGGATCTGGGACATCAGGGGTACTTTCAATGATATAGTCTTCTGTTAACACTGGTACAGTTTCCCCAATAATAGTGTACTCATGTGGAGTGAAGCAAAAATTTGGATAGAGTATTGGACACGAATAACCCCCATAGAGGAATTTCTGGTGATTGGTAACAACACAGTACAGTCCATCCATGTGGTAGGTGACCTTTGTGCTTGGTGTTCTCCATTTTGTCAACTTAACGGGGCAGTTAACTTCCATCTCACTTGGACGGGTTTCATGATGTGGTTGGCGTGGACTTTCCAGTTGGGGGTCCCTTGCTACTTTGGCTACTTTGGCTGTGGGATCCAGGTCATTGCTTAGACCACAGACTGGAGTGTCGATTTCAAACACATCACAACGGCATAAGTACCTATTGTCCTTAACAGTGCAGCAGGCAGTGTGTGGTGCTTTCCATCGCCCTTGAACTTGAATGAGCATTTCAGGGAGGTGCAACGTTTTTGAGGTACACAACGTTTTCGAGGTACCCAAGGGAGTGTATGGACGCCATCGCGTTAAAGTAGTCATCTTGTGGATGGAACACTGGCAGCGACATGGTGAAGGACACATACATTAGGTCACGGTAGGCACACAGTGACTGGCTCTTCTTGCAAGCAAAGGGCCCTCTATTTGGGTGTGGTGTCACTATACCTATATTTTGAATTGTGGAAATCGGCAAAGGTTTGCACTTTTCTCCAGAATGTACATTCATTCCACCACTAATATTAGTGTGAGTACAATACCATTGGGTAAGGTCTGTATCTTTTAATATATCAGGGATTTTCCCTGCTTGAATATCTCGGATGACATTAGTGACCTTTGTTAAAACAAAATTTCCATACGCAGTGCATATTACCTCTTTGCCCATATCATTCTCTCTGACTTTCTGATTATTTATATTTATGATTTTGTTTATTTTCTGTTGTGTCTTTTCAAACAACTGGGCAATGTCCTTGATGTTATAAACCATAAACCTTTCCTCCTCTGCAAGCCCATCAACACCCTGCAGAGCTGGTTTCAGCACTTGCCGACCCTCTTTCTGTTCGAAATTTCCAATATGCCTGCAAATCGCTGACAAATCGGCTCGGTTCCAAATTGACATGCCAGATCCAAAAAGATCTGTGCTCCTTGTCCCCAAAATGTTAAAAATAAATTGCGTGGGGGTCCCCCCAAATTCCATACCAGGCCCTTCAGGTCTGATATGGATATTAAGGGGAACCCCGTGCCAAAATGTAAATAAAAATGGCACAGGGGGTCCCCCAAAAATCCATACCAGACTCTTATCCGAGCACGCAACCTGGCAGGCTGCAGGAAAAGAGGGGGGGGAGAGAGCGCACCCCCTCCTGAACCATACCAGGCCACATGCCCTCAACATGGAGAGGGTGCTTTGAGGTACCCCCAAAACACCTTGTCCCCATGTTGATGGGGACAAGGGCCTCATCCCCACAACCCTTGCCTGGTGGTTGTGGGAGTCTGCAGGCAGGGGGCTTATCGGAATCTGGTAGCCCCCTTTAACAAGGGAACCACCAGATCCCGCCCTCCCCCCCCTGTGTGAAATGGTAACGGGGTACAAATGTACCTCTACCGTTTCACTAAAAAAGCGTGAAAATGGTAAAAAAAAAAACAAGACATGGCTAGTGAGTATAAAATATTAAAAAATAAAAGCGTCCCACGAATTTCATTCATCTTCTTCTTTTCTCGCTTGGACGGACCGGAAAAAAAAAATAAAAAAAAAAGCGACCGACCTGCCTCCGTGGAAGGAACACACCGTAATGACCGTCCTCTCAGGTGACACCTCTTTTATAACTGAGGGCGGGGCCACACAGTGATGTCTCCGGGTGACCCCGCCCCCCTCTGACACACGGGGACATCCCTATGGCTTTCCCGTAGCATCAGAAGGGGCAAGCCACCCGTTTACGTAACCAAGTGGCCCCGCCCCCTCTGACGCTACGGGGAAGCCATAGGGATGTCCTCGTGCGTCAGAGGGTGGCGGGGTCACCCGGTGACATCATCGCATGGCCCCGCCCTCAGTTATAAAAGAGCTGTCACCTGAGAAGCCGGTCATTGCGGCGGGTGCCTCCCATGGAGGCAGATCGGTGGTGGCGTGCGGCTTTTTTTTTTTTTTTTTGATCTGTTTGAGCCAGAGAAGAAGAAGATGAATGGACTTTGTGAGACACTTTTATTTTTTTATTTTTTAATAAAGGATTTGTCCAAAGCCGTATCTTGTGTTTTGTTACCATTTTCACACTATTTTGTGAAATGGTAGGGGTACATGTGTACCCCGTTACCATTTCACACAGGGGGGGAGGCTGGGATCTGGGGTCCCCTTGTTAAAGGGAGCTTCCAGATTCTGATAAGCTCCCCGCCCGCAGACCCCCACAACCACCGGGCAAGGGTTGTGGGGATGAGGCCCTTGTCCCCATCAACATGGGGACAAGGTGTTTTGGGGGGTACCCCAAAGCACCCTCCCCATGTTGAGGGCATGTGGCCTGGTACGGTTCAAGAGGGGGGCACTCTCTCGTCTCCCCCGCTTTTCTTGTGGCCTGCCAGGTTGCATGCTCGGATAAGGGTCTGGTATGGATTTTAAGGAGGACGCCATGCCATTTTTTTTCATTTTGGTTTTATTTTGGTTCAGGGGTTCCCCTTAATATTCATAACAGACCCGAAGGGTCTGGTAATTGACTGTGGGGGAATCCCATGACGTTTTTTTAATGACTTTTATGTGTATTATCGGGACCGACAATTAGAGTACTTTTACATGCCTTCTTTTCCTTTAGAAATTAAATTTAGCTCTCAGACTGTTGTAAACACGGGAAAGATGCACCAATTTACAGGCATACTATACACACACCCCAGGTATGAAATTGAAAGGAATATTTCACTTTTATTGTTTCACTTTAAGCATTATTAAAATCACTGCTCCCGAAAAAAACGCATGTTTTTAAAACTTTTTTTGCATTGATTCATGTCCCCTGGTGCAGGACCCAGGTCCCCAAACAGTTTTTATGACAATACCATGCATATAAGCCTTTAAAATTAGCACTTTTGATTTCTCCCATAGACTTTTAAAGGGTGTTCCGCGGCTTTCAAATTTGCCACGAACACCCCAAATTGTTCGCTATTTGGCGAACAGGGGAACACCAACTTACGTTTGACTCAAACATCAGGCTCCTCCCTACCCAAAACGTAACTAGGAGGTGTTTTTCACATAGAGAGTACTTCATTTCCACAGGAGATAATAGTTTAGATGCATATGATATGGGTCTCTGTTGCCCATGGATTTCCTAAGACAGAACAGCTGACATGGCTGTCTCTGATATGGCAGTCTCAATGTGAAAGGGCAGTTGGTACTCTGGGTTGGCTAATGCTGGCGTTTGCACTAAAGCTTCTTTAAGCTCCTGCACTGCATTGGTGTGTTGCTAAGTCCAGTGCCATTGGGTATCCTTTTTCAACAAATCATGCAGTGGTGCAGACATTTGGGCATAATCAGGGACGAAAGCCCGTGAATAATTTACCAATCCTAGAAAAGATTTAAGAGTAGGGATGCTCAATGGCAGAGGTAATTGTAGAATGGCTTTTACCTTTTCGGTTGCTATTTTACGCCCGTTTGCTGTCACTGTAATCCCAAGAAAAGACACAAATTCCTTCAACGATTGTGCCTTAATGGGATTACACTTCAGTCCCGCCTTTCCTAGGATCCGCAGGAGTTCCTCCAATAGCCACAAATGCTCTTCTTTGTCACATGTGGCTAGCAACAAATCATCAACGTACTGGAAAAGATTCTTTGGAGAAGAAAAATCAGTTAAAACATCTCTCATGGTTGCATAAAATAACGTAGGAGAGTTATGAAATTGAAAGAATTGAAAGTATACTGTTTTCCCAAAAATGTAAATGCAAATTTGTATTGACATTCTTCTGACAAGGGTAATGACCAAAAAACGTTTGATATATCCATCTCTGTGAAATATTTGTGTTTGATTTTCAACATGCTCAAGACATCCGGGACAGATGCAACTGTGGGGGCGCAATTGTTTATAACACTGTTCAATTTGCGGTAATCGATTATTAATCTCCACAAATTGTCAGTACATTTGCGAATTGGTCATGTTGGCGCATTTGTTGTGGATACACATGGCCTGATTACCTTTTGGTCAAGCAGTGACTCTATGGTTTCCTGTATGTAGCTGATAGCTTCCTGTGGAAAGGGGTATTGTTTTTGCAGAACTGGGTTTGGCCCACTGATGTGTATTATCATATTTACCTTTCCACAATCATGTTTATGTGTTGCAAAGGATCCCTGATGTCTTTCTATCACAGGCTGCAGAAGCTGATGTTCTGGGTGAACTTTAATGATCTCCAGTATGTCATATTTTGAATCATTGCGTTTGATGGCTGCAATTGTGTGAGGATCAGGCATCACTATGGTGCTACCCTGATCAGTTGGAACCCCTTGCAATAGTAAAAGGTTGGTCAGATCTAACATCCATTGAGAATTAAGAAGTCTGAACCCAGGAGGCTGGTTTCATTTGGCAAACACATTAATGCTAATGGCTGTTTTAGGGATAACTTTCCAATTTGGATTGTCAGTGGCTTGGACGAGGCAGACTCAACATTATGTCCAGCAAAGCTCTGGAGATTCAACGGCTTTCCTGAAGATAGTGTTGAGTTTAAGGGAACTTGCAGAATTGAAATAGCTGCCCGTGTATCTAGAACCATAGTACATTGATGGCTCCTAATCAATGCTGACACTACAGGGCACCCACACCTATCCAGAGAAATAGGTGCTAACATTTTGGGGCCTTGTAGTTGTCACCATTGAAGGCGGTCAGCCTCTGTCTGGGAAGCTACATGCATTTTCTTTCCAGGACCTACTTGAAAGGCCTGTAATTGTTGTCGTAACTCTTCAAGTAGGAGCTCTTTGTGTTTCACTGACATGCTTGCCCTCTGATGGGTGGCTATGAGAGTTTCCTCTTCCTCTGCATCTGCCTCTATAACCTGACTTCCCAATATATACTCTCCCCCTCCCTTGTAAACTTTTGTCCCAGTTAGGGTTGTATGGAGGATTGGATTCTCCTGGGGCGTGGGGGCCTTCTACGGTGGTAGTCCTGCATTGTAATGCAGCCACCTTCCTAAACAGCTGTTTCTCTTCTCTTTCCTTAAGACTGTGCTGTTTATATTCTTGTATGGCATGGAATGATGTATGTATTAATCTAATCAGCTCCTCATAGCTGTGTTTTTTTATTGGATCTATCAAATGCTTACATTTTATTAGAATAGCTGGATGGGCATTGTGAATCAATAGGTTCTTATATCCCATGTCCTCTCTAGTGGTTTTACAATTGTTATGCCCTCTACACACGATCGGACATTGATCGGACATTCCGACAACAAAATCCATGGATTTTTTCCAACGGATGTTGGCTCAAACTTGTCTTGCATACACACGGTCACACAAAGTTGTTCGGAAATTGCGAACGTCAAGAACGCGGTGACGTACAACACGTATGACGGCACTAGAAAAGGGAAGTTCAATACCAAGTGCGCCACCCTTTGGGCTCCTTCTGCTAATCTCGTGTTAGTAGAAGTTTGGTGAGAGACGATTCGCGCTTTTCAGACTCGTGCTTTTCAGATCGTTATTACTGCTCTTCGGTTTGTGCTTGTGGGTTCGTATTTGTTCTTCAGTGCGTGTAGTCAGTTTGCATTTGTTTGTCAGTGCGTATTATTATTATTATTAGAGTATGTATTTGATTTTCAGTACCTTCTTGTCCTTTCGTTTCTGAGTTTCAGTTCGCTCTTCTCAGGCCTTTCTGTTTTTCAGTGCGTTCTGTTTGGTTCGTTCTGACCACCCGACCATTTTGAAGCCATGTTGCGTTTACGTACTCATCGTAGAGTTCGTGCTATGTGGGAGCTTGGTGTTGGGGTTCTTGCTTTGACCCAAGCCCAGTCCATGAACAGGGTGGGGAGGAGTTCATGGACGAAGAATTGGTTGCTTCAGTGTGACCAATTCTCTCATATAGTACAGTAAACCCTCTCTATCGCTGGGGTTACGTTCCGGACCCACCCGCGAAAAGTGAAAAACCGCGAAATAGAAAGACCCTATTTAAATACACCCTAGGCATGTTTTGTTAATTTTTTAATAGCATTTAAAGGTCTTTAAACACACTTTTACGCAATAGAAACACATAAAAGATAGAGAGAGAGATCAAGAAAAATTTTAAAACATAAAAATATTGTCTTAACAGTACAGTATACTGTACAGTACAGTACAGCAAAAAATTGAGTACATAACTGCAAAATGGCGAAATATTAGTGCAATATCAGAATAACAGGTCCTAATTAAAATAGCGCAATATACCGGGACCGCAAAAACTGAACCGCGATAGAGCGGGGGTTTACTGTACTTAATTTTCCCATCACACACGTTCCTGGATGCGCTTTAGGATTTCGGTGCTGCAGCAACAACCAGCTGGATACTGGTTCAAGTCACGGTGAAGATAGTCACAGTGAAGCACTATCCTTGTGTTGTGATCATGCAATAAATCACCCATTTGGACACTATTTGTGTCATTCCATGATGTGCTGGCAAATATCTTCACCAATTCTCTCATATGCCTTTGTTGCGGGAGATCCGTGAGAATAATCCTGATGATTTCAGGATTTCCGGATGACAAACCCCTTTTTCACCATTTGTTGGCTTTGCTGTCCCCTTATATTAGCAGGCAGGACACCTGCATGCGGCAAGCCATCACTCCCGAACAGAGGCTAGTCGCCACATTGCAGTACTTGGCGATGGGGAGAAGTCTGCAGGACATCAAGTTCTCGACAGGCATCTCCCCCCAAGCTCTGGGGATCATTATTCCAGAGACCTGTTCTGCCATCATTCAGGTCCTGCAGGAGGACTATATGAGGGTACGTTTTCTCCTTTAACACCACATTCTATGTATTTCAAGTTTGCTAATGTATTGTATTTCTTTCATCATTCCCTAATTACCATGATTGTAATATGCTGTGAATGTCCACTTTATCCTCATGCATGCTGGAAGCTTTTAAAATTCCTTTTTTGTCCTTCATGCATATTTGTCTTCACTAACCTCCCCAGCATGCTATCCTGGGCCCATATACACCTAGCCTAGTCACTTAACAATGTATGTTGTCAGCTCCATAGTAGTGCTTTAGCCTAACCACTTTCTCATACACATTCAGGTACTCCTGAATTTAACAGCCTCAGTTATAGCCCATGTCCCACTATCTCTATTCCCCACCGAACACAAGCAATCCCCTATCCTTCCTACCTTCTTATGGAAGTATCCACAACCTCCCTTATCTCCACTCATGGTTGGGTGGTGGCAGGATAGCCGGGATTTGCGGACACTCTCCCGTGTAAGGTATAGGCCAACTCCCACACAGCGGCGGAACCGGGTGCAGTAACACCGATTGAGGTACGCACACTGTTTCCACTCTGTTCAACACAGATTCCCCCTGATATTGAGGTAGGCGGATAAATTCTCAACCGCCTCATCGGTAATCCCGTTGTGTTTACTAAGTCAGACTTCAGTCTACACTCAATTCCATAGACCCCCCCCCCACCTACCAAACTACCCTCTACCCCCCACACCCACCCATTCACGGCGGAGGACATAGGCACACCCAACATGCCATATGATAAGGTCCAACCTTATGTACAACTCAAGCTCTGCTCCATGAACATATGTGGTCTCAACACACCTGAAAAGTGATCACAATTACTCTCCTCTTTGCTGAAATCCAAAACTCATATTGCTGTTATTCAGGAAACCCATTTTAGAACAGACAACATTCCAAAACTACATAACAAATACTTTCAGACGGTATACCAGTGGCGGCTGGTGCTCAAAATTTTTGGGGGGGCGCAAACAAACAGCCTCACTGTGCCATCAAACGCTGCCACTGTGCCCATTAAACGCTGCCACTGTGCCCATCAAACGCTGCCACTGTGCCCATCAAACGCTGCCACTGTGCCCATCAAACGCTGCCACTGTGCCCCAAGTTCTGCCACTGTGCCCCAAGTTCTGCCACTGTGCCCCTTAAGTGCTGCCATTGTGCCCCAAGTTCTGCCATTGTGCCCCTTAAGTGCTGCCATTGTGCCCCTTAAGTGCTGCCATTGTGCCCCTTAAGTGCTGCCACTGTGCCCCTTAAGTGCTGCCATTGTGCCCCAAGTTCTGCCATTGTGCCCCTTAAGTGCTGCCATTGTGCCCCTTAAGTGCTGCCATTGTGCCCCTTAAGTGCTGCCATTGTGCCCCAAGTTCTGCCACAAGTTCTGCCATTGTGCCCCAAGTTCTGCCATTGTGCCCCTTAAGTGCTGCCATTGTGCCCCTTAAGTGCTGCCATTGTGCCCCTTAAGTGCTGCCATTGTGCCCCTTAAGTTCTGCCACTGTGCCCCTTAAGTGCTGCCATTGTGCCCCTTAAGTGCTGCTATTGTGCCCCTTAAGTGCTGCCATTGTGCCCCTTAAGTGCTTCCATTGTGCCCCAAGTTCTGCCACTGTGCCCCTTAAGTGCTGCCACTGTGCCCCCTGCCTGCCCTCTGCACTTACCTTGTCCCGGTGTGCAGCTGGTGACGGCGTCAGGCGACGAGCGGTGTCTCCGTTGGATGTCTTCTCCCGCGCTCCTCCTGTCTTCTTCTGCTGTGATTGGACGCTAGGTGATTGGACGCCTAGCGTCCAATCACCGCGCCTGTGACTTCAGCCAATCAGGTGACAGGTAACAGACCTGGCAACCTGATTGGCTGAGAGGCGGGTCTGTGTTAGGGAAGCGATGTATTCGCTTCTCTAACACAATACTGTGTAATCAGCGAACGCACGGCCGTGCGCCCGCTGTTTACACTTAGGGAAGCCTATTAGAGCACACCGCTCTAATAGGGTCCCCTATTAGAGCTTACAGCTCTAATAGGGGCGCTTCCAGCAACACCCCCCCCCCCACTGTAATTCAGATGCCCGGCGCCCGATCAGGGGCCGGACACCTGAATAGGGGGCGGCAGAGGTGACCAATAGATAGATTCATGCAATGCATGAATCTATCTATTGGTGATAGAGCGGTGCATACTGCACTGTGCGCCCTTAAAGGGACATGGCGCCCTTAAAGGGACATGTTTAAATACATTTTTTTTTTTTTTTTTGAACTTTTTTTTATTTATTTATTTTTTTTTTTTAACTGCAAGGAGGGGGGGGGGCGGCGCCCGGGCGCCCCCTATGGACGGGCCGCCACTGCGGTATACCACACATCCAATAAAGATGCCAAGTCCAAGGGGGTATCCATTCTAATATCTAAACAATGCCCATTACACATAGCAGAGGTACAAAGGGATCCACTAGGAAGGTTTCTCTTCCTAAAAAGCCCACTTCACTAGAGGCCCATCACCATAGTGAATATCTACGCACCAAATATGCAACAAGTTGCTTTGTTCCGTAAAACACTCCAACAACTGTTGACATTTCAGTCGGGCACTCTAATCGTCAGTGGAGATTTCAATATAGCCATGAACCCCTCCCTTGACACATCCAATGGAATATCATCACTAACATACAGAGCCCTATGCGTGATAAAATCACAATTCAGCGACTTGTTGCTATATGACACATGGCGCACATTACATACTAATGATAAGGATTTCACCTTTTTTTCTCCACCACATAACAAATACTCGAGACTCGACCACTTCTTTATTTCCTAAAACAATCTATCCTACTTCACTAAATCAACTATTGAGCTGATGATTCTGTCGGACCACAATCCCATCACCATGACCCTAAATCTCCCCACCACATTGGTCAGATCTCACATCTGGCGCCTTGCCAATTCACTTCTCACTGATCCAGAAACTACCCAGAACCTTGCACATTACTTTACAGAAAACATGCAGGGGGACTCTTCTCCGGAAACAATCTGGGCTGCACACAAATGTGTAATTAGGGGTGAATTCATCGCCCTGGCTGCCAAAAGGGCAAAACTTAGGAAAGCACGCATTGAGGAACTAACTAAACGTATCTCCACTCTGGAACAAAAACACAAAGCATCCCTAGTCACTGAGGCCCTGGCTGAATTGACACAAACCAGGAAAGAATTCTTGGGAGATCTGCATAAGACACTAACACGTAAATATGCTCTAACCCAAAAGGTTTTCTATGAATTTGGCAACAAATCTGGGAGACTTTTAGCCAGAGCCCTACAGGTTAAGAAAGCTGCACTTACTATTCACACGATCAAAGACCCCACAGGTAACACCTTATCAACATCAGAAGAGATAGCAGACCAATCTGTGCAATACTTCTCCAAATTGTACAATTTACCCACCCCACAGCTGACAACCACCCCAAACGATAGGACAGCAGCGATCCGATAATTCCTAAAACAATATACTCCCTCACCCCTCACTCCTGAGGAATCCACAGGTCTAAAACTACCACTTCCCATAGAAGAGACCCTAAATGCTTTGAAACAGTTAAAGTCAGGAAAGAGCCCAGGCTCGGATGGCCTGACGATCAGCTATTATAAGTCCTTCCCTGACACACTTATCCTCCAGCTAGTCAAAGCCTTCAATAACTTAACACCCTCCAGTATCGCCAGCAAAGATATCCTAGAGGCCCATATCACCCTTATTCCAAAACCAGACAAGGACACCATGCTGGTATCCAACTATCGCCCCATATCACTTCTAAATGTGGACGTGAAACTCTACGCCAAAGCTTTAGCCAATTGTATCCTCCCCCTAATCCCCAGACTAGTCTCTTTGGACCAAGTTGGTTTTGTCCCTGGCAGGGAAGCCAGGGATAATACTACAAAAGCTCTGAACATTCACCATTGGCTCTCCACTACATCTACTCAAGGCTTTTTCCTGTCCCTGGATGTGGAGAAGGCGTTAGACAGGGTGGGATTATATGGAGGCAATACTACTTGTGGTAGGCATACCACAGTGCCTTCAGATGATTCTAGCTCTGTACTCATCCCCTACAGCTAAAATTAGGGTACACGGCCACCTGTTGAGCGCCTTCTCCGTTTCAGGTGGTACTAGACAGGGCTGTCCACTATCCCCCTTGATTTTCATACTCACCATAGAACCCCTACTCGTAAACTCAGAGAGAATCCAGATATCAAAAGGTCTTGGGATCAATCATAAATAATAAGGTAGCAGCCTATGCGGGCGATATCCTACTCTTCCTAACTGACCCGGTAAACACTATCCCTAACCTTCTTAACCACTGGGCAACTTAAACCCCCTTCCTAACCAGATCAATTTTCAGCTTTCGGTGCTCTCATAATTTGAATGACAATTACTGAGTCATGCAACATTGTACCCATATGAAATTTTTGTCCTTTTTTTTCCCACAAATAGAGCTTTCTTTTGGTGGTATTTAATCACCGCTGGGTTTTTTATTTTTTGCGCTGTAAAAGAAAAAAGACAGAAAATTCTCTAAAAAAATTTATTTTCTTTGTTTCTGTTATAAAATTTTTGCAAATTAGTAATTTTTCTTCATAAATTTTGGCCAAAATTTATACTGCTACATATCTTTGGTAAAAATAACCTAAATCGGTGTATATTATTTGGTCTTTGTGAAAGTTATAGAGTCTACAATCTATGGTGCCAATCTCTGAAAATTGATCACACCTAAAGTACCGACGGCCTATCTAGTTTCTTGAGACCCTAACATGCCTGGAAATGCCTAAAACCCCCCAAATGACACCTTTTTGTAAAGTAGACATTCCAAGGTATTTAGAAAGGGGCATGGTGAGTTTTTTGAAGTTGTCATTTTTTCCCACAATTCTTTGCAAAATCAAGGTTTTTATTTTAATTTTAAATTTTTTTCACAAAATTGTCATATTAGCAGGTTATTTATCATACACAGCATATGCATACCACAAATTACACCCCAAAACACATTCTGCTATTCCTCTCGAGTATGGCGATACCACATGTGTGAGACTTTTACATAGTATGGCCACCCCCAAAAATTACACCTCTGATTTCCTGACTACCTCTTACATTTTTGAAGGCCCTGGAGCACCAGCACAATGGAAACGCCCCAAAAATTACCCCATTTTGGAAAGTAAACACCCCAACGTATAATCTATGAAGCATAATGAGTCTTTTGAACATGTCATTTTTTTCTACAATATTTTGGAAAATGTGGAAAGTAAATGAAAACGCATTTTTTTAACACAAAGTTGTACATTTATACAATTTTTCTAACACATAGCATGTGCATATCAAACATGACACCCCAAAATAGATTCTGCTACTCCTCTTGAGTATGGCGATATCACATGTGGGAGACTTCCACAGCCTGGTCACATACAGAGGCCGAGTATGGCTGGGTATGGCTGAGCATGGCTGGGTACGGCTGAGCATGGCTGGGTACAGCTGGGTACAGCTGAGTATGGCTGAGCATGGCTGGGTACAGCTCAGTGTGGCAGAGTATGGCTGGGTACAGCTCAGTATGGCTGGGTACGGCTGATTATGGCTGGGTACAGCTGAGTATGGCTGGGTATGGCTGGGTACGGCTGGATATGGCTGAGTATGGCTGGGGGTGGATGGGATGGCTAAGGATGGATGAGTATTGCTGAGTATGGATGGGTGGATAAGTATGACAGAGGCATGGATGAGTATAGATGGATGAGTATGAAGGCGGGATGGCTGAGCGTGGATGGCGGGATGGCTGAGCGTGGATGGCGGGATGGCTGAGCATGGATGGTGGGATGGCTGAGCGTGGATGGCTGAGCGTGGATGGTGGGGTTGCTGAGCATGGATGGCGGGATGGATGAGCGTGGATGGCGGGATGGATGGCAGGATGGCGGGATGGCTGAGCATGGATGGCGGGATGGCTGAGCGTGGATGGCTTATACAGAGGGATGGAGTGCTGGATTTGTCACTGAGCAGCATTGTGGACACATCCAGCCCACAGCACTGCTGCATCCGTTCTCTCCCCTCTCCGCTCACACTGTATGGAGAGGGGAGAGAGAAACCAGATATCACGCTGGTTTGTTTACATGTGATCGCTTGTTTACATGAGATCACTTGGTAAACGGCCGCTGTCAGCGGCCATTTACCATGACCCGTGATGCACTGGGTCCTCTGGATCCGGTCACGGATGCTCCCATGTGCGTGCCCCAGGGGGCCTGCGATTCTGGGAGGACTTCATAGTACGCCCTCCCAGAGTTATCGAACCGCCCTATAGCCGTCATTCGGCTATGGGCCGGTTAAGTGGTTAAGGACCTTTCACTTTTAAAATATCTTTCTAATCTACAAATAAATTTCTCAAAATCAAAAACCCTAAACATTACCCTACCGACACTGGTTACACAATGTAAGAACATTTTTTTTTTTTCCTTGATGCACAGAATTTTCAACCTGTCCTTCAAGCCATCCAAGGAGACCTGCACAAATGGCATGCAGGACCATCTCGTGGTTTGGCAGAACAGCTATTTTAAAAATGAACGTACTGCCCAGACTTCTCCATCTTTTTCAAGCCATTCCTATTAAACTTCCACCATCCTTCATTTCAGCATACAAATGGATGTGTAGAACCCTCATATGGACATCCAAAACACCCAGACTAAGTTGGGATAGATTGACGCTCCCCAAATTACAGGGAGGTTTAAGCCTGCCGGACATCCAAAAATATCACTGAGCATGCCACTTGACCAGAATAGTCGACTGGCATATACATGGACGTAACAAGGATTGGATTCAGCTTGAAAACTCATTTACCCATATTCCACTAGCACACTTACCCTGAATCAATCCTTCTCACATCCCTAAAGAACTTAAGTCACATCCTCTAATCAACGATCACAATGCTGCACTTCAAAGCTGCATGCGAAAAACTAAATTTGAGACCTGCACACGGACCCAATGACTCCTCTAGACGACAATCCAGAATTTTGATGGGGCCTGACCTTACGCAATCCAATGGTAAACCCGCATAGACCTCGACTCAAAGCGTAACAACTCTTCCACGAGAAACTCCTGTCCTTCCAAGCTATGACCTCTAAATTCCCAGAATACCACATTCCTTTATATAAGTATCTACATATCCGACACTTGGGGCGCATATACAGTTATACATATCAACATAGGCTCTATCAATGTCTCCACACAGGAAAGCAGATATAAGATATTCTCAAAGTGGTATAGGACACCTGACAAGATTCACAAATTCCACCCTAGTCTCCCCCTGATATGCTGGAGATGTAACGCAGCGGCACACTCCTCCATATTTGGTAGGAGTGCCCGCTCAAACAACCATTCTGAGTAGAAATCCACCGCCTTATCACCCAAATTACAACATATACCCCCGACTTTACTCCCACTCAATTCCTACTACATTACACCTCCATCTCAAGATCAGCCTACAAAAAATCCCTTGTACTCCATCTCATTAATGTGGCCAATCAATGTATCCTGGTACACTGGAGAAGTACCTCTCCTCCTACGGTTACAGAATGGATTCAGCGGGTTGACAAAATGGCTGAAATGGAAAACTTCATAAACCAATCCAGAGACAATCCAACAAAATACAGCGAAACCTGGGCATGTTGGTCTCACTTTAGAGAGTCATCGAAAGCGACTACTTCAAATATTACCTCATCTTCCACCACCTAGAGCAATCCATAGCTGCCATTGATAACCACACCATAGACCTCCGCCTCCCCCCCTCTCCCTCATACCCCACTCAACTATTAACAACTTTGCTCATACTCAGTATGTTAAACAACTCGTATGATCAACATTCTAAGCAAAGACCCTCACGGCTTTCACAGAGAGGTACACACCGCTGGAGGGCTCTCAGAGACAATCTCCACCCCCCCAAACCTAGGCCTTTTAAAGCCTGGGATCCTTCTACCTATAGATTGGGCTCATCCACACAATACGGTGTACTGACCTTACTCACACCATTGTTACACATATGTACACCCCCCCCCCCGACACAGTCAGAGCCCTTTAGGGGTGACCGGGGGCGGGTACGGATACTGTCAGTGTATGTCTATACCTCAAGCGGAGCTCACCACACGCGCATACCCCTATCTCCTGATACGGAGAGAACTATAGAATACCTCCTTTCCATATCAATCTTGACCATGGTTCCCACATAGAGATATAGACAAACTTGATTGAGATGGATCGAGTCAAATGCATACTTCAAGGAAAATGATAAGAGGTCGACCTACAACGATTCCACTGTTTTTTGCAATGTACACATCACATTGGTTGTGTTTTATGATTTTGTATTGTACGATACAGTTGCAATTTCTGTAAACCTGTAAAACTTCAATAAAATCTCTTAAAAAAAAAAAATAAATAAAACATTTACCTATATTTTTTCCTATATAAACTTGTTGTGACCTCCAACTTACCGGAACAAACTGAACAAAGTTTAAATTTCCCCCCAATAACCTTAATCTGCTTTACACAAATCTCGTTATTATATTAAATACTTTCAGTCTTGTACTCGACTTCCGTGGTCGCCGATTGTTACCCGTTTAACCAGTTAACAACCGGCCCATAGCCGAAAAACGGCTACAGGGCGGTTGCTTAACTCTGGGAAGCCGTCAATTAACGGCCTCACAGAATTCTGCTTTTGCGCGCCCCGAGAACATCCATGATCGCCGGGTCCAGAGGGTCCCTGCATGTTAGGCCTCTGTATGTGGCCACGCTGTGTAAAAGTCTCACACATGTGGTATTGCCGTACTCAGGAGTAATAGTAGAATGTGGTGTAATTTGTGGTATGCATATGCTGTGTGTGAGAAATAACCTGCTAATATGACAATTTTGTGAAAAAAATAAAAAAATCTTGATTTGCAAAGAATTGTGGGAAAAAATGACAACTTCAAAAAACTAATCATGCCTCTTTCCAAATACCTTGGAATGTCTTCTTTCCAAAAAGGGGTCATTTGGGGGGTATTTGTACTTTTCTGGCTTGTTAGGGTCTAAAGAAATGAGATAGGCCGTCAGTACTTCAGGTGTGATCAATTTTCAGATATTGGCACCATAGCTTGTGGACTCTATAACTTTCACACAGACCAAATAATATACCCCAATTTGTACTTATTTTTACCAAAGATATGTAGCAGTATTAATTTTGGCCAAAATTTATCAAGAAAAATTACAAATTTGCTAAATTTTATAACAAAAACGAAGAAAAATTATTTTTTTTAACTGAATTTTCAGTCGTTTTTCTTTTATAGCGCAAAAAATAAAAAACCCAACGGTGATTAAATACCACCAAAAGAAAGCTCTATTTGTGTGAAAAAAAGGACAAAAGTTTTATATGGGTACAGTGTTGTATGAATGAGTAATTGTCATTCAAAGTGTGAGAGCACCGAAAGCTGAAAATTGGTCTGGTTATTAAGGGTGTTTAAGTGCCCAGTGGTCAAGTGGTTAATATATTTAAGATTTAATATCTCAAATATATGATGTGGGTTAAATGAGAGTTCTTTAACCAAGAGTGAAAGCTTTAACACAATAACAACATTCATTGGTGAGTATTTGAAAGTCTATCTAATACACATCCATATATCTATAGTCTACACCAAGGAAGAAAATATTTGGTTAAAATAAAAGAATAGAGTATATTCATACAAATATAAACATCAAACAAACAAACATATGAAAAGCAGGTATACCTTTAAGTTCTGGGAGCTGACCTGATATTTACCGGTAGTGATGTCTTTAGACTCACGTCAGATTCATCTCTCTTCTCCTCTATTCTGAACTCACACTAATATGGGCCCATCTCTCATTGACTTGAACAGGGCCCCCCTGATTGGTGATTCTGTTACCCCTCTCCTCCCTCCGGGCGTATCCTCTCCAAGATTGGACAATTTCCTCTTACCCTTAATTTAGCATAGCTCAGCCCCTCAATAGCACCTCCTCTCTTGGGGAGATAATTAGTTTGAAGGGAAATTAATTAAAGAGAAGGTTGTCACCTTCTCTTGAATGGGGAACTTAACTATGCGTGGTAGCCGGGGCAAATTGTCCATTCCTGAACAGATAACAGAAATATTCTAAGCATATCAAACACCCTTTGAAGTGAATAAAGGGTTGGTTAACATAGGGGACTACAAAGCCTTTATCTTAGCTAATGAATTTGTCCCAGTCAAGTCTACATTACAGTATTCAACTCAGATGGTATCTCTTCCTTGCATTTTAATTTACGAGGATCTCCCATAACACACACGCCTAGCATACCTGAAAGTCAAAAGGAACTGTTATTTGAATTAGATACTCAAGCCCTGTCATGTATTTACATATAGCCACAGCAATATTTCATACACACTAATCTTATTTCTTATTCTAAACTATATATATATATATATACAAATACTTCCAGTTGCTAATGGAGATTACTCATAAACTCCTCATAAGGCAACAAACTTTTGCGCAAACCAATCAATATATGCTTATTGTGTTTTTTTTTTTTTTTAAATATGTAGAAGGATATATATTGGCCTAAACTGATGAAGAAATTTGTTTTAAAAAAATAAAAATAAAGATTGGGGTTATTTATTATAGCAAAAAGTAAAAAATATTGTTTTTTTTTTTCAAAATTTTCAAAATTTACAAAAAATAAAAAAACGCAGAGGTGATCAAATACCACAAAAAAAGCTCTATTTATGGGAAAATAAGGACGCAAATTTTGTTTGGGTACAACGCCGTCAGTTAATTGTCAGTTAAAAAGACGCAGTGCCAAATTGTAAAAAATGCTCTGGTCAGGAAGGATGTAAAATCTTTTGGGGCTGAAGTGGTTAAAAATGTTTTTTGCATGTTGCAACTGTGAGAATCGTCTGCAGTAAAGTTAATAAAAAGGTTATGTAAGATTCACTGCTTTATAGATATTCCCTTATGCCGCGTACACACGATCGGAACTTCGGCCAGCAAAAGACAGATGAGAGCTTTTCGTCGGAAAATGTGATCGTGTGTATGCTCCATCGGACTTTTGGTGGACGAATTCCCGCCAGCAAAAGAATAAGAGCAGGTTCTCAATTTTTCCGATGGAAATTCCGATTGTTTGTACCAATTCCGACGCGCAAAATTCCCACGCATACTCGGAAACAATTCGACGCATGCTCGGAAGCATTGAACTTAATTTTCTCAACTCGTCGTAGTGTTGTATGTCACCGCGTTCTTGCCGGTCGAAAGTTCAGCAAACTTTTGTGTGACCGGACCGTGTGTTTGCAAGCCAAGCTTGAGTGGAATTCCGTTGGAAAAAACATCCAAGATTTTTCCGACGGAAAATCTACTCGTGTGTACGCAGCATTAGATTTTCATCAGACTGATGTACTGCTATGCAACAAAAGACACAGTAGGGCTTATTTTCTGGTTAGGTCTCATCATGCCATGTGCTGTCTCTCTTCCTCCCTGACTGTCACGAATCCCCTGTGTAAAAGTGCTTGTAGAACGTTTGTATCACACAATATTTTATTGTGAATAGACCTGGATAGTAGGAAATCCTAGAAAGAATATTGAGTGACAGCACACCTCCCTCCCTCTTTCCTGGTAGATATTGAACATCTAGATTTTTCAGTCATCAGATATTATCTATAAGGACAAGACATTGCTATTTATTGGAAATCCCAGCATGACAGCCTGAAGACAAAACATGGTGGGAGCCCTATGTAATAAATGTATATTGATGAAACAAAGACTGTAATCTAATAATGAGGAGATATAAATCATCAGAATACACATTTGTACTTTTTTTATAAAATATTACAGTAAAATAGGAAAATTCTATTGTCTTTTTGTTGAGTTATATAGAGAGAGCAAAGATGATACAAAACAAACTTACTCCTCACAAAAGTCAAAGGTTACAGGTTCATCAGGCCAACCAATAGTTCCTGCTTCTATACATCTGTAACGTACGGTCCTAATGTGAGCAGAGACCAATCCACCGATAATGACATCTCCCTCCTGGTAATATTCATACTCCCATGCTGGCTTTAGCATATGAAGTCTACATTGAGGTGCTGAGCTCCGGGTCCATACGACTCCATAGTATGTGATGGGAATGACGAGTATCATCAGGTACCAGACACAGAACACCGGAGAGCAATTCATGGCACATAGCAGGTCCTCTCAGTCACCGGCAGATCTGCCCAGGAGGAGACACAACCACCGGAGCTTTATACACATCGACTGACACCGATTTACACTACAGAACAAAGAACACAATAATAGTAACTTCACTCTGAAAATATGAAATCCATTTCAGGCATTTGTAGCTGATCTAATAAAGTTGGATTATTCTTTTATTTCATATTCAGTATGCTTTCAGTAGTTAGTTCCCTAAAAAAAAAAAAAAAATCCTTTTTCTGGTAAATTTAAATTTTTACATCACAGGACTGAAAGTGAATATACAGTAGTGTAGCACCCTCTAGTGTGCTACTATTGGCAGTGTAGGTAAATTATAGTTTGGCTCAGGGCTATGCCTTAGCCATAGAATCTGGGTCAGGGTTCATTAAAGTTCAGGGCTGGAAGACTCATCCAGGCAGCTCTCTGGTGCCTCCCCCTGGTTCCAGAATATTAGAGAATGTTCTGGAAATTAGTGGGCAAAGGCTAGGAGGGTCTGCTGTGTGTATTTAGAGGCCCTTAGCCAATCCCAGGAGTTTGGCCTGGCAGGAGACTAATGCCGCGTACACACGAGCGGTTTTGCAGTCGGAATAAACTCTGAAGGTCTCTCCGACGGAATTGCACTCAAGCGGTCCTGCCTACACAAGGTCACAACAAAGTCTGACCGTCTAGAATGTGTTGACATACAACACGTATGACGGGACTAGAAAAAGGAAGTGCAATAGCCAGTAGCCAATAGCTTCCGTCTTGTACTTGCTTCAGAGCATGCATCGTTTTTGATACATCGGAACAGCATGCAGACGAGCGGTTTTCCCGATAGGAACTGGTTCCATCGGAAACATTTAGAACATGTTCTCTTTCTAGGTCCAACAGAATTTTCGACGTAAAAAGTTCGATGGGGCATACACACGATCGTAATATACGATGAAAAGCTCCCGTCTGAATTTTTCTGTCGGAAATTCCGCTCGTGTGTACATGGCATAAGTGAGCATTGAAATGTTGGATGAGTCATGCTGACAGGGAGTCGGGTGGAAGATGGAGATGTATTTCTAAAGGAGGGACCCCTGCAGTACAGGGGCTCTACCTCGGGCCGGGGCTCAGGTGTCTGGCCTGGAAGGATCCTACCACAGAATAAGTTAGAGAAGGTGTCAAGGACTTACCAGACGCGTTCGGGCTCTCCGTGCGCACGCGCGCGTGCACGTTGGCGTGCGCAGCAGCGCGCGCGTGCAGGCACAATTGGCGCCAAAACGGGCTTTAAAAGCCCAGCGGTGACACTCAGCCAGTGCTGTGTTGTCTCAGCTACCCTGCTTGTCAGCTACCTGATCTGAACCTGTGATTTCCCGTTATCGACCCAGCTCTGTTTGGACTACCCTGCCTTCTCCTATCCGACCCGGCCTGCCTGACCTTGTCTACATCTACTTCTGGTTACCGACTCCTGCCTGCCCACCGACTCTGCCATTGCCTGCTCCTCTCATCTGATTGATCTGCTGTTGCCAACCGGACTGTTTGACCTTACCTTACCGATTTCCGTTTGCCTGATCCACCTGCTGCCTGGTTCTGTTGTATCCAGCTTCACCATCCACAGCTGCAGACTTACACCCTGCCACCTGTATACGGATACTCCTGGAGGACCTCCTTGTTGACCTCAACACCTTCCTCTACAAACAATCCAGGCACTCCTACCCCACTGTGCTCACGTGACCACTGTCCCCACTCCAGTGGACCGTGAACCAGTGCTGTATGAGAGGTCTTCTCCTACAAGTCAGGCTCTACGTCCAGGTACGTAACAGTACAACACAGCCATGACTGAGCCTGCAGGAGAGACCTCCTCCATGACTGAGTTTTGCTCACACCTGTCGGCTAAGGATGAGCCCGGTGTTCGATTCGAACCCATGTTCGAATCGAGCACCGGGTGTTCGCTCGCTCGGCGAGCCCAGAACTATTGGGGCCGCTCGCATCAAATTTGTGTGATGCGAGCGGCCCCGCAATGCATTGCGGCCCGCGCAGTGCAATGCTGGCTGATGATGGCCAAGCATGCACTGTGACCCCGCATGCTTGGCCAATCACAGCGCCGGCAGCGAGGAGAGCCATAATTGGCTACAGGCAGGATGCCTGTAGCCAATTATAGCTCAGGGGCTTTAGTACACGCCCCACGGTATAAGAGGCCGCCGCGCCGGCGGCCTCGCATATTATGTTTCAGACAGTGTCAGCGTGTCAGTGTGCTGCTGACTGCTGACAACAATATGTGCTTTATTTCTGGGGATATGTGTGTGCGTGCTGTTAGAACAGCATTGCAGTATCACATCTGGGGGGTGTCTATAGGTGGCCTGTGAAGGGGGCAGGTTTCCTGTGCTTAGAACTTTCCCTGCAAAAAAGTGTCATTTTTGCAGGAAGAAAGCTATTTAAATCACTCGCGGCTAATGAATTGATGGCTCCTGTAACACAGAGAGCTGTCATTCATTAATAAAAAACAAAAAAAAAAGCGTAGGGGTCCCCCCAAATTCAATAACCAGGCCCTTCAGGTCTGGGATGGATATTAAGGGGGATCCCAGCCAAAAAAAAAAAAAAAAAAAATGGCGTAGGGTCCCCTTCAAAATCCATACCAGACCCTTGAGGTCTGGTATGGATTTTAAGGGGAACCCTAGCCAAAAAAAATGGCGTGGGGTCCCCCTCAAAATCCATACCAGACCCTTATCCGAGCACGCAACCTGGCAGGCCGCAGGAAAAGAGGGGGGGACGAGAGCGGCCCCCCCTCTCGCCTGAACCGTACCAGGCCACATGCCCTCAACATTGGGAGGATGCTTTGGGGGTCTAAGACCCCTAAAGCACCTTGTCCCCATGTTGATGAGGACAAGGGCCTCTTCCCCACAACCCTGGCCGGTGGTTGTGGGGGTCTGCGGGCGGGGGGCTTATCGGAATCTGGAAGCCCCCTTTAACAAGGGGACCCCCAGATCCCGCCCCCCCCCCCTGTGTGAAATGGTAAGGGGGTACAAAAGTACCCCTACCATTTCACCAAAAAAGTGGCAAAAATGGTAAAAAGACAGTCTTTGACAATTCCTTTATTAAAATCTTCTTTCTTCTTTCTTCATCCTTCGGTTTCTTCATCTTCTCCTTCCTTCATCTTCTTCCATCTTCTTCTTCCATTTTCTTCTTCCTCCGATCCGCTTCTTCTTGCGCTGGTCTTCTCGTCCTTCTCGTCCGGCATCTTCTTCCGTCGGCGTCGGCGTCGGTGTCTCTGTCTCTTCTTGGGCCGCTCCGCGCAATGGGAGGCTCCCGCTGTGTGAGGCTCCGCTCCGTCTGACAGGTCTTTTATAATGGAGGGCACCTGGTGACCCCGCCCCCTCTGACGCACAGGGACGTCATGGGGAATTCCATGATGGCTTTCCCCATGACGTCAGAGGGGGGCGGGGTCACCAGGTGCCCTCCGTTTTAAAAGACCTGTCAGATGGAGCGGAGCCTCACACAGCGGGAGCCTCCCATTGCGCGGAGCGGCCCAAGAAGACACCGACACCGACGCCGACGCCGACGGAAGAAGATGCCGGACGAGAAGGACGAGAAGACCAGCGCAAGAAGAAGCGGATCGGAGGAAGAAGAAAATGGAAGAAGAAGATGGAAGAAGATGAAGGAAGGAGAAGATGAAGAATCCGAAGGATGAAGAAAGAAGAAAGAAGATTTTAATAAAGGAATTGTCAAAGACTGTCTCCTGTCATTTTTACCATTTTTGCCACTTTTTTGGTGAAACGGTAGGGGTACTTTTGTACCCCCTTACCATTTCACACAGGGGGGGGCCGGGATCTGGGGGTCCCCTTGTTAAAGGGGGCTTCCAGATTCCGATAAGCCCCCCGCCCGCAGACCCCCACAACCACCGGCCAGGGTTGTGGGGAAGAGGCCCTTGTCCTCATCAACATGGGGACAAGGTGCTTTAGGGGTCTTAGACCCCCAAAGCATCCTCCCAATGTTGAGGGCATGTGGCCTGGTACAGTTCAGGCGAGAGGGGGGGCCGCTCTCGTCCCCCCCTCTTTTCCTGCGGCCTGCCAGGTTGCGTGCTCGGATAAGGGTCTGGTATGGATTTTGAGGGGGACCCCACGCCATTTTTTTTTGGCTAGGGTTCCCCTTAAAATCCATACCAGACCTCAAGGGTCTGGTATGGATTTTGAGGGGGACCCTACGCCATTTTTTTTTTTTTTTTTGGCTGGGATCCCCCTTAATATCCATCCCAGACCTGAAGGGCCTGGTTATTGAATTTTGGGGGACCCCTACGCTTTTTTTTTTTCATTTTTTTTTTTTTTTTATCAATGACTTTTTTTTTTATGAATGAGTTTCAATGAATCACTGTTCTCTGTGTTACGGGAGCCGTGAATTAACATTAGCCGCGAGTGATTTTAAATAGCTTTTTTACTTTCAAAAATGACACTTTGCGCAGAGACAGTTCTAAACACGGGAAACATGCGCCCCTTTACAGGCATACTATAGACACCCCCCAGGTACGAAATTTAAAGGAATATTACACTTTTATTGTTTCAATTTATTATTAAAATCACTGCTCCTGAAAAAACGGCCGTTTTTAAAAAAAAATTTTTGCATTGATACATGTCCCCTGGGGCAGGACCCAGGTCCCCAAACACTTTTTATGACATTAACATGCATATTAGCCTTTAAAATGAGCACTTTTAATTTCGAACGTTCGCATCCATTATAACTAATAGGGTTCTAAAGCTCGCACGGACTTTAGGTCCGTTCGCGGGTTCTGGTGCGAGCCGAACGGGGGGGTGTTCGGCTCATCCCTACTGTCGGCCCTCACCCAGGCCGTAAAATCCTTACAGGATGGTTACACCAGACTGGAAGGTCAAGTTCAGAACCTCATCAACCCTGTAAACGTGTCTCCTGCTTCCGTTGCCGCCCCTGCTCAGGCTGCTTCCTCTCCTTCTGTTGTTATGCTTCCACCTGAGCCAAGGGTCCCCATACCTGAGAGGTTTTCGGGGGATCGAACTAAGTTCCGGGCCTTCCGCAGCGCTTGTCAACTTTATTTCGCCCTGCAACCCCGGACTTTCTCACTCAAAGCCACTAAAGTGGGGTTTGTGGTCTCCCTGCTATTAGGAGAACCACAAATCTGGGCACACCGACTTCTCGAAGAGAACTCTATTTTGATTCAGTCATTGGCGGCCTTCTTTGAAGCTATGTCCCAGCTTTATGAAGACCCTGAGCGGGTAGACACAGCAGAAGCTACCTTGACTACGCTCCAGCAGGGTCGCCGGGTGGCCGAGGATTACATCTCAGACTTTAGACGTTGGAGTGCAGACACTCAATGGAATGATGCAGCTCTTCGGCATCAGTTCCGCATGGGCCTATCAGAAGGACTAAAAGATGAACTGGCCCGGGTAGGCATACCTGATACTCTTGAGGCTTTAATCACCCTAACAATCCAGATTGATCGCCGCCTTCGGGAACGTCGCACTGAACGGTCCTTTCAACATAACCGCCCTACTTGGGTGACTGCTAAAGCTCCAATTCTACCTCCACCCAACTTTCAACCGACAAGCTCTGTACCTGACACCTCCGAGCCAATGCAGTTGGGACTGATCCGACCCACCTTAACCCCAGAAGAGCGCACGCGTCGCCATCAACTGAACCTCTGCCTGTACTGTGGGGCAACAGGACATTACGTGTGCAACTGCCCAGTCAAGATGCGTAAGTGCTCTTCCTCTGTTCCTGACAGTCTTTCAGCATTATATGCTAACACAACCCACATTGCTCTCCCTCTCTCATTACAGCTCCAAGGAAGGACAATTTCAGTTAAGGCAATTATTGATTCCGGAGCATGCAGCTGCTTCATTGACTCCGCCTTCGTCAGCCAACACAACATCCCCTTACGGAATAAGACCCACCGACTTTCAGTCTTCTTGGCCGATGGCTCCCGCATCAGCTCTGTGCAGGTGACCCAAGAGACTTTTCCCTTACCTGTCACCACTTACTCCCAGCATAAGGAGCTCCTGATCCTTGATGCCATCTCTTCCCCGTTGTTTCCAATCATTCTGGGCATTCCCTGGCTTCAGGCCCATAATCCCTCCATCAATTGGACTACCAGAGAGATCAGGTTCTTGTCCCCCTACTGCCAAGAACACTGTCAACACGAATCTACTCAATCACCTGTCACCTTATTTTGCATGGACATTGATCAGAACCTACGCCAATCAGTACCCGAACCGTATCATGGGTTCCTCGATGTATTCAGCAAAAAGGGAGCAGACTCTCTTCCACCCCATCGATCATACGATTGTCCAATTGAACTTCTACCCGGGGCCGAGATTCCCTTTGGGCGCTTTTTCCCCTTATCAGAAAAAGAACAGGAAGCATTAAAGGTCTACATCAACGAAAATCTGGAAAAGGGGTTCATCCGCCCATCTACCTCCCCAGCTGGTGCTGGAATATTTTTTGTGACCAAGAAGGATCAGACCCTCCGCCCGTGTGTGGACTATCGGGAATTGAATAAAATCACGGTCAAGAACCGTTATCCGCTGCCCCTAATACCCGAATTATTCCAGAAACTAAGGTCTGCTACTATTTTCACAAAACTCGACCTTAGAGGGGCCTACAATGTGGTCCGCATCCGGGCCGGGCATGAGTGGAAGACGGCGTTCCGAACGCGGTTCGGGCATTATGAATATCTGGTCATGCCTTTCGGTCTATGTAATGCACCTGCCACTTTCCAACATCTTATTAACGATGTATTCAGAGACTTCTTAGATGTTTTTGTAATTGTTTATTTGGATGATATCTTGTTTTTTTCTGAATCACTCAGCCAGCACCGGGAACACGTCTGCAGAGTCCTTGACCGTCTTCGCCTGCATGGACTGTACGCAAAGGCAGAGAAGTGTGAGTTCGAGCAACGAGAGATTCAATTTTTGGGCTTGATAATCTCCTCAACCGGTATTAAAATGGATCCCCAAAAAGTGTCTGCCGTTTTAGACTGGCCCGCACCAGTAGATAAGAAAGGCATACAACGTTTCATTGGCTTTGCAAACTTTTACAGAAAATGTATTAAGGGATTCTCTGCCATCATCGCACCTATTACACGATTGACCCAACAACACGTCAGATTTCATTGGAGGCTCAGGATGCATTTGAGAGACTTAAGAGACTTTTTACATCAGCTTCAATTCTCAGCCATCCTAATCTATCCTTGCCCTTTTTATTAGAAGTAGACGCATCCGAAGTAGCGGTGGGAGTGGTCATTTCTCAAAGACAGGGTAAGGAGGACTTGATTCACCCTGTAGGATTTTTCTCTCCAAAATTATCTCCAGCTGAGAGAAATTATGACGTGGGGGATCGGGAACTTCTTGCCATCATGACCGCTTTGGAAGAGTGGAGGTATCTGTTAGAGGGCGTGGTCCATCCGGTATTAATATATACCGACCACAAAAACTTAGAATACCTGAGATCTGCCAAACGCTTGAGACCCCAGCAGGCCCGTTGGGCCTTGTTTTTCACCCGCTTCTGTTTCCACATCACTTATCAGCCTGGATCAAAGAACGTCAAACCAGACGCATTGTCACGCATGCATGACGATCCAAAAGACTCACCTGCTCCTGACACGGTTTTGCCCACAAGTAACTTCTTGCTTTTACAAACAGACCTTTTATCCCTAATTAAAGAAGCTTCTACCAACTCTCCAAGGCCCCCAGGAACCACCTTTACATCACGAGATGGCTTGCTAAGGAAGGGAAGTCAAATCTTTGTTCCGGAAAGTATCCGAGTTAAGGTACTAACACTGCTTCATGACCATCCTTTAGCAGGGCATTTTGGGGTCCGGAAGACTCTTGAACTCATACAACGTACATTTTGGTGGCCCAACTTAAAGGAGTTTTGTGGGAGATACGTCAGTTCCTGTCCTGTCTGCATACGGAACAAGACTTCAAGGAACCGAGCCTGGGGCCTGTTAAAACCTTTACCTATACCGGACAGACTCTGGAAAATTATTTCTATGGACTTTATAGGCGAATTACCTCGCTCTGAAGGGTGCACAGCCATTTTCGTGGTTGTGGACCGCCTATCTAAAATGGCCCATTTTGTGCCCTTGAAGGGAACCCCATCTGCTGCGGAAACGGCCCGTGTGTTCATCAAGGAGATCGTCAGACTACACGGAGTACCTGCAAATATAGTCTCCGACAGAGGGGTGCAGTTTACCTCACGCTTCTGGAAAGCACTTTGTGAGATCTTGAAGATCGAGTTGGCCCTCTCCTCGGCTTATCACCCTCAAACCAACGGGCAGACAGAGAGGACCAACCAAACCCTCGAGCAGTACATCAGATGCTTTACTTCTTTTTCACAGGACAATTGGGTTTCCCTACTGCCTCTAGCGGAATTCGCCTATAATAATACCAGTCACTCGGCCACTAACCAATCCCCCTTCTTTGCCAACTATGGGTTCCACCTAACCTTTTTACCAGATTTTGTTTCAGAATCTCGAGTTCCGGCAGTCCAGGAGACGGTAGAATTCCTCAACCGCAACA
Source organism: Lithobates sylvaticus (assembly GCA_028564925.1). Lineage (NCBI taxonomy): Eukaryota > Metazoa > Chordata > Amphibia > Anura > Ranidae > Lithobates > Lithobates sylvaticus. The sequence continues at coordinate 18,771,167 of CM053026.1, read as the reverse complement.
ACAGGGTGCTACAAGAAGCTGTGTCCAAGGCCCAGGCGGACGGTAAGAGAAATTTCGACCAAAGAAGGAGGGGGGAGCTGGTTCTACAACCTGGAGATCAGGTATGGCTGTCTACAGACAACATTAAGCTGATTTGTCCCTCTAAGAAGCTTGCACCTAAATTTATGGGACTTTTCCTGTCAAGAGGAAAATTAACGAAGTTGCTTATGAACTGTCTTTGCCTGACTCGCTTAAAGTTCACCCAGTATTCCACGTGTCTTTGTTGAAACCTGCTATGCCTAATCCTTTCCCTTACAGAGGAACCAGCCCGCCTGAACCCGTTCTAGTGGATGGTAACCAGGAATACGAGGTGGAGGCGATCCTCAATTGTAGAAAAAGACACAGGCAAGTACAATTTTTGGTAAAATGGAAAGGGTACGGCCCAGAAAGTAATTCCTGGGAACCGGACAGTAACATACATGCTAAACGTTTGGTTCGTACCTATTTGACTTCCCACCCTGAGAAAGCAATTCGTAAGTTGTCGGTGTTCGTAAATTTGTAACGGTTCTTAAATTTGTAAGTCGTCGGTGTTCGTATTCGTAACGAGTTATTTTTTCGTTGATTTGTTTTTCCGTTAGTTTAATTTTCGTTTATTCGAAATTCGGACGCATTCGTATTTTCGTAGATTTAGTTACATTCGTACTTTCGTTAGATTGATTTATTCGTACTTTCGTAACATTGTTTTCGTAGATTCGTAATCGGAGCATAATTCATAATTTTATGTAATGTGTATGCTATTATTACATTTTAAGAGACACGGAAAATTACAAATCGAAAAAAAAAAGTTACGAATGTACGAATTTTTTCGTTCAATCCATTCGAAGCACGTTAATCAGCGCCATTGTAAGAGACACTGAGTTTTGTTGTTTCTAATTTGGTTATTTCGGATTTTCGTTCTTTTTCGGATTCGTTCGATTTGAACATTCGTTAAAATTTTTAGCGAATCGTTCATTCATTTGTACGATAACGAATGAACGAATATAATGAATTTTAACGAAAAACTAAAAAAAAAAACTAAACGAATTGCACATGTCTAATGACAAGCAGGTATACCTTTAAGTTCTCGGAGCTGACCCGATATTTACCGGTAGTGATGTCTTTAGGCTCACGTCAGATTCATCTCTCTTCTCCTCTATTCTGAACTCACACTAATATGGGCCCATCTCTCATTGACTTGAACAGGACCCCCCTGATTGGTGATTCTGTTACCCCTCTCCTCCCTCCGGGCGTATCTTCTCCAAGATTGGACAATTTCCTCTTACCCTTAATTTAGCATAGCTCAGCCCCTCAATAGCAACTCCTCTCTTGGGGAGATAATTAGTTTGAAGGGAAGTCGTCACCTTCTCTTGAATGGGGCACTTAACTATGCATGGTAGCTGGGGCAAATTGTCCATTCCTGATCAGATCACAGAAATATTCTAAGCATATCAAACACCCTTTGAAGTGAGTAAAGGGTTGGTTAACACAGGGGACTACAAAGCCGTTATCTTAGCTAATGAATTTGTCCCCGTCAAGTCTACACTACAGTAGACACAGACTGGAAGTACACGACTTCATCACCCAAAACAACATAGATTGCCTCTTCATCACGGAAAGCTGGCTAACCCCCGACTGCAACACCATCCTTACCGAATTGGTGCCGGAGAACTACAGGATCCTAACTGAGCATCGGATAGGAAAAAAAGGGGGAGGCCTAGCAGCGATTTTTAAATCGCACCTGGTGCTCACCAAACCGATTTTGCAGAACTCAGTGCCTTTTATGGAGACACTGACGCTACATCTTCAATCAACACCCCATGACACCACCCACATTCTACTTTGCTATAGACCACCAGGACCAAAGACCAATCTTCTTACTCCCCTCACGGAATTCATTGCAATACACACCCTGAAATCCAAAAACCTCCTGGTACTTGGAGACTTTAATCTCTGGGCAAATTCTACCCAAGACCCTATCGCCACCGCCTGCATCAGCCAACTGGAAGAACTGGGTCTCCAGCAACTGATAAAGACTCCAACACATGGCTCAGGACACACCCTGGACCTTATCTTCAAACAAAATTTGAACATCAACATACTCGACAACCTACCACTACCATGGACGGACCACCACGCCATCAAATTTAAAATCACCACTAATACCACCCAGCAAAAACAGAAACCGGTAACAACAACTCATTGGACCAGATCGCAGAAGAAACTACACTCCGAAACCTTCAAAAACACGTTGGCAAACAAAATAGCAACGCTGAATTTAACCCACTCAACGGAACTTACACTCCGCTCCCTAAACAAGGTATTACTACAATCAGCAGACACAGTGGCTCCAAAACGCAGAACACCTATCCGGAGGAAAAACTCAGGATGGTTTAACAGCTCTCTCATGCTACTCAAGCAAGAACGCAGAAGAGCCGAAAGAGCATGGAGAAGAAATCCTACCAAAGAAAATCAGACAAACTACAAAGGTCTCACTGAGAATTATCACAAAGCAATCTTTAAAGCTAAAAAAAAAAAAGATTTTTTTGCAAATACCATTTCATCGGCACTAAACCGCCCTCGGGAACTTTTTAAAATAGTCGCTCAGTCGATGAACCCGGCATGCTTAGAGCCCCCAGCAAACGAAACCCAAGATTTTTGTAATGAGTTATCAGATTTTTTCATCGACAAAATCGACAACATCCGGAAAATAATCCACATGAAAAAAACTTCCAACCTCAGCCATCTAGAGCAAAAAGAAGATATGGTCACAAATATCCCTCTTCCACCAAAGTTTTCTTTGATCCCAATCTCCACGGACACCACCAAAAACATCATCAAAAACCTCAGAGACAGCACATCTCCTATTGACATCATCCCCACAAAACTGCTGAAAGAATGTTCTGACATCTTGGCGCCTACGCTAACTCACCTCATAAATCAATCTTTCAAAGAAGGGTTTGTTCCAGGCGCCCTCAAACAAGGCATCATCAAACCCCTGCTAAAGAAGCCCAACCTCGACCCCCGGGACCCCAACCACCGCAGACCGATAACAAGCCTCAACACCATCTCCAAGATTATGGAGAAAGCGGTAGTACAACAGCTACACCGCCACCTAGACACACACAAACTCCTGGACCCTCTACAATCGGGCTTCCGCCCAGGCCATGGCACAGAAACGGCACTCCTGAAGATTTGGGACGACGCCCTCGAAGCAGCAGATGACGGAGAATCGTGTCTCCTGGTGCTGTTGGACCTCAGTGCAGCGTTTTATACTGTGGACCACAACACTCTACTCATCCGCCTTACAGAAGTAGCAGGAGTCGCAGACGCAGACCTACAATGGTTCGCATCCTTCTTAGGAAATCGCTCTCAGACAGTGAAACTAGGAGCTTTCACCTCTGAAACCCGGGCAATCTCTTGTGGAGTCCCTCAAGGATCACCCTTGTCGCCAGTGCTCTTCAACATATACATCTGCCCACTCCTCAAAATCATCAGAAGATCGGATCTCTGCTTCCACTCATACGCTGATGACACCCAATTATACTTTCGGATCACCGGACAAAAAGACCATCATCGGCAATTAGAAAACTGCCTCACCCGAATAGACGACTGGATGACTGCCAGCTCTCTTAAACTCAACGAATCTAAAACAGAACTTCTCATTCTACATGCAAACCAAAACTCCCGAACCAAGTTTTCTTTGATCCCAATCTCCACGGACACCACCATAAACATCATCAAAAACCTCAGAGACAGCACATCTCCTATTGACATCATCCCCACAAAACTGCTGAAAGAATGCTCTGACATCTTGGCGCCTACGCTAACTCACCTCATAAATCAATCTTTCAAAGAAGGGTTTGTTCCAGGCGCCCTCAAACAAGGCATCATCAAACCCCTGCTAAAGAAGCCCAACCTCGACCCCCGGGACCCCAACCACCGCAGACCGATAACAAGCCTCAACACCATCTCCAAGATTATGGAGAAAGCGGTAGTACAACAGCTACACCGCCACCTAGACACACACAAACTCCTGGACCCTCTACAATCGGGCTTCCGCCCAGGCCATGGCACAGAAACGGCACTCCTGAAGATTTGGGACGACGCCCTCGAAGCAGCAGATGACGGAGAATCGTGTCTCCTGGTGCTGTTGGACCTCAGTGCAGCGTTTGATACTGTGGACCACAACACTCTACTCATCCGCCTTACAGAAGTAGCAGGAGTCGCAGACGCAGACCTACAATGGTTCGCATCCTTCTTAGGAAATCGCTCTCAGACAGTGAAACTAGGAGCTTTCACCTCTGAAACCCGGGCAATCTCTTGTGGAGTCCCTCAAGGATCACCCTTGTCGCCAGTGCTCTTCAACATATACATCCGCCCACTCCTCAAAATCATCAGAAGATCGGATCTCTGCTTCCACTCATACGCTGATGACACCCAATTATACTTTCGGATCACCGGACAAAAAGACCATCATCGGCAATTAGAAAACTGCCTCACCCGAATAGACGACTGGATGACTGCCAGCTCTCTTAAACTCAACGAATCTAAAACAGAACTTCTCATTCTACATGCAAACCAAAACTCCCGAACCAAGATCGATTGGACACCCCCTACCATCCTTGGACAGACCATCTCCCCAAGAACCAAGGCCAAGAGCCTCGGAGTCATTTTTGACTCTGAAATGTCAATGGATGCACAAATAGGATCGGTAGTTAGCGGATCTCACCATCTCCTTCGCCTTCTACGCAGACTCATCCCCTTCATTCCAAAGGAGGACAAAGCAGTAGTAGTTGGAACAGTCATCAATTCACGACTGGACTACGCAAACTCCCTCTACATAGGGTTACCCCAATATCAACTTGCGCGCTTACAACTTATCCAAAACACGGCGGCAAGGCTGATAACAGGAAAAAAACCCTGGGAATCCATCTCCCCTTCCCTGAGGAGCCTACATTGGCTAACCGTAAAGAATCGGGTCATTTTCAAGACCCTCTGCCTCACCCACAAATGCACCCACGGAGACGCGCCTCAATACCTTCTCGAGAAAATAAAACGCTACACTCCCAATCGCAGTCTTCGATCGTCCGACCAAAACCTCCTCCTCATCCCCAAGTCCCGCTACAAATCAAAAGGGGAACGAAGATTCGCTGTCCAAGGACCACGGCTATGGAATGCACTACCAACCTACATCCGCATGGAAGAAAACCATCAGGTCTTCAGGAAAAAACTCAAGACCCACCTCTTCTAAGAAGCTTGACAACAAAGCACAAATTACAGCGCCTTGAGGCGATTCGGTTCGCATTGTAGCGCTATACAAATTATTCATTCATTCATTCATTCATTCACAGTATTCAACTCAGATGGTATCTCTTCCTTGCATTTTAATTTACAAGAATCTCCCATAACACACGCACCTAGCATACCTGAAAGTCAAATGTCACTGTTAATTGAATTAGTTACTCAAGCCCAAAACCTGTCATGTATTTACATATAGATAGGTTAGCCCCTTACCCCCAGCAATATTTCATATACACTAATCTTATTTCTTATTCTAAACTATATATACCTATATATATATATATATGTAGCGGGGTCACTTTTGCAAGGTGTCCGCTATGTGTAAATTTTGTTATTTTTTCTCTCAGAACAGTAAAGGGGATCTGAGGGTTAATTGTATAGGTTTAACTTTGGCATTAGTTTGACTGGGTTGTGTTAGGGTTCTGCCTGGTCATGTGGGCAGTTAGGTGCACATTACAGGCTGAGAATCAGGCCTGGTTGGACGTTTTGGGTATCAACATTCCTTGGAGCCAATCAGTGGGTGTGTTTGGCCCCGCTGAGGAGTCTGGGGAAGGGTACTTAAGATGCTGGGGTCACATGTTCGGGGTTTGTTCGGCATTAGCTGCCTGTTCCTGGATCTGGACCGGGGTAGCCCCGCGAGGGGTCCCGGTCACAGGAGTGTGTGCTGCCCCGCAACATGGTCGGTTTGACTAGCCCCACATACCCGCTTGGTCTGGGGCAAGGATCCATCTGTTCCCGAGTCTCGGAACCGGCTGGTCCGAGGCGCAGTAACTGAGGGAGGATTCAAGGCGTCCGGGTGCGCTCTCAACTTGGAGGGGCACCGCAGCTTGTGTAAGCGACCGGGGGAGGACTCTTCGGAGGAGGGCCAACAAGCTGGCATCCCAAGAAGTGCCTGGTTGCTGGGTTGTCAAGGACACTAGAGAATCTACGCTTCCCCAATACTGCCAAGGAGACAGAGAATGTTCCAGGTACTGAGGAAAGGTTCCTGTTCACGTTGTGTTGCAACTTTCTTCAAGGTCAGAGACTTTGCAAGTTTTGAATTCAAGTGCTGGCTGCCATAATCTCTGGCTAGAGATTTGTTCAGCTTTGAAGCGCCCAGCTGCGAGTGGCTACTCTCTGGGTTTGCATTATAGATGTCCTAATAATCCGCAGTTCAAGGTGCCTGTGTTTTCGCCCCTGCCCTCTGTTCCCACATGAGACTTTGTCTGTTGGATGTTACCCTGCAAATAAAAACTTTTCTAAAGGACTTTTATGGTGTCCGTGTCCAAAGTCGTTGGGTACTAACCCTGGAAACCCCTAGACCTGGAGGAACAAGCCAAGCTGAGGTAACCGGTAGGGATGGGCCCGGTGCTCGATGCAAACCCATGTTCGCATCGAGCACCGGGTGTTCGCTCGCTCGGCGAGCCCAGAACTATTTTGGCCGCTCGCATCACATTCGTGTGATGCGAGCGGCCCCGCAATGCATTGAGGCCGGCGCGGCCGGCGCAGTGCATTGCTGGCTGATGATTGGCCAAGCATGCACTGTGACCCCGCATGCTTGGCCAATCACAGCGCCGGAAACTCGGAGAGCCATAATTGGCTACAGGCAGGGCGCCTGTAGCCAATTACAGCTCAGGGGCTTTAGTACACGCCCCCTCATTTAAAAGGCCGCCACGCCGTCGGCGCCAGTCACATGAGTTCCGGCTTTAGGAGAGATCAGGCTGATTCTGTGTCACTCTTTGCTAGATTCATATAGAAAGATTTGCTCTACTTTGCTAAACCATTGGCTATTTATTTGCTAAACCATTGCTACCTGTCATTGATCGTCCATTGCTGCTGCTGGTTAGTGTGTTTTTAGCTGCTGCTGGGGGTTAGTCTGGTACGTGTCTTACTGTTAGTACAGTATTTCAGTAGTACCAACCGCAGTGCTGTTAGTACAGCACTGCACCCCAAAAGCACCCATAGGACTTCTAGTGTGTTAGTGGCAGCAAACAGAGCTCCTATATTTTCTTCCCAGAAGCACCCATAGGACTTGTACTGTGTTAGTGGCATCACACAGAGTTCCTATATTTTCTTCCCAGAAGCACCCATAGGACTTGTACTGTGTTAGTGGCATCACATAGAGTTCCTATATTGTCTTCCCAGAAGCACCCATAGGACTTGTACTGTGTTAGTGGCATCACACAGAGTTCCTATATTTTCTTCCCAGAAGCACCCATAGGACTTGTACTGTGTTAGTGGCATCACACAGAGTTCCTATATTTTCTTCCCAGAAGCACCCATAGGACTTCTACTGTGTTAGTGGCATCACACAGAGTTCCTATATTTTCTTCCCAGAAGCACCCATAGGACTTGTACTGTGTTAGTGGCATCACACAGAGTTCCTATATTTTCTTCCCAGAAGCACCCATAGGACTTGTACTGTGTTAGTGGCATCACACAGAGTTCCTATATTTTCTTCCCAGAAGCACCCATAGGACTTGTACTGTGTTAGTGGCATCACACAGAGTTCCTATATTTTCTTCCCAGAAGCACCCATAGGACTTGTAGTGTGTTAGTGGCATCACACAGAGTTACTATATTGTCTTCCCAGAAGCACCCATAGGACTTGTAGTGTGTTAGTCCCATCACACAGAGTTCCTATATTTTCTTCCCAAAAGCACCCATAGGACTTGTACTGTGTTAGTGGCATCACACAGAGTTCCTATATTGTCTTCCCAGAAGCACCCATAGGACTTGTACTGTGTTAGTGGCATCACACAGAGTTCCTATATTTTCTTCCCAGAAGCACCCATAGGACTTGTACTGTGTTAGTGGCATCACACAGAGTTCCTATTTTTTCTTCCCAGAAGCACCCATAGGACTTGTACTGTGTTAGTGGCATCACACATAGTTCCTATATTTTCTTCCCAGAAGCACCCATAGGACTTGTACTGTGTTAGTGGCATCACACAGAGTTCCTATATTTTCTTCCCAGAAGCACCGATAGGACTTGTACTGTGTTAGTGGCATCACACAGAGTTCCTATATTTTCTTCCCAGAAGCACCCATAGGACTTGTACTGTGTTAGTGGCATCAAACAGAGTTCCTATATTTTCTTCCCAGAAGCACCCATAGGACTTCTAGTGTGTTAGTGGCATCACACAGAGTTCCTATATTTTCTTCCCAGAAGCACCCATAGGACTTGTACTGTGTTAGTGGCATCACACAGAGTTCCTATATTGTCTTCCCAGAAGCACCCATAGGACTTGTAGTGTGTTAGTCCCATCACACAGAGCTCCTATATTTTCTTCCCAGAAGCACCCATAGGACTTCAATTGTGTGTTAGTGGCATCACACAGAGCTCCTATATTTTCTTTGCAGAAGCACCCATAGGACTTCTAGTGTGTTAGTGGCATCACACAGAGCTCCTATATTTTCTTCCAGCAGCACCCACAGGACTTCTAGTGTGTTAGTGGCATCACACAGAGCTCCTATATTTTCTTCCAGAAGCACCCATAGGACTTCTAGTGTGTTAGTGGCATCACACAGAGCTCCTATATTTTCTTCTCAGCAGCACCCACAGGACTTCTAGTGTGTTAGTGGCATCACACAGAGCTCCTATATTTTCTTTGCAGAAGCACCCATAGGACTTCTAGTGTGTTAGTGGCATCACACAGAGCTCCTATATTTTCTTCTCAGCAGCACCCACAGGACTTCTAGTGTGTTAGTGGCATCCCACAGAGCTCCTATATTTTCTTGCAGAAGCACCCATAGGACTTCTAGTGTGTTAGTGGCATCACACAGAGCTCCTATATTTTCTTTGCAGAAGCACCCATAGGACTTCTAGTGTTTTAGTGGCATCACACAGAGCTCCTATATTTTCTTTGCAGAAGCACCCATAGGACTTCTAGTGTGTTAGTGGCATCACACAGAGCTCCTATATTTTCTTCTCAGAAGCACGCATAGGACTTCTAGTGTGTTAGTGGCATCACACAGAGCTCCTATATTTTCTTTGCAGAAGCACCCATAGGACTTCTAGTGTGTTAGTGGCATCACACAGAGCTCCTATATTTTCTTCTCAGCAGCACCCACAGGACTTCTAGTGTGTTAGTGGCATCACACAGAGCTCCTATATTTTCTTTGCAGAAGCACCCATAGGACTTCTAGTGTGTTAGTGGCATCACACAGAGCTCCTATATTTTCTTTGCAGAAGCACCCATAGGACTTCTAGTGTGTTAGTGGCATCACACAGAGCTCCTATATTTTCTTCTCAGCAGCACCCACAGGACTTCTAGTGTGTTAGTGGCATCACACAGAGCTCCTATATTTTCTTTGCAGAAGCACCCATAGGACTTCTAGTGTGTTAGTGGCATCACACAGAGCTCCTATATTTTCTTCTCAGCAGCACCCACAGGACTTCTAGTGTGTTAGTGGCATCACACAGAGCTCCTATATTTTCTTTGCAGAAGCACCCATAGGACTTCTAGTGTGTTAGTGGCATCACACAGAGCTCCTATATTTTCTTCTCAGCAGCACCCACTAGACTTCTAGTGTGTTAGTGGCATCACACAGAGCTCCTATATTTTCTTTGCAGAAGCACCCATAGGACTTCTAGTGTGTTAGTGGCATCACACAGAGCTCCTATATTTTCTTTGCAGAAGCACCCATAGGACTTCTAGTGTGTTAGTGGCATCACACAGAGCTCCTATATTTTCTTCTCAGCAGCACCACAGGACTTCTAGTGTGTTAGTGGCATCACACAGAGCTCCTATATTTTCTTTGCAGAAGCACCCATAGGACTTCTAGTGTGTTAGTGGCATCACACAGAGCTCCTATATTTTCTTCTCAGCCGCACCCACAGGACTTCTAGTGTGTTAGTGGCATCACACAGAGCTCCTATATTTTCTTTGCAGAAGCACCCATAGGACTTCTAGTGTGTTAGTGGCATCACACAGCGCTCCTATATTTTCTTTGCAGAAGCACCCATAGGACTTCTAGTGTGTTAGTGGCATCACACAGCGCTCCTATATTTTCTTCTCAGCAGCACCCACAGGACTTCTAGTGTGTTAGTGGCATCACACAGAGCTCCTATATTTTCTTTGCAGAAGCACCCATAGGACTTCTAGTGTGTTAGTGGCATCACACAGAGCTCCTATATTTTCTTCTCAGCAGCACCCACAGGACTTCTAGTGTGTTAGTGGCATCACACAGAGCTCCTATATTTTCTTTGCAGAAGCACCCATAGGACTTCTAGTGTGTTAGTGGCATCACACAGAGCTCCTATATTTTCTTCTCAGCAGCACCCACAGGACTTCTAGTGTGTTAGTGGCATCACACAGAGCTCCTATATTTTTTTTGCAGAAGCACCCATAGGACTTCTAGTGTGTTAGTGGCATCACACAGAGCTCCTATATTTTCTTTGCAGAAGCACCCATAGGACTTCTAGTGTGTTAGTGGCATCACACAGAGCTCCTATATTTTCTTTGCAGAAGCACCCATAGGACTTCTAGTGTGTTAGTGGCATCACACAGAGCTCCTATTTTTTCTTCTCAGCAGCACCCACAGGACTTCTAGTGTGTTAGTGGCATCACACAGAGCTCCTATATTTTCTTTGCAGAAGCACCCATAGGACTTCTAGTGTGTTAGTGGCATCACACAGAGCTCCTATATTTTCTTCTCAGCAGCACCCACAGGACTTCTAGTGTGTTAGTGGCATCACACAGAGCTCCTATATTTTCTTCTCAGCAGCACCCACAGGACTTCTAGTGTGTTAGTGGCATCACACAGAGCTCCTATATTTTCTTTGCAGAAGCACCCATAGGACTTCTAGTGTGTTAGTGGCATCACACAGAGCTCCTATATTTTCTTCTTCTCAGCAGCACCCACAGGACTTCTAGTGTGTTAGTGGCATCACACAGAGCTCCTATATTTTCTTTGCAGAAGCACCCATAGGACTTCTAGTGTGTTAGTGGCATCACACAGAGCTCCTATATTTTCTTTGCAGAAGCACCCATAGGACTTCTAGTGTGTTAGTGGCATCACACAGAGCTCCTATATTTTCTTCTCAGCAGCACCCACAGGACTACCGACTACAATGGCTGGAAGACCGCCAAGGGGAGGCAGAGCGTGCAGAACCAAGAACACAGGGCAGGCAGGCTCTGTTTCTAGTGGACGTGGCCGTGGACGTGGTCGTACATCGTCATCAGCACGTGACCATGGGACACGCGCGTCTTTGTTTTCGGCAGCTGGACATGTGGAGCCGCATCATGCTGAAGGCTTGGTAGAATGGATGACCAAGCCCTCCTCATCCTCCTCATCCTCTCTCACCCAGGCTCAGGGTACTGGCAGAGCAGCTGCCAATGTGTTCTCAATGGCATCATCAGCCACCCCTTCCCTAGACCCACCATGTCCTCCTGAGGAGTCCCCCGAACTCTTTGAGCACAGTGTTGGGTACATGCTCCAGGAGGATGCCCAACGATTCGAAGGCTCGGATGATGATACCCAGCTTGAGGAAGTCAGTAGTGTGCGCGCAGAGAGAGGGAATGCTGAAGGACAGCAATCTGGCAGTACTGTTCCACCAGCTGCAGCTTACTGCCAGGTTTGCTCTAGTGGTGAAGAGGGAGGGGATGATGAGGTCACTGACGCCACGTGGGTGCCTGGAGGGAGAGAGGATGAGGAGGAGGACGAGGAGGAGGAGGATGCGGCGTCACATGTCCAACGAGGCAGGATGCCCCCTGGAGGCCAGCTAGAGGCCAGCACAGCAACTGTACAACACCGCAGAGCTCCGCCTGTGCAGGGCGCTGCCTCTGCACGTTATCAGAAAAGTTCTTTGGTGTGGGCCTTTTTTGAGACGAGTGCATCAGATCGCACCACTGCTATTTGCAATATTTGTCTCAAGCGTATCTCGCGTGGCCAAAACATCAGCCGCTTGGGCACCACAAGCATGACCAGACATATGTCGACCTGCCATGCAGCTCGTTGGCAGGCACACATAAAAGACACACACCAAAGAACTAAGCGGACCTCTCCTTGCTCCTCATCAGCTGGGATCTCCATCCCCACTACATCTTCAGTCCTCTCTGAAAGCTGCTGTGAGAGGACTGAAGGTGTAGAATTAGGTGTGTCACAACCAAGTAATTGCAGTACACCAACGTCCGATTGTAGCAGGCAAATTTCCCTGCCCCAGCTGCTGGACCGTCGAAAGAAGTACACTCCCAGCCATCCACATGCCCAGCGGTTGAATGCTAGCTTGGCTAAATTGCTAGCACTTCAACTGCTGCCTTTTCAGTTGGTAGACTCGGCCCCCTTCCGTGAGTTTGTTCAATGTGCGGTTCCTCAGTGGCAGGTTCCCAAACGCCACTTTTTCTCACGGAAGGCGATTCCGTCTCTCTACCGGCATGTGGAAGGCAATGTCCATGCCTCGCTGGACAGGGCGGTCAGCGGTAAGGTGCATATTACCGCTGACTCATGGTCCAGCAGGCATGGACAGGGACGTTACCTTTCTTTCACGGCCCATTGGGTCACTCTATTGGCAGCTGGGAGGGATGCAGGACAAGGTGCAGTAGTGTTGGAGGTTGTTCCGCCACCACGCCTCCAAAACGCTACTACTGCTACTGGTTGTGACACACCTCTCTCCTCCACCCCCTCCTCTTCTTCTTCCTCCAGTGCTCTGTCCTCGGAACCAGCGGTGCTCCGTAGGCGTACAAGGGGCTACGCAAGTACGCAGGCAAAAAGATGCCATGCCGTGCTTGCGCTGGTGTGTTTGGGGGACAGGAGCCACACTGGGCCAGAGGTTCTGGCAGCTCTGCAGGGGCAGGCCGAGAGGTGGTTGACGCCACGCCAGCTTAAGCCAGGAATGGTCGTTTCTGACAATGGCACCAACCTCCTCTCCGCCCTGCGACAGGGGCAGCTCACCCATGTGCCCTGTATGGCTCACGTCCTCAACCTGGTGGTGCAGCGGTTCTTGGGCAGGTTCCCAGGCTTACAGGATGTCCTGAGGCAGGCCAGGAAAGTCTGTGTGCATTTCCGCCGATCTTATAATGCCAGTGCTCGGCTGACTGAGCTGCAAAAGGAGCTGAACCTGCCCAAGAACCGCCTAATATGTGACATGCCCACCAGGTGGAACTCAACGTTGGCCATGCTGCAGCGACTGCACACGCAGCAGAGGGCCATCAATGAGTACCTTTGCGACTACAGCACCAGGACAGGGTCAGGGGAGCTTGTTTTTTTTTCCCCACGTCAGTGGAGCATGATCAGGGATGCATGCACTGTCCTCTCACCATTTGAGGAGGCCACGAGGATGGTGAGCAGTGACAGTGCATGCATCAGTGACACTGTACCTCTTGTCCACCTGTTGGAGCATACGCTGCGTGGGATAATGGACAGGGCACTTGAGGCAGAACAGAGGCAGGAAGAGGAGGACTTCCTTGCCTCTCAAGGCCCCCTTTATCCGGACAGTGTTCCTTCTGTCCCACCCATCACACAGGAAGAGGATGAGGATGAGGAGGAGGAGGAGGAGGAGGAGGATTGTGTGAGCATGGAGGTGGAGCCTGGCACTCAGCATCAGCAGCAGCAGTCTTTTAGGGATGATGTACAGTCCCAACAAACCAGTGGACTTGTACGTGGCTGGGAGGAGGTGGCTGGCGATCATGTCATCCTCAGTGACCCAGAAGACTCCGGACCGAATGCCTCAGCTAACCTACGCTGCATGGCCTCCCTGATCCTGCAAAGCCTGCGGAAGGATCCTCGTGTTCTTCGGATCAAGGAGAGGGACCATTACTGGCTGGCCACTCTCCTTGATCCACGGTACAAGGGTAAGGTTGCGGACCTTATCTTGCCGTCGCAGAGGGAGCAGAGGATGAGACATCTCAGGGAGGCCTTGCAGAAAGGTCTGTGCAACGTGTTCCCAGAAACTGGGAGGTTACAAACTCCTGGTCCTGGGCGACGAGTTGCTGAGGCTTCGGTCAGTAGCAGAAGGAGCGGTGGGGAAGGTGGACATCTGACCGATGCGTTCAGACAATTTTTTAGTCCGCAGCCCCAAGGTATGATCGGTTCCAGCAACCATCGCCAGCGTCTGATATACATGGTGCAGGAATACCTTGGGGCAAGGTCAGACTTGGACACCTTTCCCACCGAAAATCCTCTGGCTTACTGGGTCCTGAGGATGGATCACTGGCCAGAGCTTGCACAGTATGCAATTGAGCTACTGGCCTGTCCTGCCTCCAGCGTTCTTTCCGAACGCACATTCAGTGTACAATTTTTCAGCCCCTGTATAACAGGGGCGTGTACTTACAATGTTTAAAAAAAAATGCTTCGCAACACGTGTGACTGCTGTGCTCAAAGTACAGTATCTGTGAGGGGTTGCAGTGTTGTGGCACCAGCACCAGTGCCTAAGGCACAATTTTTCAGCCCCTGTTTAACAGGGGCGTGTAATTACAATTTTTTTAAAAAAATGCTTCGCAACACGTGTGACTGCTGTGCTCCAAGTACAGTATCTGTGAGGGGTTGCAGTGTTGTGGCACCAGCACCAGTGCCTAAGGCACAATTTTTCAGCCCCTGTTTAACAGGGGCGTGTAATTACAATTTTTTTAAAAAATGCTTCGCAACACGTGTGACTGCTGTGCTCCAAGTACAGTATCTGTGAGGGGTTGCAGTGTTGTGGCACCAGTGCCTAAGGCAAAACTTTTCAGCCCCTGTTGGGGCGTGTAATTACAATTTTTAGGCAATTCTTTGCAACAGGTCTCATTGCTGTGCTAAGAGTACAGTATCTGTGAGGGGTTGCAGTGTTGTGGCACCAGCACCAATGTCTAAGGCACAATTTTTCAGCCCCTGTTTAACAGGGGCGTGTAATTACAAATCTTGATCTAATAGTTCACAGCAGGGCCCATTCCTGCGCCCACCAAGAGTAACTATGAGGGCCTACAGTCTTGTGGCAACACCGTCCACCACCACCGCCAAAGGCCCAATTTTTCTGCCCTGTTCAACAGGTGCATGCAATTACAAATCTTGATCTAATAACTCATAGCAGGGCCCATTCCTGCGCCCACCAAGAGTAACTGTGAGGGCTTACAGTCTTGTGGCAACACCGTCCACCACCACCACCACCACCACCAAAGGCCCAATTTTTCTGCCCTGTTCAACAGGTGCATGCAATTACAAATCTTGATCTAATAACTCACAGCAGGGCCCATTCCTGCGCCCACCAAGAGTAACTGTGAGGGCTTACAGTCTTGTGGCAACACCGTCCACCACCACCACCACCACCACCACCACCACCAAAGGCCCAATTTTTCTGCCCTGTTCAACAGGTGCATGCAAGTACAAATCTTGATCTATTAACTCATAGCAGGGCCCATTCCTGTGCCCACCAGTCTTGTGGCTACACCAACATCTAATAGGGCAAATTTCTGCAGAGTATATACGCCAGGCCCCTACTTTCAAACATCCAACTTACAAACAACTCCTACTTGCAAACGGAAAGAGAAAACAGGAAGTGAGAGGAAATCTACCCCTAGGAAGGGAAATTCTATGCTGTTAGATTTAATTTGGGAAAAAGGTATCTCCTCTCTACTGATGCTTTATCACCAATCCTTGTTTCAATTCAAACCCCACCTTTCCAAAAACATTTGTCATTGGGACGGAAAGTGAGGTGACATGTTCTGAACAAATGTGCAAAGACAGCAAATGTTACAGGGGTGATAACCCCTCCCTATGTTCTCCAAAAAGCTTAAAAATAGATTTTTTGGGGATGGAGCTACACTTCATAATGTACCTGTTCAGATTCTACTCAAGAACAAACCTACAGTCCGTGTCTTGTTTGCACCACCTATATACTGCTGTTCAGAGTATATAGGGTTGTAGGTATAGGGTTTTATTTTGGGTGCGGGGTCCCCCTTAATATCCATACAAGACCCAAAGGGGCCGGGGGGGGGGGGGGGGGGGGCCCGTGATGGGGTAGCCATGCCATTTTTCTCAAGGATTTTCAGCCATATGGCGGCCAGGACAAGACATGCCATTAAAGCCGCAAGTGTTTTTAAATGGCTTCTTTTTTTCCTTTACAAATGTCATTTTGTGCAAGGACAGTTCTAAACACGGGAAACACATGCCACTTCACAGGCATACTTTAGACACCCCCCAGGTACCATATTTAAAGGAAAATTTCACATTTTTTTTCACTTTATGCATCATTAAAATGACTGCTCCCGAAAAAACGTTAGTTTTTAAAAGTTTTTTTGCATTGATATATGTCCCCTGGGGCAGGACCCGGGTCCCCAAACCTGTTTTATGACATTAACATGCATATTGGCCGTTGTAATTAGCACTTTTGATTTCGAACGTTCGCGTCCATTATAACTTATAGGGTTCGAAAATTCACGCGAACTTTCGGTCCGTTCGAAGGTTCTGGTTCGAACCGAACCCGGGGGTGTTCGGCTCATCCCTAGTAACCGGTAAGCCCAAAAGTCAAGGTCGCCCCATCGAGGGTTATGGCCGCTACATATACATACATACATACATATACAAATATTCCCAGTTGCTAATGGAGATTACTCATAAACTCATAAGGCAACAAAATTTTGCGCAAACCAATCAATATATGCTTATTGCGATTTTTTTAACAAAAATATGTAGAAGAATATATATTGGCCTAAACTGATGAAGAAATTTGTTTTAAAAAAAAATAAAAAAATTGGGGATATTTATTATAGCAAAAAGTAAAAAATATATTTTTTTTTTTTCAAAATTGACACTCTTTTTTTATTTATAGCGAAAAAAAAAAAAACGCAGAGGTGATCAAATACCACAAAAAAAGCTCTATTTATGGGAAATAAGGACCCAAATTTTGTTAGCAGAAGTTTAAGAGCAGGTTCTCAATTTTTCCGACGGAAAAAGTTTCTATCGGAAATTCCGATTGTTTGTACCAATTCCGACACGCAAAATTCCCACGCATACTCGGAAACAATTCAACGCATGCTCGGAAGCATTGAACTTAATTTTCTCAACTCGTCGTAGTGTTGTATGTCACCGCGTTCTTGCTGGTCGAAAGTTCAGCAAACTTTTGTGTGACCGGACCGTGTGTTTGCAAGCCAAGCTTGAGTGGAATTCCGTCGGAAAAAACATCCAAGATTTTTCCGAGGGAAAATCTACTCGTGTGTACGCAGCATTAGATTTTCATCAGACTGATGTACTGCTATGCAACAAAAGACACAGTAGGGCTTATTTTCGGGGTAGGTCTTATCATGCCATGTGCTGTCTCTCTTCCTCCCTGACTGTCACGAATCCCCTGTGTAAAAGTGCTTGTAGAACGTTGGTATCACACAATATTTTATTGTGAATAGATCTGGATAGTAGGAAATCCTAGAAAGAATATTGAGTGACAGCACACCTCCCTCCCTCTTTCCTGGCAGATATTGAACATCTAGATTTTTCAGTCATCAGATATTATCTATAAGGACAAGACATTGCTATTTATTGGAAATCCCAGCATGACAGCCTGAAGACAAAACATGGTGGGAGCCCTATGTAATAAATGTATATTGATGAAACAAAGACTGTAATCTAATAATGAGGAGATATAAATCATCAGAATACACATTTGTACATTTTCATAAAATATTACAGTAAAATAGGAAAATTCTATTGTCTTTTTGTTGAGTTATATAGAGAGAGCAAAGATGATACAAAACAAACTTACTCCTCACAAAAGTCAAAGGTTACAGGTTCATTGGGATAACCAATAGTTCCTTCTTCTATACTTCCCTGACGTACGGTCCTAATGTGAGCAGAGACTAATCCCCCGATAATGACATCTCCCTCCTGGTAATATTCATACTCCCACGCTGGCTTTAGCATACGAAGTCTACATTGAGGTGCTGAGCTCCGGGTCCATACGACTCCATAGTATGTGATGGGGATGACGAGTATCATCAGGTACCAGACACAGAACACCGGAGAGCAATTCATGGCACATAGCAGGTCCTCTCAGTCACCGGCAGATCTGCCCAGGAGGAGACACAATCACCGGAGCTTTATACACATCAACTGACACCGATTTACACTACAGAACAAAGAACACAATAATAGTAACTTCACTCTAAAAATATGAAATCCATTTCAGGCATTTGTAGCTGATCTAATAAAGTTGGATTATTCTTTTATTTCATATTCAGTATGCTTTCAGTAGTTAGTTCCCTTAAAAAAAAAAAAAAAAATCCTTTTTCTGGTAAATTTAAATTTTTACATCACAGGACTGAAAGTGAATATACAGTAGTGTAGCACCCTCTAGTGTGCTACTATTGGCAGTGTAGGTAAATTATAGTTTGGCTCAGGGCTATGCCTTAGCCATAGAATCTGGGTCAGGGTTCATTAAAGTTCCGGGCTGGAAGACTCATCCAGGCAGCTCTCTGGTGCCTCCCCTGGTTCCAGAATATTAGAGAATGTTCTGGAAATTAGTGGGCGGAGGCTAGGAGGGGCTGCTGTGTGTATTTAGAGGCCCTTAGCCAATCCCAGGAGTTTGGCCTGGCAGGAGACTAATGCCGCGTACACACGAACGGTTTTGCAGTCGGCATAAACTCTGAAGGTCTCTCCGACAGAATTGCACTCAAGCGGTCTTGCCTACACAAGGTCACAACAAAGTCCGTGGTGACATACAACACGTATGACGGGACTAGAAAAAGGAAGTGCAATAGCCAGTAGCCAATAGCTTCCGTCTCATACTTGCTTCAGAGCATGCATCGTTTTTGGTACATCGGAACAGTATGCAGACGAGCGGTTTTCCCCATAGGAATTGGTTCTATCGGAAACATTTAGAACATATTCTCTTTCTAGGTCCGTCAGAATTTTCGACATAAAAAGTTTGATGCAACATGATTGGAATATACGATGAAAAGCTCCCGTCTGAATTTTTCTGTCGGAAATTCCACTCGTGTGTACATGGCATAAGTGAGCCTTGAAATGTTGAATGAGTCATGCTGACAGGGAGTCGGGTGGAAGATGGAGATGTATTTCTGAAGGAGGGACCCCTGCAGTACAGGGGCTCTACCTCGGTCCGGGGCTCAGGTGTCTGGCCTGGAAGGATCCTATCACAGAATAAGTTAGAGGAGGCTTCCTGCGAGCAAGGAAGGACAAACTGAGTAGATCAGCATGGTGCAGACAAGAAGAAGGACTGCCACTTGCAGCAAGTCTCTCTTGAAGACGGTGGTGTGCTACCGTGTTTCCCAAAAATAAGCCGGGTCTTATATTAATTTTGACAACAAAAGACACAGTAGGGCTTATTTTCGGGGTAGGTCTTATCAACATTGCAAAAAAAATTTACTGGGCACTTTTTTGGCATACTATAATTAGGGGGTGGGGCATGCATTTGTAGGCGTGCCATAGCAAAAAAGGGCTAAAAATGGGTGTGGTTTATGTGGAATTGTGGGTGTGGCTTAAATAGATGTGGCTCAAATGGGGTGTGGTTAGAGTCTGAGATGAATGAGGGATGGAGAAGGAAAGGAAAGGGGGAGAGAGGAATGAAGGGACAGCAGCCTCAGATCCTACACAACAATATATGAGAAATATGAGAACAAGAAATATGTGCATTCTAGAAAGTTTAACAATCAGCAGATAAAGATACTCCAATCACCTGGTGTTCACGCTTCAATCATTTCAGCACCATGATTGTTATGGTGTCAGGATGACTGAAGTGCATTATTTCTATTATTACATTGTAATAGAAAATAAAATCACTCAACTCACCATAATGCCGAATCAGTGGGATCCCTGAACATGTCACCTGCCACGTCACCAGCCACCAGCAGAGTCCGTACTTGCATCAGGTGCCCCCAGCAGAGTCCATCCTTGCATCAGGTGTCCCGAGCAGAGTCTGTCCTTGCATTAGGTGACCCCAGCAGAGTCCGTCCTTGCATCAGGTGCCCCCAGCAGAATGAGTCCTTACACCAGTGTTTCAAGCCTCAGTCCTTACATCAGTGTCCCAAGCAGAGCCATAGTTACCCTCCCGTACATAGTTACCCATCTGTACATAGTTACCCCCCTGTGTAAAGTTACCACCCTGTGCATAGTAACCCCTCCTGTACATAGTTAACCCCCCTCCTGTAAATAGTTAACCCCCCTCCTCCTGTACATAGTTAACCCCCCCCTCCTGTATATAGTTAACCCCCTCCTCCTGTATATTATAGTTAACCCCCCCTCCTCCTGTACATTAAAGTTAAATTCTGACTGAGACAAGCTGCAGTGCAGATTCCTGGCATGAGCGGACGGCGCCGTGTATTCAGTGGAGAGGGGAGGGGCCGATCCACGCAGCTAACCCCGGTGTTCTATCACCAAGTGTCCGGCTGTCACTAGGTGTCCGAAGTCTACTGCGCATGCGCAGTCTGGATCCAGAAGATTTTCGGAAATTGTCGGAAGATGAGCGGCGCCTGCGCCGTGAGTCGAGGAGAAGCCCCCACCATCCAAGCGGACATAGGGTTAGTCAAATTGAGAGGGCCCCTCGCGGGCTCGCTTCGCTCGCCACGCATCGGGCACGGCCTCGCTGCGCTCGGCACTTTTATATTCTAACTCTATGTCCACTGGGATGGTGGGGCTTGAAAGTGGACTCACGGCGCAGGCGCCGTTCATCCTCGGCAATTTTCGGAATATGGGCGTCCTGTGTACTGCGCATGCGCAGTACACCTCGGACACTTGGTGATGGGGGACGGATAGTGATACAACACCGGCTTCAGTATTGTGAGAGGAGCCGATTCATTGGCTGCACGGATCAAGCCCCCTTCCTCTCTCCTCTGAACACAAGGGGGAACAATCTAGCGGCGGCGGCGGCCATTTTGTTGAAGCCGGCTGCTTCAAAAATTGGAAAAGCAAACATTCCCTATTTCCCTGGGCAAAATCCTGAATCGGGACAGCCTCCGATCGGGACGAGGGTCACAAATTCAGGATTGTCCCGGGAAAATCGGGACTGTTGGCAACTATGCTTCTTATATCGCCTGTGACACGCCGGAGGTCTGCAGAGGAAGGGAGGCCCGAGATCCCCGCTGACATCTTGGAGAGGGAGAGATTAGCTGAGTGCATCTTGTCACTTCCTTAGCCTGCTGAACCTCTCCTCCCTGCTCCAAGCACTGTAGGGGGGCGAAATCCCCCGCTGACAGCTGGGAAGAGAGGAGCAGATCATGTGATCCCAGAGCGGGTGTATTCCGAAGGTACTTGGCACAAATGTCACACACAGTCTACACTATACACTACTGCAACGGAGTAGTGTATACACTATACACACAAGAACTCTACACTAGGGCTTATTTTCGGGGTAGGTCTTATATTGCAGCCCTTCCTGAAAATTGCAGTAGGTCTTATTTTCGGGTAGGTCTTATTTTCGGGGAAACCCGGTAAGTCTTAATCAAACCCTGCCCTGTGAGATCTCCAGTGTCAGTCGGGTGGACTGGTGCAGAGTGTCAGTCAGGTAGACTGGGAAGAAGAAGCAACCAGGTGGGCATGTGAAGAGGCAGCCAGGCGGGCTAGCATTTCCTACAAGAAGTAGAGCTGGGACCAGTGTCTACATAGGAGATGAAGGTGTTTCAGGATGCACTTCACTCCACATGTGCTGCATATCTAAGGGACTGAGATTTCCTAGCCTGTAAGGGGCTTTTGCTGAGCTAACAAGAGACTGTTAGTTTCTAGACATGTGCATTCGTTTTCGTCCGAATGCATTTTCGTCCGAAATTCGGGTATTTTTGTTATCTTTTAACAAACGATAACAAACGTGTAGAATCCGAAAACCGAAAGATCCGACATAAACAAATGCTTTATTTTCATTTTCGTAGTTCGATATAGATAGGAGATTCGACATGACGATGACAATAGCGATCTGTGTCCATGGAACCTGTGGTCGAATGTGCCTAACCTTAGCTCTATTAGTTCAAGATTATTCTACATAGAGAGAAAAGATTCGACATAGAGAGAAAAGATTCGACATAGAGAGAAAAGATTCGACATTATAGCAAAAAAGGTTGAATGTGCCTAACCTAACTCTATTAGTCCAAGATTATTCGACATTGTGTGAAAAGATTTGACATGAAGATTCGACGAAGCAGTAGCCACGAGTTTTATGGTCAAATGCTCCACCCATAGGCTATAGAAGAATTCTAATGTTGGTTGACTAGTAATAATTAATAAATATAATTATTACTATTGTCATACAACATTAGAATTCTACTATGTATGCTTGTAGGCAGAATATTTGACCGGAAATGTACAATTGCGGCATCGTACAGTTTAGCTGCTCCGTCGAATCTTCTTAGAACAGTCAAAAGACACCATAAGCCTTCAATGACAGATTCAACCTTAGTTATTTCGTATTTTAGGATGAATTCATTTTTTAATGAAACAAAAAGAATAAAAAACGAATTTCGGGAGTAACTAAATAAATACATTTTTCGGACGAAAACGAAATTCCGAAACAAAATATTTCAGTGTGCACAATTCTATTAGTTTCTAAAGAATAAATCCATTCTAGGGTAGGAACCTGTAAAGTTGCCCAGAAGCCCCATACTTCCGGGTCAAGAAGGTGGAATTACATATCTGAAAAATAAATAGAGACACTAAACTTAAAAACACTAAACTTTTAACAAGATACAATAAAACTGATGTTTTTATGATGCAAGGGTTTCTTTGTATATATTATTTTGTTTCTCACTTGCTTGGCACATTTAACCAATTGCCGACCTGCCACCGTCATTATACTGCGTCGTAGTTGTACGTCGGTCCCTTTAAGCTCGATAGCGTGGGCTGCACTGTGGGGGTGCCAATGCTTGTAACCGGAGGTCGCGATGACCGCCGGCCACGAGTGATTGCGGGCATGAAAGTCAGAACAGGGACGTGTGTGTGTAAACACACACATACCAGTTATGTAAGGAGAGAGAGATTGTGAGTTCCTACGAGCTGGGAACCATGATCCCTCAGTTCCTATAGTTTGTCCCCTCCCCCTACAGTTAGAACACACACATGGAACACAGTTAACCCCTTGATCGCCCCTTGTGTTAACCCCTTATCTGCCAGTGAAATTTACACAGTAATCAGTGTATTTTATAGCACTAATCGCTGTATAAATGCCAATGGTGCATACAGATAAAAGTCATTGAAAAAAAACGGCATGGGGTCCCCCCAAAAATCCATACCAGGCCCTTTGGGTCTGGTATGAATATTAAGGGGAACCCTGAAACCAAAATTTTTAATAAAATTGCGTGGGGGTCCCCCCAAATTTCACACCAGGCCCTTCGGGGTCTGGTATGGATTTTAAGGGGAACCCCGCGCCAAAATTAAACGGAAAAAAAATACCAGACCCTTATCTGAAAAGAGGGGGGAAAGAGAGCGCCCCCCTCCTGAACCGTACCAGGCCACATGCCCTCAACATGGGGAGGGTGCTTTGGGGTAGCCCTCCAAAGCACCTTGTTCCAATGTTGATGGGGACAAGGGCCTCATCCTCACAACCCTTGCCCAGTGGTTGTGGGGGTCAGCGGAGGGCTTATCAGAATCTGGTAGCCCCCTTTAACAAGGATACCCCCAGATCCCACCACCCCTGTTTGAAATGGCCACGGGTACATTGTACCCATACCATTTCACAAAAAAAGTGTCAAAATGTAAAAAAAAAAAGACAAGACACACTTTGGGACGAGTCCTTTATTAAAAAATAATAATGTCCCACGCAGTCCATTCATCATCTTCTCTTGCTCCGCAGACGGACCGAAAAAAAATAAATAAACCAGCAGGCCGCCACCGATCTGCCTCCATGGGAGGCTCCCACTGTCTGACACGTCCTCGCAGGTGACTGTTCTTATATAACTGAGGGTGGGACCACACGGTGATGTAACCGGGTGACCCCGCCCCCCTCTGACACATGGGGACTTCCCAATGGCTTCCCCGTGGCATCAGAGGAGGGCGCCATTGGGAAGTCCCCGTGTGTCAAAGGGGGAGGGGTCACCTGGGTACGTAAATGGGTGGCCCCGCCCCCTCTTACACCACGGGGAAGCCATTGGGGAGTCCCCGTGCATCAGAGGGAGGCGGGACACCCGGGTACGTCACCGTGTGGCGCCGCCCTATAAAAGAACTGTCATCGAGCTGAAGTGTCATAAGGCTCCCATGAAGGCGGATCTTTTTTATCTATTATTTTGGTCAGTCGGCGGAGCGAGAGAAGAAGATGAATGGACTTTGTGGGACATTTTTATTTTTTTATTTTTTAATAAAGGACTTGTCCCAAAATGTGTCTTGTGTTTTTTTTTAACATTTTGACAGGTTGCGTGCTCGGATAAGGCTCTCTTGTCCCCCCTCTTTTTCTGCGGCCTGCCTGGTTGCGTGCTCAGATAAGGGTCCGGTATGGATTTTTGGGAGGACCCCCACGCCATTTTTTTTTTATTTTGGCGTGGGGTTACCCTTAAAATCCATACCAGACCTGAAGGGTCTGGTATGAATTTTGAGGGGGACCCCTACGCCATTTTTTTTTATTTGGCGCAGGGTTCCCCTTAATATCCATACCAGACCTGAAGGGCCTGGTATGGATTTTTGGGGGACCCCAATGCTGTTTTTTTCAATGACTTTTATCTGTATTGCCGAGACCCGAAAAATTCATTATAGCCGCTGGTAGTTTTAAATTACTTTTTTCCTTTAGAAATGTCATTTTGTGCAGGGACTGTTCTAAACATGGGAAAAAATGTGCCACTTTACAGGCATACTACACTTTTATTGTTTCACTTTAAGCATTAGTAAAATCACTGCTCCCCAAAAAAATTCAGTTTTTAAAACTTTTGTTGCATTGATTCATGTCCTCTAGGGCAGGACCCAGGTCCCCAAACACTTTTTATGACAATACCATGCATACAATCCTTTAAAATTAGCACTTTTGATTTCTCCCTTAGACTTTTAAAGGGTGCTCCACGGCTTTCGAATTTGCCGCAAACACCTCAAATTGTTCGCTATTCGGCGAACAGGCGAACACCCGATGTTCGAGTTGAACTTAAGTTGGACTCGAACATCAGGCTCATCCCTAGTTAATACCACATATCTCTCCGAGACATAATTCTTGTATCTCAACAGTATTGATCCTTACATATCACAAAAAGTTACTGTGACATGTTTATTGTATTCTGTCTCTTTTCTCCAATAAAATACATGAACAAGAAAAAAAAATCCCAAAAAAATAAATCTACACATTTGGTGGAACTGCCCAATCCTCAACACATTTTGGACTATGCTCTCTAGACTCCTCCACTCCATTCTACCAACCCCTGTATCCCTTACGCCCTTAAATTGTACTATTGGGTCTGGACATGGATTTATGGCCCGACCTTCCCACATGGTCATCTCCCACGTACTTATTGCTACTCGACTAGCTATTGCCAAAGAATGGAAACCCCCGCCAGCTCCAAGCTAATTGACCTTCTGAATAACCATTGCCTGATGGAATTTATGTACGCCAAAGCCCACCTACAAATTCCTAAATTCTAAAAGAACTTGGATCTTTAACTCAAACTGTCAGGGACTTTCCAGCCGTTTCCGGGCTCTCCGTGCGCGCGTGAGGGTACGGCCCAGAAAGCAATTCCTGGGAACCAGACAGTAACATACACGCTAAACGTTTGATTCGTACCTATTTGATTTCCCACCCTGAAAAAGCAAGTCGCCTGGGCATCCGGAGGCTGCCCCTTGTGGGGGGGGCAATGTCAGGGACTTTCCAGCCGTTTCCGGGCTCTCCGTGTGCGTGCGGGTGCGTGGCGGGTACGCGTGCGTACGCGTGCGCACGCGTGCACGTTAGCGTACACGGCGGCTCACGCATGCACATGCGCGAGGGCGCAATTGGCGCCAAAACGGCTTTAAAAGCCCAGCAGTGACACTCAGCCAGTGCTGTGTTGTCTCAGCTATCCTGTTGCCAAACTACCTGAAACCTGATCTGAATCACGATCTGCTGTTATCGACCCGACTCCGTTTGGACTATCCTGCCTTCTCCTACCCGACCTGGCTTGCCTGACTCTGCCTACATCTGCTTCCCGTTACCGGCTTCTGCCTGCCTACTGACTCTGCCATTGCCTGCTCCTCTCATCTATTTGATCTGCTGTTGCCAACCGGACTGTTTGACCTTGCCTTGCCTATTCCCATCTGTTTGATCCGCCTGTTGCCTCGTTCTATTGTGTCCAGCTTCACCATCCACAGCTGCAAACTCGCACCCTGCCACCAGTATATGGATACTTCTGGAGGACCTCCTTGTCGATCCCGGCACCCTTCTCTGCAGACAGTCCAGGCACTCCTACCCCACTGTGCTCACGTGACCACTGTTCCCACTCCAGTGGACCGTGAACCAGCGTTGTATGAGAGGTCTCCTCCTACAAGTCAGGCTCTACGTCCAGGTACGTAACAGTACAACACAGCCATGACTGAGCCTGCAGGAGAGACCTCCCCCATGACGGAGATTTGTTCACACCTGTCAGCCCTCACCCAGGCCGTAAATTCTCTACAGGACAGTTATACCAGACTGGAAGGTCAAGTTCAGAATCTCATCAACCCTGTAAACGTGGTTCCTGCTCCCGTTGCCGCCCCTGCTCAGGCTGCCTCTTCTCCTTCTGTTGTTATGCTTCCACCAGAGCCAAGGGTTCCAATACCTGAGAGAATTTAGGGGGATCGAACAAAGTTCCGGGCCTTCCGCAGCGCTTGTCAACTTTATTTCGCCCTGCAACCCCGGACTTTCTCATTCAAAGCCACTAAAGTAGGGTTTGTGGTCTCCCTGCTATTAGGGGAACCACAGATCTGGGCGCACCGACTTCTCGAAGAGGACTCTATCTTGATCCAGTCCTTAGCGGCCTTCTTTGAAGCTATGTCCCAGCTTTATGAAGACCCCGAGCGGGTAGCCACAGCAGAAGCTACCTTAACTATGCTCCAGCAGGGTCGTCGGGCGGCCGAGGATTGCATCTCAGACTTTAGACGTTGGAGCGCAGATACTCAATGGAACGATGCGGCTCTTCGGCATCAGTTCCGCATGGGCCTATCTGAAGGACTGAAAGATGAACTAGCCCGGGTAGGCATACCTGATACTCTTGAGGCTTTAATCACCCTAACAATTCAGATTGATCGCCGCCTCCGGGAACGTCGCACTGAACTGTCCTTTCAACATAACCGCCCTACTTGGATGACTGCTAGAGCTCCAATTCCTGCTGCCCGCTACCTACCTCCACCCAACTTTCAACCAACCAGCTCTGTACCTGATACCTCAGAGCCAATGCAGTTGGGACTGATCCGACCCACCTTAACCCCAGAAGAACGCACACGTCGCCATCAGTTGAATCTCTGCCTTTACTGTGGGGCGACAGGGCATTACGTGCGCAACTGCCCGGTCAAGATGCGTAAGTGCCCTTCCTCTGTTCCTGACAGTCTTTCAGCCTTATCTGCTAACGCAACCCACATTGCTCTCCCTCTTTCATTACAGCTCCAAGGAAGGACAATTCCAGTCAAGGCAATCATTGACTCCGGGGCATGCAGCTGCTTCATTGACTCCGCCTTCGTCAGTCAACACAACATCCCCTTACGGAACAAGACCCACCGACTTTCAGTCTTTTTGGCCAATGGCTCCCGCATCAGCTCTGGGCAGGTGACCCAAGAGACTTTTCCCTTACCTGTCACCACCTCCTCCCAGCATAAGGAGCTCCTGATCCTTGATGCCATCTCTTCCCCGTTGTTCCCAATCATCCTGGGCATTCCCTGGCTTCAGGCCCATAATCCCTCCATCAATTAGACTACCAGAGAGATCAGGTTCTTGTCCCCCTACTGCCAAGAACACTGTCAACATGAATCTACCCAATCACCCGCCACCTTATTATGCATGGACATTGACCAGAACCTACGCCAATCGGTACCCGAACCATATCATGGGTTTCTCGATGTGTTCAGCAAGAAGGGGGCAGATTCTCTTCCACCCCATCGGTCATACGACTGCCCAATTGAACTTCTGCCCGGGGCCTAGATTCCCTTTGGGCGCATTTTTCCTTTATCAGAGAAAGAACAGGAAGCATTAAAGGTCTACATCAATGAAAATCTGAAAAAAGGGTTCATTCGCCCATCTACTTCCCCAGCTGGTGCCGGAATATTTTTTGTGACCAAAAAGGATCAGACCCTCCGCCCGTGTGTGGACTATCGGGAATTAAATAAAATCACGGTCAAGAACCGTTACCCGCTGCCCCTAATACCCAAATTATTCCAGAAACTAAGGTCTGCTACCATTTTCACAAAACTTGATCTAAGAGGGGCCTACAATCTGGTCCGCATTCGGGCCGGACATGAGTGGAAGACAGCGTTCCGAACGCGGTTCGGACACTATGAATATCTGGTCATGCCTTTCGGTCTATGTAATGCACCTGCCACATTCCAACATCTTATTAACGATGTATTCAGGGACTTCTTAGATGTTTTTGTAATTGTTTATTTGGATGATATTTTGTTTTTTTCTGAATCACTCAGTCAGCACCGGGAACATGTCTGCAGAGTCCTTGACCGTCTTCGCCTGCATGGGCTATAAGGCAGAGAAGTGCGAGTTTGAGCAACGAGAGATTCAATTTTTGGGCTTGATAATTTCTTCAACCGGTATTAAGATGAATCCTCAAAAAGTGTCTGCCGTTCTAGATTGGCCCGCACCGGTAGATAAGGAAGGCATACAGCGTTTCATTGGCTTTGCAAACTTTTACAGGAAATTTATCAGAGGATTTTCTGCCATCATCGAACCTATCACACAATTAACCCAACAAAACCTCAGATTTCATTGGAGTTCTGAAGCTCAGGACGCATTTGAAAAACTTAAGAGACTTTTTACCTCAGCTCCAATTCTCATCCATCCTAACCCATCCTTGCCCTTTCTACTAGAAGTAGACGCATCCGAAGTAGCGGTGGGAGCAGTCATTTCTCAGAGACAGGGTAAAGAGGACTTGATACACCCTGTAGGATTTTTCTCTCGAAAATTATCTCCGGCCGAGAGGAATTATGACATTGGGGATCGGGAACTTCTGGCCATCAAGACAGCCTTGGAAGAGTGGAGGTATCTGTTAGAGGGCGCGGTCCATCCGGTATTAATATATACCGACCATAAAAACTTAGAATACCTGAGATCTGCCAAGCGCTTGAGACCCCGACAGGCTCGTTGGGCCTTGTTTTTCACCCGCTTTTGTTTCCACATCACCTATCGGCCTGGGTCAAAGAACGTCAAACCAGATGCATTGTCACATATGCATGATAATCCAAGAGACTCACCTGCTCCTGACACTATTTTGCCCACAAGTAACTTCTTGCTTTTACAGACAGACCTCCTATCCCTGATCAAGGAAGCTTCCACCAACTCTCCAAGGCCCCCAGGCACCACCTTGACATCACGGGATGGCTTGCTATGGAAGGGAAGCCAAATCTTTGTTCCGGAAAGTATCAGAGTTAAGGTACTAACACTGCTTCATGACCACCCCTTAGCAGGGCATTTTGGGGTCCGAAAGACCCTTGAGCTTATACAACGTACATTTTGGTGGCCCAACTTAAAAGAGTTTTGTGGGAAATACGTCAGTACCTGTCCTATCTGCATACAGAACAAGACCTCGAGGAATCGAGCTTGGGGCCTGCTAAAACCTTTATCTATACCGGACAGACCCTGGAGAATGATCTCTATGGACTTTATAGTCGAACTGCCTCGCTCTAAGGGGTGCACAGCCATTTTTGTGGTTGTGGACCGCCTATCTAAAATGGCTCATTTCGTACCCTTGAAGGGAACCCCATCTGCTGCAGAGACGGCCCGTGTGTTCATCAAGGAGATCGTCAGACTACACGGAGTACCTGCAAATATAGTCTCCGACAGAGGGGTGCAGTTTACCTCACGCTTCTGGAAGGCACTTTGTAAGACCTTGAAAATCGAGCTTGCCCTCTCCTCAGCCTATCACCCTCAAACCAACGGGCAGACAGAGAGGACCAACCAAACCCTCGAGCAGTACATCAGATGCTTTACTTCCTTTACACAGGACAATTGGGTTTCCCTGCTGCCTCTAGTGGAATTTGCCTATAATAATACCAGTCACACGATCACTAACCAATCCCCCTTTTTCGCCAACTATGGTTTCCACCTAACCTTTTTACCAGATTTTGTTTCAGAATCTCTAGTTCCAGCAGTCCAGGAGACGGTAGAATTCCTCAACCGCAACAACCGGGTGCTGCAAGAAGCTGTGTCCAAGGCCCAGGCAGACAGTAAAATAAATTTCGACCAAAGAAGTAGGGGGGAGCTGGTCCTGCAAACTGGAGATCCGGTATGGCTGTCTACGGATAACATTAAGCTGATTTGTCCCTCTAAGAAGCTGGCACCTAAATTTATGGGACCTTTTCCTGTCAAGAGGAAAATTAACGAAGTTGCCTATGAACTATCTTTGCCTGACTCTCTTAAAGTTCACCCAATATTTCACGTGTCTTTATTGAAACCTACTGTGCCTAATCCTTTCCCTGACAGAGGAACCAACCCGCCTGAACCTATTCTTGTGGATGGTAACCAGGAATACGAGGTGGAGGCGATCGTCAATTGTAGAAAAAGACATGGGCAAGTACAATTTTTAGTCAAATGGAAAGGGTACGGCCCGGAAAGCAATTCCTGGGAACCAGACAGTAACATACACGCTAAAAGTTTGGTTCGTACCTATTTGATTTCCCACCCTGAAAAAGCAAGTCGCCTGGGCATCCGGAGGCTGCCCCTTGTGGGGGGGCAATGTCAGGGACTTTCCAGCCGTTTCGGGGCTCTCCGTGCGCGCGCGGGTGCGCGTGCGCGCGTGCGCGCGTGCACGTTAGCGTACACGGCGGCGCGCGCGTGCACGTGCGCATGCGCGAGGGCGCAATTGGCGCCAAAACAGGCTTTAAAAGCCCAGCAGTGACACTCAGCCAGTGCTGTGTTGTCTCAGCTATCCTGTTGCCAAACTACCTGAAACCTGATCTGAACCAGACCTGCTGTTATCGACCCGGCTCCGTTTGGACTATCCTGCCTTCTCCTACCCGACCCGGCTTGCCTGACTCTGCCTACATCTGCTTCCCGTTACCGGCTCCTGCCTGCCTACTGATTCTGCCATTGCCTGCTCCTCTCATCTATTTGATCTGCTGTTGCCAACCGGACTGTTTGACCTTGCCTTGCCTATTCCCATCTGTTTGATCCGCCTGTTGCCTGGTTCTATTGTGTCCAGCTTCACCATCCACAGCTGCAGACTCGCACCCTGCCACCAGTATACGGATACTGCTGGAGGACCTCCTTGTCGATCCCGGCACCCTTCTCTGCAGACAGTCCAGGCACTCCTACCCCACTGTGCTCACGTGACCACTGTTCCCACTCCAGTGGACCGTGAACCAGCGTTGTATGAGAGGTCTCCTCCTACAAGTCAGGCTCTACGTCCAGGTACGTAACACAAACATTCTAAATGTCTACCTCCCATGAATGCTCTACCACATATCTGAAACCCTAATGCTGTATCCACACACAATTGACCATATCCTTGCTCATATTGAACAAGAAAAATTCAAAATATCCAATAAAAAATAAATCTACACATTTGATGGAACTGCCCAATTCTCATGACATTTTGGACTATGCTCTCTAGACTTCTCCTCTCCATTCTACCAACCCATGTATCCTTCACGCCCCAAATGGTTCTATTGAGACTGGACATGGATTTATGGCTCGACCTTCCCACGCGGTCATATCCCACGTACTTATTGCTCGAACGTTGGAATTTATGTATGCAAAAGCCCACCTACAAATTCCTAAATTCCAAAAGAACTGAGATCTTTGGCTCAAACATTCTAAATGTCTACCTCCCATAAATGCTCTACCACATATCTGAAACCCTAATGCTGTGTCCACACACAATTGACAATATCCTTGCTCATATATCTGTCAAGCACAACACAAATGTTTACCTTAACTTTAAATTGCTAAACCTTTTGTTAGACGTACTCAACTGCTTCTCAAATGTCTTATGTATATCTTCTATTGATATGATAACCTACTTATCATCTGTTTACTCATATGTTGATCAACTGTTCAACTTTGTACTCCTTTTACTCTGTATAACTTACAATAAAAGTAGGTTTAAAAAAAAAAAAATATATCCAATAAAAAAAAAAATATTCGTAAATTTAGGCCAAAGTGTATTCTGCTACATGTCTATGGTTAAAAAAAAAAACACAATAAGTGTATATTAATTAGTTGGTGTGAAAGTTATAGTGCCTTAAACTACGGTACATATACTGGAATTTATGCAGCTATGACGCTGTACTGGTAATGACAGTGACTTTGTGGGACTGTGATAGTGTGGCGCCAGATGATGCTGGCAGGGAGGTACATTAGCTGACTAACTGACACTGACTTCAATAGTGACACTAATACAGTGATTAGTGATACTAGGGCATGTGCAATTTGTTTCGTTCCAAATTCATTTTTTAACTAACTTTGACATATTTTAATACAGAAATAGCCAAATCAACACAAACCCCTTTAACACATTTTTCCAAATATTCGTAAACTTGAATCTTCAAAAATTCGTAAATTGGAATATTTTTTTAAAAATCGTAAATTCGTAAAGCTGAAAATCCGGAAATTGGGAATTCGTCAATTTGAAATCTGAAAATTCAAAAATAAGAACAAAAAATTCAAAAGAATGAAAATCGGAAAATAAGAACAAAAATCCGAAAATCTGAAAATCTCTAAGCATGTCCAATTTTTACACTGCCTATTCCATGCACACGCTAATGCCTCCTGACTAATGATCCCTATATTGTAAGAGCCAGACACATGGTTTCTAGTTTTCTTAAGAAGAATAAGATAACATGGTTGTAACACAGTAATGTTTTATTGAATTGCAATGTGGTTAATCTATTAAGTTTGACTCTCTCAGTATTTTAATTGCTGGTTGCGCATCCTTCAATGTTGTGCCTCTGTCTTAGTTAGTGCTAAGTAGGGATGAGCCGAACACCCCCGGGTTCGGTTCGCACCAGAACCTTCGAACGGACCGAAAGTTCGCGCGAATTTTCGAACCCTATTCGTTATAATGGACGCGAACGTTCGAAATCAAAATTGCTAATTACAACGGCCAATATGCATGTTAATGTCATAAAACAGGTTTGGGGACCCGGGTCCTGCCCCAGGGGACATATATCAATGCAAAAAGAACTTTTAAAAACTAACGTTTTTTTGGGAGCAGTCATTTTAATCATGCATTAAGTAAAAAAAAAAAAGTGAAATATTGCTTTAAATATGGTACCTGGGGGGTGTCTAAAGTATGCCTGTGAAGTGGCATGTGTTTCCCGTGTTTAGAACTGTCCCTGCACAAAATGACATTTGTAAAGGAAAAAAAGAAGCCATTTAAAACCACTTGTGGCTTTAATGTCATGTCTTGTCCTGGCCGCCATATGGCTGAAAATCCTTGTGAAAAATGGCATGGCTACCCCATCACCCCCCCCCCACCCCAGCCCCTTTGGGTCTTGTATGGATATTAAGGGGGACCCCGCACCCAAAATAAAACCCTATACCTACAACCCTATATACTCTGAACAGCAGTATATAGGTGGTGCAAACAAGACACGGACTGTAGGTTTGTTCTTAAGTAGAATCTGAACAGGTACATTATGAAGTGTAGCTCCATCCCAAAAAAATCTATTTTTAAGCTTTTTGGAGAACATAGGGAGGGGTTATCACCCCTGTAACATTTGCTGTCTTTGCACATCTGTTCAGAACATTTCACCTCACTTTCCGTCCCAATGACAAATGTTTTTGGAAAAGTGGGGTTTTAATTGAAACAAGGATTGGTGATAAAGCATCAGTAGAGAGGAGATACCTTTTTCCCAAATTAAATCTAACAGGATAGAATTTCCCTTCCTAGGGGTAGATTTCCTCTCACTTCCTGTTTTCTCTTTCCGTTTGCAAGTAGGAGTCGTTTGTAAGTTGGATGTTCGAAAGTAGGGGCCTGCCGTATATACTCTGCAGAAATTTGCCCTATTAGATGTTGGTGTAGCCACAACACTGTAAGCCCTCACAGTTACTCTTGGTGGGCGCAGGAATGGGCCCTGCTGTGAGTTATTAGATCAAGATTTGTAATTGCATGCACCTGTTGAACAGGGCAGAAAAATTGGGCCTTTGGTGGTGGTGGTGGACGGTGTTGCCACAAGACTGTAAGCCCTAATAGTTACTCTTGGTGGGCGCAGGAATGGGCCCTGCTGTGAGTTATTAGATCAAGATTTGTAATTGCATGCACCTGTTGAACAGGGCAGAAAAATTGGGCCTTTGGTGGTGGTGGTGGACGGTGTTGCCACAAGACTGTAAGCCCTCACAGTTACTCTTGGTGGGCACAGGAATGGGCCCTGCTGTGAGTTATTAGATCAAGATTTGTAATTGCATGCACCTGTTGAACAGGGCAGAAAAATGAGGCCTTTGGTGGTGGTGGTGGACGGTGTTGCCACAAGACTGTAAGCCTCACAGTTACTCTTGGTGGGCACAGGAATGGGCCCTGCTGTGAGTTATTAGATCAAGATTTGTAATTGCATGCACCTGTTGAACAGGGCAGAAAAATTGGGCCTTTGGTGGTGGTGGTGGACGGTGTTGCCACAAGACTGTAAGCCCTCACAGTTACTCTTGGAGGGAACAGGAATGGGCCCTGCTGTGAGTTATTAGATCAAGATTTGTAATTGCATGCACCTGTTGAACAGGGCAGAAAAATTGGGCCTTTGGTGGTGGTGGTGGTGGTGGTGGTGGACGGTGTTGCCACAAGACTGTATGCCCTCAGAGTTACTCTTGGTGGGCGCAGGAATGGGCCCTGCTGTGAACTATTAGATCAAGATTTGTAATTACACGCCCCTGTTAAACAGGGGCTGAAAAATTGTGCCTTAGGTATTGGTGCTGGTGCCACAACACTGCAACCCCTCACAGATACTGTACTCTGAGCACAGCAATGAGACCTGTTGCAAAGCATTGCCTAAAAATTGTAATTACACGCCCCAACAGGGGCTGAAAAATTGTGCCTTAGGCACTGGTGCTGGTGCCACAACACTGAAACCCCTCACAGATACTGTACTTGGAGCACAGCAGTCACACCTGTTGCGAAGCATTTTTTAAAAAAATTGTAATTACACGCCCCTGTTATACAGGGGCTGAAAAATTGTGCCTTAGGCATTGGTGCTGGTGCCACAACACTGCAACCCCTCACAGATACTGTACTCTGAGCACAGCAATGAGACCTGTTGCAAAGCATTGCCTAAAAATTGTAATTACACACCCCAACAGGGGCTGAAAAATTGTGTCTTAGGCACTGGTGCTGGTGCCACAACACTGCAACCCCTCACAGATACTGTACTCTGAGCACAGCAATGAGACCTGTTGCAAAGCATTGCCTAAAAATTTTAATTACACGCCCCAACAGGGGCTGAAAAATTGTGCCTTAGGCACTGGTGCTGGTGCCACAACACTGCAACCCCTCACAGATACTGTACTTGGAGCACAGCAGTCACACGTGTTGCGAAGCATTTTTTAAAAAAATTGTAATTACACGCCCCTGTTAAACAGGGGCTGAAAAATTGTGCCTTAGGCACTGGTGCTGGTGCCACAACACTGCAACCCCTCACAGATACTGTACTTGGAGCACAGCAGTCACACGTGTTGCGAAGCATTTTTTTAAAAAATTGTAAGTACACGCCCCTGTTATACAGGGGCTGAAAAATTGTGCCTTAGGCACTGGTGTGGTGGCATGGATCATTGAGGAGGAGGAAGAGGATAGTCAGTGAACATAACAGGACAGTCACTCAGCATCAGCATAGGCAGTCTTGAAGGGATGTGACATTATAAATTATTCAGTTATATCCGCTTCAGGTGCCTGGTAGCTGGTGGTGATCCAAGACTGATTCATCTTTATGAAGGTTAGTCGATCAACCGAGTCGGTGGACAGGCGCACCCTGTGATCGGTGACAAATCCTCCAGCAGCACTGAATGTGCGTTCGGAAAGAACGCTGGATGCAGGACAGGCCAGTAGCTCAATTGCATACTGTGCAAGCTCTGGCCAGTGATCCATCCTCAGGACCCAGTAAGCCAGAGGATTTTCGGTGGGAAAGGTGTCCAAGTCTGACCTTGCCCCTAGGTATTCCTGCACCATGTATATCAGACGCTGGCGATGGTTGCTGGAACCGATCATACCTTGGGGCTGCGGACTAAAAAATTGTCTGAACGCATCGGTCAGACGTCCACCTTCCCCACCGCTCCTTCTGCTACTGACCGAAGCCTCAGCAACTCGTCGTCCAGGACCAGGAGTTTGTAACCTCCCAGTTTCTGGGAACGCGTTGCACAGACCTTTCTGCAAGGCCTCCCTGAGATGTCTCATCCTCTGCTCCCTCTGCGACGGCAAGATAAGGTCCGCAACCTTACCCTTGTACCGTGGCTCAAGGAGAGTGGCCAGCCAGTAATGGTCCCTCTCCTTGATCCGAAGAACACGAGGATCCTTCCGCAGGCTTTGCAGGATCAGGGAGGCCATGCTACGTAGGTTAGCTGAGGCATTCGGTCCGGAGTCTTCTGGGTCACTGAGGATGACATGATCGCCAGCCACCTCCTCCCAGCCACGTACAAGTCCACTGGTTTGTTGGGACTGTACATCATCCCTAAAAGACTGCTGCTGCTGATGCTGAGTGCCAGGCTCCACCTCCATGCTCACACAATCCTCCTCCTCCTCCTCCTCCTCCTCCTCCTCATCCTCATCCTCTTCCTGTGTTATGGGTGGGACAGAAGGAACACTGTCTGGATAAAGGGGGGCCTTGAGAGGCAAGGAAGTCCTCCTCTTCCTGCCTCTGTTCTGCCTCAAGTGCCCTGTCCATTATCCCACGCAGCGTATGCTCCAACAGGTGGACAAGAGGTACAGTGTCACTGATGCATGCACTGTCACTGCTCACCATCCTCGTGGCCTCCTCAAATGGTGAGAGGACAGTGCATGCATCCCTGATCATGCTCCACTGGCGTGGGGAAAAAAAGCCAAGCTCCCCTGACCCTGTCCTGGTGCCGTAGTCGCAAAGGTACTCATTGATGGCCCTCTGCTGCGTGTGCAGTCGCTGCAGCATGGCCAACATTGAGTTCCACCTGGTGGGCATGTCACATATTAGGCGGTTCTTGGGCAGGTTCAGCTCCTTTTGCAGCTCAGTCAGCCGAGCACTGGCATTATAAGATCGGCGGAAATGCACACAGACTTTCCTGGCCTGCCTCAGGACATCCTGTAAGCCTGGGTACCTGCCCAAGAACCGCTGCACAACCAGGTTGAGGACATGAGCCATACAGGGCACATGGGTGAGCTGCCCCTGTCGCAGGGCGGAGAGGAGGTTGGTACCATTGTCAGAAACCACCATTCCTGGCTTAAGCTGGCGTGGCGTCAACCACCTCTCGGCCTGCCCCTGCAGATCTGCCAGAACCTCTGCCCCAGTGTGGCTCCTGTCCCCCAAACACACCAGCGCAAGCACGGCATGGCATCTTTTTGCCTGCGTACTCGCGTAGCCCCTTGTACGCCTAGGAGGACCGCTGGTTCCGAGGACAGAGGACTGGAGGAAGAAGAAGAGGAGGGGGGTGGAGGAGAGAGGTGTGTCACAACCAGTAGTAGCATTTTGGAGGCGTGGTGGCGGAACAACCTCCAACACTACTGCACCTTGTCCTGCATCCCTCCCAGCTGCCAATAGAGTGACCCAATGGGCCGTGAAAGAAAGATAACGTCCCTGTCCATGCCTGCTGGACCATGAGTCAGCGGTAATATGCACCTTACCGCTGACCGCCCTGTCCAGCGAGGCATGGACATTGCCTTCCACATGCCGGTAGAGAGACGGAATCGCCTTCCGTGAGAAAAAAGTGGCGTTTGGGAACCTGCCACTGAGGAACCGCACATTGAACAAACTCACGGAAGGGGGCCGAGTCTACCAACTGAAAAGGCAGCAGTTGAAGTGCTAGCAAATTAGCCAAGCTAGCATTCAACCGCTGGGCATGTGGATGGCTGGGAGTATACTTCTTTCGACGGTCCAGCAGCTGGGGCAGGGAAATTTGCCTGCTACAATCGGACGTCGGTGTACTGCAAGTACTTGGTTGTGACACACCTAATTCTACACCTTCAGTCCTCTCAGAGCAGCTTTCAGAGAGGACTGAAGATATAGTGGGGATGGAGATCCCAGCTGATGAGGAGCAAGGAGAGGTCTGCTTTGTTCTTTGGTGTGGGTCTTTTATGTGTGCTTGCCAACGAGCTGCATTGCATGTCGACATATGTCTGCTCATGCTTGTGGTGCCCAAGCGGCTGATGTTTTGGCCATGCGAGATACGCTTGAGACAAATATTGCAAATAGCAGTGGTGCGATCTGATGCACTCGTCTCAAAAAAGGCCCACACCAAAGAACTTTTCTGATAACGTGCAGAGGCAGCGCCCTGCACAGGCGGAGCTCTGCGGTGTAATACAGTTGCTGTGCTGGCCTCTAGCTGGCCTCCAGGGGGCATCCTGCCTCGTTGGACATGTGACGCCGCATCCTCCTCCTCCTCTCTCCCTTCAGGCACCCACGTGGAGTCAGTGACCTCATCATCCCCTGCCTCTTCACCACTAGAGCAAACCTGGCAGTAAGCTGCAGCTGGTGGAACAGTACTGCCAGATTGCTGTCCTTCAGCATCCCCTCTCTCTGCACGCACACTACTGCCTTCCTCAAGCTGGGTATCATCATCCGAGCCTTCGAATCGTTGGGCATCCTCCTGGAGCATGTACCCAACACTGTGCTCAAACAGTTCGGGGGACTCCTCAGGAGGACATGGTGGGTTTAGGAAAGGGGTGGCTGATGATGCCATTGAGTACGCGTTGGCAACTGCTCTGCCAGTACCCTCAGCCTGGGTGAGAGAGGATGAGGAGGATGAGGAGGGCTTGGTCATCCATTCTACAAAGCCTTCGCCATGATGCGGCTCCACATGTCCAGCTGCCGAAAACAAAGACAAGCGTGTCCCATGGCCACGTGCTGATGACGATGCACGACCACGTCCACGGCCAGCACTGTTGTCTCTAGAAACAGAGCCTGCCTGCCCTGTGTTCTTGCCTCGGCATGGTCTGCCTTTCCTTGGCGGTCTTCCAGCCATTGTAGTCAGTAGTGTATATAGTATAAAAAATAGAGCTCCTATGTGTGCTCACAACACACTGTAGGTCCTATGGGTGCTGACACTAACACACTATAGGTACTATGTGTGCTGCTGATAAGAAAATATAGGAGCTCTGTGTGCTGCCACTAACACACTAGAAGTCCTATGGGTGCTGCTGACACAAAGACACTATAGGTAGTATATGTGTGCTGCTGACAAGAAAATATAGGAGCTCTGTGTGCTGCCACTAACACACTAGAAGTCCTATGGGTGCCAAAGACACTATAGGTAGTATATGTGTGCTGCTGACAAGAAAATATAGGAGCTCTGTGTGCTGCCACTAACACACTAGAAGTCCTATGGGTGCCAAAGACACAAAGACACTATAGGTAGTATATGTGTGCTGCTGACAAGAAAATATAGGAGCTCTGTGTGCTGCCACTAACACACTAGAAGTCCTATGGGTGCCAAAGACACTATAGGTAGTATATGTGTGCTGCTGACAAGAAAATATAGGAGCTCTGTGTGCTGCCACTAACACACTAGAAGTCCTATGGGTGCCAAAGACACAAAGACACTATAGGTAGTATATGTGTGCTGCTGACAAGAAAATATAGGAGCTCTGTGTGCTGCCACTAACACACTAGAAGTCCTATGGGTGCCAAAGACACTATAGGTAGTATATGTGTGCTGCTGACAAGAAAATATAGGAGCTCTGTGTGCTGCCACTAACACACTAGAAGTCCTATGGGTGCCAAAGACACAAAGACACTATAGGTAGTATATGTGTGCTGCTGACAAGAAAATATAGGAGCTC
This sequence comes from Lithobates sylvaticus, assembly GCA_028564925.1. NCBI lineage: Eukaryota > Metazoa > Chordata > Amphibia > Anura > Ranidae > Lithobates > Lithobates sylvaticus. The sequence goes on along the minus strand of CM053026.1, from coordinate 18,730,938 downwards.
TGTGTGCTGCCACTAACACACTAGAAGTCCTATGGGTGCCAAAGACACTATAGGTAGTATATGTGTGCTGCTGACAAGAAAATATAGGAGCTCTGTGTGCTGCCACTAACACACTAGAAGTCCTATGGGTGCCAAAGACACTATAGGTAGTATATGTGTGCTGCTGACAAGAAAATATAGGAGCTCTGTGTGCTGCCACTAACACACTAGAAGTCCTATGGGTGCCAAAGACACAAAGACACTATAGGTAGTATATGTGTGCTGCTGACAAGAAAATATAGGAACTCTGTGTGCTGCCACTAACACACTAGAAGTCCTATGGGTGCCAAAGACACTATAGGTAGTATATGTGTGCTGCTGACAAGAAAATATAGGAGCTCTGTGTGCTGCCACTAACACACTAGAAGTCCTATGGGTGCCAAAGACACTATAGGTAGTATATGTGTGCTGCTGACAAGAAAATATAGGAGCTCTGTGTGCTGCCACTAACACACTAGAAGTCCTATGGGTGCCAAAGACACTATAGGTAGTATATGTGTGCTGCTGACAAGAAAATATAGGAGCTCTGTGTGCTGCCACTAACACACTAGAAGTCCTATGGGTGCCAAAGACACTATAGGTAGTATATGTGTGCTGCTGACAAGAAAATATAGGAGCTCTGTATGCTGCCACTAACACACTAGAAGTCCTATGGGTGCCAAAGACACTATAGGTAGTATATGTGTGCTGCTGACAAGAAAATATAGGAGCTCTGTGTGCTGCCACTAACACACTAGAAGTCCTATGGGTGCCAAAGACAGAAAGACACTATAGGTAGTATATGTGTGCTGCTGACAAGAAAATATAGGAGCTCTGTGTGCTGCCACTAACACACTAGAAGTCCTATGGGTGCCAAAGACACTATAGGTAGTATATGTGTGCTGCTGACAAGAAAATATAGGAGCTCTGTGTGCTGCCACTAACACACTAGAAGTCCTATGGGTGCCAAAGACACAAAGACACTATAGGTAGTATATGCGTGCTGCTGACAAGAAAATATAGGAGCTCTGTGTGCTGCCACTAACACACTAGAAGTCCTATGGGTGCCAAAGACACTATAGGTAGTATATGTGTACTGATGAAAAGAAAATATAGGAGCTCTGTGTGCTGCCACTAACACACTAGAAGTCCTATGGGTGCCAAAGACACTATAGGTAGTATATGTGTGCTGCTGACAAGAAAATATAGGAGCTCTGTGTGCTGCCACTAACACACTAGAAGTCCTATGGGTGCCAAAGACACAAAGACACTATAGGTAGTATATGTGTGCTGCTGACAAGAAAATATAGGAACTCTGTGTGCTGCCACTAACACACTAGAAGTCCTATGGGTGCCAAAGACACTATAGGTAGTATATGTGTGCTGCTGACAAGAAAATATAGGAGCTCTGTGTGCTGCCACTAACACACTAGAAGTCCTATGGGTGCCAAAGACACAAAGACACTATAGGTAGTATATGTGTGCTGCTGACAAGAAAATATAGGAGCTCTGTGTGCTGCCACTAACACACTAGAAGTCCTATGGGTGCCAAAGACACAAAGACACTATAGGTAGTATATGTGTGCTGCTGACAAGAAAATATAGGAGCTCTGTGTGCTGCCACTAACACACTAGAAGTCCTATGGGTGCCCAAGACACTATAGGTAGTATATGAGTGCTGCTGACAAGAAAATATAGGAGCTCTGTATGCTGCCACTAACACACTAGAAGTCCTATGGGTGCCAAAGACACTATAGGTAGTATATGTGTGCTGCTGACAAGAAAATATAGGAGCTCTGTGTGCTGCCACTAACACACTAGAAGTCCTATGGGTGCCAAAGACAGAAAGACACTATAGGTAGTATATGTGTGCTGCTGACAAGAAAATATAGGAGCTCTGTGTGCTGCCACTAACACACTAGAAGTCCTATGGGTGCCAAAGACACAAATACACTATAGGTAGTATATGTGTGCTGCTGACAAGAAAATATAGGAGCTCTGTGTGCTGCCACTAACACACTAGAAGTCCTATGGGTGCCAAAGACACTATAGGTAGTATATGTGTGCTGCTGACAAGAAAATATAGGAGCTCTGTGTGCTGCCACTAACACACTAGAAGTCCTATGGGTGCCAAAGACACTATAGGTAGTATATGTGTGCTGCTGACAAGAAAATATAGGAGCTCTGTGTGCTGCCACTAACACACTAGAAGTCCTATGGGTGCCAAAGACACAAAGACACTATAGGTAGTATATGTGTGCTGCTGACAAGAAAATATAGGAGCTCTGTGTGCTGCCACTAACACACTAGAAGTCCTATGGGTGCCAAAGACACTATAGGTAGTATATGTGTGCTGCTGACAAGAAAATATAGGAGCTCTGTGTGCTGCCACTAACACACTAGAAGTCCTATGGGTGCCAAAGACACAAAGACACTATAGGTAGTATATGTGTGCTGCTGACAAGAAAATATAGGAGCTCTGTGTGCTGCCACTAACACACTAGAAGTCCTATGGGTGCCAAAGACACTATAGGTAGTATATGTGTGCTGCTGACAAGAAAATATAGGAGCTCTGTGTGCTGCCACTAACACACTAGAAGTCCTATGGGTGCCAAAGACACAAAGACACTATAGGTAGTATATGTGTGCTGCTGACAAGAAAAAATAGGAGCTCTGTGTGCTGCCACTAACACACTAGAAGTCCTATGGGTGCCAAAGACACTATAGGTAGTATATGTGTGCTGCTGACAAGAAAATATAGGAGCTCTGTGCTGCCACTAACACACTAGAAGTCCTATGGGTGCCAAAGACACTATAGGTAGTATATGTGAGCTGCTGACAAGAAAATATAGGAGCTGTGTGCTGCCACTAACACACTAGAAGTCCTATGGGTGCCAAAGACACAAAGACACTATAGGTAGTATATGTGTGCTGCTGACAAGAAAATATAGGAGCTCTGTGTGCTGCCACTAACACACTAGAAGTCCTATGGGTGCCAAAGACACTATAGGTAGTATATGTGTGCTGCTGACAAGAAAATATAGGAGCTCTGTGTGCTGCCACTAACACACTAGAAGTCCTATGGGTGCCAAAGACACTATAGGTAGTATATGTGTGCTGCTGACATGAAAATATAGGAGCTCTGTGTGCTGCCACTAACACACTAGAAGTCCTATGGGTGCCAAAGACACAAAGACACTATAGGTAGTATGTGTGCTGCTGACAAGAAAATATAGGAGCTCTGTGTGCTGCCACTAACACACTAGAAGTCCTATGGGTGCCAAAGACACTATAGGTAGTATATGTGTGCTGCTGACAAGAAAAAATAGGAGCTCTGTGTGCTGCCACTAACACACTAGAAGTCCTATGGGTGCCAAAGACACAAAGATACTATAGGTACTATATGTGTGCTGCTGACAAGAAAATATAGGAGCTCTGTGTGCTGCCACTAACACACTAGAAGTCCTATGGGTGCCAAAGACACAAAGACACTATAGGTAGTATATATGTGTGCTGCTGACAAGAAAATATAGGAGCTCTGTGTGCTGCCACTAACACACTAGAAGTCCTATGGGTGCCAAAGACACAAAGACACTATAGGTAGTATATGTGTGCTGCTGACAAGAAAATATAGGAGCTCTGTGTGCTGCCACTAACACACTAGAAGTCCTATGGGTGCCAAAGACACAAAGACACTATAGGTAGTATATGTGTGCTGCTGACAAGAAAATATAGGAGCTCTGTGTGCTGCCACTAACACACTAGAAGTCCTATGGGTGCCAAAGACACAAAGACACTATAGGTAGTATATGTGTGCTGCTGACAAGAAAATATAGGAGCTCTGTGTGCTGCCACTAACACACTAGAAGTCCTATGGGTGCCAAAGACACAAAGACACTATAGGTAGTATATGTGTGCTGCTGACAAGAAAATATAGGAGCTCTGTGTGCTTCCACTAACACACTAGAAGTCCTATGGGTGCCAAAGACACTATAGGTAGTATATGTGTGCTGCTGACAAGAAAATATAGGAGCTCTGTGTGCTGCCACTAACACACTAGAAGTCCTATGGGTGCCAAAGACACTATAGGTAGTATATGTGTGCTGCTGACAAGAAAATATAGGAGCTCTGTGTGCTGCCACTAACACACTAGAAGTCCTATGGGTGCCAAAGACACTATAGGTAGTATATGTGTGCTGCTGACAAGAAAATATAGGAGCTCTGTGTGCTGCCACTAACACACTAGAAGTCCTATGGGTGCCAAAGACACTATAGGTAGTATATGTGTGCTGCTGACAAGAAAATATAGGAGCTCTGTGTGCTGCCACTAACACACTAGAAGTCCTATGGGTGCCAAAGTCACAAAGACACTATAGGTAATATATGTGTGCTGCTGACAAGAAAATATAGGAGCTCTGTGTGCTGCCACTAGGGATGAGCCGAACACCCCCGGGTTCGGTTCAAACCAGAACCTTCGAACCGACCGAAAGTTTGCGCGAATTTTCGAACCCTATACGTTATAATGGATGCGAACGTTCAAAATCAAAAGTGCTAATTACAACGGCCAATATGCATGTTAATGTCATAAAACAGGTTTGGGGACCCGGGTCCTGCCCCAGGGGACATATATCAATGCAAAAAAAAACTTTTAAAAACTAACGTTTTTTCGGGAGCAGTCATTTTAATGATGCATAAAGTGAAAAAAAAAAAGTGAAATTTTCCTTTAAATATGGTACCTGGGGGGTGTCTAAAGTATGCCTGTAAAGTGGCATGTGTTTCCCGTGTTTAGAACTGTCCTTGCACAAAATGACATTTGTAAAGGAAAAAAAGAAGCCATTTAAAAACACTTGCGGCTTTAATGGCATGTCTTGTCCTGGCCGCCATATGGCTGAAAATCCTTGAGAAAAATGGCATGGCTACCCCATCACCCCCCCCCCCCACCCCAGCCCCTTTGGGTCTTGTATGGATATTAAGGGGGACCCCGCACCCAAAATAAAACCCTATACCTACAACCCTATATACTCTGAACAGCAGTATATAGGTGGTGCAAACAAGACACGGACTGTAGGTTTGTTCTTAAGTAGAATCTGAACAGGTACATTATGAAGTGTAGCTCCATCCCAAAAAAATCTATTTTTAAGCTTTTTGGAGAACATAGGGAGGGTTATCACCCCTGTAACATTTGCTGTCTTTGCACATCTGTTCAGAACATTTCACTTCACTTTCCGTCCCAATGACAAATGTTTTTGGAAAAGTGGGGTTTGAATTGAAACAAGGATTGGTGATAAAGCATCAGTAGAGAGGAGATACCTTTTTTCCCAAATTAAATCTAACAGCATAGAATTTCCCATCCTAGGGGTAGATTCCCTCTCACTTCCTGTTTTCTCTTTCCGTTTGCAAGTAGGAGTTTTTTGTAAGTTGGATGTTTGAAAGTAGGGGCCTGGCGTATATACGCTGCAGAAATTTGCCCTATTAGATGTTGGTGTAGCCACAAGACTGGTGGGCACAGGAATGTGCCCTGCTGTGAGTTAATAGATCAAGATTTGTACTTGCATGCACCTGTTGAACCGGGCAGAAAAATTGGGCCTTTGGTGGTGGTGGTGGTGGTGGTGGTGGTGGTGGACGGTGTTGCCACAAGACTGTAAGCTCTCACAGTTACTCTTGGTGGGCGCAGGAATGGGCCCGCTGTGAGTTATTAGATCAAGATTTGTAATTGCATGCACCTGTTGAACAGGGCAGAAAAATTGGGCCTTTGGTGGTGGTGGTGGTGGTGGTGGTGGTGGTGGTGGTGGACGGTGTTGCCACAAGACTGTAAGCCCTCACAGTTACTCTTGGTGGGCGCAGGAATGGGCCCTGCTGTGAGTTATTAGATCAAGATTTGTAATTGCATGCACCTGTTGAACAGGGCAGAAAAATTGGGCCTTTGGCGGTGGTGGCGGTGTTGCCACAAGACTGTAGGCCCTCATAGTTACTCTTGGTGGGCGCAGGAATGGGCCCTGCTGTGAACTATTGATCAAGATTTGTAATTACACGCCCCTGTTAAACAGGGGCTGAAAAATTGTGCCTTAGACATTGGTGCTGGTGCCACAACACTGCAACCCCTCACAGATACTGTACTCTTAGCACAGCAATGAGACCTGTTGCAAAGCATTGCCTAAAAATTGTAATTACACGCCCCAATAGGGGCTGAAAAATTGTGCCTTAGGCACTGGTGCCACAACACTGCAACCCCTCACAGATACTGTACTTGGAGCACAGCAGTCACACGTGTTGCGAAGCATTTTTTTAAAAAATTGTAATTACACGCCCCTGTTAAACAGGGGCTGAAAAATTGTGCCTTAGGCACTGGTGCTGGTGCCACAACACTGCAACCCCTCACAGATACTGTACTTGGAGCACAGCAGTCACACGTGTTGCGAAGCATTTTTTAAAAAAAATTTAATTACACGCCCCTGTTAAACAGGGGCTGAAAAATTGTGCCTTAGGCACTGGTGCTGGTGCCACAACACTGCAACCCCTCACAGATACTGTACTTGGAGCACAGCAGTCACACGTGTTGCGAAGCATTTTTAAAAAAAAAATTGTAATTACACGCCCCTGTTAAACAGGGGCTGAAAAATTGTGCCTTAGGCACTGGTGCTGGTGCCACAACACTGCAACCCCTCACAGATACTGTACTTGGAGCACAGCAGTCAAACGTGTTGCGAAGCATTTTTTTTAAAAAATTGTAATTACACGCCCCTGTTAAACAGGGGCTGAAAAATTGTGCCTTAGGCACTGGTGCTGGTGCCACAACACTGCAACCCCTCACAGATACTGTACTTGGAGCACAGCAGTCAAACGTGTTGCGAAGCATTTTTTTAAAAAAATTGTAAGTACACGCCCCTGTTATACAGGGGCTGAAAAACTGTGCCTTAGGCACTGGTGTGGTGGCATGGATCATTGAGGAGGAGGAAGAGGATAGTCAGTGAACATAACAGGACAGTCACTCAGCTTCAGCATAGGCAGTCTTGAAGGGATGTGACATTATAAATTATTCCGTTATATCCGCTTCAGGTGCCTGGTAGCTGGTGGTGATCCAAGACTGATTCATTTTGATGAAGGTCAGTCGATCAACCGAGTCGGTGGACAGGCGCACCCTATGATCGGTGACAAATCCTCCAGCAGCACTGAATGTGCGTTCGGAAAGAACGCTGGAGGCAGGACAGGCCAGTAGCTCAATTGCATACTGTGCAAGCTCTGGCCAGTGATCCATCCTCAGGACCCAGTAAGCCAGAGGATTTTCGGTGGGAAAGGTGTCCAAGTCTGACCTTGCCCCAAGGTATTCCTGCACCATGTATATCAGACGCTGGCGATGGTTGCTGGAACCGATCATACCTTGGGGCTGCGGACTAAAAAATTGTCTGAACGCATCGGTCAGACGTCCACCTTCCCCACCGCTCCTTCTGCTACTGACCGAAGCCTCAGCAACTCGTCGCCCAGGACCAGGAGTTTGTAACCTCCCAGTTTCTGGGAACGCGTTGCACAGACCTTTCTGCAAGGCCTCCCTGAGATGTCTCATCCTCTGCTCCCTCTGCGACGGCAAGATAAGGTCTGCAACCTTACCCTTGTACCGTGGATCAAGGAGAGTGGCCAGCCAGTAATGGTCCCTCTCCTTGATCCGAAGAACACTAGGATCCTTCCGCAGGCTTTGCAGGATCAGGGAGGCCATGCAGCGTAGGTTAGCTGAGGCATTCGGTCCGGAGTCTTCTGGGTCACTGAGGATGACATGATCGCCAGCCACCTCCTCCCAGCCACGTACAAGTCCACTGGTTTGTTGGGACTGTACATCATCCCTAAAAGACTGCTGCTGCTGATGCTGAGTGCCAGGCTCCACCTCCATGCTCACACAATCCTCCTCCTCCTCCTCATCCTCTTCCTGTGTGATGGGTGGGACAGAAGGAACACTGTCCTGATAAAGGGGGCCTTGAGAGGCAAGGAAGTCCTCCTCTTCCTGCCTCTGTTCTGCCTCAAGTGCCCTGTCCATTATCCCACACAGCGTATGCTCCAACAGGTGGACAAGAGGTACAGTGTCACTGATGCATGCACTGTCACTGCTCACCATCCTCGTGGCCTCCTCAAATGGTGAGAGGACAGTGCATGCATCCCTGATCATGCTCCACTGACGTGGGGAAAAAAAAAACAAGCTCCCCTGACCCTGTCCTGGTGCCGTAGTCGCAAAGGTACTCATTGATGGCCCTCTGCTGCGTGTGCAGTCGCTGCAGCATGGCCAACATTGAGTTCCACCTGGTGGGCATGTCACATATTAGGCGGTTCTTGGGCAGGTTCAGCTCCTTTTGCAGCTCAGTCAGCCGAGCACTGGCATTATAAGATCGGCGGAAATGCACACAGACTTTCCTGGCCTGCCTCAGGACATCCTGTAAGCCTGGGAACCTGCCCAAGAACCGCTGCACCACCAGGTTGAGGACGTGAGCCATACAGGGCACATGGGTGAGCTGCCCTGTCGCAGGGCGGAGAGGAGGTTGGTGCCATTGTCAGAAACGACCATTCCTGGCTTAAGCTGGAGTGGCATCAACCACCTCTCGGCCTGCCCCTGCAGAGCTGCCAGAACCTCGGGCCCAGTGTGGCTCCTGTCCCCCAAACACACCAGCGCAAGCACGGCATGGCATCTTTTTGCCTGCGTACTTGCGTAGCCCCTTGTACGCCTACGGAGCACCGCTGGTTCCGAGGACAGAGCACTGGAGGAAGAAGAAGAGGAGGGGGTGGAGGAGAGAGGTGTGTCACAACCAGTAGCAGTAGTAGCATTTTGGAGCGTGGTGGCGGAACAACCTCCAACACTACTGCACCTTGTCCTGCATCCCTCCCAGCTGCCAATAGAGTGACCCAATGGGCCGTGAAAGAAAGGTAACGTCCCTGTCCATGCCTGCTGGACCATGAGTCAGCGGTAATATGCACCTTACCGCTGACCGCCCTGTCCAGCGAGGCATGGACATTGCCTTCCACATGCCGGTAGAGAGACGGAATCGCCTTCCGTGAGAAAAAGTGGCGTTTGGGAACCTGCCACTGAGGAACCGCACATTGAACAAACTCACGGAAGGGGGCCGAGTCTACCAACTGAAAAGGCAGCAGTTGAAGTGCTAGCAATTTAGCCAAGCTAGCATTCAACCGCTGGGCATGTGGATGGCTGGGAGTGTACTTCTTTCGACGGTCCAGCAGCTGGGGCAGGGAAATTTGCCTGCTACTATCGGACGTCGGTGTACTGCAAGTACTTGGTTGTGACACACCTAATTGTACACCTTCAGTCCTCTCACAGCAGCTTTCAGAGAGGACTGAAGATGTAGTGGGGATGGAGATCCCAGCTGATGAGGAGCAAGGAGAGGTCCGCTTAGTTCTTTGGTGTGGGTCTTTTATGTGTGCCTGCCAACGAGCTGCATGGCAGGTCGACATATGTCTGCTCATGCTTGTGGTGCCCAAGCGGCTGATGTTTTGGCCACGCGAGATACGCTTGAGACAAATATTGCAAATAGCAGTGGTGCGATCTGATGCACTCGTCTCAAAAAAGGCCCACACCAAAGAACTTTTCTGATAACGTGCAGAGGCAGCGCCCTGCACAGGCGGAGCTCTGCGGTGTTGTACAGTTGCTGTGCTGGCCTCTAGCTGGCCTCCAGGGGGCATCCTGCCTCGTTGGACATGTGACGCCGCATCCTCCTCCTCCTCGTCCTCCTCCTCATCCTCTCTCCCTCCAGGCACCCACGTGGCGTCAGTGACCTCATCATCCCCTCCCTCTTCACCACTAGAGCAAACCTGGCAGTAAGCTGCAGCTGGTGGAACAGTACTGGCAGATTGCTGTCCTTCAGCATCCCCTCTCTCTGCGCGCACACTACTGACTTCCTCAAGCTGGGTATCATCATCCGAGCCTTTGAATCGTTGGGCATCCTCCTGGAGCATGTACCCAACACTGTGCTCAAAGAGTTCGGGGGACTCCTCAGGAGGACATGGTGGGTCTAGGGAAGGGGTGGCTGATGATGCCATTGAGTATGCGTTGGCAGCTGCTCTGCCAGTACCCTGAGCCTGGGTGAGAGAGGATGAGGAGGGCTTGGTCATCCATTCTACCAAGCCTTCAGCATGATGCGGCTCCACATGTCCAGCTGCCGAAAACAAAGACGCGCGTGTCCCATGGCCTGCCCTGTGTTCTTGGCTCTGCATGCTCTGCCTCCCCTTGGCGGTCTTCCAGCCATTGTAGTCGGTAGTCCTGTGGGTGCTGCTGAGAAGAAAATATAGGAGCTCTGTGTGATGCCACTAACACACTAGAAGTCCTATGGGTGCTTCTGCAAAGAAAATATAGGAGCTCTGTGTGATGCCACTAACACACTAGAAGTCCTGTGGGTGCTGCTGAGAAGAAAATATAGGAGCTCTGTGTGATGCCACTAACACACTAGAAGTCCTATGGGTGCTTCTGCAAAGAAAATATAGGAGCTCTGTGTGATGCCACTAACACACTAGAAGTCCTGTGGGTGCTGCTGAGAAGAAAATATAGGAGCTCTGTGTGATGCCACTAACACACTAGAAGTCCTATGGGTGCTTCTGCAAAGAAAATATAGGAGCTCTGTGTGATGCCACTAACACACTAGAAGTCCTATGGGTGCTTCTGAGAAGAAAATATAGGAGCTCTGTGTGATGCCACTAACACACTAGAAGTCCTGTGGGCTGTGCTGCTGAGAAGAAAATATAGGAGCTCTGTGTGATGCCACTAACACACTACAAGTCCTGTGGGTGCTTCTGATAAGAAAATATAGGAGCTCTGTGTGATGCCACTAACACACTAGAAGTCCTATGGGTGCTTCTGGGAAGAAAATATAGGAGCTCTGTGTGATGGGACTAACACACTAGAAGTCCTATGGGTGCTGCTGGCAAGAAAATATAGGAGCTCTGTGTGATGCCACTAACACACTAGAAGTCCTATGGGTGCTTCTGGGAAGAAAATATAGGAGCTCTGTGTGATGCCACTAACACACTAGAAGTCCTATGGGTGCTTCTGGGAAGAAAATATAGGAGCTCTGTGTGATGCCACTAACACACTAGAAGTCCTATGGGTGCTTCTGGGAAGAAAATATAGGAGCTCTGTGTGATGGCACTAACACACTACAAGTCCTATGGGTGCTTCTGGGAAGAAAATATAGGAGCTCTGTGTGATGGGACTAACACACTACAAGTCCTATGGGTGCTTCTGGGAAGAAAATATAGGAGCTCTGTGTGATGGCACTAACACACAACAAGTCCTATGGGTGCTTCTGGGAAGAAAATATAGGAGCTCTGTGTGATGGCACTAACACACAACAAGTCCTATGGGTGCTTCTGGGGAAGAAAATATAGGAACTCTGTGTGATGGCACTAACACAGTACAAGTCCTATGGGTGCTTCTGGGAAGAAAATATAGGAGCTCTGTGTGATGGGACTAACACACTACAAGTCCTATGGGTGCTTCTGGGAAGAAAATATAGGAGCTCTGTGTGATGGACTAACACACTATTGAAGTCCTATGGGTGCTTCTGGGAAGAAAATATAGGAGCTCTGTGTGATGGGACTAACACACTACAAGTCCTATGGGTGCTTCTGGGAAGAAAATATAGGAGCTCTGTGTGATGGACTAACACACTACAAGTCCTATGGGTGCTTCTGGGAAGAAAATATAGGAGCTCTGTGTGATGGAACTAACACACTACAAGTCCTATGGGTGCTTCTGGGAAGAAAATATAGGAACTCTGTGTGATGGCACTAACACACTACAAGTCCTATGGGTGCTTCTGGGAAGAAAATATAGGAGCTCTGTGTGATGCCACTAACACACTACAAGTCCTATGGGTGCTTCTGGGAAGAAAATATAGGAGCTCTGTGTGATGGGACTAACACACTACAAGTCCTATGGGTGCTTCTGGGAAGAAAATATAGGAGCTCTGTGTGATGGCACTAACACACTACAAGTCCTATGGGTGCTTCTGGGAAGAAAATATAGGAGCTCTGTGTGATGGCACTAACACACTACAAGTCCTATGGGTGCTTCTGGGAAGAAAATATAGGAGCTCTGTGTGATGGCACTAACACACAATACAAGTCCTATGGGTGCTTCTGGGAAGAAAATATAGGAGCTCTGTGTGATGGGACTAACACACTACAAGTCCTATGGGTGCTTCTGGGAAGAAAATATAGGAGCTCTGTGTGATGCCACTAACACACTACAAGTCCTATGGGTGCTTCTGGGAAGAAAATATAGGAGCTCTGTGTGATGCCACTAACACACTAGAAGTCCTGTGGGTGCTTCTGAGAAGAAAATATAGGAGCTCTGTGTGATGCCACTAACACACTAGAAGTCCTATGGGTGCTGCTGGGAAGAAAATATAGGAGCTCTGTGTGATGGGACTAACACACTACAAGTCCTATGGGTGCTTCTGGGAAGAAAATATAGGAGCTCTGTGTGATGGGACTAACACACAATTGAAGTCCTATGGGTGCTTCTGGGAAGAAAATATAGGAGCTCTGTGTGATGGGACTAACACACTACAAGTCCTATGGGTGCTTCTGGGAAGAAAATATAGGAGCTCTGTGTGATGGGACTAACACACTACAAGTCCTATGGGTGCTTCTGGGAAGAAAATATAGGAGCTCTGTGTGATGGCACTAACACACAATTGAAGTCCTATGGGTGCTTCTGGGAAGAAAATATAGGAGCTCTGTGTGATGGGACTAACACACTACAAGTCCTATGGGTGCTTCTGGGAAGAAAATATAGGAGCTCTGTGTGATGGCACTAACACACAATACAAGTCCTATGGGTGCTTCTGGGAAGAAAATATAGGAGCTCTGTGTGATGGGACTAACACACTACAAGTCCTATGGGTGCTTCTGGGAAGAAAATATAGGAGCTCTGTGTGATGGGACTAACACACTACAAGTCCTATGGGTGCTTCTGGGAAGAAAATATAGGAGCTCTGTGTGATGGCACTAACACACTACAAGTCCTATGGGTGCTTCTGGGAAGAAAATATAGGAGCTCTGTGTGATGGGACTAACACACTACAAGTCCTATGGGTGCTTCTGGGAAGAAAATATAGGAACTCTGTGTGATGGCACTAACACACTACAAGTCCTATGGGTGCTTCTGGGAAGAAAATATAGGAACTCTGTGTGATGCCACTAACACAGTACAAGTCCTATGGGTGCTTCTGGAAGAAAATATAGGAACTCTGTGTGATGCCACTAACACAGTACAAGTCCTATGGGTGCTTCTGGGAAAGAAAATATAGGAGCTCTGTGTGATGGGACTAACACACTACAAGTCCTATGGGTGCTTCTGGGAAGAAAATATAGGAGCTCTGTGTGATGGGACTAACACACTACAAGTCCTATGGGTGCTTCTGGGAAGAAAATATAGGAGCTCTGTGTGATGGGACTAACACACTACAAGTCCTATGGGTGCTTCTGGAAAGAAAATATAGGAGCTCTGTGTGATGGGACTAACACACTACAAGTCCTATGGGTGCTTCTGGGAAGAAAATATAGGAGCTCTGTGTGATGGGACTAACACACAATACAAGTCCTATGGGTGCTTCTGGGAAGAAAATATAGGAGCTCTGTGTGATGGCACTAACACACAATTGAAGTCCTATGGGTGCTTCTGGGAAGAAAATATAGGAGCTCTGTGTGATGGGACTAACACACTACAAGTCCTATGGGTGCTTCTGGGAAGAAAATATAGGAGCTCTGTGTGATGGGACTAACACACTACAAGGCCTATGGGTGCTTCTGGGAAGAAAATATAGGAGCTCTGTGTGATGGCACTAACACACAATTGAAGTCCTATGGGTGCTTCTGGGAAGAAAATATAGGAACTCTGTGTGATGCCACTAACACACTACAAGTCCTATGGGTGCTTCTGGGAAGAAAATATAGGAACTCTGTGTGATGGCACTAACACACAATTGAAGTCCTATGGGTGCTTCTGGGAAGAAAAATATAGGAGCTCTGTGTGATGGGACTAACACACTACAAGTCCTATGGGTGCTTCTGGGAAGAAAATATAGGAGCTCTGTGTGATGGGACTAACACACTACAAGTCCTATGGGTGCTTCTGGGAAGAAAATATAGGAGCTCTGTGTGATGGCACTAACACACTTGAAGTCCTATGGGTGCTTCTGGGAAGAAAATATAGGAACTCTGTGTGATGGGACTAACACAGTACAAGTCCTATGGGTGCTTCTGGGAAGAAAATATAGGAACTCTGTGTGATGCCACTAACACAGTACAAGTCCTATGGGTGCTTCTGGGAAGAAAATATAGGAACTCTGTGTGATGCCACTAACACACTATTGAAGTCCTATGGGTGCTTCTGGGAAGAAAATATAGGAACTCTGTGTGATGCCACTAACACAGTACAAGTCCTATGGGTGCTTCTGGGAAGAAAATATAGGAACTCTGTGTGATGCCACTAACACAGTACAAGTCCTATGGGTGCTTCTGGGAAGAAAATATAGGAACTCTGTGTGATGCCACTAACACAGTACAAGTCCTATGGGTGCTTCTGGGAAGAAAATATAGGAACTCTGTGTGATGCCACAAACACAGTACAAGTCCTATGGGTGCTTCTGGGAAGAAAATATAGGAGCTCTGTGTGATGGGACTAACACACTAAAAGTCCTATGGGTGCTTCTGGGAAGAAAATATAGGAGCTCTGTGTGATGCCACTAACACAGTACAAGTCCTATGGGTGCTTCTGGAAGAAAATATAGGAGCTCTGTGTGATGCCACTAACACAGTACAAGTCCTATGGGTGCTTCTGGGAAGAAAATATAGGAACTCTGTGTGATGCCACTAACACAGTACAAGTCCTATGGGTGCTTCTGGGAAGAAAATATAGGAACTCTGTGTGATGCCACTAACACAGTACAAGTCCTATGGGTGCTTCTGGGAAGAAAATATAGGAACTCTGTGTGATGCCACTAACACAGTACAAGTCCTATGGGTGCTTCTGGGAAGACAATATAGGAACTCTGTGTGATGCCACTAACACAGTACAAGTCCTATGGGTGCTTCTGGGAAGACAATATAGGAACTCTGTGTGATGCCACTAACACAGTACAAGTCCTATGGGTGCTTCTGGGAAGAAAATATAGGAGCTCTGTTTGCTGCCACTAACACACTAGAAGTCCTATGGGTGCTTTTGGGGTGCAGTGCTGTACTAACAGCACTGCGGTTGGTACTACTGAAATACTGTACTAACAGTAAGACACGTACCAGACTAACCCCCAGCAGCAGCTAAAAAACACACTAACCAGCAGCAGCAATGGACGATCAATGACAGGTAGCAATGGTTTAGCAAATAAATAGCCAATGGTTTAGCAAAGTAGAGCAAATCTTTCTATATGAATCTAGCAAAGAGTGACACAGAATCAGCCTGATCTCTCCTAAAGCCGGAACTCATGTGACCGGCGCCGACGGCGTGGCGGCCTTTTAAATGAGGGGGCGTGTACTAAAGCCCCTGAGCTGTAATTGGCTACAGGCGTCCTGCCTGTAGCCAATTATGGCTCTCCGAGTTTCCGGCGCTGTGATTGGCCAAGCATGCGGGGTCACAGTGCATGCTTGGCCAATCATCAGCCAGCAATGCACTGCGCCGGCCGCGCCGGCCGCAATGCATTGCGGGGCCGCTCGCATCACACGAATGTGATGCGAGCGGCCAAAATAGTTCTGGGCTCGCCGAGCGAGCGAACACCCGGTGCTCGATGCGAACATGGGTTCGCATCGAGCACCGGGCCCATCCCTAGCTGCCACTAACACACTAGAAGTCCTATGGGTGCCAAAGACACTATAGGTAGTATATGTGTGCTGATGACAAGAAAATATAGGACCTCTGTGTGCTGCCACTAACACACTAGAAGTCCTATGGGTGCCAAAGACACTATAGGTAGTATATGTGTGCTGATGACAAGAAAATATAGGACCTCTGTGTGCTGCCACTAACACACTAGAAGTCCTATGGGTGCCAAAGACACTATAGGTAATATATGTGTGCTGCTGACAAGAAAATATAGGAAAAGAAAAGAAAATATAGGAAAATATAGGAAAATATGTGTGCTGCCACTAACACACTAGAAGTCCTATGGGTGCCAAACACCCAAAGACACTATAGGTAGTATATGTGTGCTGCTGACAAGAAAATATAGGAGCTCTGTGTGCTGCCACTAACACACTAAAAGTCCTATGGGTGCCAAAGACACAAAGACACTATAGGTAGTATATGGATGGGACAGACGGTTGGGACAGAAGTTGGGGTGCAATGCTGTGCTAACAGCACTGCGGTTGGTGCTACTGCAATACTGTACTAACAGTAAAGCACGCACCAGACTAATCCCCAGCAGCAGCTAATAACACACTAACTGTGCAATCAGCAGCAATGAATGATCACTAATGATGAATGACTCAGGTAGCAATGGTTTAGCAAAGAAATAGCAATCAAGCAAAGACAGAATCAGCAGACTGCTCTCTCCTAAAGCCGGAACACATGTGACCGGGGCCGACGGCGTGGCGGCCTTTTAAATGGTGGGGCGTGTACTAAAGCCCCTGAGCTTTAATTGGCTACAGGCGTCCTGCCTGTAGCCAATTATTGCTCTCCTAGTTTCCGGCGCTGTGATTGGCCAAGCATGCGGAGTCACAGTGCATGCTTGGCCAATCATCAGCCAGCAATGCACTGCGCCAGCCGCGCTGGCCGCAATGCATTGCGGGGCCGCTCGCATCACACGAATGTGATGCGAACGGCCCAAATAGTTCTGGGCTCGCCGAGCGAGCGAGCGCCCGTTGCTCGATTCGAACGTGGGTTCGAATCGAGCACCGGGCCCATCCCTAGTGCTAAGGCCTCTCTGCTCAATTTCCAGCACATAACAAGTTCTATCAAGGGCTCTCCAATGTATAACCCCCCATTTCCTCACATCCATAAGACTGCGGATGTTAGAGATTGTTATCTATCATCCAGCTCTGAGGATGTGAGCCTGCTGCTGGAACTCTGTCCAAGTGGAACTATTCTAAGTGGTGAGTTAAAACCAGAGTTTAAAACAGGAGTTAAGACAGGAGTCTTCTAACCTGTGACATCTTAAACTTCCTACAAGCAATTATATTGTAACTGGGAAATGATTGCTAGCAGGGTTGAAGGTTTTGCTCAGTGCACAGTGTGCCATATGTATGCAACATTGGTGCAACTGCTCCAAGATGGATACCGCTGTGACAGACGTGAGCGGGTTGCCCTTCTGGAAGCTTGCATTAGAGATCTGGAGGAGCAAGTTGCAACACTGGGCAGAAAGGACAACCTAGGGTTGGTGTGGAGGGTGGAGGGGTAGGTCAGGATTATCAGATAGGAAGATGGGTTAATGTAGTTAGAGGGAGTGGAAGGGGCTCACAGAAAAGGAAGGCCGGTCCTGTATTTGTGCATCAAAACAAATTTGCCAAGTTGGGTGAAGATGTGGAGGTGGCAAACACAGAGGTGGCAGCCCTAGATGTCACTGCTACCCCTAACAGCCGGGAGAGCAGCCCATCTAGTAGAGGTGGTGATTCAACTTTTTACTTTAAGCTCATTCACATGTGCGTTTTTAAAAGGGTTTTACAACAAACCTACCTATTTGGTGTAGATAACATTATGTTGGCTAACATTAAGCTAACTTGCCGCTTTTGTGTAAATAGGCATGTATCAAAGCAGAACATACAGAACACAGGAACTTACAAAGTTCAACCTTGGAAAGTGAAGACAATATCAGACATGAGTATGTCCAAACTGTGTTGATATTGCATTCATCACATGGGGTGTCACCCCTGTAAAAGCCAAATTTAGAAGATGCTAACCATTTTGGGATCAAACTGGGCATTATCTTCCTGAACCCATGCCTAGAATGTCAAAATGTGCTATCTACCATCATGTGGGATCAATGTACGTGTTTTGGGGGTGCAACCCCTTCATCTCAGCCACTTTAGTAGCAAGGAAGGGGTTGCACCCACAAAATGTGTACATCCCCCATGATAAGAAAAAGCAGGCCTGGTGTGCATGAACACGGCCAATACCCCTAAAGCCCCATACACACGCTCGGATTATCCGAGGACCAGGTCCGTCGGATCATGTCCGTCATACTTTGTCCGATGTTGGTTTTGCGTACACACGGTCGGACAAAGTTGTCGGAAAATCCGATCATTCTGAACGTGGTGACGTTTGTTGCCTACGACGGGACTACGTAGAGGCTAGTAGCCAATAGCTTTGGTCTTGTAATGGGATCTGAGCATGCGTAGCACTTTGTCCATCGGACAACGCTACACACGATCGGATTTGGTGTGTTGTCAAAAAATCTATCCAGCAGGAGATAGGACTTTGTCCGTCGGACAATCCGACGTACACTGTCTGATGGTGCATACACACGGTCGGATTTTTCAACAACATTGTCCGATCGGACAGAATCCATGCGAAAATCCGACCGTGTGTATGGGGCTTAAGGGATGTTTGTGAGTTCTGATAGACCCAGACGAAATGTATATGCAATTCAAAAATCATTTATTGAAAAGGTGCCCATAAGGGAATAAGTGCATAAATCCACAATATAAAAAGATGTCAAAAAGGCATACAAAAAGCATACAGACATTGACAGAGCAAAAGTTTGTACTATATAGTCTATCATATGTATGGTAGTTACAGACTTGTAGTACATGTGGAATCTAGGAAAACGCCGACATGTTTCGGACTTTTGTCCTTTTTCATAGGCGAATTTAAATCCTTTTCAATCACATCTATTGGTATGAACAAATGAGTATTAATACATTAAATGAATAATGCAAACGATCACAGAAAAATGATATAGTGCCATAGTATTGACCAAAGCAGACTCAAACTTTTTCCTTTGGAAATTCCGACGGAAAAAGTCTAATGGAGCCCGGGCGGATTTTCTGACAACATAGTCCGATCTGACATTTTCCTTTCGGAATTTCTGACTGTGTGTATGGGGGCTAAGAGCTATTTTATCTAAGGGAAGTTCCCAAACATGGCTCGTTGGTGGTACTGGAGGACTGAGGTTGAGAACCACTGCTGTAGTACACAGTGTCCTAAAAGTGGGTAGGCAGGTGCCGTTTGTCCACTAGATAGCTCTGTTCTAGGGTTGATGTTCGGGTTAGAGTTCAGTGTTCGGCGCTTAAAAAGTTATTGTCATAAAAAGTGTTTGGGGACTCAGGTCCTGCCCCAGAGGACATGTATCAATGCAAAAAAAAGTTTTAAAAACGGACGTTTTTTAGGGAGCAGTGATTTTAATAATGCTTAAAGTGAAACAATAAAAAGTGTAATATTCCTTTAAATTTCGTACCTGGGGGGGTGTGTATAGTATGCATGTAAAGGCATAAAAACTGTCCCTGCACAAAGTGTAATTTCCGAAAGAAAAAAAGTAATTTAAAAGCACTCGCGGCTATAATGAATTGTCGGCTCCCCGTAATACAGAGAACAGTCATTGAAAGTCATTGATAAAAAAAAAAAAAATGCGTGGGGTTCCCGCCAAATTCAATTACCAGGCCCTTCAGGTCTGGTATGGATATTAAGGGGAACCCCGCGTCAATTTTTAAAAAAAAATTACGTGGGATTCCCCCCAAATATCCATACCAGACCTGAAGGGTCTGGTATGGATTTTAAGGGGAACTCCACGCCAAATAAAAAAAAAATGGCCTGGAGTTCCCCCAAAAATCCATACCAGACCCTTTATCCAAACACGCAACCTGGCAGGCCGCAGGAAAAGAGGGGGGATGAGAGAGTGCCCCCCCTCCTGAACCATACCAGGCCACATGCCCTCAACATTGGGAGGATGCTTTGGGGGTCTGTGACCCCTCAAAGCACCATGTCCCCATGTTGATAGGGACAAGGGCCTCATCCCCACAACATTTGTGCGACCATGTGTATGCAAGACAAGTTTGAGCCAACATCCGTCGGAAATACTTCCAGGATTTGGTTGTCGGAATGTCCAATCGCGTGTAAGCGGCATAAGGGAGATGGCTACTGAAGTGCTCCAAATGCTTTCACTTGTGACTACTGCGGCTTGTCCAATAAATGTGATTGAAAGTGACTCTAGAGTGTATGTCCTTGTGATGCAACTGTAATGTGTTTAAGTAAAGTGCAGCAAAACTACTTCTTGTGTGGACATTCCTTCAAAGGTCTATGGTTGGGAATGTTGAATGGAGGCTTATGGCAAGGAGCAGGCCACAAGATGGTGGAGGGTTTGGCCTTAGCAGGAGGTTAGCATTCTAGCAGGGCTTGGGTGGGACTATGGACTTGTGCCCATGGTGCCAAGCCAGCAAACCATAAAGCCCCTCTTACAGGTGACTGATTCAGCAGGGACTGGCTGAATTTTGATCCCTGTATGGACAGGCTGGTTGTACAGAAGTCTACAGTGGCTTGCGAAAGTATTCGGCCCCCTTGAACTTTTCAACCTTTTGCCACATTTCAGGCTTCAAACATAAAGATATAACATTTTTATTTTTTGTGAAGAATCACCAACAAGTGGGACACAATTGTGAAGTGGAACAAAATCTTTTGGATTTTTGAAACTTTTTTAACTAATAAAAAATGAAAAGTGGGGCGTGCAAAATTATTCGGCCCCCTTGCGTTAATACTTTGTAGAGCCACCTTTTGCTGCGATTACAGCTGCAAGTCGCTTGGGGTATGTCTCTATCAGTTTTGCACATCGAGAGACTGAAATTCTTGCCCATTCTTCCTTGTAAAACAGCTCGAGCTCAGTGAGGTTGGATGGAGAGCGTTTGTGAGCAGCAGGTTTCAGCTCTTTCCACAGATTCTCGATTGGATTCAGGTCTGGACTTTGACTTGGCCATTCTAACACCTGGATACGTTTATTTGTGAACCATTCCTTTGTAGATTTTGCTGTATGTTTGGGATAATTGTCTTGTTGGAAGATAAATCTCCGTCCCAGTTTCAGGTCTTTTGCAGACTCAAACAGGTTTTCATCCAGAATGGTCCTGTATTTGGCTGCATCCATCTTCCCCTCAATTTTAACCATCTTCCCTGTCCCTGCTGAAGAAAAGCAGGCCCAAACCATGATGCTGCCACCACCATGTTTGACAGTGGGGATGGTGTGTTGAGGGTGATGAGCTGTGTTGCTTTTACACCAAACATATCTGTCACGTTCAGGGTACGGCGGGGAACAGGAGATGGATCCCCTATGCCAATGGGGCGATAGCACGGGTTGTATTGGAGGACCAGTTCTAATGTTGCTACTGGTTTTCACCAGAGCCCGCCGCAAGGCGGGATGGACTTGTAGCGGCGGTAGCAACCAGGTCGCGTCTTCCAATAGCAACTCGACCCCACTGACAGCTGAGACAGGCGCGGTACACAAGGATTAGGCAGAGGCAAGGTCAAACGTAGCAAAGGGTCAAGGCAGGTGGCAAAGGTTCGTAGTCGGGGGCAACAGCAAAGGTCTGGATACACAGAAGGAGCAAAACACACTAACGCTTTCACTGGGCACTAAGGCAACACAAGATCCGGCCAGGACAGGAAGGGGAAGTGGGTTTAAGAAGTGTTTAGGGTGTAACAGCAATTTGGACCAGGCACCAATTACTGGTGCGCTGGCCCTTTAAGATCAACAGTAGTGTGCGCGTGCACGCCTGGGGAGCGGGGGCGCGCACGCAGGAGAAGGTAGGAGGAGAGAGGCAGGGGGAATGGAATGCGATCCCCGGGCGGACCGAGGCCGCCACGAGGATCGCATAGAGAGAACCGAGCGGCGCCTGCGGTCAGCGGAGCCGACCGGGGCGCTGCAGAGCCGAGGACGCCGTGGGCGCTCCGGGATGGAGGAGGCACCCGGAGCGCTCGGCGTTACAGTACCCCCCCTTGGGTCTCCCCCTCTTCTTGGGTCTCCCCCTCCTCCTGGAGCCCAAGAACCTGAGGATGAGATCCTTGTCTATGATGTTACCCTCAGGTTCCCAGGATCTCTCCTCAGGGCCACAATTCTCCCAATCAACAAGAAAGAACCGCTTACCCCGGATGGTTCTAGAGGCGAGGATCTCTTTAACGGAGAAGATGTCGGAGGAGTCGGAGACAGGAGCAGGAGCGGAGACCTTGGGGGAAAAGTGATTAAGAACCAAGGGTTAGGGAGGGAAACGTGGAAAGAGTTGGGGATGCGGAGAGAAGGGGGAAGATGTAGTTTGTAGGACACGGAATTGATCCGAGCCTTGACCTTGAAAGGACCGAGGTAGCGGGGGCCCAACTTATAACTGGGGTTGCGGAACCTGATGTACCTGGAGGAGAGCCACACCCTATCACCAGGGGAGAAGACAGGAGGAGGTCTTCTTTTACAGTCAGCATGTTTGTTCATGCGAGAAGAGGCCAGGGCAAGCGACTTTTGGGTCTCTTTCCAGATGGACGACAGCTCTTGGGTGACTTCGTCTACAGCGGGGACTCCGGAAGAAGTGGGGATGGGTAGGGGGGAAGAGGATGACGGCCGTAAACCACAAAGAAGGGTGATTTAGAGGAGGACTCCGATTCTTTCAGGTTGTAAGAAAATTCAGCCCAGGGCAGGAGGTCAGCCCAATCGTCTTGACGAGCAGAGACAAAGTGTCGCAAGTAGGCCCCAAGGATTTGGTTGACTCTCTCAACTTGTCCATTGGACTGTGGGTGATAGGCAGAGGAGAAATCCAGCTTGACTTTCAGTTGACTGCAGAGAGCTCTCCAAAATTTAGATACGAACTGTACGCCTCTATCCGAGACGATGTGAGATGGAAGTCCATGAAGACGAAAAATCTGGAGGAAGAAATGTTTAGCAAGTGTAGGCGCAGAAGGGAGACCTGGAAGCGGGATAAAGTGTGCCATTTTGGAGAAACGATCCACGACCACCCATATGGTAGTGTGGCCGTGGGAAGGAGGAAGGTCCGTGATGAAGTCCATAGCTATGTGGACCCAAGGTCGTTCAGGCACAGGCAGAGGGTGAAGCAGGCCAGCAGGTCTTTGATGAGGGGTCTTGTCCCGAGCACATATAGTACAGGCCTGTACGAAGTCCATCACATCCTTTTTTAAGGAGGGCCACCAGTAATACCTGGAAATCAGTTGGAAGGACTTCTTGATTCCAGAATGACCAGCGAGATGAGAGGAGTGACCCCATTTGAGGATCTGAAGACGAAGACGTGGAGGGACAAAGGTTTTCCCAGGAGGAACTTGCAGCAAGGAGGCAGGAGCGGAAGAGATCAGACACTCAGGGGGTAGAATGTGTTGTACAGGAGACTCGGACTCAGAAGAATCGGTGGAACGTGATAGGGCGTCAGCCCTGACATTCTTGTCTGCAGGACGGAAATGGATCTCGAAGTTGAAGCGGGCAAAAAACAACGACCACCTAGCTTGATGTGGGTTCAATCGCTGGGCGGACTGGAGGTAAGACAGATTTTTGTGATCAGTGAAGATCGTGATGAGATGAGTGGACCCCTCAAGGAGATGTCTCCACTCCTCAAGTGCTAGCTTAATGGCCAGCATATCACGGTCTCCGATGGAATAGTTCTTTTCAGGGGGGGAAAAGGTCTTGGATAAAAAACCACAGGTGACGTACTTGCCCTTGGAGTCTTTCTGGAGAAGTACGGCTCCAGCTCCCAAGAGGAGGCATCGACTTCCAGGAAGAACGGTTTGAGGGGATCAGGCCTGGATAGAACGGATGCAGAGGCAAAGACAGACTTGAGGCGGTTAAATGCCTCATCAGCTTGAGGAGGCCAGGACCTTGGATTCGCATCTTTTTTGGTTAGTGCCACAATAGGCGCGACAATGGTGGAGAAGTGGGAAATGAACTGGCGGTAATAGTTGGCGAATCCGAGGAAACGCTGGATGGCCCGTAGCCCGGTAGGACGTGGCCAGTTCAGGACGGCAGAGAGTTTCTCCGGGTCCATTTGGAGACCTTGTCCCGAGACCAAGTACCCAGGAAGGGAAGACTGCCGCGTTCAAAGAGACATTTCTCTAGTTTGGCGTACAGACGGTTATCACGGAGTCGCTGGAGCACTTGACGGACATGAAGACGGTGCTCCTCCAAGCTAGAGGAGAAAATCAGGATATCATCCAGGTAGACAACAACACAGGTGTACAGCAGATCTCTGAACATCTCATTCACAAAGTCTTGAAAGACCGCAGGGGCATTGCATAACCCAAAGGGCATGACCAGGTATTCAAAGTGTCTGTCACGGGTGTTAAAGGCGGTTTTCCATTCATCGCGATTACGGATACGGATGAGATTATATGCGCCCCAGAGGTCCAGTTTGGTGAAAAGGCTTGCTCCGCGCGAACGGTCAAACAGCTCTGAGATGAGAGGCAGTGGGTAGCGATTTTTTACCGTGATTTTATTAAGACTACGATAGTCAATGCAGGGACGTAGGGACCCGTCCTTTTTGGCGACAAAGAAGAATCCTGCTCCAGCAGGGGAAGAGGACTTGCGGATGAAGCCTCTCTTGAGGTTCTCCTGGATATAGTCTGTCATGGCTTGTGTCTCCGGGATGGAGAGAGGGTAGATCCTGCCACGGGACGGGGTGGTTCCAGGGAGGAGATCAATAGGGCAATCAAAGGGTCTATGTGGTGGCAAGACCTCCGCTTGCTTTTTGCAAAACACGTCGGAAAAGTCCTGGTAAGGCTTGGGAAGACTAGGCAGAGCAGCAGCGTTGGAAACTTGTTTAATGGGCACCGCTTTGAGGCAATGCCTGTGACAGGAAGGACCCCAACTTTTGATGTCCCCCGAGGACCAGTCGAGGGTAGGAGAATGTAGCTGGAGCCAGGGTAGGCCCAAAAGGATCTCAGAGGTACAGTTGGGTAACACCAAGAAGCGAATTTTTTCGTGATGGAGAACTCCAATCCTCATGAGGAGAGGTTCAGTGCGATAGCGCACGATACAGTTCAGGTTTTGACCATTTACAGAGGTGATGAAAAAGGGCTTGACGAGACGGGGAACATTAAATTTGTTGATGAGTGAAGCTTCAATGAAGTTTCCTGCCGAACCAGATTCCAGAAAGGCCACAGCGGAGAAAGAGGATCTCTTGGTCAGAGAAATCCTCACAGGAATGGTCAGACATGGAAAGGAAGAATCCACACCTAGCAGCGCCTCTCCCACGTTAGCTAGGTGCGAGCGTTTCCCTGACGCTGAGGGCGGATAGAGCAGTCTTTTAAGAAATGATCGGGACTGGCGCAATACAGGCACAGATTATGGTCTCGGCGGCGAGTCCTCTCTTGAGTGGTCAAGCGTGACCGATCCACTTGCATAGCCTCCTCAGCAGGAGGAGCAGGAACGGGTTGCAGAGGATTCTGGAAGAGAGGTGCCAGGCGAGGAAACCGCCTGACGCGACCAAAGTCCTTTTCCTGGCGTAGCTCTAGGCGTCTTTCGGTATAACGCATGTCAATGCGGGTGGCCAGCTGGATGAGTTCAGACAGGGTAGCAGGAATCTCTCGTGCGGCCAGCACATCTTTGACATGACTGGATAGACCTTTTTTGAAGGTCGCGCAGAGGGCCTCATTGTTCCAGGAGAGTTCAGATGCCAGGGTGCGGAACTGAATGGCGTAATCGCCCAATGAAGAATTCCCCTGGACGAGGTTCAGGAGAGCCGTCTCGGCAGAGGAGGCCCGGGCTGGTTCTTCGAAGACACTGCGGACTTCAGAGAAGAAGGCTGGAATAGAAGCTGTGGCAGGATCGCCACGGTCCCAAAGTGGTGTAGCCCAGGCTAGGGCCTTATTAGATAGTAGGCTAACCACGAACGCCACCTTTGACCGTTCTGTGGGGAACTGGTCCGACAACATCTCCAGATGGAGGGAACACTGGGATAGGAACCCTCGGCACAGCTTGGGATCCCCATTGAATTTGTCAGGAAGGGACAGGCGGACTCTAGCAGCAGCAACTCGTGGCGGAGGAGATGCAGGAGGTGGTGGAGGAGATGGTAGAAGCTGCTGTAGCATAGCAGTCAACTGCGCCAATTGCTGTCCTTGTTGAGCGACCACCGTGGTCAGATCCGAGAGGCTTGGCAGAGGGACCTCAGCGGGATCCATGGCCGGATCTACTGTCACGTTCAGGGTACGACGGGGAACAGGAGGTGGATCCCCTATGCCAATGGGGCGATAGCACGGGTTGTATTGGAGGACCGGTTCTAATGTTGCTACTGGTTTTCACCAGAGCCTGCCGCAAGGCGGGATGGACTTGTAGCGGCGGTAGCAACCAGGTCGCGTCTTCCAATAGCAACTCGACCCCACTGACAGCTGAGACAGGCGCGGTACACAAGGATTAGGCAGAGGCAAGGTCAAACGTAGCAAAGGGTCAAGGCAGGTGGCAAAGGTTTGTAGTCGGGGGCAACAGCAAAGGTCTGGATACACAGAAGGAGCAAAACACACTAACGCTTTCACTGGGCACTAAGGCAACACAAGATGCGGCCAGGACAGGAAGGGGAAGTGGGTTTAAGAAGTGTTTAGGGTGTAACAGCAATTTGGATCAGGCACCAATTACTGGTGCGCTGGCCCTTTAAGATCAACAGTAGTGTGCGCGCGCGCGCGCGCCTTGGGAGCGGGGGCGCGCGCAGGAGAAGGTAGGAGGAGAGAGGCAGGGGGAAT
The DNA here is from genome assembly GCA_028564925.1 of Lithobates sylvaticus. Taxonomy (NCBI): domain Eukaryota; kingdom Metazoa; phylum Chordata; class Amphibia; order Anura; family Ranidae; genus Lithobates; species Lithobates sylvaticus. The sequence goes on along the minus strand of CM053026.1, from coordinate 18,704,300 downwards.
GGAATGCGATCCCCGGGCGGACCGAGGCCGCCACGAGGATCGCATAGAGAGAACCGAGCGGCGCCTGCGGTCAGCGTAGCCGACCGGGGCGCTGCAGAGCCGAGGTCGCCGTGGGCGCTCCGGGATTGAGGAGGCACCCGGAGCGCTCGGCGTTACAATATCGTTTTGCATTGTGGCCAAAAAGTTTGATTTTGGTTTCATCGGACCAGAGCACCTTCTTCCACATGTTTGGTGTGTCTCCCAGGTGGCTTGTGGCAAACTTTAGATGAGACTTTTTATGGATATCTTTGAGAAATGGCTTTCTTCTTGCCACTCTTCCATAAAGGCCAGATTTGTGCAGTGTACGACTGATTGTTGTCCTATGGACAGACTCTCCCACCTCAGCTGTAGTTCTCTGCAGTTCATCCAGAGTGATCATGGGCCTCTTGGCTGCATCTCTGATCAGTCTTCTCCTTGTCTGAGCTGAAAGTTTAGAGGGACAGCCAGGTCTTGGTAGATTTGCAGTGGTCTGATACTCCTTCCATTTCAAAATGATCGCTTGCACAGAGCTCCTTGGGATGTTTAAAGCTTGGGAAATCTTTTTGTATCCAAATCCATCAGTCATTTAGGACAACATTGGATCATTCAGAGATCCTCGCTGAACTTCTGGAGTGAGTTTGCTGCACTGAAAGTAAAGGGGCCGAATAAATTTGCACGTCCCACTTTTCAGTTTCTTATTTGCTAAAAAAGTTTAAAATATCCAATAGATTTCGTTCCACTTCACAATTGTGTCCCACTTGTTGGTGATTCTTCACAACAAATTAAAATTTTATATCTTTATGTTTGAAGCCTGAAATATGGCAAAAGGTTGAAAAGTTCAAGGGGGCCGAATACTTTCGCAAGCCACTGTATCTACCTTGAATTCTGCACAACCATCCTGTCTGGCTTTTCATGAGAAATCAGCGCCGCCGGTTTTAGATGGAAAAACTGATCAATGTGTTCTGATGGTGAGGAAGGCTCCCTGCTGTCAGAACACAATAGCCCAGTGGGGGTGATCCCCCCGTCCACCTTGGGTGTGTGATTGGGGAAATCAGATTTTTTTTTCTGTTCCACTTGCTGGTTGAACATAAAAAAATGGTTACTGTGTGGCCAACATAACACATTTACAGATATCTGATAACATTTGTAGGACGAGAACTGGTTAAGCCTTCAGCCTGAAGCATCCTGAGGGGATTGATATTATTATGAAGTTATAAAAAAATATATATATTTTAGACATTGAGAAATACGTAACTGGAAGAGTTTTCATCTGACTTCTCTAAATGAATGTCAGATATTGTATATAAAGTGCTGGAGATGATCCCTCCAGTGCGGAGGACGCACACAGCTGCAAGTGATGTCCTCTGTCATGGACGGATTTCTGGTCCTTGTTGTCCTCTCCGGTATTGTCTCCATCCTACAAGGACAATCTCCTCCATCTAGAAATAAGATGATTCCTGGGTGTCGTCTCTATTCTCTAAGCCCTGTGTTTGAATACAAGTATTACCAGAGAGGAGATGTGATGATCGGAGGGCTGGTCTCTGTACACATTACCAATATGTTTTTTGGAATGGAAAACGGTACAGTGCTATCAAAGTATATGTGCCTGGAGTAAGTACATTACCCTCATTGTATTGTGTTTATAAAGACTTCCCAATATTTCATATCAGAGAAGTGCAGTGTCATTGTTATTAGCACCAATACATTGCAGCACTGCAGTCCTTCCCCACCAGAGCAATGTCTGCATGGAGTGTGTATGATCTCTCTGCCTCTGTCTGCATGGAGTGTGTATGATCTCCCTGCCTCTGTCTGCATGGAGTGTGTATGATCTCCCTGCCTCTGTCTGCATGGAGTGTGTATGATCTCTCTACCTCTGTCTGCATGGAGTGTGTATGATCTCCCTGCCTCTGTCTGCATGGAGTGTGTATGATCTCTCTACCTCTGTCTGCATGGAGTGTGTATGATCTCTCTACCTCTGTCTGCATGGAGTGTGTATGATATCTCTACCTCTGTCTGCATGGAGTGTGTATGATCTCTCTACCTCTGTCTGCATGGAGTGTGTATTATCTCTCTGCCTCTCTCTGCATGGAGTGTGTATGCTCTCTCTACCTCTGTCTGCATGGAGTGTGTATGATCTCTCTACCTCTGTCTGCATGGAGTGTGTATGATCTCTCTACCTCTGTCTGCATGGAGTGTGTATGGTCTCTCTACCTCTGTCTGCATGGAGTGTGTATGATCTCTCTGCCCTGTCTGCATGGAGTGTGTATGATCTCTCTACATCTGTCTGCATGGAGTGTGTATGATCTCTCTGCCCCTGTCTGCATGGAGTATGTATGATCTCTCTACCTCTGTCTGCATGGAGTGTGTATGATCTCTCTACCTCTGTCTGCATGGAGTGTGTATGACCTCTCTACCTCTGTCTGCATGGAGTGTGTATGACCTCTCTACCTCTGTCTGCATGGAGTGTGTATGATCTCTCTACCTCTGTCTGCATGGAGTGTGTATGATCTCTCTACCTCTGCCTGCATGGAGTGTGTATGATCCATCTGCCTATGTATGCATGTAATGTGTATGATCTCTCTGCCTCTGATTGCATGGAGTGTGTATAATCGTTATGCCTCTCTGCACGGAGTGTGTATGATCTGTCTGTCTCTGTCTGCATGGAGTGTGTATGATCTGTCTGCCTCTGTCTGCATGGAGTGTGTATGATCTGTCTGCCTCTCTCTGCATGGAGTGTGTATGATCTGTCTGCCTCTCTCTGCATAGGGTGTGTATGATCTCTATGCCCCTGTCTGCATGGAGTGTGTATGATCAATCTGCCTATGTATGCATGTAATGTGTATGATCTCCCTGCCTCTGTCTGCATGGAGTGTGTATGGACTCTCTGCCTCCGTCTGCATGGGGTGTGTATGATCTCTCTGTATCTATCTGCGGGGAGTGTGTATGATTTATATGCCTCTCTCACAATATGGAGTATGTGTGATCTGTCTGCCTCTGTCTGAAAATAGTGTGTTTGATCTCTCTGCATGGAATGTGTATGATTTGTCTGCATCTGTCTGCATGGAGTGTGTATGATCTGTATGCCTATCTGCATGGAGTGTGTATGATCTATTTTCCTATGTCTGCCTGGAGTGTGTACAATCTCTCTGCATTTGTCTGCATGGAGTGTGCCCCTCTCTTCATAGAGTGTGTGTGATCCATCTGCCTCTGAATGGAGTGTGTGTGATCTCTCTGCATGGAATGTGTATGCTCTATATACCTCTGTCTGCATGGAGTGTGTGTGTGATTCATCTGCCGCTATCTGCATGGAGTGTGTATGATTCATCTGCATCTATCTGCATGGAGTTTGTATGATCTCTTTTCCTATGTATGCCTGGAGTGTGTACAATCTCTCTGCATATGTATGCATGGGGTGTGTGTGATCTCTCTGCATCTATTGGCACTGAGTGTGCATGGTCTCTCTGCCTCTGCCTGCATGGAGTGCGTATGGTATCTCTGCATGGAGTGCGTATGGTATCTCTGCATGGAGTGTGTATGATTCCTCTGCTTCTGTCTGCATGGAGTGTGTATGATTCCTCTGTCTCTATCTGCATGGAGTGTGTATGATTCATCTGCATCTATCTGCATGGAGTGTGTATGATTCATCTGCATCTATCTGCTCGGAGTTTGTATGATCTCTTTTCCTATGTATGCCTGGAGTGTGTACAATCTCTATCATATGTATGCATGGGGTGTGTGTGATCTCTCTGCATCTATTGGCACGGAGTGTGCATGGTCTCTCTGCCTCTGCCTGCATGGAGTGCGTATGGTATCTCTGCATGGAGTGCGTATGGTATCTCTGCATGGAGTGTGTACGATTCCTCTGTCTATCTGCATGGAGTGTGTATGAACTCTCTGCCTCTGTCTGCATGGGGTGTGTATGATCTCTCTGTATCTATCTGCATGGAGTGTGTATGAACTATCTGCCTCTGTCTGCATGGAGTGCGTATGATTCCTCTGTCTCTATCTGCATGGAGTGTGTATGAACTCTCTGCATCTGTCTGCATGGAGTGTGTATGATTCATCTGCCTCTGTCTGCATGGAGTGTGCATGGTATCTCTGCATGGAGTGTGTATGATTCCTCTGCATCTGTCTGCATGGAGTGTGCATGAACTCTCTGTCTCTATCTGCATGGAGTGTGTATGAACTCTCTGCCTCTGTCTGCATGGGGTGTGTATGATCTCGCTGTATCTATCTGCATGGAGTATGTATGATTTATATGCCTCTCTCTATATGGAGTATGTATGATCTATCTGCCTCTGTGTGCATGGAGTGTGTATGATTTGTCTGCCTCTGTCTGCATGGAGTGTGTACCGTCTATATGCTTCTGTCTGTATGGATTGTGTGTGATCTATCTTCCCCTGTCTGCATAGAGTGGGTATGATCCTTCTGCCTCTGTCTGCATGGAGTGTGTATGATTCCTATGTCTCTATCTGCATGGAGTGTGTATGAACTTTCTGCCTCTGTCTGCATGGGGTGTGTATGATCTCTCTGTATCTATCTGCATGGAGTGTGTATAATGTATATGCCTCTCTCTATATGGAGTATGTATGATCTCCCTGCCTCTGTCTGCATGGAGTGTGTGTGATTTGCTCTGTTATAATCTCTTAAATATTAAATATATAAAATAAACATATAGTATCATATCATATACAAAATATTATATATTAAATATAAAATATAGTAAATTAACCCATTGAGAAAATTTAGCTATATCTGTATATCTATTTATAAGTGCAAAGAAAATATAATATATATATATATATATATACACACAGTAAACAAATGATATATATTGCAGTTGATTTTGTGTTCCCTGTCTGATCTCACAGAGACTATTCAGCCCCCTTCAGTCTTTATCTCAATAATTGCCTTTTCTTCTGTGATGGGGACAGTGGGATCAGTTGAGTAAATGTAAAAAAAAAATGGGCAGGGCTGACACCATCCAGTCATGAAAATGCTGTCAGCCCCCCATAGGTGATAAAGAGCCCAGAGCATTTCTGTCAGATCTACAGGAATATTTCTGCAGAGAAAATAAAATATAGAGGGAATATTCATGTATTGCAGAGATGTATTGGATTTCGTTTTTTATTTTTTGCTATACCTCTCTCTGTCCTTCCTATTAATGATCAGTGACCCTGGACTTGGGGGGTGCAGAGGAGGCCGTGGACTAGGAGGGGAGTACACAGGATGCCCTGGACTGGGGGACTACACAGGAGGCCCTGGACCACGAGGGGAGTACACAGGAGGCCCTGAACTGGGGGACTACACAGGAGGCCCTGGACCACGAGGGGAGTACACAGGAGGCCCTGAACTGGGGGACTACACAGGAGGCCCTGGACCACGAGGGGAGTACACAGGAGGCCCTGAACTGGGGGACTACACAGGAGGCCCTGGACCACGAGGGGAGTACACAGGAGGCCCTGAACTGGGGGACTACACAGGAGGCCCTGGATTGGGGGGCAGAGGAGGCCTTGGACTAGGAGGGGAGTGCAGAGGAGGCCCTGGACTAAGGGGGTGCAGAGGAGGCTCTGGATTGCAGGGTACTACACAGGAGGCCCTGGATTGGGGGGCAGAGGAGGCCCTGGACTAGGAGGGGAGTACACAGGAGGCCCTGAACTGGGGGACTACACAGGAGGCCCTGGATTGGGGGGCAGAGGAGGCCCTAGACTAGGAGGGGGATGCAGAGGAGGCCCTGAACTGGGGGAGCGCAGAGGAGGCCCTGGACTAAGGGGGTGCAGAGGAGGCTCTGGATTGCAGGGGACTACACAGGAGGCCCTGGATTGGGGGGCAGAGGAGGCCCTGGACTAGGAGGGGAGTATACAGGAGGCCCTGAACTGGGGGAGTGCAGAGAAGGCCCTGGACTAGGAGGGGAGTACACAGGAGGCCCTGAACTGGGGGACTACACAGGAGGCCCTGGACTAGGAGAGGAGTACACAGGAGGCCCTGGATTAGGAGAGGAGTACACAGGAGGCCCTGAACTGGGGTTGTAGAGGAAGCCCTGGATTGGAGGGGAGTATACAGGAGGCCCTGGAATGGGGGTGTAGAGGAGGCCCTGGACCAGGAGGGGAGTACACAGGAGGCCCTGGACTGGGGGAGTGCAGAGGAGGCCCTGGACTAGGAGGGTTGTACACAGGAGGCCCTGGACTGGGGGTGCAGAGGAGGCCCTGGACTAGGAGGGGATTACACAGGATACCCTGGACTGGGGGTGCAGAGGAGGCCCTGGACTAGGAGGGGAGTACACAGGAGGCCCTGGACTGGGGGTGCAGAGGAGGCCCTGGACTAGGAGGGGAGTACACAGGAGGCCCTGGACTGGGGGTGCAGAGGAGGCCCTGGACTAGGAGGGGATTACACAGGATGCCCTGGACTGGGGGTGCAGAGGAGGCCCTGGACTAGGAGGGGATTACACAGGATGCCCTGGACTGGGGGTGCAGAGGAGGCCCTGGACTAGGAGGGGAGTACACAGGAGGCCCTGGACTGGGGGTGCAGAGGAGGCCCTGGACTAGGAGGGGAGTACACAGGAGGCCCTGGACTGGGGGTGCAGAGGAGGCCCTGGACTAGGAGGGGAGTACACAGGAGGCCCTGGACTGGGGGTGCAGAGGAGGCCCTGGACTAGGAGGGGAGTACACAGGAGGCCCTGGACTGGGGGTGCAGAGGAGGCCCTGAACTAGGAGGGGAGTACACAGGAGGCCCTGGACTGGGGGGGTGCAGAGGAGGCCCTGGACTAGGAGGGGAGTACACAGGAGGCCCTGGACTGGGGGTGGAGAGGAGGCCCTGGACTAGGAGGGGATTACACAGGATGCCCTGGACTGGGGGTGCAGAGGAGGCCCTGGACTAGGAGGGGAGTACACAGGAGGCCCTGGACTGGGGGTGCAGAGGAGGCCCTGGACTAGGAGGGGAGTACACAGGAGGCCCTGGACTGGGGGTGCAGAGGAGGCCCTGGACTAGGAGGGGATTACACAGGATGCCCTGGACTGGGGGTGCAGAGGAGGCCCTGGACTAGGAGGGGATTACACAGGATGCCCTGGACTGGGGGTGCAGAGGAGGCCCTGGACTAGGAGGGGAGTACACAGGAGGCCCTGGACTGGGGGTGCAGAGGAGGCCCTGGACTAGGAGGGGAGTACACAGGAGGCCCTGGACTGGGGGTGCAGAGGAGGCCCTGGACTAGGAGGGGAGTACACAGGAGGCCCTGGACTGGGGGTGCAGAGGAGGCCCTGGACTAGGAGGGGAGTACACAGGAGGCCCTGGACTGGGGGTGCAGAGGAGGCCCTGAACTAGGAGGGGAGTACACAGGAGGCCCTGGACTGGGGGTGCAGAGGAGGCCCTGGACTAGGAGGGGAGTACACAGGAGGCCCTGGACTGGGGGTGCAGAGGAGGCCCTGGACTAGGAGGGGATTACACAGGATGCCCTGGACTGGGGGTGCAGAGGAGGCCCTGGACTAGGAGGGGAGTACACAGGAGGCCCTGGACTGGGGGTGCAGAGGAGGCCCTGGACTAGGAGGGGAGTACACAGGAGGCCCTGGACTGGGGGTGCAGAGGAGGCCCTGGACTAGGAGGGGATTACACAGGATGCCCTGGACTGGGGGTGCAGAGGAGGCCCTGGACTAGGAGGGGATTACACAGGATGCCCTGGACTGGGGGTGCAGAGGAGGCCCTGGACTAGGAGGGGAGTACACAGGAGGCCCTGGACTGGGGGTGCAGAGGAGGCCCTGGACTAGGAGGGGAGTACACAGGAGGCCCTGGACTGGGGGTGCAGAGGAGGCCCTGGACTAGGAGGGGAGTACACAGGAGGCCCTGGACTGGGGGTGCAGAGGAGGCCCTGAACTAGGAGGGGAGTACACAGGAGGCCCTGGACTGGGGGTGCAGAGGAGGCCCTGGACTAGGAGGGGAGTACACAGGAGGCCCTGGACTGGGGGTGCAGAGGAGGCCCTGGACTAGGAGGGGAGTACACAGGAGGCCCTGGACTGGGGGTGCAGAGGAGGCCCTGGACTAGGAGGGGAGTACACAGGAGGCCCTGGACTGGGGGGTGCAGAGGAGGCCTTGGAGAGTGAATTTACAACATAAATGGGGACATTTATCAATTGTCACAAGTAATGCCAAACAGGAGCAGAGAGAGACGGGTCATGTTGAATTTTTATTGGTTGTTTGGTTGCACTTTTGCTTTGTGGGGTTCGGGGTATATAGTGAAATGAATTAAAGGGAGGATTCGAGATTTAGACAAGGAATGAGAATTGTGGTATTTAGATTTCAATTGAGGTAAATTAAAAGGGTATAAACGATGAATGTCTGTAAAGATGGAGGTTTCCTAAGCCAACATAAAATGTAATGAAGTATAAAAAGAAAGCATTTGCGATTGTCTAAATGTGATATAATTATGTATTGTCTATCACCCTTTATAAAAATAAAGAATTTATAAAAAAAAAAAAAAAAAGATAAAAATGGTCTCTGCGGCTGATTCACCGCAAGATTACTTTTATCGGTGGCGGGAGAGATGATCAGCCCCCCCCCCCCCCCCTCCCGTCAAGCTCAGGTCATCTCCGTCACTTACCGGAGCCATTGGTAGCGGCGGAGACGATCGCGTCCGCTCCCCTCACTTCCTGGATGCCGAGTGAGGGAGAGATGGCCCCTGCTCGGCTCCATAGCATTGGAGGGCGGAAGCGGCGTCCAACATCACTACCGCCCATAGCTCCTCCTGAAGCTACAATTTTTATGCAATCAAGCAGGCCCTTGCACTACATAGTCATAGCTCCCAACTGTCCCTCATTTCGAGGGACTGTCCCTGATTTGAAGCAATGTCCCTCTGTCCATCTTTCCCCCTCATGTGTTCCTCATTTTTGGTCTGATCTATATAGTTGTATATAAAATGCACTTTTTATCTTTCAAAAAGTGTTTCCCAGTGCTAAACCTTTCATCTGAATTCAAAATTGCTGCATTTGTAAATGTTAAAAGCCAATATAAAGGAATAGAAGTGGCAATAAAAAAGTCCTTGTAGATTTAATTAACCTTTTTTTGGGTTAATTCTCCTTTAAGGGGGTGTGTCAGGGGGGCATGTCATATGTCTACATACGTTTACAAGTAGGTGTCCCTCATTCTTATCTTAAAATGTTGGGAGGTATGCATAGTTGAAGGTAAATCTAAAGAAAATTGTATAAGGAAATTGTATAATGTATGGCCAGCTTAACACATTTCTATAATATCTCTGAGAATTGTTTTGCTAGTTTAGGAGATTCAGGAAGAAATATTTTTTGCTTCCACATGAGTTGGAAAGTTTCATGTTACAGATTTGCAGTGTGATACATAAACTGACCCTTTTATCCAAAAATTCCTTTGTCCTGATCTAAAAAGGTTTTATACACTATATTGTTAAAAGTATTGGGACGCCTGCCTTTACACGCACATGAACCTTAATGGCATCCCAGTCTTATCCCATAGGGTTCAATATTGAGTTGCAATATAACAGCTTCAACTCTTCTGGGAAAACTGTCCACAAGGTTTAGGAGTGTGTCTATGGTAATGTTTGACCTTTTAGGTCTGGTATGGATTTTAAGGGGAACCCTGTGCCAAAATTAAAAAAAAAACGATGTAGGGGTCCCCCCTCAAAAATCCATTCCAGACCCTTATCCGAGCACGCAACCTGGCAGGCCGTAGTAAAAGAGGGGGGATGAGAGAGTGCCCCCCTCCTGAACCGTACTAGGCCACATGCCCTCAACATGGGAAGGGTGCTTTGGGGTAGCCCCCCAAAGCACCTTGCCCCATGTTGATGGGGACAAGGGCCTCATCCCCACAACCCTTGCCCGGTGGTTGTGGGGGTCTGTGAGTGGGGGGCTTATTGGAATCTGGAAGCCCCCTTTAACAAGGGGACCCCCAGATTCCAGACTCCCCCCTGTGTGAAATGGTAACGGGGTACAAGTACCCCTACCATTTCACAAAAAAAAGTGTCAAAATGTTAAAAACGACAAGACACAGCTTGGGGACAAGTTCTTTATTAAAAATTATAAAAATGTCCCACGATGTCCATTCATCTTCTTCTTCACGCCGCGACGGACCAAAAAAGAAAAAAATCTGCAACGACCCGCCTCTATGGGAGGCTCCTGCCGTGTGATGCTTCTTCGCTGATGACAGTTCTTATATAACTGAGGGCGGGGCCACCCGGTAATGTGCCTGGGTAACCACGCCCCCTCTGATGCCACGGGGACTTCCCTATGGCTTCCCCGTGGGTCAAAGGGGGGCGGGGTCACCAGGTACGTCAAAATTAGTAAATTCGTAAATTAGAAAAATCGTAAATTCAAAGATTGGAAAATTTGGGAATTCGAAAATTAGAATATCCGAAAATAAGAAAGGAAAATCGGAAAATTAGAATGGAAATCCAAGAATCCCAAAATTCTAAATAATAACTAATTATTAAATTATAGGTATTGGAATTGCTTTTCAAATTTGTCTAATAGTGAACGTAACGAATACATCTGAAGATACAAATTATTTGAAATAAAGAATGCCGCATCAAAACAAATGGAATGGAGCAAAATAATAATAATAAGTATTTATTATTTATTATACATTTGTTATGTTCCATTCATTTAGATATGGCATTCGTTATTACGGATAATTCGTAACTTCAGATAATCTTGTATTCCTTACGTTTACTAACAGCCAAATTTGAAAGGAAATTCCAATACCTATAATTTAATAGTTAGTAGTAGTCAAGTTATTATTAGTTGGTTAGATTTTCAAATTTTCAGGTTTTAGAATTTTTAGATTTTCATTCTTATTTTTGGATTTCGAATTTTTGCTTTTTTCGAAATTTAGAATTTCTGAGTTTTTGAATTTCCGAAATTTAGAATTTTCCGAATTTCCAAAATTTAGAAATTTAGAATTTTCACATTTTCGAATATTTGGAAAAACATTCTGCAATTTGGATATTTACGAATTAATGAATTTGTCTAAATTTGTTAATAAAATTATTTGGAACTAAACAAATTGCATTTCTCCTGAGCATAAATACCCTCCTTGGATTAAGGCTGGATTAGGGCCAATGTGATAAACATGGAGGCCTAGTCAGGTCTGTCCTGAAAAACTCAATATAATAAATGCTTGTACAAGGACTCTTCTCAGATTCTTAACCACTTTGACAATCACACCTGTTCACCCCTTATGGACCAGAGCAATTTTCAAATTTCTGCTATAAGCCTGTTTATTTTGTGATAATTTTGTCATTACTTAAGATACCAATGTAATACGTATTTTTTTTTTTTTATTTGTTTTAGGACAAATATTAGGACAAATCTTTTTGTAAATATTGTCCTGCATCAATTTTTTTATTTTTTTTTGCAATCCTTAGACCAGGGCTCAAAAGTCCTGAGCTACCAGCCAGGCCTCAGGGGTTACTCGCCACCAGTCGCCCCGCCTAAGCCCTTCCCTGCCCCACCCCTAATTCCACCCTAAACATGAGATAATCATAAATTATCTCATGAAATTACACTTAAATTATCTCATGAAATTACACTTAAATGTTTTGAGTAGAATTAAGTTATAAAAATAAATATTAACAAAAACGTTATCCTTGCCCAAGAATGCAGCCTGCCCATGTCCACCATTGCAGCCTGTGCCCGCCAGTGCAGCCTGTGTCCGCCAATGCAGCGTGTGCCCCAATGCATCCTGTGTCCCCAGTGCAGCCTGTGTGTGCCCCAGTGCAGCCTGTGTGTCCCCAATGCAGCCTGTGTCCCCAGTGCAGCCTGTGTTTGCCAGTACAGCCTGTGTCTGCCAGTGCAGCCTGTGTCCTCAATGCAGCCTGTGTCCCCAGTGCAGCCTGTGTTTGCCAGTACAGCCTGTGTCTGCCAGTGCAGCCTGTGTCCTCAATGCAGCCTGTGTCCTCAATGCAGCCTCTGTCCTCAATGCAGCCTGTGTCCTCAATGCAGCCTGTGTCCTCAATGCAGCCTGTGTCCTCAATGCAGCCTGTGTCCGTCAATGCAGCCTGTGTCACCAATGCAGCCTGTGTCCGTCAATGCAGCCTGTATCACCAATGCAGCCTGTGTCAGTCAGTGCAGCCTGTGTCCGTCAATGCAGCCTGTATCACCAATGCAGCCTGTGTCACCAATGCAGCCTGTGTCTGCCAGTGCAGCCTGTGTCCACCAGTGCAGCCTGTGTCCACCAGTGCAGCCTGTGTCCATCAATGCAGCCTGTGTCCCTAGTGCAGCCTGTGTCCCCAATGCAGCCTGTGTCCCCAATGCAGCCTGTGCAGCCTGTGTCACCAATTCAGCCATGTGTCACCAATGCAACCTGTGTCCCCAGTGCAGCCTACCTGTGCAGGGGAAGAGAGAGAAGAGCCACGACCACCGCCTGGTTTATCAGAGCGCTGGGAAACATAACAGCTTTCATTTCAATAGCTGTGTGTTCCCTGCCGCGTGCCGTCATATATAGCCCTCCCCCTTGTTCCTGGAACTTTGATAGACAGATCACCCATCCAAGGATTGGACGGGTGATCTGTCTATCAAAGTGCCTGGACAAAGAGGAGGGGCTGTATATGGCGGCATGCGGCAGGGAACACACAGCTATTGAAATGAAAGCTGTTATGTTTCCAGACGCTCCGATATAAACCAGGTAACGGCGGCGGCTCTCCTCTCTCTTCCCCTACAATCACTGGGGGAAAAGCTCCCATACAGCCCAGTACCCCCCCCTCGCTCCCAGGCAGCCCACACTTGCCAGCCCTCAAAATCCACTCGCAAAATGCGAGCAGGCGAGTGGAATTTTTGAGGGCTGCCTTAGACAATTAAACATAAAAAAATGCACTTTTTCTATTTTTGAGCAGTGTTAGTTTAAAAATAACTAGTGTTACTGCACATAAAAAGTGTGCATTTTATTCTGTAATTTGTCCTGTTTAAAACAACACTAAAATAATGATTTTGGTGCAAAGCATTTGAATTTTTAGATTTTCATTCTTATTTTTGGATTTTCGAATTTCCCTCACTTTCTCAAAAAACAAAACAACAAAAGTCCATGTGCAAAGTCAAACAGAAGTGAAAAATCAAACAATGTGATCCAGAAAAAAAGTCTGTGACAGTTTGAATGTGTATATTGCATACAAAGTGAATCCCTAGACCAAAAAATCTTCTGTGGTGACACCTGTGTAGCTGCAAGCCTTTCACCTTACTACCGTAAGGTATACAGCATGAATTAGTCACAGGTGGTAGTATTCAGTAGTCCCCTCTTGGTTTGATAGCATAATCCTTCTTCTTCTATCACTTCCAAATTTTTCAACATGTTTCGCCGATGTGGCTTCGTCAGGAAAAAGGACGTAAAGGACGTTTTGTCCTTACGTCCTTTTTTTCTGACAAAGCCACATCGGCAAAACATTTTGAAACATTTGGAAGTGATACCACTTTGTATGTGTTTATAGTATTTCACTGTCAGAGATAGGAAGTGTGTGTATACTTATGACTGTGATTGAACTGTATTCCTTACCCTTTTTTTATGTTTTCCTAAATAAATAACTTGAGTGATTATCTATGTGGTGTACCTTTAAAGTCCCATATCTCAAATCTATTTGTCTTATGAAAAAATATGTGAATAGTTAGTAGTAGTAGTAAAAATAGTAAAAACTATTTTTAATCTGTATAACAATATTAGTATTACTGTTTCATGTAATGATATGCTTTCTAAATCTTTCACAGGCTCGATATAGCAGAATATGAATACATGATGCCATTCTTTTTTGCAATTGATGAGATTAACAAGGACCCCAATATCCTTCGCAACATTACTCTGGGTTATCACTTGTTTGATACGTGTTCATATCCTTTTAAAGCACTAGATTCCACCCTACGAATACTGACTGGTGATAGACAGATGGGTGTTCCAAACTACTCGTGTATGGAAGGGGCTGAAGTCGCTGGATTTGTGGGCGATGCCACTTTCCTACCAACACTTGCCGTGTCTGAGTTCTTGAGTATTTACCAGTACCCACAGGTAGGTTTTCTCTTCTGAAAATGTCATAACTATGATTTATAAGCTATAAAAGCAAATAAAATCCTGGGATATCTCAGCCCGACTAAACAAACAATACAAAAAAGTTTCCCAGAGCACCTATCATCTAGCCAGCAGAAAAAAGAAATGTCTAACAATTTGTTGCACATATTTGCAAATATACAGTATGTGGAAGCCATACTGTCTTGTTAGGATACCTATGATGTAGGCATAGCTCCCAACTGTCCCTGATTTCAAGGGATTGTCCTTGATTTGGAACAATGTCCCTCTTTCCTCCTCATTTGTCCCTTATTTTGGTCTGATCTATACAGTTGTATATAAAATGCACTATTTATCTTTCAAAAAGTGTTTCCCAGTGCTAATCTTTCATCCAATTTCTAAATTACTGCATTTGTAAATTTTAAAAGTCAGTATAAAGGAATAGTAGTGGTAAAAAAAGCACTTGTGGGTTTAACCAATCATTTTTTTTTTGTATAATTCTTTAAGGGGGCGTGGCAGGGGGGGTGTCTGATGCCTACATACTTTTTCTAATAGGTGTCCCTCATTCCCATCTCAAAAAGTTAGCAGGTATGTGTAGGTAGTGGTAGTGTAGCCCTTTACTCTAAATTAAGAGAGCCTCCATCTTGGAGCAAATCTTGAGCAAATTAGAATTGGATATGCCTGGAGGTAGCCCAATCTTTCTTATGTGTACAGACACACTAGAAGTACAGCACAGAAGTTGAAGGCCTCCAGCACCTGAAGGCCTCAACTACAGGGGTCGTTGGGATCTCAACTCTGACCCAGCCCCATGCTGCAGGGGCCCATGAAGGCCCCCCTGTATGCCTGGATAGGCATGGAGTGGCGGGGCACCTGCCTATAGGGAACCAATCTCTCAATTTTCCTCCTGCATTTCCTCATGCAGCCGCTGAACATCTATGGCAGTGTTTCTCAACCTTTTTTTCAGTCAAGTCAACCTTTAAAATATATGGAAATACAAACAAGGCTGCTATACAGGTGACTGGCATCCTGCTTATCAACTGATAATGTCATTGGTCGTTAGGAGGTCGGCAGCTAGGTTGTAATGGTGCACAATGACAGAGGCGTAACTACAACCTTCAGGGCCCCAGTAATAGTAGTGGCAGTGGTGGGGGATGGTATCAGGGGCGGTGGTGGGATCAATGGTGTTGGTGGGGTGCGATGGGATCAGTGGCAGAAGAATGGAATCAGTGGGAGAGGGATGGTGGGATGGATGTGATCAGGAGCAGAGGAATGGTGGGGGGATGGGATCAGGGGCAGAGGGATGGTGGGATAAAAGGGATCAGGAGCAGAGGGATGGTAGGATGTTTGGGATCAGGAGCAGAGGGATGGTGGGATGGATGGGGTCAGGAGCAGAGGGATGGTGGGATGGATGGGACCAGAGGCAGAGGGATGGTGGGGGGGTGGTGGGATCCGGGGCAGAGGGATTGTGGGATGGATGGGATATGGAGCAGAGGGATGGTGGGAAGGTGGGGGATGGGATGGAGACACTGGCATTCACCTTCTCTCAGTGTCAGCCGATCCCCCTACATGCTCAGTGCTCTCAGTCTGGACACACAGTACCTCCAATAATGCCTCTCCCAGCATGGGGACTCTGTCTGCACATCTCCTCACACAGGGGAGAGCTCCTCCCCCTTCACTCCACTGGTCCGTCTGCTGACTTTCTCCTCCACTCTCCTCCTTCCCGTCATGGATCTGCTGGGAGGAATGGGTGGAGCGCTGTGCCAGTAACATAACAGTGAGGGCTCAGCTCAGGCGGCATTCCCCTCCCTCTATACAGTGTACCACTATGTCCAGGACATAATGTCCCGATCATTGCCTAGAAGTGGCGGGGGGTGAGTGGCCCCTCCCACAGTGGTGGAACACCAGGGCCCAGTTGCAAGTGCGACTGCTTTGGCCCTGGTAGTTCCGTCACTGCACAATGAAAACCTGTGGCTTTGTATAACTAAAAGGCAAGCTTCTTCCACCCACCAGCTTATATACAATTTTTAGGAATTTTGCTAAGGCACCCCTGAAGGAACCCCAAAGCACCCTAGTGGAAAAAAGTCTATGGGAGGAAGAGGAGGAGAAGCGAGCATTCAGTGGCTGCAGGAGGAAAATGGAGAGATTGCTTCCCCTATATGCAGCCCCCCCCTGCCCCTCCTCCTATCCAGCTTCTCTCTGCTTCCCCCCTGTGCTCCCTTCTGGCCCCCCTTGTCCCCCACAGCTTAGCCAGAGGGAGAAGAGAGGGGGGGACCTGGCTTAGTTGTGGGGGACAAGGGGGGCCAGAAGGGAGCACAGGGGGGAAGCAGAAAGAAGCTGAATAGGAGGAGCGGCAGGGGGGGATGCGCCAGGATGGAGAGTGGGAAGGGGCTGGTAAATGTATAATTGACTGGCCCCTTCCTTTTCTGAATGGAGATTCAGTGATCCATACCGATCACTAAGTCTGTCCATTTATGACTGAAATATATGCTTCAGTTTGTGAATGAACGGGGGAATCTCTGTACAGAAATGTTCCTATCCATTTATTCATTGCAGCTGAGGCTGTAGAAATAGAGATTGAGGGATGTTTCCTCAATCTCCTTTCTCTGTCTCAAATATGAAACTTCAGAGGTCTGTTTAAACTCCTGATATCTCACTAAGCCCCCCCCCCCCAAAAAAAAAAAGAATGTAAAAAAAAAAAATAGAAACCTGGTGAAAATAAAATAAAAACTGACAGCAATGGCAGAACTTCCAGGGTCACAAATGTCACACTTGCGATCGGGCCCTCACATTCTGCCACCGGGTTTGAAGGGAAGGGTCAGGGGGGCCCTTCATGGTTTCTTACACAGGCGGTTATGAAGGTTGTAGATATGCCACTGACCTCCAGTGTGTCCCAACACCAATTCCAACAACGTATAACTAGTCAACGTATAACTAGCCCAACATTCACATTCCAGGTACATCAAAACAAAAGATGTGCAACATCTTACAGTTCATTTTCTTTAGCTAAGTGTGCGCTATCAGTGCAAATTTCGTTTTTCTCAGAACTTTAATGGAGTTCTGGGGGTTAATTGTACAGGAATTACTTTGGCATCAGTCTGGCTGGGCTGTACTAATGTTCCGCCTGGTCATAGGTGCAGTTAGGCACCCATGACAGGCCGAGAACCAGGCCTGGTTGGACGTCTTAGGTACCAATCTTTCCCGGAGCCAATCAGTGGGCACGTCTGGCCCCGCTGCGTAGTCTAGGAAGGGGTATTTAAGGTGCTGAAGTCACGTGTTCAGGGTTTGGCTGCGGCTTCAATTCCTGGTTCTGGTCCGGGGCAGGCCTAGGAGCGTTTACCGTCCCGCAAGCATGGTCAATCCGACCAACCCCAGAGGCCCTCATGGTCTGGGGCAGGGATCCGTCTGTTCCCGAGTCTCAGGACTGGCTAGTCCGAGGCCCAGTAACTGAAGGAGGATTCAAAGGCGTCCCGGTGTGCTCTCGGTATTGGAGGGACACAGCAACTCGCACAAGTGAACAGGGGAGGACTCTTCGGGGGAGGGCCAACAAGCTGGCTGCTCGGTAAGAGCCTGGGAGCTGAGTTGTATGGACACTAAAGAATCCACACTTCACACAGTAACGCCAAGGAGACAGAGAAAGATCCAGGTACTGTGAGAAAGGTTCCTACTTATCTTTATTTACAATCTAGTCTAATCTAGCAGAGACTTTACAAAGTTTCCGGATCATGTTGGCTGCTAGATCTCTGGCTAGAGGTGAAGGCAGGTAGAGGCAGTGAAGCACCCAGCTGCGAGTGGCTACTCTCTGGGTTGATTAGAGACATTCAATGGATGTTAGCAGTTCAAAGTGCCTGAGTTTTATCAATCCATGCCCTCTATTCCCATTATCGACTGTGTTATGTTGGATGTTACCACTGCAAAATAAAAACCTTGAAAAGGACTTTTATGTATCAGCATCTGAAGTCGTTGGGTACTAACCCTGGGAACCCCTAGAAAGTCACGACAAGCCACGAGGAGGTAACTGGTAAGCCCAAAAGTCAAGGCTGCTCCTCAGGGGGTTATGGCCGCTACACAGACAATAGTTATTTTTGAAAAATCCAATAAAAAACTTACTTGAAAAATGTCCTTTCATGTTGTGAGTTCTGCTTGTGGGATAGGTGCAGCGTGATGGACAGTGAGCACACGGAGTCCATGCTCAACAATAGTATTATACTGCAGAGAGTTCAGCAACTAGGGATGAGCCGAACACCCCCCCGTTCGGCTCGCACCAGAACCCGCAAACGGACCTAAAGTCCGTGCGAGCTTTAGAACCCTATTAGTTATAATGAATGCGAATGTTCGAAATCAAAAGTGCTAATTTTAAAGGCTAATATGCATGTTATTGTCATAAAAAGTGTTTGGGGACCAGGGTCCTGCCCCAGGGGACATGTATCAATTTTTTTTTTAAAAACGGCCGTTTTTTTTTAGGAGCAGTGATTTTAATAATGCTTAAATTGAAACAATAAAAGTGTAATATTCCTTTAAATTTCGTACCTGGGGGGGTGTCTATAGTGTGCATGTGAAGGGGCGCATGTTTCCTGTGCTTAGAACTGTCCCTGCAAAAAGTGTAATTTTTGCAGGAAAAAAAGCTATTTAAAATGACTCGCGGCTAATGTGAATTGCCGGATCCCGTAACACAGAGAACAGTCATTCATTGAAAGTCATTGATAAAAAATTAAAAAAATTTAAAAAAAAAGCGTGGGGGTCTCCCCAAATTCAATAACCAGGCCCTTCAGGTCTGGGATGGATATTAAGGGGGACACCAGCCAAAAAAAAAAAAAAAATGGCGTAGGGTCCCCCTCAAAATCCATACCAGACCCTTGAGGTCTGGAATGGATTTTAAGGGAAACCCCAGCCAAAAAAAATGGCGTGGGGTCCCCCTCAAAATCCATACCAGACCCTTATCCGAGCACGCAACCTGGCAGGCCGCAGGAAAAGAGGGGGGGTGAGAGCGCCCCCCCCTCCCGCCTGAACCGTACCAGGCCACATGCCCTCAACATTGGGAGGATGTTTTGGGGGTCTGAGACCCCCAAAGCACCTTGTCCCAATGTTGATGAGGACAAGGGCCTCTTCCCCACAACCCTGGCCGGTGGTTGTGGGGGTCTGCGGGCGGGGGGCTTATCGGAATCTGGAAGCCCCCTTTAACAAGGGGAACCCCAGATACCGGCCCCCCCCCTGTGTGAAATGGTAAGGGGTACAAAAGTCCCCCTACCATTTCACCAAAAAAGTGTCAAAAATTTTAAAAATGACAGGAGACGGTCTTTGACAATTCCTTTATTAATATCTTCTTTCTTCTTTCTTCATCCTTCGGTTTCTTCATCTTCTCCTTCCGTCATCTTCTTCCATCTTCTTCTTCCATCTTCTTCTTCCTCCGTTCCACTCTTTCTTGCGCTGTTCTTCTCGTCCATCTCGTCCGACATCTTCTTCCATGGCGTCGGTGTCGGTGTCTCTTCTTGGGCCACTCCTCGCAATGGGAGGCTCCCGCTGTGTGAGGCTTCGCTGCGTCTGACAGGTCTTTTATAACGGAGGGCACCTGGAGACCCCGCCCCCCTCTGACGTCATGGGGAAAGCCATAGGGAATTCCCCATGATGTCCCCGTGCATCAGAGGGGGCGGGGTCACCAGGTGCCCTCCGTTATAAAAGACCTGTCAGACGCAGCAAAGCCTCACACAGCGGGAGCCTCCCATTGCGAGGAGTGGCCCAAGAAGAGACACCGACACCGACGCCATGGAAGAAGATGCCGGACGAGAAGGACGAGAAGACCAGCGCAAGAAGAAGCGGATCAGAGGAAGAAGATGATGGAAGAAGAAGATGAAGAAACCGAAGGATGAAGAAAGGAAGACCAGAAGAAAGAAGAAAGAAGATTTTAATAAAGGAATTGTCAAAGACTGTCTCCTGTCATTTTTACAATTTTTGACACTTTTTGGTGAAATGGTAGGGGTACTTTTGTACCCCCTTACCATTTCACACAGGGGGCGGGATCTGGGGGTCCTCTTGTTAAAGGGGGCTTCTAGATTCTGATAAGCCCCCCGCCCGCAGACCCCCACAACCAACGGCCAGGGTTGTGGGGAAGAGGCCCTTGTCCTCATCAACATGGGGACAAGGTGCTTTGGGGGTCTCAGACCCCCAAAGCATCCTCCCAATGTTGAGAGCATGTGGCCTGGTACGGTTCAGGCGGGAGGGGGGGCCGCTCTCGCCCCCCCTCTTTTCCTGCGGCCTGCCAGGTTGCGTGCTCGGATAAGGGTCTGGTATGGATTTTGAGGGGGACCCCACGCCATTTTTTTTGGCTGGGGTTCCCCTTAAAATCCATCACAGACCTCAAGGGTCTGGTATGGATTTTGAGGGGGACCCTATGCCATTTTTTTTTTGGGCTGGGGTCCCCCTTAATATCCATCCCAGACCTGAAGGGCCTGGTTATTGAATTTGGGGGGACCCCCACGCTTTTTTTTTATCAATGGATGACTGTTCTCTGTGTTACGGGAGCCATCAATTCATTAGCCCCGAGTGCTTTTAAATAGCTTTTTTCCTGCAAAAATTACACTTTTTGCAGGGACAGTTCTAAACATGCCCCCCTTCACAGGCAACCTATAGACACCCCCCAGATGTGATACTGCAATGCTGTACTAACAGCACGCACACACAAATCCCCAGAAATACAGCACATATTGTCAGCAATCAGCAGCACACTGACATGCTGACACTGAAACACAATATGCGAGGCCGCCGCCGCGGCCTCTTATACCGTGGGGCGTGTACTAAAGCCCCTGAGCTATAATTGGCTACAGGCATCCTGCCTGTAGCCAATTATGGCACTCCTCGCGGCCGGCGCTGTGATTGGCCAAGCATGCGGGGTCACAGTGCATGCTTGGCCAATCATCAGCCAGCATTGCACTGCGACTGGCGCAATGCATTGCGGGCCGCTCGCATCACACAAATTTGATGCGAGCGGCCCAAATAGTTCTGGGCTCGCCGAACGCCCGATGTTCGATTTGAACATGGGTTCGAATCGAACACCGGGCCCATCCCTATCAGCAACACACAAACAGGCCCCGCAGGGAGGCAACCCATCCGGAGCCACTTACAGACTGTAACAGCACTGGGACAGTAGACTGATGACCTGGAGATGCCTACAGCCTCTGCCATGAGGAGCAGAATGCAGCCTGTCTGGTCCAAAGCCAATAGGGAGGCTTTCTGGAGAGGTTGGCTTGTCCCTGTAAAACATTTTTTTTTCTGCCAGTAAATAACTTATACAGCCCACTTCCTGTTTCCTGTCTGGTCATTAGCCTAGGCTTATGACATCATGCACAGCTCTCTCTCTCACTCTTGTGAGAGTTTGCCAGGAAGGAAGGGGGGGGGGTGAGTCATAAGAGGGCCAATGAGAGCTGCAGGGCTGCAGAGCTAGAGGTGTGCCTCTGTGTGTCTGTGTAAATCTAGGAAGTGATCAGGCAGCAACTTTTAAAGTTAAAGTTAAAATGGCTGCAGCCAGACTTAGTAGAGGGAGATTTCCGCAGCATATTTGGCAAGTACAGAATTTCAGTATATATATAATATAATATACAAAGTGGTTGGAGGGAAGCGCTTCAGAATGGCAAAGATGTTTTTATTACATCTTATGAGAGCGGACTGCAGTTCCTCTTTAAAGACCAAGTCCTTTCTTTTTGTTTACATGAAAACATTTTTTTCTTTGCTAAAACACTTTTTTGAATTCTAATGCACAAAAACACACTATATTGCCCAAATGTTTGGTAAAGAAATATATATATTTTTTATAACTACATACATTTTTAAAAGCCTTTAAAAGTCTTTACAGGTTACCACTTTAGATTTACAGAGAAGGTCTACTGCTAGAATTACTGCCCTCGATCTGACGTTTGCAGTGATACCTCACATGCATGGTGAAATACACGTGACCGATGCTTGCGTTCGCCTTTGCGCGCAAGAATGGGGGGGGGGGGGCAGGGGTGCTTTATTTTGCTTTTTTTTTTTTTTGACACTGTGCCTTTTCATTTTTTTAACCACTTTGCCACTTTCCTTTTTGGAAAGTAGACATTCCAAGGTATTAAGTAAGAGGCATGGTGAGGTTTTTGATGTTGTAATTTTTTCTCACAATTCTTTGCAAAATTAAGATTTTTTTATTTTTAATTTTTATTTCCACAAAATTGTCATTGTAATAGGTTATTTCTCTCACATGGCATGTGTATACCACAAATGACACCCCATAATACATTCTGCTACTCCTCCTGAGTATTACGATACCACATGGGTGGGACTTTTTCACAGCCTGGCCACTTAGAGAGGCCCAACATGCAGGAGCGCCATCACGTGTTCTAGGAGCATAAATTACACAGCTAACTTGTTGACTACCTATTACACTTTTGAAGGCCTTGGAGCACCAGGACAATGACACGTGGCACTGATGGCAGATGGCACTGATACGTGGCACTGATACGTGGCACTGATGGCACGTGACACTGATGACAGATGGAACTAATATGTGGCACTGATGACACGTGACATGGATGTGGCACTGATGACAGTTGGCACTAATACGTGGCACTGATGACAGATGGCACTAATATGTGGCACTGATGACAGATGGCACTAATACGTGGCACTGATGACAGATGGCACTAATATGTGGCACTGATGACACCTGACACTGACAGGTGGCACTGATACGTGGCACTGATGACACGTGACACTGACAGGTGGCACTGATGACACGTGGCACTGGGGACAGGTGGCACATGGCACTGGGGACAGGTGGCACGTGGCACTGGGGACAGGTGGCACTGGGGATAGGTGGCACTGGGGACAGGTAGTGCTGGGGACAGATGACACTGATAGGTGGCCTTGGGAACAGATGGCACTGGGGACAGATGGCACTGACAGGTGGTACTGGGGACAGATGGCACTAACAGGTGGCACAAGGGGACAGGGGGGCAGAAGGGCACAATGCTGGGATCAGGAGGGCACGGCACAGGGGCCAGCAGAAGGGCACAGTACAGAGGGGGTCAGAAGGGCACAATACTGGGATCAGGAGGGCACAGTACAGGGGGGTCAGAAAAGCACATGTAAATTGTTTATAATTAATCACTTACGCACTTCTGTGTACACCCCACAAATGGATGGTCTAGTGCAGTGGTCTAAAAACTGTGGCCCTGGGGCCGGATGTGGCCCTTTGCTTGCCTTTTATGCGGCTCTTGAGGCATTATTCCTGCCACTGACACTAACAATGGGGCATAATTCCTGACACTGACACCAACTGTTACTCCCCCTAATACCAAAGATCAGGCATTGTTAACTCCCACTGGGCACAGTCTGGCCCCCTAAAGTCTTAAAGACAGTAAACTGTCCCTTTCTATAAAAAGTTTGGAGACCAGGGGGGTCTAGTGGAAAGGTTTAACAAAACTCTGAAAGGAATGTTAAATTGAGTGGTAGCAGCAGATGGTAGGGACTAGGACTGCCGCTTGCCCTATCTCATGTTTGCTGTACAGGAGGTACCCCAAGCCTCCACCGGCTTTTCCCCCTTTGAGTTGCTGTATGGTCAACATCCAAGGGACCTATTAGATATAGCAAAAGAGACCTGGGAACAAGAAGGAACCTTACTCAAAAGCGTAGTGGAGCATATTGCTCAAATGCAAGACTGGGTTGGAAAAGTCCTACTCAGAAGGCTCAGGCTAGAGTCTATAACCATCCGGCCAAGATCAGAACCTTTAACCCCAGGTGACAGAGTTCTTGTGCTGGTACCTACGGTGGAGAGTAAATTTCTTACAAAATGGCAAGGGCCACATGAGGTCATAAAACAGGTGGGGGAAGTTAACTATAGAGCAGGGGCGGACTGACAACTCATGGGGCCCTCGGGCAACTGGAGATCATGGAGCCCCCTTTGTCCCTGCCCACACTCAAGCCCCACCCCCAACTTGCACTGCGTGGATGCCTCAATTCTGGGTTGAACCTGAGATAAACAGTGCACAGGGGGCATCAGGGCAGAGCATGGGATGTCAAGCAAACACAGTACACAGGGAGCAGCAGGGCAGAGCATGGGGGAACCCTGGCAAAGTATAGAAGTCATCAGGTCAGAGCACAGGGGGTCAGGAGGGCACAATATGTGTGTGTGGGGGGCAGGAGGGCACACTACATGGGGAGCAGCAGGGCACATTACAGGTTGGGGGGGCACAGTAGGACACATTACATGGGGGGGCAGCAGGGGACATATAGGGCACATTACAAGGGGGGAGGCAGAGGGGCACATTATGGGGCATGGCAGGGCACATTACAGGGGCTAGCAGGGCACATTATGGGTAACAGCAGGGAACATTACCTGGGGCAGGAGGGCACATTATGGGGTACAGCAGAGTATATTACATAGGGGCATGAGGGCACATTATGGGGCACAGCAGAGCACATTATAGGGCATATTACATGAGGGCAAGAGGGCACATAATAGGACACAGCAGGGGACATTAAATGGGGCAAGAGGGCACATATAGGGCACAGTATGGTGCACACAGCAGAGCACATTATGTGCCACTGAATGATGCATCACGGGGCACAGAGCAGGGCACATCATATGGCACACAGCAGGGTACAGGGCACATAATGGGGCATACAGTAGGGCTCAGGACACATCACAAGGCCCACAGGAGGGAACTGGGCACACAGTGGGGCATACAGTGGGGCACATAGGGCATGGGGCACACAGTAGGACACATCATGGGGCACACCACAAGAGCACATCATGGGGCATACAGTAGGGCATATCACAGGGCACACAGTAGGTCATGGGACACATCACAGGGCACTCATCAGGGCACATCATGGGGCACACAGCAGGGCATGGGGGCAGACCTCAGAGCCTGGGGCAGACAGCAGGGCATGGGGCAGACAGCAGGCCATGGGGCACAGAGCAGGGTGTGGGGCAGACATCAGGGCATGGGGGCACAGGGCATGGCATGGGGCATACATCAGGGCATGGGGGCACAGAGCCGGGCATGGGGCAGACAGCAGGGCATGGGGGCACAGAGCAGGGCATGGGGCAGACAGCAGGGCATGAGGGCAGACAGCAGGGCATGGGGCACAGAGCAGGGCATGGGGCACAGAGCAGGGTTTGGGTCAGACATTAGGACATGAAGGCACAGGGCAGGGCATGGGGCAGACATCAGGGCATGGGGGCACAGAGCAGGGCATGGGTCAGACAGCAGGGCATGGGGAAAAGAGCAGGGCATTGGGGGCAGACAGCATGGCATGGGGGCACAGAGCAGGGCATGGGGCAGACATCAAGGCATGGGGGCAGACAGCAGGGCATGGGAACACAGAGCAGGGCATGGGGCACACATCAGAGCATGGGGCACAGATCAGGGCATGGGGGCAGACAGCAGGGCGTGGGCACAGGGCATGGCATGGGGCAGACAGCAGGGTATGGGGGCACAGAGCAGGGCATTGGGGAAGACAGCAGGGCATGAGGGCAGACAGCAGGGCATGGGGCACAGAGCAGGGTTTGGGTCAGACATTAGGACATGAAGGCACAGGGCAGGGCATGGGGCAGACATCAGGGCATGGGGGCACAGAGCAGGGCATGGGTCAGACAGCAGGGCATGGGGAAAAGAGCAGGGCATTGGGGGCAGACAGCATGGCATGTGGGCACAGAGCAGGGCATGGGGCAGACATCAAGGCATGGGGGCAGACAGCAGGGCATGGGAACACAGAGCAGGGCATGGGGGCACACATCAGAGCATGGGGCACAAATCAGGGCATGGGGGCAGACAGCAGGGCGTGGGCACAGGGCATGGCATGGGGCAGACAGCAGGGTATGGGGGCACAGAGCAGGGCATTGGGGAAGACAGCAGGGCATGCGGGCAGACAGCAGGCCACGGGGGGAAAGAGCAGGGCATGGGGGGAAAGAGCAGGGCATGGGGGCACACATCAGAGCATGGGGCAATGAACAGGGCATGGGGGCAAAGAGCAGGGCATGGGGAAGACAGCAGGGCATGGGGCAGACAGCAGGCCATGGGGCACAGAGCAGGATGTGGGGCAGAAATCAGGACATGGGGGCACAGGGCAGGACATGGGGCAGACATCAGTGCATGGGATCACAGGGCATGGGTCAGACAGCAGGGCATGGGGGCACAGAGCAGGGCATGGGGGAACAGCCTAGGGCATGGGGCAGACAGCAGGGCATAGGGGAAGACAGCAGGGCATTGGGGCACAGAACAGGACATGGAGCAGACATCAATGCATGGGGGCACAGAGCAGGGCATGGGGGCACACATCAGAGCATGGGGTCAAAGAGCAGGGCATGGGGGCACAGCCTAGGGCATGGGGTGGACAGCAGGGCATGGGGGCACAGAACAGGGCATGGGGCAGACATCAAGGCATGTGGGGCACAGAGCAGGGCATGGGGGCAGACAGTAGGGCATGAGCAGACATCAGGGCATGGGGCAGATATCAGGGCATAGGGCACAGAGCAGGGAATGGGCAGACATCAGGGCATTGGCTCACAGAGCAGGACGCTGGGCACATAGAGGGACACAGGACAGCATACAAGCTGCTGCACTTTCCTTCCTAGATGCAGAGTAGCGCGGGAATCGTCTGTAAACAGATCTCTCGTGATGTGCTCCTCCCCGCCGGCCCCTCCTCCAAATACAAGCGCCTGGGGTGGATGGGAAGGAAGGAGGAACCAGCGGGGAGGAGCGCATCACGATAGGTCTGTTTACACTGCAGTCTCTTAGCAGGGAGCAGGGAGCAGGGACCCGATATACCCATCAGCTAGCTGTCATTGGGCCCCCTACTGGCGAACGGGCCCTCGGGCAGTGCCCGAAGTGCCGATGGTCAGTCCGCCCCTGCTATAGAGCTTATCAGCCTGGCAAAAGGAAGCCCTACCAAATCTACCATATCAATTTATTGAAACCCTGGAAAGACAGAGAATCTCTTATGGTCCAAGCGCCCTTAGCCATGACTACTGCAGGTCCTTCTACCGTGCCTGGGGTAGAGATCGCTGATGCGCTGTCAGTAAGCCAAAAATAGACCAAGGAATTTCTGCTAAGAAATATGGAGCTATTTTCTGATCTTCCAGGGGTAACTTCAATAATAAACCATGATGTTGTGACCGAGCCAGGAGTGAAAGTTAACTTAAAGGGGTTGTAAACCCTCATGTTTTTTCACCTTAATGCATCCTATGCATTAAAGTGAAAAAACACCTGGCAGTGACCGGCCCCCCAGACCCCCCTGTTTAACTTACCTGAGCCCCGTATTTCTATCGGCGGAGACGTGATCTCCCTCTCTCCACGAGGTCCCGGCTCTTGATTGGATAGATTGAGAGCAGCGCAGCCATTGGCTCCCGCTGCTATCAATCAAATCCAATGATGCGAGCGTCGAGGGGCGGGGCTGAGCCCAGCATTCTTGTCTATGGACGCAAATGCTGGACTCGGTAGCGTTCCTGCATTGTAACCCCCGGGAGACCGCTTCTCCTAGGGGGTTATCTGATGTGGGGAAGAGCCGCTGGGGGACCACAGAAGACAAGGTTCGGGCCACTCTGTGCAAAATTAATTTGAAAAAAAAACCTTATTACATCCCAGAAGCTCAGCGCCAAGTAGTCTTAAAGGAATTAAGGAGGATGTTGGATCTTGATGTAATAGAATAATCTAATAGTGAGTGGTGTAGACCAATTATCCTTATTCCAAAACCGGATGGCAGCATCTGCTTTTATAATGAGTTTCAAAAGCTAAATAAGGCGTCAAAATTTGAAGCTTATCCAATGCCCAGGGTAGATGAGCTAATTGAGCACCTAGGACATATTCGATATACCACCACCCTGGACCTTACAAAGGGGTATTGGGAAATACCACTTACAGAACATGCAAAAGAGAAGACAGCTCCTATTCCTGAGGGTCACTGGCAGTATAAGAGAATGCCATTTGGCCTATACCGGGCCCTGGCCATTTTTTAGCGGATGATGGATCGTGTCCTTAAACCCCACCAAGCCTATGCATCTGCGTACTTAGAGGGCGTGGTCATTTTTAGTGCAGACAGTGAGAGCCACTTACCTAAAATGGAGGCTGTAAATAATGCCCTCCGTGGTGAGGGTCTGACCGTCAATCCTAATGCCCCCGTACACACGG
This sequence comes from Lithobates sylvaticus, assembly GCA_028564925.1. NCBI lineage: Eukaryota > Metazoa > Chordata > Amphibia > Anura > Ranidae > Lithobates > Lithobates sylvaticus. The sequence goes on along the minus strand of CM053026.1, from coordinate 18,676,131 downwards.
TCGGAAAATCCGACCACAAAATCCATCGGATTTTTTCCGACGGATTTTGTCCGACACTGGTGTTGCATACACACGGTCGGACAAAGTTGTCGGAAAATCCGATCATTCTGAACGTGGTGACGTTTGTTGCCTACGACGAGACTACGTAGTAGACATGTGCAATTTGTTTCGTTTTTTTTCGTTTTTTTTTCGTTATTTTCGTTCGTTCGTTTTCGTACGAATGAACGAATCGTACGAATACGAATAACGAATCGTAACGAATCGTTCAAATCATACGAATCCGAAAAACAACGAAAATCCGAAAAAAACTAATTAGAAACAACGAATGTACTAATGAAGAAAATCCGAAAAACGAAAACGAACGAAAAAATTCGTAACTTTTTTTTTTGTTGAATTGGTCATTTTCCGTGTCCCTTACAATGGTGCTGCTAAACGTGCTTCGAATGGATTGAACAAAAAAATTAGTACATTCGTAACTTTTTTTTTTCGATTCGTAACTTTTTTTTTTTTTTCGATTTGTAATTTTCCGTGTCTCTATTGAAGCAAAAAATTCGTACATTCGTAACTTTTTTTTCGATTCGTAACTTTTTTTTTTCGATTCATAACTTTTTTTTTTTTTTTTTTTTTTCGATTTGTCATTTTCCATGTCTCTATTGAACCAAAAAATTCGTACATTCGTAACTTTTTTTTTTTCGATTCGTAACTTTTTTTTTTTTTTTCGATTTTGTAATTTTCCGTGTATCTATTGAACCAAAAAATTCGTACATTCGTAACTTTTTTTTTCGATTCGTAACTTTTTTTTTCGATTCGTAACTTTTTTTATTTTTTTTTTCGATTTGTAATTTTCCGTGTCTCTATTGAACAAAAAAATTCGTAACTTTTTTTTCGATTCGTAATTTTTTTTTTTTTCGATTCGTAAATTTTTTTTCGAATCGTAAATTTTTTTTCGATTCGTAAATTATTAAAATGTAATAATAGCATACACATTACATCAAATTATGAATTATGCTCCGATTACGAATCTACGAATTTTACGAATGTACGAATAAATACGAATGTGTCCGAAAATTAAACTAACGAAAAAACGAATTAACGAAAAAATAACTCTTACGAATGTACGAATCGTTACGAATACGAACAACGACGACTTACGAATGTACGAATCGTTACGAATCCAAACAACGACGACTTACGAATGTACGAATCGTTACGAATTGACGGAAACGAAAAAAAACGAAACGAAAATAAACGGATTTTTTGGTTGTGCACATGTCTACTACGTAGAGGCTAGTAGCCAATAGCTTTGGTCTTATAATGTGATCTGAGCATGTGTGGCACTTTGTCCGTCGGAATTCGCTACACACGATCGGAAAAAGTCCGATAGGACTTTGTTGTCGGAAAAATTTGAGAGCAGGAGATAAAACTTTGTCCGTCGGAAAATCCGATGGAAAATGTCCGCTGGAGCCTACACACGGTCGGAATTTCAGACAACATTGTCCGATAGGACATTTTCCGTCGAAAAATCCGACCGTGTGTATGGGGCTTTAGACGTGTTCTGTGGGATTAGAGGAGGCCCGGTATTTAGGGTACATTATTGGCAGGGGATAGTAAAAGGTCACAAATATCCAGGCAATCCAAAGTTGGCCAAGACCCCTGAATAAAAAAAAATAGGTGAGGGCCTTTTTGGGGTTAGTAGGCTATTATAGAAGGTTTGTCCCCAATTTTGCTACATGGTCGTTCCCCTTACAGAACTTACCGGGGGGGGGGGGGGTCCTCAGTGGTAACTTGTACCCCAGAAGCTGAGAAAGTTTACAGAAACTAAGGACAGTCCTGTGTAATAGCCCCGTCTTAATTACCCTGGATTTTACACAGGAATTTATAGTGCAGACGGATGTGTCTGACATGTCATTAGGTGCAGTGTTATCTCAAGTGGTGAATGGGGAGGCATACCTGCTTAACCACATGCCGACCGGGCCATAGCCGAAAGACGGCTACAGCGCGGCCGGCTTATTCTGGGTGGACGTCCGCGGGACGTCCTCCTAGAATCTTGCTCCTGCGCGCCCCCTGATCACAATTAAAAAAGCAGTATGGGGAATGGTGTACCTCGCCCGACGTGTTTCGTCTAAATAAGACTTCTACTGGGGCATCATGGATTTGACAGACTTCCAAATATGTGGATCGCACTTTAATGTGCCCTCCCTAGCTCTTGATTAAGGCAGCTGGTCCTAGCTCTCAGTGAGAGTGTGTGTGTGTCTCTATGTGAGGAGGTAACTAGGAGCATGGCTTCTCATCCCTGATCTTGGATACATTTATTTGCATTTGTAAAGGCACTTATCTCTGACCAAGGACTGGTCAGACTGGCACACAGTAAGACTCAGTGGAGCAGAAGTTTTCTTTCGTTTGAAGGCAAGAAGCCTTGACATTTGTAGGACTTAAGCCCAGTGTCCTGATAACTCCCTTAACCTCAAAACCACCCCCTTCCAAATACCTCAAGAATGACTTGACCAGGTTATTGGAGTAAATGGCCTTAACGGCCTCTTTTATTAATAAACTACACAAATATATAAATCACAACTTATAAATAACCATTAACTTTTCTGTACTTTGTGAGTCATGTAAGAAAAACAACATACCACCGGTCACTGTGAACAAAGGCTTTAACTTTAGGCCTCCAGTCGGAAAACCCCGGACTCGGAGGCGGTACCCAACCTTCACCGTGACCTACCTTTTAACCCTTCCAGGTTAACCCCTCGTAACCTGGAAGTTCCCGAAAAACTCCCATCCCATGGATGGGTACAACATGTTACTTACATGTAACCACAATCTTCTCTTTAACCCTTCCAGGTTAACCCCTCGTAACCAGAGAGTACCCGAAAACCTCCCATCCCATGGATGGGTACAACATGTTACATACATGTAACCACAATTTTTTCCTCCTCCTCCAGCGACCCAATACTGCCATGTCCTATTGCCCACCCCTACCTCACCTGCCTTCCAACCAACATGGGAGAGTGGGTGGGAATCTCGTCTTCCGCCGCTCTGCCACTGACGTCACTTCCCCCTCTCCTTCACTATCTTCAGTACAGAGCGCCTAGCGCTCTCGGCTCCTCCCCCTTTACTTAAAAGGGAAACTATTTTAAAACGGCAAAGCTGTGCAGTCCAGCACTGTCATGCCGTCCCTGCGCCCAGGTCTTCTTCTCTTTTGCTCCGGGACTTCCTTTTTCTTTTGTTTGTAAATATCCTGTGGACATTATGTTTTTCCTAAAGAAGCTGTGAGTTTGTCCCTGCATGGAGTCTGATCCCCTACACTATGTAAACAAGACAGATTGTCATCATGTCAGAAGAGAAAGGCACCAATCCTACATTTATACTAAGCAGGAACACAGACCTTTGCCTTTCCCTGGTCAAAGCACCTCCCCCACAGTGAGTAAGCACATCCAAGGCATACATTTACCCCTTTGATCACTCCTGACGATAACCCGTTTCCTGCCCGTGTCATAAATATAGTGACAGTGCATGTTTTTTAGTGTCATTGGTCTGCAAAAAGTGTCAGTTAGGTGTCCGATTTGTCGGCCGCAATATCACAGTCCCACTATAAGTTGCTGATCGCCGCCATTACTAGTAAAAAAAATAATTAATAAAAATATCCCATAGTTTGTGGACGCTATAGCTTTTGCGCAAACCAATTAATATATGCTTGTTGGGATTTTTTTTCTTTTCAATATTTTTATTGTTTTTACAGTATACAAAATACATGTTACGTTCAACTTTAGATAAGGCGATTCAGGTGAGAATACAATACAAGAAAGGTACACAACAGCAACAAACAATTATAGTTGACCACTTGGTAACACAGGCCTATGTTCACCCAGCCTAGGGGTGGGTAAGTCCTGGGGCGAACAGGAGATTGGGGTGTCAAGCGCACTCAGTCATATTGTCCAACTGCTGTGTGGTGTTGATCCTGTTCAACCAGCCAATAAGGTATCAGGAGATAAACTAGGAGGTTGATTGCCCATAGAGGCCCGTTTCTCCACCCCAAGTGGAGCTCATTGTGGAGAAAACGGCTCAGGGAAACCACTCCTAAAAGTCTAAGCGGCTGGTCGGGAGGGATCAGTATGTCTACCCCAATCTACTGTTACTGTTGTGTTATGAGGGATGGGTTGAATACTATCGAGCAGTCTTATTTGCTGTACCATAACTGGGGCCAATTGTATCCCCCTGGAAACTAGTCAACGTGAGGAGCAATTGGATAGGCGAGGAACTAGCTTTGGTTTTGTGAGGGCAGTTTATTATAGGCGAGGCTATAATTGGGCGTCCTATCTGTATGCCCCCCCCCCCCCCATTTGCTCCAAAATTAGGTTCAAGGGGTTGCAAAGGGTTCTTCAGGTGCTCAGAATATACCAAACATTCGGGTCCCTAGGGTATTGCTTGTCTGACTCTAGTAGACATGTGCACAACAAAAAAGTTGTTTATTTTCGTTTAGTTTTTTTCGTTTCCTGAAAAAAAAAATTTTTTTTTTTCGTTTCGTTTTTTTCGTTTCCGTTGATTCGTAACGATTCGTACATTCGTAAGTCTTCGGTGTTCGGATTCGTAACGATTCGTAGATTCGTAAGTGGTCGGTGTTCGTATTCGTAACGATTCGTACATTCGTAAGAGTTATTTTTTCGTTGATTCGTTTTTCGTTTTATTTTCGTAATTCGTTTCATTTTCGGACGCATTTGTATTTATTCGTACATTCATAACATTCGTAACATTCGTACATTCGTAATCGGAGCATAATTCACAATTTTATGTAATGTGTATGCTATTATTACATTTTACTAATTTACGAATCGAAAAAAAAAAGTTACAAATCGAAAAAAAAAAAAAGTTACGAATCGAAAAAAAAGTTACGATTAGAAAAAAAAAAGTTACGAATCGAAAAAAAAAAGTTACGAATCGAAAAAAAAAGTTACGAATGTACGAATTTTTTTGTTCAATCCATTCAAAGCACGTTTAGCAGCACCATTGTAAGGGACACGGAAAATTACCAATTCAACAAAAAAATAAAGTTACTAATGTACACATTTTTTCGTTCGTTTTCGTTTTTCGGATTTTCTTCATTAGTACATTCGTTGTCTCTAATTAGTTTTTTTCGGATTTTCGTTGTTTTTCGGATTCGTTCGATTCGAATGATTCATTAACCGGATTCGTACGATTCGAACGATTCGTTATTCGGATTTGTACGATTCGAACGATTCGTTATTCGGATTCGTACGATTCGAATGATTCGTTCATTCGTACGAAAACGAACAAACGAAAATAACGAAAAAAAAAAACGAAAAAAAAACGAAAAAAAAACTAAACGAATTGCACATGTCTAGACTCTAGGTACTAGGGATGAGCCTGATGTTTGAGACAAACGTAAGTTCGACTCGAACATCGGGTGTTCGCCCATTCGGCGAACAGCAAACAATATGCGGTGTTCGCGGCAAATTCGAAAGCCGCCGGAACACTGTTAAAGTCTATGGGACACTAATGTGAAAAATCAAAGGTGCTCATTTTAAAGGCTTATATGCAAGTTATTGCCATAAAAAGTGTTTGGGGACCCGGGTCCTGCCCCAGGGGACATGTATCAATGCAAATAAAAAAAAAAAGCGCCCGTTTTTTCGGGAGCAGTGATTTTTTTAATGCTTAAAGTGAAACAATAAAAATAAAATATACTTTAAATATCGTGCCTGGGGGGTGTCTATAGTATGCCTGTAAAGTGGCACATTTTTCCCGTGTTTAGAACAGTACCACAGCAAAATGACATTTCTCATTGAAAAAAAACGGCATGGGTTTCATTACCAGTCCATTACCAGGCCCTTTGGGTCTGTTATGGATATTAGGGGAACCCCGAACCAAAATTTAAAAAAAATATTGCATGGGGGTCCCCATAAAATCCATATCAGGCCCTTCAGGTCTGATATGGAAATTAAGGGGAACCCTGCGCCAAATAAAAAAAAAATGTCGTAGGGGTCCCCCCAAAATCCATACCCTTATCCGAGCACGCAACCTGGCAGGCCGCAGGGAAAGAGGGGGGACGAGAGTCTGACCCCAAAGCACCTTGTCCCCATGTTGATGGCAACAAGGGCCTCATCCCCACAACCCTTGCCCGGTGGTTGTGGGGGTATACGGGTGGGGGGCTTATCGGAATCTGGAAGCCCCCTTTAACAATGGGACCCCCAGATCCCACCCCCCGTGTGAAATGGTAATGGGGTACATTGTACCCCTACCATTTCACAAAAAAAGTGTCAAAAATGGTAAAAAAGACAAGAGACAGCTTGGGACAAGTCCTTTATTAAAAAAACAAAAATGTCCTGCGATGTCCAGTCATCTTCTATCATTCTGCCCAACAGACCTAAAATGGAAAAAGAAAAACTGCGATCGTTCTGCCTCCATGGGAGGCTCCCGCCCAATGGCGCTTCTTTCCCTGTGATAGTTCTTATAAAGCTGAGGGCTGGGCCACCCGTTGATGTAATTGGGTGACCCCGCCCCCCTCTGATGCCATGGGGCTTCCTTTCTTTTTTTGTGAAGTGGTAGGGGTACAATGTCCCCCATTACCATTTCACACAGGGGGGGCGGGATCCATGAGTCCCCTTGTTAAAGGGGGCTTCCAGATTCTGATAAGCCCCCCACCCGCATACCCCCACAACCATCGGGCAAGGAGATGAGGCCCTTGTCCCCATCAACATGGGGACAAGCTGCTTTGGGGTCAGACCCCAAAGCACCCTCCCATGTTGAGGGCATGTGGCCTGGTACGGTTCAGGAGGGGGGGCTCTCTCTCGTCCCTTCTTTTACTGCAGCCTGCCAGGTTGCATGCTCAGATAAGGGTGTCTGGTATTGATTTTGGGGAGGACCTCTACTCCATTTTTTTATTTTGGCGCAGGGTTCCCCTTAAAATCCATACCAGACCTGAAGGGCCTAGTATGGATTTTAGGGGGGCCCCTACACAATTTTTTTTTTCATTTTGGTTCGAGGGTAATATTCATATCAGACCCAAAGGGCCTGGTAATGGACTGGGGGGGGGGACCCATGCTCTTTTTTTTCAATGAGTTTTATCTATATTGCCAAGACCCTACAATGGACTGGGGGGGGGGACCCATGCTCTTTTTTTTCAATGAGTTTTATCTATATTGCCAAGACCCTACAATTCTTTACAGCCGCGATCAGTTTTAAATGACAATTTTTCCTTTAGAAATTTAATTTTGCTGTGGTACTGTTCTAAACATGCATTGCATATAAGCCTTTAAAATTAGCACTTTTGATTTTTTCATGTTTGTGTCTCATAGACAGAGGCGGCTCTAGGCTTTGTGAGGCCTTAGGCAAAACTTACACATGAGGCCCCATTCACGCCCATAATGGGAAAAATAATTCCAGCAAGAAAAATGTCTGCAAAGAGATGCACAGATCTAGCATACAGGTGATCAGCACCACTTCCAGGGCACCCATCAGACATATGCAGCCAATGCCAGAGGAGGGGGGGGGGGGGGAAGATGAGAAAGAGAGAGGGGTGATAGAGAGATCCCTAGCCCTGCCCCTGTCTGCAGCTCCTCCTGTGCCCCATGTCCCAGTCTGTAGTGGTGTGATGCTTGGTACAGTACCTTCTAAGCCAGCAGGATGTTCATGACGGCCAGCAGCAGGCAGGGTTCATTCTTGTTCTGGGTGGGGACAGTGTTCTCCTCCTTACAGAGGATCTGTTTGCTGTGTGATTGAGTGGTCCCTGGCCGCCAGCACCTTCTGCCCGTCTTTGGTTTCTGGGCCCCAGTCAGCCTGTCCTTCGGTCCTGGGAGGTCTTCAGAGCTCTTCTCCCTCCAGGGCTATCGGTCCTTGCTGCCGATGATGCTCACCTTCCCCACCAGGCCCGGACTGGGACAAAAAAAAGGGGCCTAGGTATTTTAGACTGAGCAGTCCATGAGACTGGTCCCCTCCCCGTTCTCCATCCTGACAGATCCCCTGCAGAAGCGGTGGGAGAAAGGAGACCAGAACCTTGCAGAGCTGCAGGGGGTGAGGGGGGCCGAGAAAGAGCACAGGGGTGTCGGATAGCATGGGAGTGAGGCGGAGAGCACTGGGGGGGAGTAGAGAGCAGGTGGGCTGAGAGCACTGAGGGGGTGTAGAGCAGGGGGGGCAGAGAGTAGGGGGGAGATGGAGAGCACTGGTGGGGCAGAGAGCACTGGTGTGGGGGGGAGCAGAGAGCACTGGGGGGGCAAAGAGAATGGGGATGGAGAGCACAGGAGCTGGGGAGCATGGTGGGTGGAGAGCACTAGGGAGAGGAGCCAGGGAGCACATGGGGGGGGGGGCGGAGAGCGCGGTGCAGCGGAAAGCACTGGGGGGAGCCAGGGAGCACATGGGGGCAGAGAGCACTGGGGGAGCTGAAGAGAACTGTGAGGGGGAGCTGTAAAGCATGGTGGGGTGGAGTGTATGGAGGGGTGGAGAGCAGTGGGGGGGAACTAGAAAGCACAGTGGGGTGAAGAGCATGGGGGGCAGGCAGAGAGCACTGTGTGGGGACCGGAGAGCACAGTGCGGTGAAAAGCACTGGGGGAGCCAGGAAACATATGGGAGGGGGAAAAAATCACTGGGGGAGCTGAAGAGCACTGGAAAGCAAAGGTGAGATGGAGAGCAGTTGGGGGGTTAAAAGCACGGTGGGACCAAGAGCATGGTGGGGTGGAGCAGGGGAGCACATGGGGGGAACCAGGAGCATGGTGGGGTGGAGAGCACAGAGAGGGTGGAGGAGATCATGGAGGGGAACTGGAGAGCACGGTGTGGTGGAGAGCACTAGGGAGGGGAGCAAAGAGCACTGGGGGAGCTGAAAGGTGAGGTGGAGAGCATGGGGGGGTTGACTGAGAGTCAGAGCATGGTGGGGTTGAGAGCAGGTGGGGGGACTGAGCATGGTGGGGTGGAGAGCAGGTGGGGGGACTGAGAGCATGGTGGGGTGGGGAGCAGGTGGGGGGACTGAGAGCATGGTGGGGTGGGGAGCAGATGGGGGGGACAGAGCGTGGTGGGGAGCAGATGGGGGGGTACTGAGAGCATGGTGGGGAGCAGATAGGGGGGACTGAGAGCATGGTGGGGAGCAGATAGGGGGGACTGAGAGCATGGTGGGGGTGGGGGGGACTGAGAGCATGGTGGGGTGGGGACTGAAAGCATGGTGGGGTGGGGAGCAGATGGGGGGACTGAGAGCATGGTGGGGTGGAGAGCAGATGGGGGGGGGCAGAGCATGGTGGGGTGGGGAGCAGATGGGGGACTGAGAGCATGGTGGGGTGGAGTAGGGAGCAGATGGGGGGGACTGAGAGCATGGTGGGGTGGGGAGCAGATGGGGGGGACAGAGCATGGTGGGGAGCAGATGGGGGGGACGGAGAGCATGGTGGGTGGGGAGCAGATGGGGAGGACTGAGAGCATGGTGGGGGGGGAGCAGATGGGGGGGACTGAGAGCATGGTGGGGTGGGGAGCAGATGGGGGGGGGGACTGAGAGCATGGTGGGGTGGGGAGCAGATGGGGGGGGACTGAGAACATGGTGGGGAGCAGATGGTGGGTGGGGAGCAGATGGGGGGACTAATAGCATGGTGGGGTGGGAAGAAGATGGAGGGACTGAGAGCATGGTGGGGTGGGGAGCAGATGGGGGGGGGGACTGAGAGCATGGTGGGGTGGGGAGCAGATGGGGGGGGACTGAGAACATGGTGGGGAGCAGATGGTGGGGTGGGGAGCAGATGGGGGGACTAATAGCATGGTGGGGTGGGAAGAAGATGGAGGGACTGAGAGCATGGTGGGGTGGGGAGCAGATGGGGGGGACTGAGAGCATGGTGGGGTGGGGAGCAGATGGGGGGGGCTGAGAGCATGGTGGGGAGCAGATGGTGGGATGGGGAGCAGATGGGGGGGACAGAGCATGGTGGGGAGCAGATGGGGGGACTGAGAGCATGGTGGGGAGCAGATGGGGGGACTGAGAGCATGGTGGGGTTGGGAGCAGATGGGGGGGGCTGAGAGCATGGTGGGGAGCAGATGGGGGGACTGAGAGCATGGTGGGGTTGGGAGCAGATGGGGGGGGGGGCTGAGAGCATGGTGGGGAGCAGATGGTGGGGAGCAGATGGGGGGACTGAGAGCATGGTGGGGAGCAGATGGGGGGACTGAGAGCATGGTGGGGAGCACAGGGGAAGACCATGGGGCAGAGCAAGGGAGCACAGATAGATAGCATTGAAAGGGGGACAGAGAGCATTGGATGGGGGGGGGGAGCGAGATCATGTGGTGGAGAGCAGAGTCGGGCCGGAGGAGATCATGGGGGGGCAGAGCCAGGGGGCAGCAAAAAAAATGCTGGATAGGAGGTGCATTCAGCCCTCCTGTGCTCCTGGATAGGAGGAGCCGCGGAGCCGCTGCATATAGAAGAATTGATCTTTCCATATTCCTCCTGCCGCCGGTGAATGCTCGTTTCAGCTCTCCCCTGCAAACATTTAGCGGCTGCAGGAGGAATATGGAAAGATCAATTCTTCTATATGCAGCGGCTCCGCGGCTCCTCCTATCCAGGAGCACAGGAGGGCTGCATGGTCAGACTTAACTTTCTCTCCAGGCGGCATCATATCGGATCCATGTAAGCTCCGCTCCTTCCCCTTCACACACAGTCATGTGGCTGCGCTGCCGCTGCTGTGTGCGTCCCGCACGCCTTGCTGAGATCGCACCCGTGTGAGTCTGGTGCTGACCTTGCTGTCCCGCTCCCCGCACGTGCTGCCACCAGACTGCTCCATCATGATTGGCCAAGGGGGCCCTCAGGCAGTGCCTGATTGGTCAGCCCGCCCCGTGGGGAGAGGCGCTGGCCATTACTATTGATAACAGGCAAACTAGGCGGCCGCGAGGCCCCTGTGAGTGCGAGGCCTTAAGCGGCCGCCTAGTTTGCCTAATTAGAGAGCCGCCTCTGCTCATAGACTTTAACTGTGTTCGTGTGTTCTGCCAAATTTTTTGCCTGTTCGCAAGTTCTGGTGCGTACCAAACCAGGAGGTGTTCGGCTCATCCCTACTAGGTACCTTACACTTCAGTATATATTGTTGTAGTTTAGGAAGCTAAATGAGTGTCATCAGCTAAGATCCACCTGTAAGAGTATCTGCCGAGAGATTAGGAAAGAAAAGGGGAAAATAGGAGACAGCAGGAAGGAAGGTCACCTAGTGAGTAGACAAGAAATCTGGGTCGTCTAGCTGCCTGGGTGTAATGGTATACCTATGTAGGCCGCCCACGGTTCCCAGATTAATTTGAATTTGCGGGTTTTGTCTAGAAGAATGCTAACAATCTTTTCCTGAGCCATGATCCAGGATATCTTACATTTCACTGCAGAGATTGGTACCGAGTGCCTTTTCCCATTCCTGGCTATGGTGATTTTGGCTCCTAGGAGCATATAAAAGATCAATGATTGTGTATGTTTGGGTATTTCTCTACCTGGAAGTTGAGGAGTGCTATGTCAGGAACATGTGGCACTGCGACCCCTGTGATCTTTCGCAATATGTGGAAAAAACTGTTCCAAATGTTCCGGAGCTGAGGGCATGTCCACCATATGTGTAGTAGAGAGCCAATGTGGCCACATCCCCTGAAGCACAGAGGGGAGGATTCAGGAAATATTTTAGCAAGGGTGTCAGGGACTCGGTACCAACGTGTGATAATTTTAACGCTGGCTTCCCTCAGAGAAATGTTTATGATGCCTTTGAAAGATCTGTGAAAGCATTGATACCACCTATCCAAGTCCCACTCGTCCACCAGGTCTTCTTCCCAAAGGTTTATTTGAGGCTCTGGCTAGTGAGGTATAGACAATGGAGATACCCACCTCTGATCCTTTATGTTGGAGCACCATGTCTTGCACGCGGTCATCGTGGGGGGGGGGGGGGGGTCGGGTTTATTATGCCATTTGGACTGCAAGAAGTGTGTAATTTGGGTTAGTCTATATCTTTCCAAGTCAGGTATTTCCAATTTACTAACGCAGTACCCGATGGTGAGGGGCCCCATTAAGTCTATATAGGCCCTTATCGAGCCACCATTTGAATGCAATTATGTTTTGGCCAGGGGGAGGTCTGGATTGTGGAATAAGTGAGCAAGTGGACGCAGGGGAGCAGTCAGGGAGGAGTGTTTTTGGTGTCTTTCCCATAAGATCATCGAGTGGGAGAGGGTTGGAGCTAATATGAGGCGAGGAGGAGCCCAAAGCAGATAATCTATTGTGTAACATGGTATCGCCTTTCTTTCAATCAGTAGCCAGTCTGGTTTAGGGCCCCGCAAGTGGGGGATGGAGATCTGAGCAATTTGAGCAGCTTTATAATACCATCAAATATTTGGAAGTGATTGACCCCCTTGGGATTTGAGTCTAAAAAGTATCTCTTTGGAGCAGTGTCTGCCCTTGGATTCCCAGATGAATTTCAGGATGGAGGATTGGAACAGAAGGAGTTGCGCTTTCTTAATTGGAAGGGATCGGAAGGTGGGTCATTTTGATGGAGTCCACCCTACCCAGCCAGGATAGATCATGTTTGGACCATGCAGACATGTCAGGTTTAAGTTTTTTGAACAGTGGGGGGTAATTGTTGGAGTATAACATGTCAAATTTGGGGGTTAAGTTGACACCCAAGTAGGGAATAGAAGTCGGGCTCCAAGCGAATGGGAAGTGTGCCTGCAGACGTTCCAGTAAGTCAGGAGAAATTGAAATGTTCAGAGCCGAGGATTTGGAGACGTTAACCCGGAGACCAGAGGTTGCCTCAAATTGTTCAAGGAGCTTAATAATGTTAGGGGTGGAAATAAGGGACGATGTGACGAAGAGGAGTAGGTAGTCTGTGAATAGGACACATTTATGTTCTTGAGGACAGCACGTGACTCCTTTAATGTCTGGGTGGTTACGTATGGCAATCGCCAATGATTCTATGGCAATAGCAAAAATCAGGGGCGATAATGGGCAGCCCTGTCTGGTGCCTTTCTCTATATTCAACAGGTCTGCATTCTCACTTGGGCACTCGGATTGGAGTAGAGGGAGTGTAATATGCCTAGGAAGCTGGAGCCTAGTCTCCATCTTTCCAGAACCTTGAAAATATACGGCCACGTGACTGTGTCAAAAGCTTTCTGAAGGTCAATGGAAATCAAAAATACCCCCTGAGGGGGCCCCCCATCCCAGTGAGAGCCCAGGAGGGTCACCACATCTATAGCCCTTCTCACCTGGTCTGGTCCCTGTCTCCCCGGGATAAACCCAGCCTGGTCTTTGTGGACATACTAGGCTATCAATGAGGAGAGTCGTTTTGCAAGTATTTTTGTTAAAACCTTAAGATCAGGGAGATCAGGCGAACCGGGAGTAGAAAATATTCCGAGTCAGGGACAGGTGGAGGAGCATGACATCAGCTCTGGCCGCCTCCAAATACTGTAGCGTTTATGTGTAAGAGGGCAGAGCCCCTAAAAATTTACAGGGTTCCCGACGGGAGAGGTCCCCCCCGACCCCCGAGCCGGCCAGGTCCCCCCTTTGGGGTACCAATCTGGTACAGCTCTGGGGCCTGGGAGGAGCCCACCTCACCTGGGCAGTACAGTGCAGCAGGTTAATTAAAAGAAAAGGGGGAGTAACAACTCCCCCAAACTGTCACCTTGGACCGGAGAGTATTCTGCAACTTTAAGAATAACCATATCTTATACATAAGCAGATGTCTATATGTAGGGCAACAAAGTAACAAAAAACATTTTAAACTAAAAACATTTGAAATATCAACCAGAACAGGAACAGTCTCTTGGACCTAAAACTAGGAGAGAGAATAGCATTGAAGCATGAGTTCAGCATTCCCCAACTGTGTTGTAGGAACAAGGAGTGCTACGTTGAGCGTAGCTTAGTCAAGTCAGTGTGGAAGTGTCCTTTGAAGGATCCGGGTGGATCAGAGAGGATCAACAGCAGGTCCTGGCAGGACCTGGGCGTTAGACTTTGGTTAGGGAGGCCTGGATTCCTTGGATTTTTTAGAGAGGTGCTTCTGCTTCATTGGGGCAATGGGGCTGGATGGTGGTGGTCTCTCATCTCGTGGCCCCGGGAGATGAGACCCAGTTGGAGTAGCAGTTTTTCCCCCTCCGCAAACGATGAGAAGCCATATGGTTTGTTATTGAAGGAGAATAAAAGGCGAAAGGGAAAGGACCATCTGTAGGGGATGGATTTCTGGGTCATCACTAGCAGGAGCAGTTTCAGCAATCTCCTTTTTTGAATGGTATAGGGCAGGCATGTCCAAAGTCCGGCCCGCGGGCCAATCGCGGCCCGCGGTCCGGTTTTGAACGGCCCGCCTGGTTATCTAAACCAGCCTCTCACAACTAGTGTGCTGCGGGATCAGGGCTGTCAGATGAGCGATCCCCTGCCGAACATCGGCACTGTGTGAGAAGCTCCGTCAGCCTCAAAAGTGAAAGTAAAGTGCAGAGGTGTGTGCTGTGCTCTTTGCTTCCCCCTAGAGTGCAGTACCCGGCTGAATGAGGAAGCTGGAAAGGTACAGTACTATGCTAGAAGCTAGATTTGTTTTAAAAGGGCTTTATTCATGTGTCTGTGTGTTTGTATGTATGTCTGTATGTGTGTCCGTGTACATGTGTCTGTATGTGTGTCCGTGTACATGTGTCTGTATGTGTGTCCGTGTACATGTGTCTGTATGTGTGTCCGTGTACATGTGTCTGTATGTGTGTCCGTGTACATGTGTCTGTATGTGTGTCCGTGTACATGTGTGTCCATGTACATGTGTGTCCATGTACATGTGTCTGTATGTGTGTCCGTGTACATGTGTCTGTATGTGTGTCCGTGTACATGTGTCTGTATGTGTGTCCGTGTACATGTGTCTGTATGTGTGTCCGTGTACATGTGTCTGTATGTGTGTCCGTGTACATGTGTCTGTATGTGTGTCCGTGTACATGTGTGTCCATGTACATGTGTGTCCATGTACATGTGTCTGTATGTGTGTCCGTGTACATGTGTCTGTATGTGTGTCCGTGTACATGTGTCTGTATGTGTGTCCGTGTACATGTGTCTGTATGTGTGTCCGTGTACATGTGTCTGTATGTGTGTCCGTGTACATGTGTCTGTATGTGTGTCCGTGTACATGTGTCTGTATGTGTGTCCGTGTACATGTGTCTGTATGTGTGTCCATGTACATGTGTCTGTATGTGTGTCCGTGTACATGTGTCTGTATGTGTGTCCATGTACATGTGTCTGTATGTGTGTCCATGTACATGTGTGTCCATGTACATGTGTCTGTATGTGTGTCCATGTACATGTGTCTGTATGTGTGTCCATGTACATGTGTGTCCATGTACATGTGTGTCCATGTACATGTGTCTGCATGTGTGTCCATGTACATGTGTCTGCATGTGTGTCCATGTACATGTGTCTGCATGTGTGTCCATGTACATGTGTCTGCATGTGTGTCCATGTACATGTGTGTCCATGTACATGTGTCTGTATGTGTGTCCATGTACATGTGTCTGCATGTGTGTCCATGTACATGTGTCTGCATGTGTGTCCATGTACATGTGTGTCCATGTACATGTGTCTGCATGTGTGTCCATGTACATGTGTCTGCATGTGTGTCCATGTACATGTGTCTGCATGTGTGTCCATGTACATGTGTCTGCATGTGTGTCCATGTACATGTGTCTGCATGTGTGTCCATGTACATGTGTCTGCATGTGTGTCCATGTACATGTGTCTGCATGTGTGTCCATGTACATGTGTCTGCATGTGTGTCCATGTACATGTGTCCATGTACATGTGTCTGTATGTGTGTCCATGTACATGTGTCTGTATGTGTGTCCATGTACATGTGTCTGTATGTGTGTCCATGTACATGTGTCTGTATGTGTATGTGTGTCCATGTACATGTGTCTGTATGTGTGTCCATGTACATGTGTCTGTATGTGTGTCCATGTACATGTGTCTGTATGTGTGTCCATGTACATGTGTCTGCATGTGTGTCCATGTACATGTGTCTGCATGTGTGTCCATGTACATGTGTCTGCATGTGTGTCCATGTACATGTGTCCATGTACATGTGTCTGTATGTGTGTCCATGTACACGTGTCTGTATGTGTGTCCATGTACATGTGTCTGTATGTGTGTCCATGTACATGTGTCTGTATGTGTGTCCATGTACATGTGTCTGTATGTGTGTCCATGTACATGTGTCTGCATGTGTGTCCATGTACATGTGTCTGTATGCATGTGTCTGTATGTGTGTCCATGTACATGTGTCTGTATGCATGTGGCTGTATGTGTGTCCATGTACATGTGTCTGTATGTGTGTCCATGTACATGTGTCTGTATGTGTGTCCATGTACATGTGTCTGTATGTGTGTCCATGTACATGTGTCTGTATGTGTGTCCATGTACATGTGTCTGTATGCATGTGTCTGTATGTGTGTCCATGTACATGTGTCTGTATGCATGTGTCTGTATGTGTGTCCATGTACATGTGTCTGTATGCATGTGTCTGTATGTGTGTCCATGTACATGTGTCTGTATGTGTGTCCATGTACATGTGTCTGTATGTGTGTCCATGTACATGTGTCTGTATGTGTGTCCATGTACATGTGTCTGTATGTGTGTCCATGTACATGTGTCTGTATGTGTGTCCATGTACATGTGTCTGTATGTGTGTCCATGTACATGTGTCTGTATGCATGTGTCTGTATGTGTGTCCATGTGTGTGTGTGTGTGAGTGTGAGTGTGTGTGTGTGTGTGTGTGTGTGTGTGTGTGTTACTTTTAATCCGGACCCCCCCCCCCCCCATTCCTGTACCATCAGAACTGAATTTGCAGGTCTTGTTTGTGATATCAGCCAGGACTGCTGCTCCTCTGAAAAGCAATCCATGCACAGATTGCTTTTCAGAGGCATTTGACAGGCGGTAAAGAGGCATTATTTTGCCTCCTCACCACCTGTTTTAAGCCTATAAAATCCAGCATCACTCTATGCCGCAACTGTGCAATGCACACAGTTGCGGGTAGTTGCAGTGCAGCCCCATTCACCCTGGGTGTACCTCCAGCTGCAGCCACAGCATGTTTATACCCCCAGCTGCTCCCTCTGCAGCTAAAGGGGGAGAAGTTGGGGGTGGTAAAAACAGCTTAACCATGTGGTTTTACTGCCCCTCCAACCTGACATGTGAACAAGCTCTTGGTTCACATCTGTGTGGCTGCGTGCTGCGTGTAGATCAGCCCATTCATTTCAATGGGCTTCCCTACCCACAAAACTGCAGGGAAAGAAGTCCCCAACCTTTTTTTTTTTTTAATTGCACTGCACCAAAAGCACCCCACGTTTTCCAATGTGTGGGGTACCATTTATAATTAACGGTACCCCTAAAAAGGAGAGCATTCGTCTGTGTGTCAGGAGCGAGTGCGACAAAGGCAAGAGAATTCTTGTTGGGCAATGTATTAGCGCTCGAACAAACACACTTAGACCAAATTTTATTGGTTTAAAAAATGTCAGGCAAAATGGTCGGCCCTCACGCATGTTCACTTCATCAAATCTGGCCCTCTTTGAAAAAAGTTTGGACACCTCTGGTATAGGGAGATAAGTCCCCGAAAATTTGTATATGATGACCATGGATAGTCAGGTGGCCCTCTGCTCGAGATTGGTGCATCACCTCCTTCTTCACCTTGTAAAAATGTGTCTTAACTATAATGTCTCTGGGGGGGGCCATCTTGGCAGGAGATTGTAGTGCTCTGTGGGCCCGGTCCATCTCTAGTCGGTGGTCTGGGATGTTGGGGAGGAGTTCCTTAATAAATGAGCATACAATGTGATCAGCATCTTTGAAGGATTCAGGGACCCCCCTAATGCGGAAATTATATCTCCTCAATCTATTTTCGAGATCGTCAATTTTGGAGAATGCACTTTCAAGCTGGTCCTGCAAGTCCTGGATTCAGGCAGTATTCTGGTTAACTCTATTTACTTTTAGTTTCGATTGCTTAAATTCTTGCACCTAAATGCTGTAAGTCGGCCTGGATGGCAGTGGTAATTTGGTTATCAGTTTGAGAGAGACCCCTGGATAACATTGTGGTGAACATTGTCATCATGGAGGAAAAGTCGTGGGGTGTAGAGGGCAGGCCCCATGTGGAGGCCTTACAGCCCTCTGGACTGGCAGTGAATTGTTCCATGGGGGGAAAGGGGCATGTCCTCCAGGGTCCTGCTAATGAGGGATTCTGTGGAGGTGGGAGAAAGGCAGCCGTGTGTGGTTACTCACTGTTGGGCCTGATGGTCCGGCTGAGCAGACATCCTGGTCTGCTATGGAGTCCTCCGTCTCCAGCTCTTCTCCTCGTGTGGGGGAGGCCGGCGCCATCTTGTACCTTCTAGAACACGGGAGAGGTCTCTCCTAGCCAGTCCCCCCGCCATCCTGGGGCTCTTTATTGTTTCCCCTATCCACGGGGAGCGTTTGTAGCCTGGGCTCTGCTCTGTGAGGGGGACTGGAGAGGGTAAATGGCTGGAGCGGTGCGGAGCTCTAGGCTCATGCATCCATTTTTTTAACCAAAAATATGTAGCAGAATAGATTTTGGCCTAAATTGATGAAGACATTTTTATAATATTTTTTTTTAATATTTTTTCTTATTGGATATGTTTTATAGCCGAAAGTAAGAAATATTGTGTTTTTTTTTTTTTTTTCAAAATTGTTGCTCTTTTTTTGTTTATAGCACAAAAAATAAAAAATCGAGGTGATCAAATACCACCAAAAGAAAGCTCTATTTGTGGGAAAAAATGACATAAATTTACACACAATTGTACAATGTCACACAACTGCGCAATTGTCAGTTAAAATACTACAGTGCCGTATCACAAAAAAATGGCCTGGTCATTAAGGGGGTAAAACCTTCCAGGGGCTGAAGTGGTTAACCACTTGCCGACTGCCGCATGTACATTTACGTTGGCAGAATGGCACGGCTGGGCAAATGGATGTACAGGTACGTCCCTTTGAATTTGCCGCCGTGTGGTCGTGTGCACGCCGCCGTGACCCTGCCGGGAGTTCCGTGAGTAGGATCTCGAGTCCCGCGGACTCGATGTCTGCGGGGATACCAACGATCGTCTCACGGAGCTGAAGAACAGAGGAGATGCTAATGTGAACAAGCATTTCCCCGTTCTGCCTAGTGACACTGTCACTGATCATAGCTCCCTGTGATCGGGAGCTATGATCAGTGAAGTGTCATTCGTAGCCATGCCCCCTAACAGTTAGAATCACTGCCCAGGACACACTAACCCCTCCCCAGCCCCCTAGTGGTTAACCCTTTCACTGCCAGTGTCATTTATACAGTAATCAGTGCAATTTTACAGCACTGATCGCTGTAAAAATGACCATGGTCCCAAAAATGTGTCAAAATTGTCCGATGTGACCGCCATAATGTCGCAGTCATGATAAAAATTGCTGATCACCGCCATTACTAGTAAAAAAAATGATTAATTAAAATGCCATAAAACTAACCCCTATTTTGTAAACGCTATAACTTTTGCGCAAACCAATCAATAAACGCTTATTGCAATTTTTTATTTTTTTACCAAAATTATGTATAAGAATTCGTATTGGCCTAAACTGAGGAAAAAAATTATTTTTTTACATATGTTTTGGGGATATTTATTATAGCAAAAAGTAAAAATAATGTGGTTTTTTTTTTCAAAATTTTCGCTTTTTTTTGTTTATAGCGCAAAAAATTAAAACACAAGAGGTGATCAAATACCACCCAAAGAAAGCTCTATTTTTGGGAAAAAAAGGACGTCAATTTTGTTTGGGAGCCACGTCGCACGACCGCGCAATTGTCAGTTAAAGCGACGCAGTGCCGAATCGCAAAATGTGCTCTGGTCTTTGGCCAGCTAAATGGTCCGGGGCTTAAGTGGTTAATATATGCTTGTTGGGATTTTTACCAAAAATATGTAGCAGAATACATATTGACCTAAACTGATGAAGAAATTCGATTTTTTTTACATTTTTTTTATTGGATATGTTTTAAAGCAGAAAGTAAAAAATATTTGTGGGGGAAAAAAGGACAAAAATCGGGGTACAGTGTCTCACGACCTCGCAATTGTCTGTTAAAGTAACGCAGTGCCGTACAGGGGGTCCCCGACTTACGAACACCCGACCTACGAACAACCCCTACTTACGAACGGGGTGCTGCGGGGACCCTCCGCCATTTTTCGTTTTTTTTCGGCGTCTTTCGGCAGTTTTGCGCATGCGCGGCCATACGGAGCTTCGGAAAAAATGCCGGAAATGTCCGTAATTTGACGCGCATGCGCAGAACGGCAATAGACGGAACATCGGAAATGTCCGGAAATCTCCGTATTTGTCGGTCTGCGCATGCGCGCCGACTTACGCATATTTCCGACTTCCCTACAGGCGGGCAGTCCCTAACGAGTTCGTAACTCGGGGACCCCCTGTATTGCAAAAAATGGCCTGGTCAGGAGGGGTGTAAACCTCCTGGAGCTGAAGTGGTTAAAGCAGGGCTCGAGTCCTGGGGGAACGCGTGGGAACGGCGTTCCTGCACTTTTTTCACAGCAGGAACGCAGTTCCCTTTGCAGGACTAGAGCCGCCAGAGCCGAATGAGATGCATGCAGCAGAGTAGCGCAGGAAGCGTCTGTCTGTAATACGTTTTCTCTCATGTCACTCAGCGCTGCTCGCTCCCTGGCGGCCCCTCCTCTCTTCTTGTCTATCCCCATTGGCTTGAGACATCATCTGGGATAGACGAGAAGAGAGGAGGGGCCGCCGGAGAGCGAGCAGCGTGACATGAGAGAAAACGTATTACAGACAGACGCTTCCTGCGCTACTCTGCATGCTGGCAAGTAAGATCCCCAGATGTGCCCTGTAATGTGCCCCCTGATGTTCCCCGTGCCCTGATGCCCTAATGTGCCCCATGCCCTGATGTGCTATGTGCCCCATGCCCTATAATGTGCCCTGATGTGCTATGTGCCCCAATGTGCCCCATAATGTGCCCTTATGTGCTATCTGCCCCATAATGTGCTATGTGCCCCATAATGTGCCCTGATGTGCTATGTGCCCCATAATGTGCTATGTGCCCTATAATTTTCCCTGATGTGCCCCATAATGTGCCCAGATGTCCCCCGAGCCCTGATGCCATGTGCCCTGTGGCCTGATGTGCCCGTGCCCTCATGTGCTATGTGCCCTGATGTGCTATGTGCCTCATAATGTGCCCTGATGTGCCATAATGTGCCCTGATGTGCCATGTGCCTCGTGCCCTGATGTGCCATGTGCCCTAATGTGCCCCATGCCCTGATGTGCTATATGTCCCGTGCACTGATGTGCTATGTGCCCCATAATGTGCCCTGATGTGCTATATGTCCCGTGCACTGATGTGCTATGTGCCCCATAATGTGCCCTGATGTGCTCCATAATGTGCCCCGATGTGCCCCGATGTGCCCCATGCCCTGATGTGCTATGTGCACCATGCCCTGATGTGCCATGTGGCCTGATGTGCCCTGTGCCCTGAGGTGCCCCATGCCCTCATTGCCCCGTGCCCTTATGTGCTATGTGCCCCATAATGTGCCCTGATGTGCCATGTGCCCTGATGTGCCTCGTGCCCTGATGTGCCATGTGGCCTGATGTACCCCATGCTCTGAGGTGCCATGTGCCCCGATGTCCTATTTTTTTTTTTTTTTTGGTGGGGTAGTGGATCTTGGGTGGGAGTTCCCACACTTTTTTCCCCAGGACTTGACCCCTGGGTTAAAGGAAGGATCAGGCTGTATGTCATTGACCAAATATGTGAAAATAATGATATGTTCCTATTACATTATGTTTCTACAGATCAGCCATGGCACCACCGACCTTCTCCTAAATGACAGACAAAAATTCCCGAACTTTTTCCGCACCGTTCCAAGCAACTGGAATTGGTATGAATTTATTATTGAATTACTGAAAACGTTTGGATGGAATTGGGTTGGGATCATCACATCGAGTGACGGAACCGGAGAAACAGAATTGCGGGAGCTGAGAAAAGAGTTGACCAGACACGGAATCTGCATAGAATTTATTGTTTACCTGACCACCAATGAGGAAATTAACAGAAATAGGGTGAGGGATATCAAGACGTCAACTACCGATGTTGTCATATTATGCGGCCAATTTAAATATCAATATATGGCGTTTTCTAAAGAATCAAAAATTCTCAGACAAAATATGACATTAATTGTCAATCCGTCATGGAATGTAGTTGGATATAAAGAGATCAGCCTGAAAGAAACATTTAACTGCAGCATTGTAGCGAGATATGCTTTTTCTTTCATTGCTGGATTGGAGGAATATCTGAGTAACGTCCATCCATCCAAACGGCCAGACGATCCATTGCTGGAAGATATTTGGCTAAATTATTTTAAATGTCCTTCTTCAAATAAATATAAAAATGCTTTTCGCCGTGGTTCTGTCTCTAACACCACCTGTACTGGGCCAGAATCATTAGGATATCACTTTAGCGAGAAGTATGATGGAAAATTTGGTTTCATCTACACTGCGGTATACGCTCTGGCTCACGCTTTGAACAATATGAAACTAAGAAGAAATAAATCGGGAAATTTTGGAATAAGGAAAAAAGTAAGTTACATTTCCTGATTTATCTGTTCCCTTATGCGGCGTACACACGCTCGGA
Organism: Lithobates sylvaticus; assembly: GCA_028564925.1. Taxonomy (NCBI): domain Eukaryota; kingdom Metazoa; phylum Chordata; class Amphibia; order Anura; family Ranidae; genus Lithobates; species Lithobates sylvaticus. The sequence goes on along the minus strand of CM053026.1, from coordinate 18,653,536 downwards.
CTTTTCCGGCAGACAATCCAGCCTAGTCTAGTCCAGGACAAACCGCCGGACTTTCCAGCGGAGGTCCGCCGGACTTTCCGAGCGTGTGGACTTGCCCACACACGCCCGGACTTTTCCGGCAGACAATCCAGCCTAGTCTAGTCCAGGACAAACCGCCGGACTTTCCAGCGGAGGTCCGCCGGACTTTCCGAGCGTGTGGACTTTCCCACACACGCCCGGACTTTTCCGGCAGACAATCCGCAGGAAAAAGTCTGCGGGACTTTTGGAAAGGAACGGACTTGCCGACACACGATTGGAAAGTCCGTTCATTTAGAACGTAACTGCAGGTAGACGGGACTAGCGAAGGCAGTGAATGCCGCCGCGCTAGCCCCATCACCTGGCATGGATTTAAAGGGAATCCCTACGCCGAAAAAATGGCGTGGAGGTCCCCCCCCCAAATCCATCTCAGACCCTTATCCGAGCATGCAGCCCGGCCGGCCAGGAAAGGGGTGGGGATGAGCGAGCGCCCCCCCTCCTGAGCCGTACCAGGCCGCGTGCCCTCAACATGGGGGGTGCCCTGGGGAAAGGGGGGCCGTGCGCCCCCCCACCCCAAAGCACCTTGTCCCCATGTTGATGAGGAAAAGGGCCTCTTCCCGACAACCCTGGCCATTGGTTGTCAGGGTCTGCGGGCGGGGGGCTTATCGGAATCCGGGAGCCCCCTTTAATAAGGGGGCCCCCAGATCCCGGCCCCCCACCCTATGTGAATGAGGATGGGGTACGATGTACCCCTACCCGTTCACCTAAGGTGTAAAAGTGTAAATAAAAAAAACACACAATTTTTTTAAAAATATTTTATTGCACTGCTCCGGGGGTCTTCTTCCATCTTGGGGGGTCTTCTCGCCGGACTCCTCCGCTCTCTTGTGCTCTTTTACCTAGCTCTTTCACGAGCGGAGGACCCCGGCTTTCTTCTTAGTCGTCGCCGCTGTCATCTGGGGGGTCTCATTTCGCCTTCGGGGGTCTTCCGGGGTATCTTCTGTTCTTGCGGCTGTCACCGCCTTCTGCGCCGTCTTCTTCTTCTTCCTCTTCTTCTTCTTCTTCCTCTTCCGATGTTGACTCATCGCTCTCTCTGGCCGGAATGGCAGATTCATGATGATGTCACAGTCCCGGAGGATGCTGGGACTGTGACATTATAGGGGGCGGGGTCACCATGTGATATGAGCATGTGACCCCGCCCCCTTGTCCCTATATAAGTCACAACACAGCGCGCTCGAGAGAGCGACGAGTCAACATCGGAAGAGGAAGAGGAAGAAGAAGAAGAAGAAGAAGAAGAAGAAGAAGACGGTGCAGAAGGTGGCGACAGCAGCAAGAACAGAAGAGACCCCGGAAGACCCCCAAAGACCCCTGAAGGCGGAACGAGACCCCCCAGACGACGGCAGCGACGACGAAGAAGAAAGCCGGGCTCCTCCGCTCGGTAAAAGAGCGGAGGTGTCCGGCGAGAAGACCCCCCCAAGACGGAAGAAGACCCCCGGAGCAGTGCAATAAAATATTTTTAAAAAATGGTGTGTTTTTTTTATTTACACTTTTACACCTTAGGTGAATGGGTAGGGGTACATCGTACCCCATACTCATTCACATAGGGTGGGGGGCCAGGATCTGGGGGCCCCCTTATCAAAGGGGGCTCCTGGATTCCGATAAGCCCGCAGACCCCGACAACCAACGGCCAGGGTTGTCGGGAAGAGGCCCTTGTCCTCATCAACATGGGGACAAGGTGCTTTGGGGTGGGGGGGCCGCACGGCCCCCCTTTCCCCAGGGCACCCCCCATGTTGAGGGCACGCGGCCTGGTACGGCTCAGAAAGGGGGGGCGCTCGCTCGTCCCCACTCCTTTCCTGGCCGGCTGGGCTGCGTGCTCAGATAAGGGTCTGAGATGGATTTGGGGGGGACCCCCACGCCGAAAAAATTACCTTTGAATCCATGCCAGGTGACGGGGCTAGCGCGGCGGCATTCACTGCCTTCGCTAGTCCCGTCTACCTGAAGTCACGTTCTAAATGAACGGACTTTCCGATCTTGAGTCGGCAAGTCCGTTCATTTCCAAAAGTCCCGCGGACTAGCACACAGACCGCGGGATTGTCTTGCGAGTCCAGCGGACAATTTTAAGCCTGAACTTAAAACTTAGTCCGCCGGACTTTTGGCAGGAAAAAGTCAGCCGGCGCCCACACACGGGCGGATTGTCCGGCGGACTCCAGTCCGGCGGATAAACCCGCGGGAAAGTCCTCTCGTGTTTACGCCGCATTAGATGTTGTGTCTATAAAATATTCTGGTTGGAAGTAGAGATACTGGGACTAGAACAGACAAGGGATCTCTGTATCAGTGTGAGTACAAAATGGTGAAACACAAAACTTTATATTAATTTTTGTAAATAGTGTTGGGCAAGCTCTAAAATGAATCAATGCATTAAATCAGTCATGATGAATCAATCAAATAATTATGTGACATATGTTTTAAATAATTAAGGTGAAACCCATATAAGGTGCATAAAATTAGTGCAGTCCATATCATGCGTAAAGTATATAGTGCATAATGATTCAAATGGTGATATCAGTGACATGAAGATGGTCCCCCAGGGCAGGGGGCCCACTGTGCCCTGACACACACTGCCCACAAGGAGTGAGTAAACATTGGTCCATAACATTTCCTTGGGCCCCATGACTTCAATCAGAGGGGCCCAAGAGGTGGGAGCATAAATGGACTTTTTTTGTTTTCGGCTCACAGGCCAAAGCAGCTTGAGCCACAAGCTTGGGTGGAGCTTGGTGGGTGGTGCCATGCTGTATACTCACAGTGTGACTGTTCCTGGGTGCCCCTGCACTGTGTCATGACTGGAGACAGAAGAAGACTTCTCCCTTCACAGGCTTTGACTGAGGTTTGATTCTTAGTGACCTGCTGCATCTGTCAGCTTCAAATCAGTCTAAAGAAAGACTTCTTCTCCTGTGTCCAGGGAAAGTTTGTACTGGGAACCGGGGGGGGGGGGGGCATGGCCAATATTTATTGTATACTGGCTAATGTGTTATCCACCTCTGAGCCAGTGGAGCATTATCCTGGCTGGGTGCAATGTATGCACTGCACCCATGGATGAGACATATGTCAGGCACTACAGCTGGGCCTGTAACTATGTACAGGGGCCCCCAACCCCTGGGCTGCAGACAGCTACCAGTCCATGGCCTGTCAGACATCGGGCTGCACTTCCCCTGGGAGAAGAGAGGCTGCTTGTTTGCGGCACATTAGATTCTCATTAGAGAGGAACCATATTGTCAACTGCGCATGTACCAATTGTAGGGTTTCCTCCTTGAGAATCTAATGCCAGCTTCCTGCTGATCTGGCTGAGTCGGTAGTGCTAGGAAGAGGCTGCATAGCCATACATTAAGAGGTTTTACTGCAAAGAAAAAAACTGCATATGGGTAACAAATGACATGCAGCATCTGGTGGCAGGCTACAGGGGGCAAGTGACACACAGCATCTGGTGGCAGGCGATAGTGGCAAGTGACAATCTGCATCTGGTGGCAGGCGACAGTGGCAAATAACAATTTGCATCTGGTGGCAGATGACAGTGGCAAGTAGGGATGAGCTTGATGTTCGGGTCAAACATAAGTTCGACTCGAACATCAGGTATACGCCCGTTCGCTGAACAGCAAACATTATGGGGCATTCGTGGCAAATTCGAGCACAGCGGAATGCCCCATAATGCACTGCAAGATCGCAGTGCATTGCTGCATGATGATTGTTCAAAGCATGTACCTGACCTGCATGCTTTGGTCAATCACAGTGCCCACTGCTAAGAGAACCATAGTTGCCTTTGGCCAATCATGGCTCAAGGGGACTAAGTCCAAGCCCCACACTATATAAGGCTGCTTACACGGTGGGCGCGTGTAGTGTTATTGGAGTGGATGTAGAGATTGCTTGAATTATTCGACCACAGTTTCGAGTACATGCTCCTGTTGGTTCCCAGGTTGAGGAAGGGAGTAACGTGAGCCTAGAGTGAGGGGGTGCTTCCCCCAGCCTCAGCATACTTCCAAGTTTGCTTCAGTGATGAGGAGGGAGGGGATGATGAGGTCACTGACTGTACTTGGGTGCCTGAGAGAAGAGAGGAGGAGGAGAAGGCACAGCTCCAACAAGGCAGAATGTCCTCTAGGGGCAGCTTAAGGGCAGCCACCCTATTGCATCACACCGGAGAGCTCCGTAGGTGCAGGGCGCTGCTGACTCCCCGCTGACTTTTAAAAGTTCTTTGGTATGGGCCTTTTTCGACACGTGTACAGCAGATCGCACCGTTGCTGTTTGCAACCTATGTCTGAAGCGGATCAAGCGTCACCAGAACAGCAGCCTCTTGGGCACCACATGCTTGACCAGACATATGACGACCTGCCATGCAGTCCATTGGCAACAGCACTTGAAAGACCCACATCAAAGAAAAATGCAGACTTTTCCTTGCTCCTCATCTGGGATCTCCAACCCTACTATACATCCAGTCCTCTCAAAAACCTGCACTGAGAGGAATGAAGGTATATCAATAGGTGTCCCAAGTACTTGCAGCCAATCTGCTAGCAGTACACCACCATCTGATTTTAGAAGGCAAATTTCCTTATCCCAGTTGCTGAACCGTAAAAATGAATTCGGTCCCAGGCATCCACATGCTCAGCATCAAATTGCTAGCACTGCAACTGTTGCATTTTCAGCTGGTAGACTCTGCCCCCTTTCGGGAATTTGTGGAATGTGCTGTACCTCAGTGGCAGGTCCCAAAACGCCATTTCTTTTCATGGAAGGCCATTCCGGCTCTCTATCAGCATGTGGAAGGCAATGTTTTGGCCTCGTTGAACAGGGCGGTCAGCAGTAAGGTTCATATTACCGCTGACTCATGGTCCAGCAGGCATGGGCAGGGACGTTACTTTTCCTTCACGGCGCACTGGGTAACTCTGCTGGCAGCTGGGAAGGATGCAGGACAGGGTTCAGTGTTGTTGGAGCTTGCTCCACCACCAGGCCTCCAAAATGCCAGTGGTGATTTTGCCACAGCTCTCTCCTCCACCCCCTCCTCATCTTATTCCTCTATGGCCTCTTCTGTAGATTTGTTCTCTGAACCAGCGGTGCTCTATAAGCATTCAAGGGGCTACGCAAGCAGTCAGGCTAAAAGATGCCATGCGGTGCTTGAGTTGGTCTGCCTAGGGGACAGGAGCCACACTGGGGCATAGATTCTGTCAGCTCTGCAGGGGCAGGCTCAGAGGTGGTTGGCGCCATGCCAGCTTCAGCCAGGAATGGTTGTATGCGACAATGGCACCAACCTTCTCTCCGCCCTCTGACAGGGACCCATGTTTCATGTTTGGCACATGTCCTGAATTTGGTTGTGCAGCGGGTATTGAGCAGGTACCCAGGCTTATAGGATCTCCTGAGGCAGGCCAGAAAAGTCTGTGGTCATTTCCGCCAGTCATACAATGCCAGTGCTTGGCTGGTTGACATTCAACCGCCTCATTTGTGACATGCCAAACATGTGGAACTCAACATTGGCAATGCTAAAGTGGCTGCACACACAGCAGAGGGCCATCAATGAGTACCTGTGCGAGTATGGCACCAGGACAGGGTCAGGGGAGCTTGGCTTCTTTTTGCCATGCCAGTGGCTACTGATCAAGGATGCATGCACTGTCCTCTCACCTTTGATTTGATGAGGCCACAAGGATGGGGAGCAGCAACAATGCATGCATCGGTGACACTGTTCCTCTAGTCATCCTGTTGGAGCACACGCTTCGTGGAATCATGGACAGTGCACTTGAGGCAGAACAGCGGCAGAACAGCGGGAGGAAGAGGAGGACTTCCTTACCTCTCAAGGCCCCCTTTATCCAGATAGCATTCCTGTGGGCCCGCCAAACACACAGGAAAGGGAGGAGGAGGATTGTGTCAGCATGTAGAGGATAACACTCAGCAGCAGTCTTCAAGGGATGGTTTTCAGTCCCCAGAAACCCAAGGAGTTGTACATGGCTGGGAGGAGCTAGGTATGGATCATGTGATCCTTAGTGACCCAGAGGACTCAGAATCGAATGCCTCTGCAAGCTTACGCTACATGGCCTCCCTGATTCTGCAAAGCCTGCAAAAGGACCTTAGGAGTTGTGGTATCATTACTGGCTGACAACCCTTCTTGATCCACGTTACAAGGGTAAAGTTGCAGAACTCATCCTGCCTTTGCAGAGAGAGCAGAGGATGAAACATCTTCAAGAGGCCTTGAAGAAAGGTTTGTGCAATGCATTTCCAGACCCTGGGAGGTTACAATCTTCCTGGTGCTGGACAATGTGTTGCTGAGGCTTCATTCAGTCAGAGGAAGAGCGGTGTAGAAGGTGGCCTGGCTGACCGATGCCTTTTAAAAAATGTTTTAGTCCTCATTGCCAAGGTCTGATAAGTTCAAGCAACCATCACCAGCGTCTTCATTACATGGTGCAAGAATATCTAGGGGCAAGAGCAGACTTGGAGACCTTTCCAACAAAGCATCCACTGGGTTACTGGGTCTTGAGGATGGATCACTGGGCCGAACTTGCTCCATGTGCAATTGTGCTACTGGCCTGTGATGCATCCAGCATACTTTCTGAACGCACATGCAGTGCTGCTGGAGGGTTTGCAACGGATCAAACAGTGTGCCTGTCCGCAGACTACGTTGATAGGCCTACATACATAAAAATTAATCAGTGTTGGATCAGCAGGTATCAAGTACCTGATGCTAATGTAACTAATTGAATTTGCTATAGATGTGGAATCCCTTGAAGACTGCCTATGCTGAGTGACTATCCTATCCTTTCTCAATCTTGATTATGCTAGCTTCCAACAATATTTTTGTTTTAGGGCACCATCACCACCACCCAAAGCCCAATTTTTTCTGCCCCTGTTTAACAGGGGCATGTAATTACATATTTCTGTTCTAATATTTCACAGCAGAGCCCGTTCCTGCACCCAACAGGAGTATCTGTGAGGGGTTACAGTGTTGTGGCACCACCATCACCCAAGGCCCAATTTTTCTGCACCTGTTTAACAGGGGCATGTAATTAAAATTTGTGATCCAATATTTCACAGCAGGGCCTGTTCCTGCGCTCAACAATAGTATCTGTGAGGGGTTACATTGTTGTGGCACCACCACCACAACCCAAGGCCCAATTTTTCTGCCCCTGTTTAACGAGGGCATGTAATTATAATTCTTTATATAATTTTTCACAGCAGGGCCAGTTCCTGCGCCCACCAAGAGTAACTGTGAGGGCTTACAGTGTTCTGGTACCACCAACACCTAAGGCCCAATTTTCTGCATATTATATATTTTTTTGGTATGTTTAGTATTTTTATCTATATTGCCGGGATCCGACAATACATTACAGCTGCAAGCAGTTTTAAATTTAATTTTTTCCTTTAGAAATTTCATTTTGCTGTGGCACTTTTATAAACATGGAAATAATGCGCTACTTTACAGGGATACTAAAGACACCCCAGGCACGCTATTTAAAGAAATATTTAATTTTTATTGTTTCACTTTAAGCATTATTAAAATCACTGCTCCCGAAAAAACTTCAGTTTTTAAAAAAAAATTTGCATTGATACCCTGGGGCAGGAACCGGGTCCCCAAACACTTTTTATGGCAATAACTTGCATATAAGCCTTTAAAATTAGCACTTTAGATTTTTCACGTTCGTGTCCCATAGACTTTAACGGTGTTCAAACAAATTTTTCTGCTGCAAACCGAACCGGGGGAGTTTGGCTCATCCCTAGTGGCAAGTGACAATCTGCATCTGGTGGAAGGCGATGGTGGCAAGTGACAATCTGCATCTGATGGCAGGCGTCGGTGGCAAGTGACAATCTGCATCTGGTGGTAGGCGATGGTGGCAAGTGACAATCTGCATCTGGTGGTAGGCGATGGTGGCAAGTAACAATTTGCATTTGGTGGCAGGCAACGGTGTCAAGTGACAATCTGCATCTGGTGGCAGGCAATGGTGTCAAGTGACAATCTGCATTTGGTGGCAGGCGACGGTGGCCAGTGACAATCCGCATCTGGTGGCAGGCGACAGTGGCAAGTGACACGCTCAGGGCTCCCACTAATTCTGCATGATAGTTATTTAAACTACTTTTAAAAAAACACTATTTAATTATATATTATAATGTAGATGGCAGCAGTGTTCATTTTGTCGACTAAAATATTTTCTTCAACTAAATTAATACTATTTTAGTTGACTAAAATATGATGTAAACAATTCAAATGACTAAGATACAAAATGGCATTTTAGTCAAAAGACTATAACTAAATTTAAAATTTGATGTCAAAATTACCACTGCACTACCACATATGGATACGTAGGGGGCATCTACTAAGCTGCTGAAAGAAAAAAAAAAAATAAGGCTTGTTTGTAATATATTCAGATAATATGTTGAATGACATTACAGCCAATAGATGATTACAATATCAAAAACAATTAAAGCAAATTCCACAAAACAAGTGTCCATGTGTATCCATTCAAAATACGTGTTCAAATCTTGTTCCAACATATTGTTGTACTATGCACCGCTCCCAGTGACAGGTCACAATCCGTGTTCCACCAATAAAAAGATTAATTGTGTCTCTTACCAGATCCCCATGATCTCTATATTATAGGAGATTCATGATACGCAAGTATCTGGGGTATAGCCTCATCCAGTATATGACCGGGGTCACAACAACAAATGATGGTGAAGAGGTGGGTAATTCACTAAAAATTATAATATCACCACTCCACATACACCAATTAGTCTAGAGGGGTCAGCATTCTTGTTCATAAATTCCTGCCCTTTAAGCTGCTGGTGTTGGAACTAGACCCTGAGGGACGATTTGTTATACTCCATGCCATGGTAGACAGATTGGAGCTGGTGGTGGTGGGTCTATATCTTCCCCCTCCAGCCTCCACAAGGTTACTCAATCAGCTTATTTCTAAAGTCGCTGTTTATGCTGCAGATACAGACACGCACAAGACCCTTTCACGCATGGACCTTGCCTATGCGGGCGGGTCTGTCTTGCCCAGGGTCAGGGACATCACCATTCTCCCCGAGGCATATCCGATCATGCCCCGATTGCTTTGAAGCTAAACATGTCCAGCACACCGGGGGAGAGTTTGTTGAGACTGTCCAGGTTTTGGTTGGCTGACTCCAGAATATCCAAGCCATATAGGTCTAAGGCGAGGCAGTACTGGCGAGAATTGGATCATTCAGTGTCCCTGATCACATCTTGGGATGCATTTAAGGCCTTTACTAAGGTTAGTTTGCAGTCCCATATACGTAAGATCCATAAGGATCTGAGGGAAGAGACCCGAAAGGCTGAGGAAAGGGTGGCAGCATCAGAGGAGGAACACACTAAGTCAGGGAGTCACAGACTCCTGGGGCATACTCTAACTTCCAGGCAGCGTTGAGGGATGTTCTCCTATTGCGGACATCAGCCACCAAGACCAAATTTCTACACCAATCCCAAAGAATCTTTGAACATGGGGAAAAGACTGGTAGTATGCTGGCATGGCTGGCGAGGGAGAACTCCTCCCCAGTGACGATCTCGAGCATATACGACTCGGATGGATCGACTCTAACAGATCCCTCATCCATTAATGACAGATTTTCTTTGTTCTATCAAGACCTGTATGGCTCTCGAATGCGGTGCACAGACGACGTACCTCGACGGGGTGGAGCTCCCCTGCCTGACATCCACATTTAGAGACGCTCTAGATGGCCCTATCTGACTGGAGGAGTTACAGAGGGCAGTAGCTTCCCTACAAAATAGTAAATTGCCTGGCCCAGATGGAATACCTGAGAAAATCTATAAAACTTACGCGGAGGACATACTACCGACATTTAAATCAGTACTGCTCAAAGCCATGGAGGGGGAGCTGCTGCCTTCGACAATGGCTGAGGCAGTCATAGTGGTCATCCTTAAACCTGGAAAACTCTCCGAACAGTGTTCCTCGTACCGCCCAATATCCCTCCTTAATGTGGATGCCAAGTTGTTGGCCAAGGTCTTGACTGGCCGACTGAACACTGTGATCACGGCATTGGTTCACGCAGATCAATCCGGATTTATGCCGGGCAGAGGGACAGACATAAATATACAACATCTCCTTACATATCTCTCCAGAGCGGGAGGGGGTGGCCCGGAGGTAGTTGCCTCTCTAGACGCCCAAAAAGCTTTTGACTCGGTTGAATGGCGCTACCTCTGGGCGGTCCTTCGCAAATTCGGGTTTGGTCCTTGTTTTATTAGCTGGGTCCAGATGCTATATCACAACCCTATGGCCCGTATGCGAATAAATAATACACTATCCATGCCATTTTTCCTGTCCAGGGGCACCAGACAGGGCTGCCCCCTATCCCCTAAATTATTTGTGCTAGCCATGGAACCCATGGCAGCTCGCATAAGATCTGCCCCTTTAGTTAAGGGAATCCAAGTCGGGGTAATAATAGATAAAATATCCTTATATGCCGATGATACCCTCCTTTTCCTTCAAGACATCTCCTCCCTCCTGCCAGCGCTCCAAATAATAGACGAGTTTGGCTCATTCTCTGGTATTAAAGTTAATTGGGGGAAATCAATTCTTTTTTCGCTAAACGCGTCGGGTCACCACCCACCAACAGGCACCCCTTTAAACTGGACATCTGAATTCAAATACTGAGGCGTAAGTATTGGGACTCCACTATCCTCTTACCACGAGTTGAATCTTCAACCATTACTTAAAAACTTCTCACAGAAATGTGCAGCCTGGAGGACCCTTCCCCTATCACCAGAAAGTAGGATAAATCTAATTAAGATGGTCTATCTCCCCAAATTCCTATCCCTGTTTCGAAACGCCCCTCTGATCCCCCCATCCTCATTCTTTGCCAAAATAAAAAGTTTAATATCCTCCTTTGTTTGGAACGGTAGACCCTCATGGCTGGCCATTGCCACCCTTCAGTTGCCCGTCGCCCAGGGAGGTTTATCCCTGCCAGACTTTCAGATCTACTTCTGGGTGGCCGTCCTGGTGACGGTCAGATGGTGGTTCTCCCAACCATGGGACAACCCGGAAGTGACCCTGGAGGCGGCTATAATGGGTTCATATTCCTCCCTTAGTAACGTGGTATTCAGGGGGTCGTAATCTCATCCCGGCATTATGGAACTGATGCGCACAACCATTACTATATGTAATAAGGCCAGGACACGTTTTAGCTCCCCTGAGAAGTTCTCTCCCCACATCCCTCTTTGGGGAAATCCCAACCTATCACACATGACTATGGGTCCAGAGCCCCAAGTCTGGGCAAAGAAGGGTATAGTTAAGTTGACACATATAATTACAGGGGGTAAACCTTCTCTGATCTTAAAGAAGCCTACTCCCTGCCAGGATGGATGCTGTTTCGATATTTCCAGCTTCGCCATGCGTATAAGTAACAGTTCCCAGTGCAGCTCATACTGAAATCGGACTCTGTGGAGGGACTACTCACTGCCAGGATCATAGATAAACCCCTCTCCTCTCTTTACTTCCACTTGTCTATAGCTCCACTGAAGAAACTTGAAAAAACCTTGGCAAAGTCGAAGTTAGATGTCCCAGTCCTGTCAGAGGAGGAATGGGAGGCATGTGTACCCCTCTATGTCACTAACATGATCTCGGCAAGAGACCGATTTATGCAAGTCAAGTTCCTCCTCCACTAAACTCCTAAAAGACTAACAATTATGAATCCTGACAATCCGGTGGCCTGCCCCAGATGTGATCAGTGCTCCGCCTCATTCTTTCATATGACATGGTCATGTCCTCATCTGCGAGACTATTGGTCAGGGGTGGCTGGTACCCTTAGTCAGGTGACCTCCCTGGAGCTGGATACAGACCCCAAGGTGTTGCTGCTAAATGTTTTTGATTCCAGAATAAGGGGCAAGTATACTAGATTGTTTCTGAGCTACGCTACTTTTTATGCCCGCAGAGAGATCTTCCTACATTGGAAGGATGCTGCACCTCCTGGGGTGTCCTCGTGGAGCCTGACACTGAACTCGGTGTTGCCATTGTATAAGCTCACTTATGCCAATCGCAACTGTCCTGCCAAATTTGACAAAATATGGTTCGGTTGGATAGATGCCTGGGGCACAGAACTGGTGGACAATCACTAACTTCTCACTGCTGGGCCTGCCCCCAAATAGTGCTCCACTGATGTGCTCTATTGATTGTCTAATTACTGTTTGAACCGAGTGAACTTAGTACAACATATGAGGCCCCTCCTTTGTTCCAATCCCTCCCTCCTCCCCCCCCCCTCCTTTACCCCTTATGCCTTACCCCCTTTTTTTCTCCTCCCCAAGAACTGTCGTCCCCCCCCCCTTTTTTTTTTACCTAGGACATCCTTTTTCAGTCCAGCTGAAGTCTACCACTTCCGTACCCATATCCTCATGTATTGTAACTTAACGGTTTGGTGTATTCTCTCACTGCCTTAATGTACAGCTCATTTGACGTGACGATTTATGTTACATACTCCTGTGAACAAATGTGTATATGCATCGCTTGTACTGTAAAGATTGAATAAACATTTTCTTCTTGGTAAAAAAAAAATTATAATATCTATTAAAGAAACTTAATTTAACAAATAACTAAGTATTGTGTAAAATATATTAAAAACTATCCATAAAAAACAGTCACATGGTTAATGCTTCCCATAAAGGAACAAAACTAAATCTACATAACCCACTGAAAGTATATCTTACAAAATTGAATACAAAATTAGTTCAAAATCAAATATATTAAAAAGCTATACAACATTTCAAGAAATATTTTAAGAAACTTAATGTCCACCTACAAACATATAATATAAAATGTATATATATATATATATATATATATATATATATTGTACAGGACGCCGTGGCTGGGTCCTGGAAGGACGCTATGTTTCCCCTCTGTTTGGACTGTGGTCCCTTTAAGGGAACAAAAAGGGTTAACTCACCTGTCAAAGGAAGTGGGTTTAAAAACCAGACAGGAAGTTGCAGATGGGTGTGGAGGAGTGTAGAGGAGATGGTGGTTTGTGTGTGGTTTGATTTGCAGCAACCAAAGTGGACAGCAGCATTCTGCCTGGAAGCCTCCTAGCAGGTGAAGTCACCTGCAACCACCCAAGGACTGTTTGATTGCGATAGCAATGCTGGACTTTGCATGTCGGTGAGACTGAAACCTTTTTCTTTTGTTTTTGCTGCTGTAAAGCTGTTTAAGTTTAATAAACCTCCTTTTGGGTTAAAGGCCTGTGTCCTGCGGTCTAGCTGGTCCCCCGAACTTTACAAGTGGTGCTCGAATGCGGGCAGGACAGAGTAACAGGCGTTTTTTTGCTGTTTTTGCATTTGAATTTAAAACTGACATTTAAAGAGACAGTACATTGGATTTATGTCCTGGGTTAAAGCTGCCCAAACCCTGAAAGCTGAAGCAATGGAGGAACTAATTAAACAACTGTCCCTGGCTAATATGCAAACGCAGACCCGCCATGAAGAAAATACTCGCCTGTTGGTGGCTCAGTTGGCAGCACAGCAAGCAACCCAGCAAGGGGTTATGCAGGCTCAGGTGACTGCCTTAAAAGAAGTAGTGCAGCAGTTTTCTCAGGGTCGTGAGCAAGCGGCTGTTGCCCCTGGCAACCAGGTGACCGTGAGGGCAAGCCATTTTTTGCAGAAATTGTCCCTGAGTGATGATGTAGAGGCATTTCTTGCTACATTTGAGAGGACAGCAGACAGAGAAGGGTGGCCCCAGGACCAGTGGGCCGGCCTAATTGCCCCTTTCCTCACCGGAGATCCTCAAAAAGCCTACTTCGACCTGCCACCGGAGGACGCTAAAGACTATCAAAAACTAAAGGCAGAAATACTGGCTCGTTTGGGGGTGACTACGGCCGTTCGGGCCCAACGAGTGCACCAATGGAAGTATTGTCCAGATCGTCCACCACGGTCTCAAATGCATGGCCTGGTGCAACTGGTAAAAAAATGGCTGCAGCCCGAAGTGTTGTCTGGCCCACAAATCGTGGAGCGTGTCGTGCTGGACCGATACCTACGGTCACTGCCAGACGACCTTCAACGGTGGGTCAGCCATGGAGACCCCAAAACAGTGAACCTCCTTGTCGAGATGGTAGAACGATATACAGTGGTGGAGGATCTGCTTGGCCCTACCAAGCGGCAAGGGCCCAGTCTGCCACGGCCTATTCGATCGACTGCCGCCCTTCGAAAGGGTCCCCCGGAGCCCTGGAATCAACAACCCGGAAGAGTCAGTCCAGGTACCTGCTCAGCGATCTGTTCCTGTCGGAGAGGGGATGTACAATGTTGGCGATGTCATTCCTGGGGCCATACCCGGGCCCACTGCCCACTGCAAGAGGAGCCCATGGAATGCGGGGTTCTTCGGAGGGGGTCTTTTTATGCCCATAGAGCATGTACCACACACCTTGACCGGGGAGAAAATTTGAGTGTGTAGTCCAAGTGAACCACCTCCCTGCCTGGGCTTTGCTGGATTCCGGAAGCATGGTAACCCTGGTTCATCCTAGAGTAAGAAAAACTTTACGGGTTGTGTGCATTCACAGGGACACTAGAGAGTACCCTCTCATCTCGGTGTCCATCTCCACAGCATATGGCACTGGTACTCAAGAGGTGGGGGTGGTAAAGAACTTGATACATGATGTTATCATAGGACGAGACTGTCCATTTTTTGAAAAACTGTGGGGACAAGGAGAACTACCTGAATGATCCCAAGACTAGGGGGAAACTAGTTTCTCTGTTCCTACGGTTGAGGGTAATAACCCTGAGATGCCAAGTGTTCCTAATGTGGACCCAGTTGATAAAAATGCTAATGATTTGGGTAATGGTGATGAAAGTAGTGCTGATACTGTTAAGGGTGTCAAAATGTGTGGTTCGCAGACCTACCCGAACACTAAGGAGGGGGAACCTTCCCCACTTCAGGTAATGCTGGGTGAAGAGGATGAGGAAGTGGCCTCTACCACTGCCCTGCCGGATTTGGGTGTTCCCCAGGGGACATTTGGTACTGCCCAGATGCAGGACCCCACTTTGGCCCGTGCACGGGAACAAGTTGTAGTATTAAATGGGGTACCCCAAGAGCCAGGTGCGAATGAGCGGTGGCCACACTTTGCAATATGTAATGAATTGCTTTATCGGGTTACTAAAGTGAGAGAAAATGTGGTAGAACAATTATTGGTACCCCAACAGTACAGGCGCAAGGTTCTGGACCTGGCCCATGATGATGTTTTAGGGGGACACCTGGGAGTTGAAAAGACGGAGGCACGGATCACCGACTGGTTTTACTGGCCAGGTCTGAAAGCAGAGGTAAGAAGATACTGTGCCTCTTGTCCCACCTGTCAGTTGACTGCTCCGGTGACCCACTTCCGGAGCCCTTTGGTCCCTCTGCCCATAATTGAGGTCCCATTCGAGAGGATAGCCATGGATATAGTGGGTCCTTTGGTAAAGTCAGCTCGAGGTCACTCCTACATACTGGTGATCCTTGACTATGCCACCCGATATCCTGAAGCGCTACCTCTGCGGAATACCTCCTCTAAGGCTATTGCTCGGGAAATATTCCAGTTGTTTACACGGACTGGTTTTCCCAAGGAAATACTCACGGACCAGGGCACCCCGTTTATGTTGAGGGTTATGGCTGATGTGTGCAAGCTGTTCCGGATTAAACAGCTGCGCACATCGGTCTACCATCCAAAAACGGATGGGTTAGTAGAGCGCTTTAATAAGACCCTTAAGTCTATGCTCAAGAGAGTTGTACAAAGGGATGGGAAAGACTGCGACTGCCTGTTACCCGCTCTCCTGTTTGCTATCTGAGAAGTGCCCCAGGCCTCCACTGGGTTTTCGCCCTTTGAGTTGGTATATGGGCAGAGACCTCGTGGACTACTGGATTTTGTTAAAGAGGAATGGGAAAGTGAACCTATTCAACATAAGAGTGTTCTTGAATATGTTTCCCAAATGCAGGAGAGGATTCGAACTGTGATGCCACTAGTCAAAGAACATTTGCAAAAAGCCCAGGAGGCTCAACGAAGGGTCTATAATAGGGCTGCTAAAATAAGGCACTTCCAAGTGGGGGATCGAGTAGCGGTGTTGATCCCCACTGTGGAAAGTAAATTGTTGGCCAGGTGGCAAGGCCCCTTTGAAGTTGTAGAAAAAGTGGGAGAGGTAAATTATAGAGGAAACCCTATCAGATATATCATGTAAACTTGTTAAAGCCCTGGACAGACAGGGAACCGGTGACCTCCCTGGCTGGTGCAAGACTTGAGCCTCGGGTTGGGGTGGAGAGTGTCCAAGTAGCAAATACCCTGTCTAGAGTCCAAAGTCAGCAGGCAAAGGAGTTCTTGCAGAGAAATAAAGAGAAATTTTCAGACTTGCCAGGGTGTCATAGAGCATGATATTGTCACAGAACCGGGAGTCAAAGTTTTTGTCCGGCCTTACCGCATTCCAGAGGCCCAAAGGCTGTTTCAGAGGAAGTGAAGAAGAGGTTAGACCTGGAAATTATTGAGGAATCACAGAGTGAGTGGTCAAGCCCGATTGTGTTGGTACCGAAGCCCAACGGAACTCTGCGATTCTGCAATGATTTCCGGAAACTAAATGAAGTTTCACGGTTGATGCCTACCCCATGCCCCGGGTAGATGAGCTTATTGAGAGACTAGGTCCAGCCAGCTATATCACTACATTAGACCTTACCAGGGGGTATTGGCAAATCCCGTTGACTAAGGCTGCTAGAGAGAAAACTGCTTTTTCTACCCCAGAGGGAAGTTTTCAGTACAAGAGAATGCCTTTTGGATTGCAAACTGCTCCAGCCACATTTCAGAGGGCAATGGATAGGATTTTACATCCTCACCGGGAGTATGCCTCAGTATACTTGGATGACATAGTCATTTTTAGCAGAGACTGGGAATCACACTTGCCCAAAGTCCAGGCAGTACTGGACACTCTTTGGAAGGAGGGGTTTACAATAAACCCGGAAAAATGTGCTTTGGGAATGGAGGAGGTGAAATACCTGGGCTATGTTGTGGGTAGAGGGGTAGTAAAACCTCAGGTCAACAAGGTAGAGGCTGTACAGAATTGGCCCCACCCCCTCACAAAAAAACAGGTACGTGCATTCCTGGGTATGGTGGGATACTACAGGAGGTTTGTACTCAACGTTGCCACGTTGGCAGCTCCATTGACCGATCTGACTAAGGGTCGGAAATCGGTCATGGTGGAATGGAATGCAGACGCTGAGAAGGCTTTTTTGGAGCTCAAGTCGGCACTGTGCCAACACCCTGTCCTAGTAGCACCCAATTTTTCAAAAGAGTTTGTTCTACAGACTGATGCTTCCGATGTAGGATTGGGAGCGGTGTTGTCACAGGTTGTTCATGGCGAGGAGCACCCAGTAGTCTTCCTCAGTAGGAAGTTAACACCAGCGGAGAAAAACTACGCTACAATTGAACGAGAGTGTCTGGCCATTAAGTGGGCTCTGGAATCCCTCAGATATTACCTTTTGGGGAGGAAGTTTAGGCTGGTTTCTGACCATGCCCCTTTAACATGGCTGAGACAAGGTAAAGGGACTAATGCCAGGGTTACTCGGTGGTTCCTGGCACTCCAGGAAATTAAATTTGTAGTGCATCAAAATGCAGATGCCCTCTCCCGAGTCCATTGTTTGAGCTCCACTGTTGCCTCCACCTCCTTGGCGTTGGGGCACAGGGGGGGAATATGTACAGGACGCCGTGGCTGGGTCCTGGAAGGACGCTATGTTTCCCCTCTGTTTGGACTGTGGTCCCTTTTAAGGGAACAAAAAGGGTTAACTCACCTGTCAAAGGAAGTGGGTTTAAAAACCAGACAGGAAGTTGCAGATGGGTGTGGAGGAGTGTAGAGGAGATGGTGGTTTGTGTGTGGTTTGATTTGCAGCAACCAAAGTGGGCAGCAGCATTCTGCCTGGAAGCCTCCTAGCAGGTGAAGTCACCTGCAACCACCCAAGGACTGTTTGATTGCGATAGCAATGCTGGACTTTGCATGTCGGTGAGACTGAAACCTTTTTCTTTTGTTTTTGCTGCTGTAAAGCTGTTTAACCACATGCCGACCGCGCTATAGTCAAAAGACGGCTACAGCGCAGTCGGGTTATCCTACGGACGTCCTCCCAGAAACTTGCTCCCGCGCGCCCCCTGGGGCGCGCACTCGGAAACATCCGTGACCGCCGGGTCCTCGGGATCACGGATCACGGTAAACAGCCGCTGATAGCGGGCGTTTACCACGTGATCGCTCCGTCAAATGACGGAGCGATCACATGTACACAAACCGGCGTCATGTCATGACGCCGGTTCCTCCCTCTCCTCTCTGTACCGATCGGTACAGAGAGGAGAGAAGCGGAGAGGGGGGGAGACGGGACCAGCGCTGTGGGCTGGATGTGTAGTGCCCACAGCGCTGGTCAATACACTGCCACCACTGTGCAATACTCTGCAATCACTGTGCAATGCTCTGCCACCAACTGTGCAATGCTCTGCCACCACTGTGCAATGCTCTGCCACCAACCACTGTGCAATGCTCTGCCACCAACCACTGTGCAATGCTCTGCCACCACTGTGCAACGCTCTGCAACCACTGTGCAATGCTCTGCCCCCACTGTGCAAAGCTCTGCCCCCACTGTGCAACGCTCTGCCCCCACTGTGCAACGCTCTGCCCCCACTGTGCAACGCTCTGCAACCACTGTGCAACGCTCTGCCCCCACTGTGCAACGCTCTGCCCCCACTGTGCAACGCTCTGCCCCCACTGTGCAACGCTCTGCAACCACTGTGCAGCGCTCTGCCCCCACTGTGCAACGCTCTGCCCCCACTGTGCAACGCTCTGCCCCCACTGTGCAACGCTCTGCCACCACTGTGCAACACTGCAACACTGCAATACTCTGCCAATACTCTGTCAATACTCGCCAATACTCTGCCAATACTCGCCAATACTCTGCCAATACTCTGCTAATACTCTGCAATAAATTTTATTAGAAACAAAGAATTTTTTATTATTTTTTTACCGAATTTTCAGTATATTTTGATTTATAGCGCAAAAATTAAAAAAAACCAGCGGTGATTAAATACCACCAAAAGAAAGCTCTATTTGTGTGAAAAAAAGGACACAAAATTCATTTGTGTACAGTGTTGCATGACGGAGTAATTGTCATTCAAAGTGTGAGAGCACCGAAAGCTGAAAATTGGTCTGGTTAGGAAGGGGGTTTAAGTGCCCAGTGGGTAAGTGGTTAAGTTTAATAAACCTCCTTTTGGGTTAAAGGCCTGTGTCCTGCGGTCTAGCTGGTCCCCCGAACTTTACAATATATATATATATATATATATATATATATATATATATATATATATATATATATAAGTTTACAAAAAAAGCCAATATAGGAGTAGAAACTTCAGCTGTTATTTAAAAAGGAATTGATATCCCACTCCACATTGAGACCATGCGGTCGGAAAGTACAAAGGTCAAAGATCCAGTGAGCTTCACGTCTGGATAGCTCCCTTCGGAGATTACTTCCCCGTCAATGTGGAGTGTATCTCTCAATACCAATCATTACCCCAGAGAAGAGATCAGCCATCGCTGGATACCAAGAGTGGATTACCACCGCTGGAATCTTTTTTTTCATTTTTTTTATTTTTAATAAAGGACTTTTCCCAACGGTGTCTGTGTGTTTTTTAACATTTTTTTTTTACACTTTCTTTGTGAAATGGTAGGAGTACTTTTTGTACCCCTTACCATTTCAAACAGGGGGGGCGGGATCTGGGGGTCCCCTTGTTAAAGGGGGCTTCCAGATTCTGATAACCCCTCCGCCCGCAGACCCCCACAACCACCGGCCAGGGTTGTGGGGATGAGGCCCTTGTCCTCATCAACATGGGGACATGGTGCTTTGAGGGGTCACAGACCCCCAAAGCATCCTCCCAATGTTGAAGGCATGTGGCCTGGTAAGGTTCAGGGTGGGGGGCGCTCTCTCGTCCCCCCTCTTTTCCTGCGGCCTGCCAGGTTGCATGCTCGGATAAAGGGTCTTTATGTATTTTTGGGTGGAACTCCACGCCATTTTTTTTTAAATTTGCTGTGGAGTTCCCCTTAAAATCCATACCAGACCTGAAGGGTCTGGTACAGAGGCGGCTCTCTAATTAGGCAAATTAGGCGGTCGCCTTAGGCCTCGCCCCCATAGGGGCCTCGCAGGCGCTGCCGCCTAATTATTTTTCCCATCATGGATGTGAATGGGGCCTTAAGTCTCAGATTTGCCTAAGGCCTCACAAAGCCCAGAGCCGCCTCTGGTCTGGTATGGATATTTAGGGGGAACCCCGTGTCATTTTTCTTTTTAATTTGACCCAGGGTTCCCCTTAATATCTATACCAGACCTGAAGGGCCTAGTAATTGAATTTGGGGGGAACTCCATGCATATTTTTTTTTTTTTTTTTATCAATGACTTTCAAAGACTGTTCTCTGTATTACGGGAGCTGACAATTCATTATAGCTGCGAGTGATTTTAAATAGCTTTTTTTTCTGCAAAAATGACACTTTGTGCAGGGACTGTTCTATGCATGGGAAACATGCGCCCCTTTACAGGCATCCTATACACACCCCCAGGTACGAAATTTAAAGGAATATTACACTTTTATTGTTTCACTTTAAGCATTATTAAAATCACTGCTCCCGAAAAAACTGCAGTTTTTAAAACTTTTTTTTGCATTAATACATGTCCCCTGGGGCAGGACCCAGGTCCCCAAACACTTTTTATGACAATAACTTGCATATAGGCTTTTAAAATTAGCACTTTAGATTTCTCCCATAGAACAGGCAATGTTCGAGTCGAACATGAGTTCACCTCGAACTCAAAGCTCATCCCTATATGACAATAAGTAAAATGTTTGGAAAGACTATGCTTATGAAATCCTTTTGTATGTTGGCCAGGTGTTCGCCAATACGGACATTTAATGTCCTGGTGGTCCTACCAACATTATGATATCCACATGTACACCTTAGGAGATAAATATCTCCTTTAGTGCTACATGTAATGAGATCTTTTATCTTATACTCTTTTTTGTGGAAGTGGAACTAAAAGGTGATATGCAAAGTTTCGGAATTTATGGATGCTTTACACCTTCTACAAGGGAAAAAAAACTGTTAGGTTCCCAAACATTTTGGGCTTGGGAGGCAGATCAACTATATTAGGGGCCAGAACATTCCTAAGAATCTGAGACTTACGAAAAATTACTTTTGGTCGATCTGGAAGGACAGGACCTAACATTCTATCTCCTTTCAAAACTCTCTAATGTTTTTTCAAAAGCCTATTTATCCAACAGTATTGCATAGAAAAGGTGGTAAAAAATGCCCATTCATGGGGGGCGTGGCTAACTGCCGAGCTGTATGGAAGCCTGAATTCACAGCTCCTGCACTGAACAGAGAATTAAACCCCAAAATCGCTGCACCGGACCTCAAAAATGCAGTCATCTGACCCCCACACACTGAGGAACCAGACTGGAACATCTAGGAAAAGGACGGAGTACAGACAACCTAAAAAACTGACTTCTAAGAACTGATTTCTTCATTCTCCCTCAGGGAGATAAAATTCAAGATGGCGCCTGCAGCACCTCACAGCACACAGCAGACTCCTACACTGACCTGCCTGATACAGATGAAACCTCCATTTCACCGCAGGAAAACGCCTCAGGTTCTCAGTTATCATCCAGACCGTCCTCCACCTCCAGCAGCCCAGCCAAAGCGTAGATGCGCCTGGATACTGATGATCAAACCCAGGAGGTAAGGGCCGCTCTAGAAACTCTCCTCACACAGGCGCCCTCATCCTCCCCCATAGCGGCCTTCCCTACTACTAATCAGCCGGTCATAGACACTATGCTGAAGGAGATGCTGATGTCACTTCACAGCTCTCTCCAGACGGATATCTCATCCATGTTTACTGCATTTAAAACAGAGATGATGCACACAGGACAGAAAGTGGGACACATTGAAAAACAGATGAGCGCCATGACTAAAACTGTCAATGACTTAGTGGACGCACATGATCATACCCGAGAAGAACATCACTGGGTATGGGCCAAAATGGCGGACCTCGAGGATCAATCGAGACGTAATAATGTTAAGATAAGAGGAATTCCTGAAACTATTTTACCAGCAGACATAAACTATTACGCTAGGAAGTTGATCTTAACACTCCTACCAGATCCCCCACCGATCGAGACCATCATCAATCGTATTCATCGACTCCCAAAGCCTCCTCACTTACCTGCAGAAGTACCTCGCGATACCCTGATGCGAGTACACTTCTTTCACGCCAAAGATATGCTTCTCGCAAAATCCAGACGCCTTGATCAGCTCCCACACCCGTACGCAAAGCTACCTCTTTGCTGACATTTCTCAATATACCCGCCAACAGAGGAGCCAACGGCAGACAATCACAAAACCCCTCAATAATCACAAAATTCCAAACCAATGGGGATTCCCGACCAAGCTGTTGGTTAACAGAAACGGGGTATGCCACACCATCCACACAGTGGAAGACGGCATACAATTGCTCAGAACATGGGGTATTATCCCTGAGTACGACCCTTCAACTCAGACGTCCCACAAAACAAACTCACAAGCCTTCAACAACGGTCCTTCGTCTCACTACAACAAATGAATACCAGGTCAGTGATGCTATTAAACTAACCTCAGACCAGCACTCCGATTCAGTGCCTGCTCGTTGCAGATAGTTCACAAACTTTACCCTCATCTTTGTTCAGCAGTTCAATATCTTACTGCTGACCCTTGTCTTCCTAAACCCTCCTGTTTCACACTAACTACCATTTACTGTTTCTCTCACTACTTACCCTTATCCTTGAGAGCACAGAACCATCTGATCCGGGACTTCTATCAGATCGCAGCCTCTTCAAACTACAGGTATAGCAAGTATCGCAAACTTCCCTCTCGAACAACTCACCCATCTGAATAACTGTAAGTACTCCCAGTAACTACACCAGCACTGCACCACTTTCAAAATGCCCAAATTTTTGTCATTAAATGTGAAAGGGCTAAACCATCCAGTCAAAAGGGCATCCCTGTGGCAAACTGCACAAGACTCCCACTGCAAAGTCTTGCGCATCCAAGAGACACACTTTAAGACCAATGCAGAACCTACTTCTACCAACAAAAATTTTACTCCTATCTTTAAAGCCTCGGGCCCCGAAAATCCCGAAAAGTCATGATAGCCATCAGAAACACATGCTCCTTCACCCTCCACGATAGCCTCCAGGATGTTGATGGTAGATATCTTGCTTTGGATTGTACACTAAATCACAACAGATACACCATCGTAACAGTATATGCCCCTAACAAGAAGCAAATCCACTTTCTGTCCAAATTGATGAAGAAAATCAACCGCTTTAAACAGGGTCATCTTATCATCTGTGGTGATTTTAACATAGTACCAGACAACGCCATTGCTCTTCCTCCCACTCTGACAGATTCACATCACCTATGGGTCCTTTTATCAGGTCTAATGACCTATTTGATGCATGGAGATGCCATCACACTACTGAAAGAGACTTTTCCTACTTCTCCCCTAGACACAATTCCTACACTCGAATTGACTACTTCCTAATAGATAAATGGACATTGCCTGCAATTTCTTCCATGGAGATATCCACCATTACGTGGTCAGACCACACTCCAGTCACCATGACCATAGAAGATTCGCCGAAGACCTCCGGAACACGGATTTGGATAGCACATGCTGCAATTCTTCACTCACCGGTCCATTCTACCTACATTAAAGACCGCTTAGAAGAATACTTTAATACTAATGCAGGAACTGTTAGTGATGATATTGTTCTTTGGAATGCCCATAAGGCATTCATAAGGGGGTTCCTTATACAACTTAATGCTAGAGAGAGGAGAAGGAGATCTCAGCGTCTAAATATTCTCACTTCCGATATCAAAACATTAGAAAACCAAAACCAATCTAATCCAGATCCTACAACCAAAACCAAATTAGACTCTCTTAGACAGGAATTAAAATCTCACCTGTTGGATTCATTTGAAAAAGCCCACACTCATTTCAGAGCAAACCACTACTCCACTGGTAATAAAGCAGGGAAGGTAATGGCTAACAGAATAAAAGGTCATTATTCCAAAACTAAAAATTACCCATCTGTTCCATCCAGCCACCAAACAAAAACTTATAGACCCACAAGCCAATGCTGACACGTTTAGTTACTACTATAATACACTTTACAATCTAAAAGATGACACATCTATAAAACAACCGACCTTACAAGACATAGAAGTGTTTCTCCATGGGATTAACCTTCACAAACAAACTAAGGAACAACTAGCCTCAGTAAACACCCCATTTACTGACCTTGAAGTCAGAAACATAATCTCAACGATTCCTTCTAATAAATCTCCAGGCCCAGATGGCCTTACAGGAGAATATTACAAACAATTCAGATCTGTTTTAGCACCCCATCTGACCAAAGTATGTAATGACGCTGAATGCTGAATGCTTTGATTATTACACTACCGAAGCTGGGTAAGGAGCCTACATGCGCACAAAACTTTAGACCCACATCTCTTCTCAATCTGGACACAAAAATATATGCCAAACTAATAGCCCACAGATTACTTAACCTAATGCCCCTTCTAATACACAAAGACCAATCAGGCTTCACAAAGGGTAGACAGACAACTGATGCAACAAGAATTGTGAACATAATCCACAATGCGGAATCAACTCGAACGCCTTAGCTGCTCCTATCTTTGGATGGGGAGAAGGCGTTCAATAGAGTCCACTGGAAATATCTAGAAGCAACCCCTAGTAAATTTGGCTTCCAAGGCCCCATTTTATCGGCCATAATGGCTCTTTATTTGTCCCCCTCAGCACAGGTATATACATCGGAGATGATGTCTAAACCATTCTCCATCTGTTAGGAGAATTAGAAGACCAGACTGTGTGGACTGCACATGGACAAACAAAAACGCATATAAAGTAAACAGTAATGATATTTATTAAGATAGGTGATAAAAATAAGAAAATACAAACAGTGCACAACCAACCCAACAAACCCACCAACAACAGTATATATAGCGAGGGACAGTATCAGAAACACAGATGTCAGCCAGGCCAGGGTCATACACAGCAGATCAGCAGAAGGACAAGGGATGTTCCAGAAACATAAACATTAGCCAGGCCAAGGTCATACACAGGGAGATCAATAGTAAGGGACAGGAAACCAACATGACAGGGAGGGGATGGATCGAGCTGAAGGGTCAGGGTACAGGTACAGGAACACAGGAAGGACCAGGTCAGGGTACACTCGGGAACAAGGTCAGATGCAGGATCGGGTAACAGGCAGCAAGGTCAGTGCCCAAGGAGAGAGATACCAAGGCAAGCATGTGAGGGCTTGCCGGGTATTTATAAGACTGCCAGTGATTGACCTCACGTAACAGCTGAGCGCAGAAGGTGCTGTCTGCTCCACACTGCTGGAGTACACCCGCTGGTGGACACCGGTACTACGGCCCAAGGTTTCAACAGTGCCACCAGCAGGTGGGTCCTCTTATTACAGGCCCTGGGTGTTAGAAGACACCCGCTGGTCGACACTGTTACTGAGATCCAAGAGACCGACAGTGCCACCAACGGGGGGAACCTTTTCACGACACTATCACTAATGGCACCAGTCAAGGATGTCCACTTTTACCAATCATCTTTAACCTAATGTATAAAGGAAGGAAGTGCAGCGCTGGATAATGATTGTGCACTAATTACTGACAAATGTTATAGTGCTATCAAAAAATAATATAAACAAGAGCAGTGTAAACCAAATATGTGTAAATACATATACTATAAATTGTTTCAAATAAATGATTTATAAATGAATATTAAACCAAAATACTGAATAAAACAATGTGAACCATGTGCAATGAATAATCAGAATATTTAAACTGAAAAAAGTTCATAAAGTAAAGTCCAAAGAAGGACTTGTGTAGAAACTTTTCTTGTGAGAAAAACATCCAAAGAGTGCTGCAACAAATGCTTGTCACCTCTTGTGCTGCCCGTCACCACAAAATAAGACAAAGGGGAAGGCTTACAAGAAAGCCAGTGACCGCCCTTTTTCAGGGGGGTCAAACTGAGCTTAGAAGAACAGCCTTGGTGCTGTTGGATATGACCGACATCCCCAAACAATATAACGTTCACTGCTGTTTATCTCCTGTATGGAGGATGATGGCAGGATCCTCGATTCCACAGGGTAAAAAAAGCCTCCAAACTATGGGGAACAGGGAAGATAAAAAAAAGACTCCGATAGTGTAGACGTATAAAAAGGGATTTTATTGAATAAAATATCCCAATACACTTGAAAACCTTGCAAGGTAGTTGAAACTGTCTCAGAGCGTCTCAAAAGGGAAAACTTGCTATTGCGCATGCGCAGTACGTGCGTACGTGTTCACCCTACGACCGTTTCGTCAGATGTGACGTCATCAGGGGTCAAACTATAACATTTGTCAGTAATTAGTGCACAATCATTATCCAGCGCTGCACTTCGTTCCTTTATACATTCTAATATGTGCCCTATATCGGGGTTATTTGTGTCCAGCAGCAGGATAACATCACAGTATTTTTTCACAATTTATTTTCATATTTACTTATACACACCTAGCGCAATTCTTTTTTTGTTTATAAGCTTTAACCTAATGATGGAGCCCTTGGCAGAACATGTAAGATCCCACAGCAAAATCTCAGGCTTCACTATTGGCAATATATAACAAGGTGAACAAATATCTGTGCTAACCCAAAAAAACACACACAGCGGCCAGCACAGTTTGCTGATTCATCAAACAAGTCCAAACAAGTCCAGTAGATACCAAAATTCCACAATCCTTGTTACTCTGTTAACCTGCACCTGCTTCTTATTTGTATGATCTTAGAGATAATGACAAATGTGAGCTGGCGTATTTGGAAGAATTACTTTCTAAGCAATCCTTTTTTTCTTCTAAAAGCTGAACAGATATGTCCGGACAGTTCAATTCAGGAACCCCGTCAGACAAACCATCATGTTCAATGAGAGAGGAGAAATGTACGATTTGTTTCGCCTAACAAACATGTTTTTTGATTCTGATCCAAACAACTGGAATGCCAAAATAGTGTTTTATACACTCCGCGGTTTTTTTGAGGATAGCTTTATAGAGAGCGAAAAAAGATTAGTCCGATGGAAACATGGCAAAGTAAGATATTTCCATTGTTTTGTGTTTGATGTATTTTGAACTCACACCCTTTCTTATATTTGCATTATAGCAGCGCAGGTACTAGGGGTGGGCGGGAGGGGCATGTGCCCTGGGCGGGATGATTTAATGTGAGAAGTGGGCGCAGTTTGCTGTGTATAAGCCTTCCCATTCTGCAGCACATAACACAGGCAGAGAGCGGCTTTGTCCCTGCATGTAGATCGAAGCTCTGGCTTTGTCCCTGCATGTAGATCGAAGCTCTGGCTTTGTCCCTGCATGTAGATCGAAGCTCTTCATCCGCCCCGCCCCGCCCCCTGCCTGCACAGTGCAGTGTACTAGTCTTTCAGCAACAGTGGAGCAGGCAGAGCACGTGCAGTTGGGAAGGTATCAGCACTTTCCTGATTCTGTCTACATGTATACAACTCTTCCTCTCCTGGACAGCGGCTTCTCTCCCCCCTCTCCACTCATTTCTATCACTCCTGCTTTATCTCTCACACTGTCCCAATGCCTGTGGGAGATCATCACCTCCGCCCCCCCTCCAGCCTCCTGTTATCTCTCCCTGCTCTAGACGATCTGAGAGCCTATTCCTGCTCTGTATAGTGACCCCCTCCCCTCCTGTGCCCTTCTCTCTGACCCCCTCCCCTCCTGTGCCCTTCTCTCTGACCCCCTCCCCTCCTGTGCCCTTCTCTCTGACCCCCTCCCTCCTGTGCCCTTCTCTCTGATCCCCTCCCCTCCTGTGCCCTTCTCTCTGACCCCCTCCCCTCCTGTGCCCTTCTCTCTGACCCCCTCCCCTCCTGTGCCCTTCTCTCTGACCCCCTCCCCTCCTGTGCCCTTCTCTCTGATCCCCTCCCCTCCTGTGCCCTTCTCTCTGACCCCCTCCCTCCTGTGCCCTTCTCTCTGATCCCCTCCCCTCCTGTGCCCTTCTCTCTGACCCCCTCCCCTCCTGTGCCCTTCTCTCTGACCCCCTCCCCTCCTGTGCCCTTCTCTCTGATCCCCTCCCCTCATGTGCCCTTCTCTCTGACCCCCTCCCCTCCTGTGCCCTTCTCTCTGACCCCCTCCCCTCCTGTGCCCTTCTCTCTGACCCCCTCCCCTCCTGTGCCCTTCTCTCTGACCCCCTCCCCTCCTGTGCCCTTCTCTCTGACCCCCTCCCCTCCTGTGCCCTTCTCTCTGATCCCCTCCCCTCCTGTGCCCTTCTCTCTGACCCCCTCCCCTCCTGTGCCCTTCTCTCTGACCCCCTCCCCTCCTGTGCCCTTCTCTCTGATCCTCTCCCCTCCTGTGCCCTTCTCTCTGACCCCCTCCCCTCCTGTGCCCTTCTCTCTGACCCTCTCCCCTCCTGTGCCCTTCTCTCTGACCCCCTCCCCTCCTGTGCCCTTCTCTCTGACCCTCTCCCCTCCTGTGCCCTTCTCTCTGACCCCCTCCCCTCCTGTGCCCTTCTCTCTGACCCCCTCCCCTCCTGTGCCCTTCTCTCTGACCCCCTCCCCTCCTGTGCCCTTCTCTCTGACCCCTCCCCTCCTGTGCCCTTCTCTCTGACCCCCTCCCCTCCTGTGCCCTTCTCTCTGACCCCCTCCCCTCCTGTGCCCCTCTCTCTCTGGCCCCCTCCTCTCCTGTGCCCTTCTCTCTGACCCCCTCCCCTCCTGTGCCCTTCTCTCTGATCCCCTCCCCTCCTGTGCCCTTCTCTCTGACCCCCTCCCCTCCTGTGCCCTTCTCTCTGATCCCCTCCCCTCCTGTGCCCTTCTCTCTGACCCCCTCCCTCCTGTGCCCTTCTCTCTGATCCCCTCCCCTCCAGTGCCCTTCTCTCTGACCCCCTCCCCTCCTGTGCCCTTCTCTCTGACCCCCTCCCCTCCTGTGCCCTTCTCTCTGATCCCCTCCCCTCATGTGCCCTTCTCTCTGACCCCCTCCCCCCTCTGTCTGACCCCCTCCCCTCCTGTGCCCTTCTCTCTGACCCCCTCCCCTCCTGTGCCCTTCTCTCTGACCCTCTCCCCTCCTGTGCCCTTCTCTCTGACCCCCTCCCCTCCTGTGCCCTTCTCTCTGACCCCCTCCCCTCCTGTGCCCTTCTCTCTGACCCCCTCCCCTCCTGTGCCCTTCTCTCTGACCCCCTCCTCTCCTGTGCCCTTCTCTCTGACCCCCTCCTCTCCTGTGCCCTTCTCTCTGGCCCCCTCCTCTCCTGTGCCCTTCTCTCTGACCCCCTCCTCTCTACCTGCACAGCCAAACTTAGTGCTGTTCTCTCCTGTCTCTGTGCTGATGAGACCTGCTCTACTCAGCCAACAGGTAACAGTAACACACTTTCAGGCTTCATATCACTGCTAATTATTGTGGAGACACCTGTTATTTCAGATTCTTTTTTTTAGTAAGGGCCCATTCACCAGAGGTGCAAACATGCATCTCCCATGCAGGGCTGGCGTTTATCAGCACGGGGGTACATAGGTGTTGTGCGCATCCCTGCGTCAGCACCCCATTCATATGTACAGGGACACGAGACTGCATGGACACAGCCAGGGCCGGTGCTACCACTGGGCAAACTAGGCAGCCGCCTAGGGCGCACAGCGGCCTAGGGGCACTTGGCTGCTGGTTTCGCTCCCCATCTGCATGCTCTGCAGGCTGCTAACTAACTAACTAACTAACTCAGTCTCAGGCAGCTGCTTCGTCTGACCGGTAGTGTAATTAGAGGTGCAGCACTGGAGCCAGCGATAGAGGAAGCAGAGCCGATGCTTCCGGTATAGCGCCGCCTCCTGTCACATGGACAGAGCAAAGGGGGTGGAGTCAGGGATGGAGCCAATGGGGGCGGCAAAATTAGGTTTCGCCTAGGGTGTCAAAATTCCTTACACCAGACCTGGAAACAGCAACTGTATCCTAATGTGACATTCAGGTGCGGGTCCCAATAGAAGTGAATGGGACGCTGGCACAGTGATGGGCACACAATGCCCGTCCATCTCTGTACTGATAAGAGAGCCCTACACAGGACACACATGTCTGCTCCACATGTGAATGGGTCCTAAAGAACTCATATACACAGAGGCTTTCTGAGCTCCCCAGAAAACAGGAGCTACTAAGCCTGGCCATAGATGGATGGGAATGTAACTGGTCCAGCAAAGACCGGACAAGTTTCAATCCTTCTGTAGTCATTCCTGCTAAAGAGACATCAATTTAACCACTTCCCGACCGCCCACTGCATATATACGTCAGCAGAATGGCACGGGCAGGCAGAATCACGTACCGGTACGTGATCGTGCATGTGCCTGCCCGTGGTCGCGCGCGCTCGCGACCCGGTCGGGAGCTCCGTGACCCCGGCCGCGGGACCAGCGGACCCGATCGCCGCTGGTATCCCGCGATCGGGTTACGGAGCGGAAGAACGGGGAGAGGTCTATGTAAACAAACCTCTCCCCGCGCTTCCTACACTGACTGTCAGTGATCGGCGGTTCCCTGTCATCGGGAACGCCGATCAATGACGTCAGACGTACAGCCACGCCCCCCTACTGTAAAAAAAAAACACAACACGTCACACTGACTCCTCCCCGCCCCTAGTGGTTAACCCCCTAACTACAACTGTCATTTACATAGGAATCAGTGCTATTTAAATAGCAGTGATTGCTGTATAAATGACAAATGTCCCAAAAATGTGTCAAAAATGTCCGATGTGTCCGCCAAAATGTTGCAGTCACAATAAAAATCGCTGATCGCCGCCATTACTAATAAAAAAAAAAATATTAATAAAAATGCTATAAAACTATCCCCTATTTTCTAAACGCTATAACTTTTGCGCAAACTAATCAATAATCGCTAATTGCGATTTTTTTTTTACCAAAAATATGTAGAAGAATACGTATCGGCCTAAACTGAGGAAAAAAAATGTTTTTTTATATATTTTTTGGGGATATTTATTATAGCAAAAAGTAAAAAATATTGCATTTTTTTCAAAATTGTCGCTCTATTTTTGTTTATAGCGCAAAAAATAAAAACCGCAGGGGCGATCAAATACCACCAAAAGAAAGCTCTATTTGTGGGAAAAAAGGACGCCAATTTTGTTTTGGAGCCACGTCGCATGACCGCACAATTGTTAGTTAAAGCGACGCAGTGCCGAATTGCAAAAAGGCGCCTGGTCCTTTAGCTGCAAATTGGTCCGGGGCTGAAGTGGTTAATGATCAACTTCTCTCCAACCAGCAGAAATGTTTCCGTAGATTTGCAGCACCGACATCGATGTCTCAGCGGAAAGGATTCCCTCATCCACCTTAGTTGTGTGGATTGGGGGGATCCATTTAGTTTTTTTCGATCAGACACTGACTGATAAAAAAAAAAAAAAAAACTATCCATCTATTGCCAGCCTCCAACTTACCATACGTTATGCAATCTGATTGTACAATATATTTTGGATCTACCGCCAACTATGTAGTACAAAGGCCTGCTTGATTGGATACTACTTAAATTAATTGTTTAGGTTGTCCATATATTACAAAGTTTTTCGTAAATCTAAAGGAGATTGTGCAGAGATTGTACAATCAGATTGTATAGTGTATGCTATACCTACAGTATAATGTTCTTGTGCATAAGTACTAACAGTGACAAGTGTTTTCCCTGTTATCTTTATTCTCACCTATGCAGATTTGTTTGCCCAGGAGCTTTGTCTTTGAGTTCATTAACCACTTTCAGCCCCGGACCAATTTGCAGCGAAAGGACCAGGCCCCTTTTTGCGATTCGGCACTGCATCGATTTAACTGACAATTGCGCGGTCGTGCGACGTGGCTCCCAAACAAAATTGACGTCCTTTTTTTCCCACAAATAGAGCTTTCTTTTGGTGGTATTTGATCGCCCCTGCGTTTTTTATTTTTTGCGCTATAAACAAAAAAGTGCGACAATTTTGAAAAAAGACGCATTATTTTTCATTTTTTGCTATAATAAATAACCCCCAAAAATATATAAAAAAACATTTTTTTTCCTCAGTTTAGGCCGATACGTATTCTTCTACATATTTTTGGTAAAAAAAATAGCAAAAAGCGATTATTGATTGGTTTGCGCAGAAGTTATAGCGTTTACAAGATAGGCGATAGTTTTAAAGCATTTTTATTAATAATTTTTTTTTATTAGTAATGGCAGCGATCAGCAATTTTTTTTTTTTTTGTGACTGCGACATTATGGCGGACACATCAGACATTTTTGACACATTTTTGGGACCATTGTCATTTATACAGCAATCAATGCTATTTAAATGCATTGATTCCTGTATAAATGACACTGGCAGTGAAGGGGTTAACCACAAGGGGGCAGTGTAGGGGTTAAGTATGCCTAGGGGTGTGTTTCTTACTGTGGGGGGGGGCGTGGCTGTCAGCTAGTGAATGCTGATCTCTGCTCCAATCACAGGGAGCAGAGATCGGCGTCACTAGTTGCTAGGCAGAACGGGGAGATGCTGTTTATCTCGGCATCTCCCCGTTCAGCCTTCCCGTGAGACGATCGCGGGTGTCCCCGCGGCGATCGAGTCCGTGGGGAACGCGACCGGACTCACGGGGGTCCCGACCGGCGCGGGAGCGCGCCGCTCCCAGCGCGCTCCCGATGGCACGGACAGGCAGAAAGGAGGGACTTTTATATATACGCCCTCCTGCCTGTACGTGCCATTCCGCCGACGTATATCGTCGTGCGCCGGTCGGCAAGTGGTTAAACACCCCGACACATTGTCTAAAGCTGGGTACACACTCGGGTTGCACCAATGCCTGTTTTGTACCAACAATAGCTCAAGTACTCGCTGACACCAGTTGCCAACACCTTTGTGGTGCGGTTTGAGCCTATACAAAATGAGTGGGCTCAAATCGCACTGTAAAGAATCACATGTGATTTGAACAGGAATGTGGTGCGATTCCTGTCTGAATCACATGTGGTTTCCCCGTACCACTCCTGTGTGGATCCAGACTGAAGTCATTGTGACAAGATTGGATTCACACAGCAGAGGTGCGGGAAACTGCATGTGATTCAGACTGGAATCGCACCACATTCCTGTTCAAATCACATGCGATTCTTTACCGTGCGATTTGAGCCCATTCCTTTTGTATTGGTTTTAGATATTGGAGCATTTGCACAAGTACAAGTACTCTTGCAAATGCTTAGTATCAGCAACGATACTGGTATCAGTGCCACCCTAGTACATGCTATTTTTTTTCCAGCAAGCTGAACAGATTCCTACATCCACTCAAAACAAAACACCGTCAGAATAAAATGATCAGCGCTGCAGCCCACAGATCACAGTTCTAGAGCACCATTTACAATCTTCAGAAATCCCCCCTGGGCAGCCAGGTTACTCATTATTGACCGCAAACCAAGCCGTCATCAAAGCAATGTAAACAGTAATACTGGTGCACTCTGCAACCATCACATGTGTTTTTGTGTGCCTCAAATGCTTCTACTAGCTCTGACCCCTGTGCTCTGCGACCAGGGGGGGGGGCATTTTGGCATCTTCGCCCTGGGCACTGGAATACCTTGTCCCACCACTGCATTCTAGTATCAGAAGTTCTGTTCTTTGATTGGAGTCAGTTGTCCCGAAGAGAAAGAACCCACCTGTTATTGGGTGGTGAAGGTCAGTTGGAGGACATATTAGGTGATGAAACATATTCTGCTGGAGAAAAAAACAACATAGGTCCCAAAAATTAAAATGTGGTTGCATTTCACAGTTTGGAGGAACTAAGAGCCTAGGAGAGAGTTCTCCTAGAAACAGTAGAGGGAAATTCTGAAAGAGAGATACTTAGATTAGACATGTGCACTGACAAAAAATTTGTTCATTTTCGTTTCCGTTTTCATTAGTTATTTTGCTTTTTTCGGAAATTCGGAAAATCGAAAATTCGGAATTCGGAAATTTTGGGAATTTCCGAATTTCGGATTTCCGAATTTCGAATTTTCGGATTTCCGAATTTCGTATTTTTGGATTTTCGAATTTTCAGATTTTCGGATTTCCGAATTTTTTAGGATTTTCGGAATTCCGAATTTTAGAATTTCGAATTTCGGAAATTCTGAATTTCGGAAATATTCTGAATTTCGGAAATATTCTGAATTTCGGAAATATTCTGAATTTCGGAAATATTCTGAATTTCCGAATTATTCTGAATTTCCGAATTATTCTGAATTTCCGAATTATTCTGAATTTCCGAATTATTCTGAATTTCTGAATTTCCGAATTATTCTGAATTTCCGAATTATTCTGAATTTCCGAATTATTCTGAATTATTCTGAATTATCGAATGTCTGAATTATCGAATGTCTGAATTATCGAATGTCTGAATTATCGAATGTCTGAATTATCAAATGTCTGAATTATCGAATGTCTGAATTATCGAATTTCTGAATTATCGAATGTCTGAATTCGGGAATTCAAAGATTTGAAAATCCCAAAATTTGAAAATCTGAAAAAAAGAACACATCTAAACAAATGGAACGGAACAGATTAATAATAAATAATTAATAATAAATAATTAATAATAAGGTTTTATTATTATTATTTATTATTATTATTAGAGCGTTATGTTCCATTTGGTTAGATTCCTTATTTCAGATAATTCGTAACTTCGGATAAATTCGTACTTGAACTTTTTGACCTAAAAGCAAAACGCTATGTTTGATGGAAAACTAACACTGCACATCCCCTGAACACACCATCCCCACCGTGAAACATGGTGGTGGCAGCATCATGTGGTGGGGAGGCTTTTCTTCAGCAGGGACAGGGAAGCTGGTCAGAGTTGATGGGAAGATGGATGGAGCCAAATACAGGGCAATCTTAGAAGAAAACCTGTTATGCGGCGTACACACGGTTGGAAAATCCGACCACAAAATCCATCGGATTTTTTCCGACGGATTTTGTCCGACACTGGTGTTGCATACACACGGTCGGACAAAGTTGTCGGAAAATCCGATCATTCTGAACGTGGTGACGTTTGTTGCCTACGACGGGACTACGTAGAGGCTAGTAGCCAATAGCTTTGGTCTTGTAATGTGATCTGAGCATGCGTAGCACTTTGTCCGTCGGAATTCGCTACACACGATCGGAATTGGTGTGATCGGACTTTGTTGTCGGAAAATTTGAGAGCAGGAGATAAAACTTTGTCCGTCGGACAATCCAATGGAAAATGTCCGATGGTGCCTACACACGATCGGAATTTCCGACAACATTGTCCGATAGGACAGAATCCATCGGAAAATCCGACCGTGTGTATGGGGCTTTAGAGTCTGCAAAAGACTTGAGACTGGGACAGATGTTCACTTTCCAGCAGGACAACGACCCCAATCATACAGCCAGAGCTACAATGGAATGGTTTAAATCCAAGCATATTCATGTGTTAGAATGGCCCAGTCACAGTCCAGAACTAAATCCCATTGAGAATCTGTGGCAAGACTTGAAAATTGCTGTTCACAGACGCTCTCCATCCAATCTGACAGAGCTTGAGATATTTTGCAAAGAAGAATGTGAAAAATGTCCCTCTCTAGATGTGCAAAGCTGGTAGAGACATGCCCAAGACTTGCAGCTGTAATTGCAGCGAAAGGTGGTTCTACAAAGTATTGACTCCGGGGGGCGCCATAAAAATGTACACCACACTTTTCAGATATTTATTTATAAAACATTTTGAAAACCATTTATCATTTTCCTTCCACTTCACAATTGTGTGCAACTTTGTGTTGGTCTATCACATAAAATCCCAATAAAATACATTTACGTTTTTGGTTGTAACATCACAACATGTGGAAAATTTCAAGGGGTATGAATACTTATTCAAGGCACTGTAGGTGTAATGGTCAGGTGCCTACAAACTTGTGGCCAAATAGACATGCTGTGGCCATACTGGACATTAGTAGAATGTCCTCCCCTTGAGTCATTCCATGAGATTTAGGATTAGTGATGGCTGGATTTATGGAGGAGGAGGGAAGCCTTTGTGTGCCTCGAAATATTTGAAAAGGTGGATGGGGGTCCGTATTAATGCCTATGGTTTAGAAGGGGATGTAAAACTAATTTTAATAGATGTGAAGGCCACAAATATTTAGTCATACAGCACACAGGTTTACAGTGGTGTGAAAAAGTGTTTGCCCCCTTCCTCATTTCCTGTTCCTTTGCATGGTTGTCACACTTAAGTGTTTCGGAACATCAAACCAATTTAAACAATAGTCAAGGACAACACAAGTAAACACAAAATGCAATTTGTAAATGAAGGTGTTTATTATTAAAGGTGAAAAAAATCCAAACCATCATGGCCCTGTGTGAAAAAGTGATTGCCCCCTAAACCTAATAACTGGTTGGGCCACCCTTAGCAGCAACAACTGCAACCAAGCGTTTGCGATAACGTGCAATGAGGCTTTTACAGCGTCCTGGAGGAATTTTGGCCCACTCATCTTTGCAGAATTGTCCTAATTCAGTTACATTAGAGGGTTTTCGAGCATGAACGGCCTTTTTAAGGTCATACCACAACATCTCAATAGGATTCAGGTCAGGACTTTGGCTAGGCCACTCCAAAGTCTTCATTTTGTTTTTCTTCAGCCATTCGGTGGTGGACTTGCTGGTGTGTTTAGGATCATTGTCCTGCTGCAGAACCCAAGTTCGTTTCAGCTTGAGTACACGAACAGATGGTCGGACATTCTCCTTCAGGATCTCTTGGTAGACAGCAGAATTCATAGTTCCTTTTATCACGGCAAGTCTTCCAGGTCCTGAAGCAGCAAAACAGCCCCAGACCATCACACTACCACCACCATATTTTACTGTTGGTATAATGTTCTTTTTCTGAAATGCAGTGTTCCTTCTACGCCAGATATACTTGGACACACACCTTCCAAAGAGTTCCACTTTTGTCTCATCGGTCCACAGAATGTTGTCCCAAAAGTCTTGGGGATCATCAAGATGTGTTGTGGAGAAATTGAGACGAGCTTTGATGTTCTTTTTGCTCAGCAGTGGTTTTCTCCTTGGAACTCTGCCATGCAGGCCATTTTTGCCCAGTCTTTTCCTGATGGTGGAGGCATGAACGCTGACCTTAACTGAGGCAAGTGAGGCCTGCAGTTCCTTGGACGTTGTTGTGGGGTCTTTTGTGACCTCTTGGATGAGTCGTCGCTGCGCTCTTGGGGTAATTTTGGGCGGCCGGCCACTCCTGGGAAGGTTCACCACTGTTCCATGTCTTCGCCATTTGTGGATAATGGCTCTCACTGTGGTTCGCTGGGTTCCCAAAGCTTTGGAAATGGCTTTATAACCCTTTCCAGACTGATAGATCTCAATTACTTTCTTTCTCAATTGTTCCTGAATTTCTTTGGGTCTCGGCATGATGTGTAGCTTTTAAGGATCTTCTGGTGGACCTTACTGTGTCAAGCAGCTCCTATTTAAGTGATGCCTTGATTGTGAACAGGTGTGGCAATAATCAGGCCTGGGTGTGGCTAGAGAAATTGAACTCAGGTGTGGACTACCACAGTTATAGTATGTTTTAACAACCGGGGCAATCACTTTTTCACAAAGGGCCATGATGGTTTGGATTTTTTTTCACCTTTAATAATAAACACCTTCATTTACAAATTGCATTTTGTGTTTACTTGTGTTGTCCTTGACTATTGTTTAAATTGGTTTGATGTTCCGAAACACTTAAGTGTGACAAACAAGCAAAGGAACAGGAAATGAGGAAGGGGGCAAACACTTTTTCACACCACTGTATATAAGTGAAACTTGTTGCTAAGTTTTGATGCCCATGTATGAGTTCATGCTTTCTGCTGAAATTCGGCATGAATGGAAAAACATGACTTGTGTTTGCTTACTAAAATCCTCCGCAACATAACAGTAATAAATCAACAGTTCTCCAAATTTACTCTTTACTAATATTCATTCACTAAAAAAAATTACCACCTCTTTCCTTCATTATTGGTTTACTCTCTGGGCTTTTTTCTCCCTTAAACCCCCCCCCCCCCTTTTTTTTAAATCACGTGATTAGAGCCTGATGCTCTAATAGGCTTCAAAAAAATGGTGGGCACAGAGCCCACCTAGTTGTTTGACAATAGCGAATGAATAGTCACTATTGTCACACTGATTCTCCTCCCGGCAAAGCAGGAAGCAGCTCCTAAGACCCGTTTCCCAATTGGCCAAAAGGAGAAGCAATCCTATTGGCCTAGGAGGTGGAGGGAGGAGACCCATGGCTGGAGAACACGCACGGCCAGAGGAAACAGAGGACCGACTGACCCACCAGCCACCACTGAAGAGTGTGTGGATGTGAGGACGGCAGGCTGTCCGCATGCAGCTCACCTGTACCACTCGCCCATTACCAGAGAGAGGAGTGCAGCCAGAGGAGCCTGTATTAGTGACAGTGCCCCTTCGAATATTATCTTCCCCGGGTGTCCCCTCGCCCACAACAATGACTTTTTCACCCGGTAACGGCGGCGTTGATATACCGGGGGGGGGTGTGCACCATCCCCGAATTACTGAGAGAGCACTCCCCCACTCAGCCTAGGACTTTGAGTATCAACATCCTTAGCATTATTCAGGGTAATGTTCATCTGTCCACAATGAGAATGCATTAAAGAGAGAAACCAGGGAAGGATTGCTGGAAGGGAATATAATTCACAAATCTATGGCTACGGTTTAATGTTCCTCTTTCACTTAAAAAATTGGGATTTAACAGGGCATCTCATATACTTCATCAGACCATCCTATAAATGTATTCTCAAATAAAGCAAATTAAGAAATTCAGAGTGTGGATTACTGTGTTATGGAATTGCATGTGGGATCAGAACCGGAGCAGGCTGGCAGAAAGTACATGAACACAATCAGCAGCCCCCAAGGGGGTAGTGCGCTATATGGAGGTCCCACCGAGATTTACTTCTACTGTCGGCCCTCTAACCGCAGCCCATAACAACTGTCTACTGGATCTAATGTAAAGTAAGGCCAGCATTCAGTGACTGTAATATGTAAGGTAATATGTGGCAATTACAGCGGAACCGTGCCATTAGATTACAGGTGTATGGCATGGTCTCAACACTGACTATCACCCACTGTTTGCAACAATTTATCCTGCTATCACAGTTAAAAGTGTGGATAGGACTTGTGGATGTCGCTGTTGCCCTTGGAAACACGGACCTAGGGGGTGGTGTGGCCGGGGACTGTGGAGAAGTTGGTCCCTTACAGTGGGACATCACAAGGGGTAATTTTTAATGTGAACTCAGTGACTGTCGCTAGTTAGCCTGCAATTCCACGGTGCCTGCCGCCAGGTGTCACTGTGGAGCACAGGGAAAATGTAGAGTTACAGTTCCTCGCACGCTGAGCCAACAAGTTGAGGGGTGGAGTCACGCCCCGGAGGAGAAGTCAACAACTTCAACGTGCAACACCTAGAACCACGAGGCGGAGGAAGATGGCTGATTGCATTCAGAGTGCATCGGTAATGGAGCGGTCCACTGAATTGCAGGAATGGGTGTTGGTGGATACTGGCATCCGCTTGTAGGTAACTGGAGGACTGTCCTTGGGAGTGATCGCTGGGGTGGAGGAATTATGATGCTATGTCCGGAGTGTTACTGGCCTACGGTTGGAGTTTGTGCCTGGGCCTGGTGCGGCCATTGTGGAAGTTCCCTGACCCGGCTGGCGCCAGTGCAACAGGAAACATAATACTACAATGTCCAATCAACTATTGGATTGTGCATCCCACAGACACAGGTGATCTGGAGGAGAGAGGGTCGTGTGTTGCCCACCCCTGCAGTGAAAGAGATGTCCCCTGGATCATCCATCTCACAGCTCTCAGAGCCATCATCCAAAGGTAACACTGGGGAAGCCTGTGGCCTGGCTGGGGACAAGGACAAGGAGGGGTCACTGTGTGTGGAGGAACCCTGGAAGATGTCCCGGAAAAGCCAGCTGACACTAAGACCCGTGCTATACCGGTCCAGAAGGAGCCACAGTTACAGGGGGGGATCCCTCAGGTGAGCTGGGCCGGGTGAGCAAGGGCCGGGCTGTGAACTGGGGATCACCACAAGTGTTAGAGAAATATGGTTCTCTGGAGTGGTCGTCCCCTGAAGAGGCAGATGACAGTGAAGAGGAAGAGTGGTTTATGAAGAGCTCTACCTCTGCTGGGATATCCTCTGGAGCATCGGAGAAGACTCTATATCACCCACAAACCCCTGTACCCTCCATCAGACTTCCAATAGCTCTCTTACAGGAGCAACAAAATTAAGCAAAGGGCTAAATAGGTGCCAGACTCCTATGTTCTGCCTGGGCGAGGAAGGCCCAAAGAACTGACACGGCTCTCAAGGTTTCAATGGAATGTACAGAAGAGAGAGTTGCAGAGGAGTGGGGACTGGACTACCCTTATGTTCCTGAGAATGTCATGCAGGTGATAGAGGATTCCTGGGAACAGTGGGAAGATAAACTAGCGTGGAATTACCTGCATGTTCCAAAACCATTGCGGACACCGGAGAGTGACGCCTTGGTCCGGTTCCAGGACATAAAAAAGGAGTGGAAGCTTGGAAGAGCAATCTACAAAGACAGGGTACTTGTCATGAAGAAAGGACAACACACCTGGTCTTATTCCATTTCTGTTCAAGGAGAGGGGGACAGTAGAAGGAGACTGCCTGACCCGCGGTATTATTTGTGAGATGGTTTAGGGTGGGTTCTCCCCTTCAAGTTATATGTCCAGACAAGATATGGCCACTCAAGGTGCTTGGTAGAGTTTTGGGAACAGAACAGAAAGTATCTGGAGTCGCGGATCTATGTGTGTCCTAAAATTTGGCGTGTCTGTTGGGCTGCTCTCTGCAGGAAGTCTGCTAGACTCCTTTTGAGGGGGTGACAGTCCCAACAGGAAATCACATGCCAACATATTATTGCTATTGGCATTCTGTCACCGATAGGAGGATCATAACCCCCTACTGCTGGTGAAGTGTAAAATGTAAAGATAGTTATAGTTAGATTTTTTACCTTATGTTTTCTTTTAGGTAAACCGGAAGATGTGACTGCTGTCCATTTTACAGATGAAGGCCTGCAGCAAGCAGAGTATTCCTCTTTTGGGAGAAGTGCTCTGATTCTGATTGTATGGAATGTTAGTTGTAGGGACCTGCAGCTAGTATTGTGTTAACTGTACAGAAAATGTGACTGTGTTATTTTTTATATATATATACTGACTGATGCTATCATTGTACTCCCCACTTTCACTTAGGAGAATATGTGTTAAAAACATTTTTTTTTTTTAAAAAGGGAGAGGTATTTTCAAATTTTCTGAGTTTTTCATTTTTTTTTTCCTCTACAACTGAGGACAGTTGTAGATTTCAGTGGGGGGGGGGGGTGAATGTAGCTCCCCTACCTTTGGGTAGGTGCAAGGTGATGTTTTTTTGATAGAATAGAGTAGAGCCAGGTAAAATTGGCCAGGGCCATGTGTTTTACTGGGCCTGGTTGTGAATTTGGTGTTGGGAGTGTCAGGATAAAAAGGGGGGGGGGGGGTGTGGCTGCCTATACTTGGACTCAGGGATGCCTCCTCTGCTGGACGGTGGGTGTGCTGGACAGAAAGGATGGACTGAGACCTGAGTGGCAGGAAACCCAATGTGAGAGGGCTGACCAATCGTTAATTTGAGTGGTCACAAGAGGCGGTCTCTCATAAAAAAGGGGGGGTCACATGCCCTTGGGGGGGAGAAGGAGAGGAGGTCCAAGCCACGGGCTGGTGCAGGTGCAGGCTGAGGCCCAAGAGTTCAGAGATCTCAGAGCCGGATAGCCGGAGGTAACTCCAGGGAGGCCAAAGTCGGGCCCTCTGGATCAACAGTCACTATGTAGCTCTGGAGGAACACAGGACGTCCCATGCGGGGATGGACCGGACTGTGCGAGAGGAGGAAGTAGGAACTAAGAGGAGGAAGAAGACAACCTTCTGTGAGTAAAGCATGGACTATTGTTGGGGAGAGTGCAAAGGGAGTGCAAACCCAGTGGATCAATTCAAAAACC
Organism: Lithobates sylvaticus; assembly: GCA_028564925.1. Classification (NCBI taxonomy): domain Eukaryota; kingdom Metazoa; phylum Chordata; class Amphibia; order Anura; family Ranidae; genus Lithobates; species Lithobates sylvaticus. Next base: position 18,611,429 of record CM053026.1, on the reverse strand, counting down.
TTATACTGTGTATCCAAGGACGACAGTAGCAAGCTCTTCTCAGGGCTAATGAAAGAGGCTTCACTCTATAAGTCATGAACATAGGCGGTTAGGCCTAGGACTTTGAGTATCAACATCCTTAGCATTATTCAGAGTAATGTTCTTCTGCATTAAAGAGAGAAGCCAGGGAAGGATTGCTGGAAGGGAATAAAATTCATAAAGCTGTGGCTACGGTTTAATGTTCCTCTTTCACTTCAAAAATTGGGATTTAACAGGGCATCTCATATACTTCATCAGACCATCCTATAAATGTATTCCCAAATAAAGCAACTTAAGAAATTTAGAGTGTGGATTACTGTGTTATGGAATTGCATGTAGGATCGGAACCGGAGCAGGCTGGCAGAAAGTACATGAACACAATCAGCAGCCCCCAAGGGGGGTAGTGCACTACATATACATATATATACATATATATATATATATATATATATATACACACAGTATCTCACAAAAGTGAGGACACCCCTCACGTTTTTGTGAGTACACCCCTCAACCTCTTTGGTCAACCATGGCGAGGCCTGTCCTGAGTGGAACCTGTCCTGTTAAACGGCTTTATGGTCTTGGCCACCGTGCTGCAGCTCAGTTTCAGGTTCTTGGCAATCTTCTTATAACCTAGGCCATCTTTATGTAGAGCAAAAATTCTTTTTCAGATCCTCAGAGAGTTCTTTGCCATGAGGTGTCATGTTGAGCTTCCAGTCACCAGTATGTGAGAGTGAGAACACACCTGCTCCCCATTTACACCTGAGACCTTGTAACACTAACGAGTCACATGACACCGGGGAGGGAAAATGGTTAATTGGACCCAATTTGGACATTTTCACTTAGGGGTGTGCTAACTTTTGTTGCCAGCGGTTTAGACATGAATGGCTGTGTGTTGAGTAGGGATGAGCCGAACACCCCCCGGTTTGGTTCGCAGCAGAACATGCGAACAGGCAAAAAGTTTGGCAGAACATATGAACACCGTTAAAGTCTATGAGACACTAACATGAAAAATCTAAAGTGCTAATTTTAAAGGCTTATATGCAAGTTATTGTCATAAAAAGTGTACATGTATCCAGGGGACATGTATCAATGCAACTATGTAACTATTTTTTTTAAAAACGCCCATTTTTTCGGGAGCAGTGATTTTTTTTAATGCTTAAAGTGAAACAATAAAAATGAAATATTCCTTTAAATATCGTGCCTGGGGGTGTCTATAGTATGCCTGTAAATTGGCGCATTTTTCCCATGTTTAGAACAGTACCACAGCAAAATTAAATTTCTAAAGGAAAAATTGTCATTTAAAACTGATCGCGGCTGTAATGAATTGTCAGGTCTCGGCAATATAGATACAGATAATTAAAAAAAAAGAGCATGGGATCCCCCCGTCCATTACCAGGCCCTTTGAGTTTGGTATGAATATTAAGGGGAACTCCGAATCCCAAAAAAATTAAACATTGCACGGGGGTCCCCCTAAACCATACCAGGCCCTTCAGGTCTTATATAACTGAGGGTGGGTAACCGGGTGACCCCGCCCCCCTCTGATGCCACAGGGACTTCCCCATGTCTTCCCGTGTCTGAGGGGGGCAGGGTCACCTGGTTACATCACCGGTTGGCCCCGCCCTCAGTTATATAAGAGCTGTCACAGCGAATACGCGTCAGCAGGCGGAAGCATCCCATGGAGGCGGGTCAGTCGCAGCTTTTTTTCTTTTTGTTTCTTTTTTTGTCCGTCGGGTGGCGTGAATTTACTTTGTGGGACATTTTTATTTTTTTAATAAAGGAATTGTCCCAAGCTGTGTCTTGTCTTTTTTACCATTTTGACACTTTTGTGTGAAATGGTAGGGGTACATTTGTACCCCTTTACCAATTCCCACAGGGGGAGGCTGGGATCTGGGGGTCCCCTTGTTGAAGGGGGCTTCCAGATTCCGATAAACCCCCCGCCCGCAGACCCCCACAACCCAAGGGTTGTGGGGATGAGGCTCTTGTCCCCATCAACATGGGGGCAAGGTGGTTTGGGGGCTACCCCAAAGCACCCTCCCCATGTTGAGGGCATGTGGCCTGGTAGCCTGCCAGGTTGTGTGCTTAGATAAGGGTCTGGTATGGATTTTGGGGGACCCCCTACGCCATTTTTTTTTTATTTTGGCGCAGGGTTCCCTTAAAATCCATACCAGACCCGAAGGGCCTGGTATGGATTTTGAGGGGGACCCCCACGCAATTTTTTTTTATTTTGATACAGGGTTCCCCTTAACCGCTTCAATACAGGGCTTTTAAACACCCTTCCTTACCAGAGCACTTTTTGTGATTCGGCACTGCGTCGCTTTAACTAACAATTGCGCGGTCGTGCGACGTTACACCCAAACAAAATTGACGTCCTTTTTTTCCCACAAATAGAGCTTTCTTTTGGTGGTATTTGATCGCCCCTGCGGTTTTTATTTTTTGCGCTATAAACAAAAGAAGAGCGACAATTTTGAAAAAAAACACAATATTTTTTACTTTTTGCTATAATAAATATCCCATTTTTAAAAAAAAAAAAACAATTTTTTTCCTCAGTTTAGGCCGATACGTATTCTTCTACATTTTTTTGGTAAAAAAAATCGCAATAAGCGTATATTGATCGGTTTGCGCAAAAGTTATAGCGTCTACAAAATAGGGGATAGATTTTATGAATTTTTTTTTTTTTTTTTTACTAGTAATGGCGGCGATTTGCGATTTTTTTTTTCGTGACTGCGACATTGCGGCGGACACTTCGGACACTTTTGACACATTTTTGGAACCATTCACATTTACACAGCGATCGTTGCTATAAAATTGCAATGATTACTGTGTAAATGTGACTGTCAGGGAAGGGGTTAACACTAGAGGGCGCTGGAGGGGTTAATGTGTGTCCCTAATAGGAGTGATTCTAACTGTAGGGGGAGGGGACTTAAGGGGAGGAGACCGATCATGTGATACTCTGTACTGGGATCACATGATCGGTCTCCTCCCCGCTGACAGGACGTGGAGCTGTGTGTTTACACACACAGCTCCACGGTCCCGCCCGGTCCCGTTGTTTTAACGGGCAATCGCGGGTGCCCGGCGGACATCGCGGCCGCCGGGCACTCGCACCGGGTCCTGAGCGATGCCGCGGGCGCGCGCGCGCGCCGCCGGCGGCGCGCGCGCGCCCCCCAGGCGGCCGGGAATCCGAGGACGTCATATGACGCCCACCCAGGATGGTAGATCCACCTTGTGGGCGTCATATGACTATACGCGGGTATTGAAGTGGTTAATATTCATACCAGACCCAAAGGGCCTGGTAATGGCAGGGGGGATCCCATGCTCTTTTTTTCAATTATCTGTATCTATATTGCCGAGACCCGAAAATTTATTACAGCCGTGATCAGTTTTAAATGACAATTTTTCCTTTAGAAATGTCATTTTGCTGTGGTATTGTTCTAAACATGGGAAAAATTTGCCACTTTACAGGCATACTATAGACACCCCCCAGGCATGATATTTAAAGGAATATTACATTTTTATTGTTTCACTTTAAGCAAAGTGTTTTGTTTTCACAAAAAAGTCAGTTTTTTAAAAAAAATTGTTGCATTGATGCATGTCCCCTGGGGCAGGACCCGGGTCCCCAAACACTTTTTATGACAATAACTTGCATATAAGCCTTTAAAATTAGCACTTTTGATTTTTCATGTTACTGTCCTATAGACTTTAATGGTGTTCCGGCAGCTTTCGAATTTGCCGTGAACACCGCATATCGTACGCTGTTCGGCGAACAGGCGAACACCAGATGTTCAAGTCAAACTTACGTTCGACTCAAACATCGGGCTCATCCCTAATGGCTGTGTGTTGAGTTATTTTAAGGGGACAGCAAATTTACACTGTTATACAAGCTGTACACTCACTACTTTACATTGTAGCAAAGTGTCATTTCTTCAGTGTTGTCACATGAAAAGATAGAATAAAATGCCCAATGACAGCGGCTGTTTACCTCGTGATCACTCTGTCAAAAGACGGAGCGATCAATTGTAAACAAGCCGGCATCATGTCCGGTTCATCTCTTCCCCTCTCTGTACGGATTGGTACAGTGTGAGAGGAGAGGGGGAGAGATCGGGTGCAGCAGCGCTGTGGGCTGGATCTGTAGTGCCCACAGCGCTGCTCTGTGCCCATTGCATCACTCATCTATCCATCCATGCTTAGCCATCCCATCCATGCTTAGCTGTCCCATCCATGCCATACTCATTCATGCTCAGTCATCCCTATCCATACTAAGCCATGCTCAGTCATCCTCATCCATACTCAGCCATCCTCGTTCATGCTCAGTCATCTCCATCCATTCTCAGTCATCCCCATCCATACTCAGCCATACTCATTCATGCGCAGTCATCCCCATCCATGCTCAGTCATCCCCATTCATACTCATTCATGCTTAGTCATTCCCATCTATACTCATCCATCCTCATTCATAGTCATCCATTCTCATTCATGCTCAGCCATCCTCATTCATGCTAAGCCATCCTCATTCATGCTAAGCCATCCTCATTCATGCTCAGCCATCCTCATTCATGCTTATCCATCCCCATCCATGGCTCATCCATCCCCATCCACAGCTCATCCATCCCCATTCATGGCTCATCCATCCCCATCCACAGCTCATCTATCCCCATCCATGGCTCATCCATTCCCATCCACGGCTCATCCATCCCCATCTATGCTCAGCCACCCTCATCTACAGCTCATCCATCCCCATTCATGGCTCATTTATGCCTTATTCATGCTCATCCATGCCACATCAAGGCCACTATAGTGCCCATAAGTGCCACTATAGTGCCTCACAAAAGTGTAATAGGTAGTCAAATTAGATTTGAAATGTATGTCCCTAGAACACCTGATGGCGCTCTCTGCATGTTGGGCCTCTGTATGTGCCATGCTGTGGAAAAGTCTCACACGTGTGTTATTACCATACTCAGGAGGAGTAGGGGTGTAATTTCTGGTAAGTACAATGCTATGTGTTTGAAATATTGTATACATGGACAACTTTGTGTAAAAAAAAATGTGTTTTAATTTTCTTTCCACATTTTCCAAAAACTTGTGGAATAAAATGACATATTCAAAAAACTCATTATGCCTCATAGATTATACGTTGGGGTGTTTTCTTTCCAAAATTGGGTCATTTTTTGGGCGTTTCCATTGTTCTGGTTCTCCAGGGCCGTTAAAAGTGCAAGAGGTAGTCAGGAAATGATATGTGTAATTTATGTCCCTAGAACACCTGATGGTGCTCCCTGCATGTTGGGCCTCTGTATGTGGCCACGCTGTGTAGAAGTCTCACACAAGTGGTATCGCCGTACTCAGGAGGAGTAGAAGAATGTATTTTGGGGTGTAATGCATAATAATCTGAATTATCTGAAATAAATTTATCTGAAACCAGATAAAATGTTTGTTGATTTGTTTTGTTGTGGTGCAGTTGGTTTGATTTTAACTGAATTTTACTGTACAGATGTACGTATTTTATATTTTTCTTTGACTTTTTTTCTTGACCCAATATCTAGTACCGAGATAGTTCACTTATTCCAAATCTTGTAGGTATAGACATTTATGGTAAAGCATTAGCAACTGTCCCAGTAATTCTAGAACCTCCTTGCTATAAAGATAACGTAAAGGTCCTTGGTGTACACCACTAATAACACTGAACCTTGGGGTACCCCAGTGATAACACTGAACCTGTGGGGAGCACCTCTGATGACACTAAACCTTGAGGTACAAAACTAATAACACTGAACCTTGGGGTACCCCACTGATAATACTGAACCTTGGGGTGCACCACTAATAACACTGAACCTTGGGATGCACCACTAATAACACTGAACCTTGGAGTGCACCACTGATAACACTGAACCTTGGGGTGCCCCACTGATAACACTGAAACTTGGGGTTCCCCAAGTGATAACACTGAACCTGTGGGAAGAACCTCTGATGACACAAAACCTTGAGGTACTATACTAATAACACTGAACCTTGGGGTACACCACTAATAATACTGAACCTTGGGGTACACCAATGATAACACTTAACCTTGGGGTACCCCACTGATAATACTGAACCTTGGGGTGCACCACTGATAATACTGAACCTTGGTGTACCCTATTGATAACACTGAACCTTGGGTGCCCCACTGATAACACTGAAAATTGGGGTACCCCAGTGATAACACTGAACCTGTGGGGAGCACCTCTGATGACACTAAACCTAGAGGTACAACACTAATACAACTGAACCTTGGGGTATCCCACTGATAACACTGAACCTTGGGGTGCACCACTAGTAACATTGAACCTTGGGATGCAGCACTAATAACGCTGAACCTTGGGGTACAGCACTAATAACGCTGAACCTTGGGGTACACCACTAATAACACTGAACCTTGGGGTACACCGCTAATCACCATAGATCATTCAGAGTATGAATCATTAACCACTATTCTCTGAATTTGGTCTTTTAGCCTGGTTTTTATCCATTTACAATCTGATTTTTACAAACCTATAGGCTTTACCTTACACATTAGCCATGTGTGGGGAACTGTGTAAAATTTTTTGACAATATCCAAGTATACCACGTCCACCGCCACCCCTCTGTCCAAGTATACCACGTCCACAGCATCCCCTCTGTCCAAGTATACCACGTCCACCGCCACCCCTCTGTCCAAGTATACCACGTCCACAGCATCCCCTCTGTCCAAGTATACCACATCCACAGCCACCCCTCTGTCCAAGGTTTTACTTCTCTCCTCATAAAAAGAAATCAGGCTTGTTTGACAACTTCTGCTTTCATGAATCCATGCTGTTTGTTGCTTAAAATATATATAACATTTTTTTTCCCTTTTGGATATCCATGGTAAATTTCTCAGGGTCTGGCAGCCGTGGATAACATATATCCAACCTTCCAGATTTGATAATAAGCTCCTTTCAATTTGAGTGATTCCTCACTTCACACTCTGTTGGACTCATCTTTCTTCTCCTTTTCACTCTATTTTCCAGCTTTTGCTCTAGCTCCTTTTCTTTTTATGTATAATTGTCTTTATTACTCACCAGGCCACCGGATATGGGTTTGGTGAGGATAGTTACAGTGATCACATCTTTTTATTAGTATATTGTGTACTTATCTACATAAACATCCACTCTCTACCAGTTGAACTGTTTTGTATTCTCCACTAACAAGTTTGAGTGTCTAGGTTTTAGTTCATCATGCACTACAGTCTGGAGTATTAAGATTTCTACATCAAGGACTTAAAGAGGAGTTTCCCTTAAAAAAAAAAAAATAAAGTCAGCAGCTACAAATACTGCAGCTGCTGACTTTTAATAATCGGACACTTACCTGTCCCAGGGTCCAGCGATGTTCCCCCCTCCGCTCGCGGGCCGTGATTGGCCACGCAGTCATCTGGGACCTGTCACGTGTCCCAGATGACTGACAGGAGGGAGGGGGCAGAGCTGAGCCCTTCCTGCGCCGAGGGGAAGTGATGTCACCAGCCCAGGCACTGAAGGAGGCAGACTACGAGGGACCCCCTAGCAACAGGCATTTAGAGGTGATTAAAAAATAATTTTTTCCAAATTTTTATTTTTTATTTTTTTAGGAGTTTTAGTCTTTTTTTTTTTTTTAGTGCAACACCACTTTAAGGACTTCAGTCAATGTGCTATACTGCATTAGAGAATTATGTAACTTTTTTTTGCGTCCCTCTGTCTGGATTTTTCTATGCTATGTTTGATGTAACCATCTTGAACTCATTTATCATTTTTTTTTATATATATTTTATTTCTTTCCAGCAAGAATTCATCTGTGAGTTATTTTATTAAACTCTCTAGTATCTACCCAACTATAGAAGTTAAACTAACAGGTAGAGTTGGGCCAAACACCCCCTGTTTGGTTTGCACCAGAACTCCCGAACAGGGTAAAAATTTCCCATTTTGAAGGCCAGGTCATTTTTTTGCCATACGGCACTGCGTCACTTTAACGGACAATTGCATGGTCATTACGACGCTGTACCCAAACAAATTTTATGTCCTTTTTTTTCCCACAAATAGGGTGGTATTTGATCAACTCTGCGGTTTTTTTTTTGTGCTATAAACAAAAAAATGTCGTCTTTTTGCTATAATAAATATCTCCAACATTTTTTAAAACAAATTTCCTTCTCAAGTTAGGCCAATTTGTATTCCTCTACATATTTTTGGTAAAAAAATCTCAATAAGAGTATACTGATTGGTTTGTGCAAAAGTTATAGTGTCTAAAAAATAGGGGATAGGGGCATTTTTATTATTATTATGTTTTTACTAGTAATGGCGGTGAAACCTGCGATTTTTGCGGCGGACAGATCAGACTATTTTGATATTTTTTTGGGACCATTGACATTTATACAGTGATCAGAGCAAAAAATAACCACTGTATAATTACTGTGTAAATGTCATTGGCAGGTAAGGGGTTAACACTAGGGGGCGATCAAGGAGTTAAATGTGTGTCCTAGGGAGTGTTTATAACTGTGGGGGTATGGGACTGCCTGGAGGAGGAGACTGATCACTGTTCATATTCAGTATGAACAGCAGATCTGTCTCCTCTCTCCTGACAGAACAAAGATCTACATTCTGTCTCTCTCAGGAGCGATCAAGGGTGCCCAGCAGACATCACGGCTGCCTGGCATGCGCATCGGCTTGGTCACCACAGGCGCATATGCCCTAGAACTCTTAAAGTGGTTGACGTACAGCTACGATGATTTGCCCAGAGGAGCCAACCTGCCGCAGTATAACTGTGGCTGCTGGTCCTTAACTGGTTAATGATGTTTAAAGTGAAACAATAAAAATGAAAAATTCCTTTATGAATGAATGAATGAATGATTTGTATAGCGCTGCAACTGCGAACTGAATCGCCTCGAGGCGCTTGTCTGCTCTTGTTGTGATGCCATGTTTAGAAGAGGTGGGTCTTGAGTTTTTTCCTGAAGGCCTGATGGTTTTCTTCCAAGCGGATGTTGTTTGGTAGAGCGTTCCATAGCCGAGGTCCCTGTACTGCGAATCTTCGTTCTCCCTTCGATTTGTAGCGGGCTTTGGGAATGAGAAGGCGATTTTGGTTTGTTGCTCGAAGGCTGCGATTTGGTATGTATTTTTCTATTTTCACACAAAGGTATTGAGGCGCATTTCCTTGTGTACATTTGTGGGTGAGGCAGAGGGTCTTGAATGTGATCCTGTCTTTTACCTTGAGCCAAAGGAGGGTCCTTAGGGATGGGGAGATGGATTACCAGGGTTTCTTTCCGGTAACTAATCTTGCTGCTGTGTTTTGGACAATTTGAAGGCGCGCAATCTGGTAATCCGTTAATCCTATGTAGAGAGAGTTTGCATAGTCGAGACGCGAATTGATGATCGTTCCTACTACCGCTTTTTCCTTTTCCGGGATGAAGGGGATGAGTCTGCGTAGCAGGCGAAGGAGATGGTGGGATCCACTGATTACTGATCCTATTTGTGCCTCCATGGTCATCTCTGAATCAAAGATTACTCTGAGGCTTTTGGCTTTGTTGCTTGGAAGGATGGTCTGTCCCAGGATGGTTGGTGGTGTCCAAGGAGTCTTCGTCTTTTTCCTTTGTTTGCGTCGAGGAGCAGTAGTTCTGTTTTTGATCCATTTAGTTTGAGGGAGCTAGTGGTCATCCAGTCATCTATCAATGTGAGACATTTTCCTAGTTCCTGGTACTGGTCTTTTTGTCTGGTGATCCGGAAATACAGTTGAGTGTCGTCCGCGTATGAGTGGAAGCATAGATCCGATTTGCTAATAATTTTGAGTGGCCGGATGTAAATGTTGAACAGTACTGGTGACAATGGTGATCCTTGAGGGACTCCATAAGTAATTGCCCGGGTTTCTGAAGTGAAGGCTCCTAGTTTCACTGTCTGTGACCGGTTTCCTAAGAAGGAAGCGAACCACGGAAGATCTACATTTGTAACTCCTGCCACTTCCTTGAGGCGGCTGAGAAGAGTGTTGTGGTCCACTGTGTCCAACGCCGCACTAAGGTCCAGCAGTACCAGAAGACACGATTCTCCATCATCCGCTGCTTCTAGGGCGTCATCCCATATTTTCAGAAGTGCCGTTTCTGTGCCATGGCCTGGGCGGAAGCCTGATTGTAGTGGGTCCAAGAGCTAGTGTGTGTCCAGGTGAAGTTGAAGCTGTTGTACTACTGCTTTCTCCATGATCTTGGAAATGGTGTTCAGGCTTGTTACCGGTCTGCGATTGTTCGAATCTTTGGGGTCGAGGTTAGGTTTCTTTAGCAATGGTTTGATGATGCCTTGCTTGAGGGAATTCGGAACCAATCCTTCTTTGAACGACTGATTTACTAGGTGTGTAATAGCGGGGGCCAGAATGTCGGAGCATTCTTTCAAGAGTTTTGTGGGGATGATGTCGTTTGGCGATGTGCTGTCTCGGAGGCTCTTGATGACATTTTTGGTTTCATCCGTGGTGATCGGGGTAGGCGAAAAATGTGGTGCTTGTGCGATATGGATGTAAAATTCCTTACCTGGGTGGAGTTGAGTAGAGTTGGTTGTTGTTTTTTTTTGTTGAATTTTTTCTGAATGTTGTCTATTTTGTTGATGAAAAAATCGGATAATTTGTTGCAGTATTCTTGAGTTTCGTTTTCCTAGGGGCTCAAGGCAGGTGGGGTTCATAGTCTGGCGACTAGTTTGAAAAGTTCCCGTGGTCGGTTTAAGGCTTTTGAGAGGGTGTTTGAGAAATTTTTTTGCCGTGAAAATTGCTTTATGATATCTCTTGGTGAGTATTCTGTAGTTTGTGTGATTTTCCTTTGTGGTGTTTCTTCTCCAGGCTCTTTCTGCTCTTCTTTAAATATAGTGCATGGGGGTTCTCTTAGTCTGCCTGCAAAGTGGCGCATCTGTAGCATGTATACTACATGTTGCAGAAAAACAGAAATTTCTAAAGAAAAAAAATGAGTCAAATCACATTTAAATTGACTTGATATTGCAATTGCAGGCTCATGGCTATTTAAAATAAATAAAGAGAAAAATAATTGCGTGGGGTCTCCCTAGTCCATACCACGCCAAAATGTAAGAAAAAAACTGCCTGGGCCCCTCCCAAAATTCATACCAGACCCTTATCTGAGCATACAGGCCAGGAAAGGGGGGGGGGGGTGAGCGTGCATACCCCTCCTGAACCACACCAGGCCACATACCCTCAACATGGGGGAGTGGGTGTTTTGGGGTGGGGTTTCCCAAAGGGCCTGGTATAGATTGGGGGGACCCCAATTACATTTTTTCCTTTTTTAATAGCTGACAGCTGATTGGCTGATGACTCATCGGTTGTTAAGGATGCCATGGCTGGCTTCCTGGCCCTGCTCTTTAACAATCAGTTATTCACTGCATCCTGATTGGGCAAAGCTTTGCCCTATCAGGGCTTAGAATGCACTGTGCCCTGCAAATTCAAGTGTTTGCTGAATGGGCAAACAGGCGAGGTTTGGGCCAAAATGTTGCTCATTTGTATACACAGAGCTGAAGAAGGAGTTTAAACAATTTGTCTTCTTTATGTCCCCAGTCACCCACCCTAGATTATTTTGTAAAGGGCCTACATGCTCAGATCTGATCTTTTTACTATGAATATATTTGAAGAATTTATTTGGGTTTGTCTTACTATCTTTTGAAATCTTTCTTTCATTTTTATGGCCTTGATTTCCATTTTACATATTCTGTATTCTGTATATTGTTTGTAACATTTAAATGATTATAGTGTTCCTTTATTTTTATATTTTTTAAAGCTCTTTTCATATTATTCATTGCATTTTTAATATGATACTAAAGGCTCTTTTTTTTTCTTTTTCTCTTCCATTAAAAATAACAAACATGTTATACTTACCTGCTCTGTGCAGTGGTTTTGCACAGTGCAGCCCAGATCCTCCTTTTCTTGGGCTATTTGACATCTCTGACCCCTCTCTCCCGTTGAGTGCCCCCACTGTAATCAGCTTGCTATGGGGCACCCGAGCCAAACCGCAGCTCCCTGTGTCCATTCAGACATGGAGCTGCAGCCCGGCCTCACCCCCTTTCTCTCCTCATTGGCTCACTGACTTTGATTAACAGCAGCGGGAACCAATGGTGCCACGCTGCTGTCTCAGACAATGAGGAGGGGAGTCCCGGACAGCCGAGTCTCTCGTGCAACATTTCTGGATCTAGATGGGGCACGGGTAAGTAATAGGCAGAACTTTTTAACATTGCAAAAGTTCGAAACTGAATAACAAACCCCAAACAATACCCCCCTCTATGGTACCTGAACACAAAAAAATCGAAAGTGCCCATTTTGAAGGCTTATATGCAAGTAGTTGGGCATACAATGGTTATGGGGTTTGGGTACTGTCATGGGGACATGTATCACTGAAAAAAAGTTTGTATAAAACATAATTTTTAAATGAGCATTGATTTACTGATGCTTAACCGCTTCAGCCCCGGAAGATTTTGCCCCCTTCCTGACCAGATTCTGTGATTCGGCACTGCATCGCTTTAACTGACAATTGCGCGGTCATGCGACCTTGCACCCAAACAAAATTTACGTTCTTTTTTTCCCACAAATAGAACTTTTTTTGGTGGTATTTGATCACCTCTGCGGTTTTTATGTTTTAAACAAAAAAAGAGCGACAATTTTGAAAAAAAAAAGCAATATTTTTTTACTTTTTGCTATAATAAATATCCCCCAATAATATATAAAAAACTATTTTTTTTTTCCTCAGTTTAGGTTGATATGTATTCTTCTACAAATTTTTGGTAAAAAAAAATGACAATTAGCGTATATCGATTGGTTTGCGCAAAAGTTATAGCGTCTACACCATAGGGGATATTTTTATGGCATTTTTATTATTAATTTTTTATTTTTATTAGTAATGGCAGCAATCTGCAATTTTTATTGTGACTGCGACATTATGGCGGACACATCGGACACTTTTGACACTATTTTGGACCATTGTCATTTATACATGCATTGATTACTGTGAAATTGACATGATGGGTCCTGATGGGTCCCCTTAGTCTGAACATCTGTTCCATGTATACAACCTGCTGTAGCTGTATTCTCATGACCCAGTAACCCAGTGGATCGTCTACTTGAAAGCTCTCCGAGGTCTGTTTTCACCCCTAGATAATCTCCCACAATATGATGCAACGACTGCCGATGGCATGTGAAAGCTTACAGCCTTGGGCACCGAGGACTACATTTTTTTTTTGAAAAGCATCACTGAGGTGGCCCCCTTCTCCACAACTCCTCTTTTTATCAACAGAAGCCTCAAAACTACTTTTTCCATGAGACTATAATGTACCAGAGTCTGGAAAGGCATTACATAACTCCTCTTTAAGGTGTCCTCAAGATATTTCATCTTCTGCTCCCTCTGTGGGAACGGGATGAGTTCTGAGACTTTCCACTTGTAACGGTGGTCAAGGAGGGTTGCCAACCAATAGTGATCCTTCTCCTTGATGCCACATATTCTCAGGTCCTTTCACAGGCTTTGAAGGATGAGGGAGCCCATGCACCACATGAGAATGAGGCATGATAAGCAGACTCCTCGGGAGTCACTGAGGATTACAGTAACTGGAACTGCCTCCTCCCAGGCACTTAATACTTCCAAGGGTTCTGTGGATGGACAACTATCTGTTAAGGGTTGACATATGTCTTCCTCTGCTTCAATGCCTCCAAAGGAAGGAAAGGAAGTCCCACTCTTCCCCCCGCTGCTCTGCCCCATGTGCCCTCTTCAAAATGCCATGCAGAGTCTGCTCCCACAGGAACACAGCAGGCATTGTGTCACTGATGCATGCATTGCCACGACTCACAATATTTGTTGCATCCTCAAATTGTGGCAGTACAGTGCATGCATCCTTTATCAGCAGCCATTGGCATGTCTTTGTGCTATAATCACACAGGTACTCGTGGACTGCCCTCTGCTGAATAACCCCTTGAACACTTAGGGGGTACTGCTGGTTCAGGACAATTCAGTGGGGGTGGAGCTGACAAATCTCACATCACCACCAGCTGTATGGAGGCATGGTGGCACAACAAGCTGCAGCACCGAGCCCTGTCCTGCATCCTTCCGAGTGGCAAGCAGAGTTACCCAGTGTGTTGGCAGTAATGTGGAACTTGTGGCTGACTGCCTTGCCCAATGATGCCACAGCATTGCCTTCCACATGATGGTACAGAGCTGTACTGGCCTTACGTGAAAAGGAATAGCGACTGGGAACCTGCCATTGTGGTATAGCACATTCTGAAAATTCATGGAAGGGGGCAGAATCCACCAGACGGAAAGCAGTAGTTGTAAAGCCAGCAGCTTTGACAAGCTTGAATTTAGACGCTGGGCAGTAACTACTTTTTTTTCGTTGCAGCAGATGGGGCTGAGAGATTTGCCTGCTATAGTCTACAGCTGGTGGTGTGCTACTTGCAGATGTGCTGCAAGGACCTGTGACACCCATCGCTATACCATCATCCCTGTCAGTGGAGGCGGCTGAGAGATCATTAGGTATAGCGGGGCTAAACCAGAAAGGTGAAGATTGAGAAGGAGCAGAATTGCATCCCTTTTGTGTGGCTTTCAGGAGTGGTGGAAGGTTAAATGCCTTATCAAGCATGTGGTACCCAAATGGCTGGTGTTTTTGCCACGATTGATTTGCTTGAGGCAACAGTGCGATCAGCTGCACATGTGCTAAAAAAGGCCCAGACAGCTGAGCTGTAGGAAGTGGGCTGGAAGATAACAGCGCCACAATCTGGTGGAATAGGTTGACTGCTCTCTACTCTTCCTTGGTGGCTGCCTCATTGGGGTTGTAGCTCACCTTCACTTTCCTTCTCTGCTCTATCCAGCACCCAAGTCACATCAGTGACCTCATCATCATCATCATCACCTCCATCCTCATCATCACTGGAGCCAACTTGGCAATACACTGCGGCTGGGGGAACATGACTGCCAGTTTGTTGTTTACCAGTGTTCTCCCCTCTGTAGGCTCATGTTCCTACTTTCCTCAACCTCAGAACCAACATCTGAACCAAGCAAGTGACTGCAGCTGTGTTCAAATAACTCAGCTGACTCCTCCATGCCTGATGCTGGGGCTATGGCAAGAGTAGCTGTGGACAAGGAGGCAGAATAAACAAGTCTTACAACAACAGCAGCTGCGGTGGACTTTGCACTATTCTCTGCTTGGATGATGAAGGATGATGGTTTAGTAAGCCAGTCCACCACTTCCTCTGTATGCTGTAGCTGGATAACACAGGCAACATCACTAAACAGAGGAAATGATGCCCTGCCTGACGATGGACCACATACACCTTTGCCTGTGAACATGGATGCTGCTGGCTCTCACAGTGCCATGGGAATGTCTGTGTCTGCCTCTCCTTGTTGGCCTCCCAGACATGATGGGGGGGGCTTATTACCAAAATGTAATAGAGGAGGGGAAATAAGTATGTGGATGAACTTTAATCAATGGAAAGTGGTGTATGATGCACTTCAACTTGAATACTCACTACACAGATACACTCCACTGACATGCTACAATATACTGCAGTTAAACTGCACTGAGGCACTGCAATATAGTGTGTTAAATGTGCGCTAATTCACTAAAAAATATTGCACTGAAATATACTGCATTAAACATGCACTAATGCACTGCAATATACCGCTGTAAACGTGCACCAATGCACTTAAAAATACTGTGTTAAACGCGCACTAACGCACTGCAATATACTGCAGTAAACGTGCACCAATGCACTGAAATACATTGTGTTAAACGTGCATCAACACACTGCAATATACTGGGGAAAATGTACAATAATGCATTGAACTATTTTGTGGTAAATGTGCACCACAGCACTGAAATGTACTGCGGAAATGTGCAATAATGCACTGAAAAATACAGCGCTGAAATATACTGCGTTAAACAGGTACTAACGCACTTCAATATACTGCAGTAAACATGCACCAACGCATTGAAATATACTGCATTAAATGTGCACTAACACACTGCAATATACTGTGGTAAACATACAATAACTCCCTGAAATATATTGTGTTAAATGTGCACTAATACACCGATATATAATGCGTTAAACCTGCACTAATGCACAGCAATATATTGAGGTAAATGTGCAATAACTCACTGCAATAAACTGCAGTAAATGTGCACCAACACACTGAAATGTACTGCGTTAAACATGCAGTAACACACTGCAATTTACTGTGGTAAATGTGCAATAATGCACTGAAATATGCTGTGTTAAACCTGCAATAATGCACTGCAGCATACTGCGTTAAACATGCAGAAACACATTGAAATATACTGCAGGAAACCTGCATCGACAGAAAAATGAACTAAAGATTAGTGTGAACTAGATTCACGATAAACTAATACTTTACACTTGAATGAATGAATGAATGAATGAATGAATGAATGAATGATTTGTATAGCGCTGCAACTGCGAACTGAATCGCCACTAACAATAGAATCACTATAGCACACTAACTTACTAGTAGCACTGAACAGAGCCCTGCTCTATCTCTCTCCACGCTGATATTACACTGCAAATGGCCGCTATGGGAAAAATATTTTCATGGTGTGGGGTGGGACTTAGAGCAATGAGCCATGATTGGCTAGAGTCCCTATGACAGTGTCAAATCATGGCTCTTACAGTGCTATATGCCCTGATGAGGCAAAGTTTCCATAGCTTCAGCCAATCGGGGCTTCCAATGCACTGTGCGGCGGCACAGTGCATTATAGACGTTTGGCGGGCCGAACAAACAGTCGAATGGGTGAACAGCCAATGTTAAGCACAAACTCATGCTCAGGCTGAACCGTTCGCCTAACGCTATCTACAACCACTTTAACTTTGGCTGTGAGCCACATAGGTTCTATTTGTAGTCTGGCCATACAATTTTACAATTTTCTTATTCAATTTCCTTTAGATTTACCTTCAACTATGTTGTGAAAAGGCCTGCTTGTTTGCATACACATTGAAAGTGTTTGGGTTTGACCTCATATTATATGGTTTTGGTAAATCTAAAGGAAATTGTAATAAGAAAATTGTACAATGTATGGCCGCCTTAGTCTTGGTGAGCAGCCCTCATCTTTGGAAAATTTTCTCTCTTAAAGTTAAGTGTTTTCATATTTCCAATATGTGTTTGTTGCTTACAGCTAACATTAAATAAAATCATGTTATGGTCACTGCTACCCAGATGTTCCTTTATCCCCTTCCCGCCGAGTGTAAGCACATTTGCGTACTCGGCTTTCGGGGGTTATACCGGGATGATGCCCGCAGCATCAGGCATCATCCCGGTACCATTGTTTAGAGCCGGCGATCGGCTTTCCGAGGATAACAACCGAGGATAAAAATATGCAGTATTCAGATACACCGTTTTCGGTGATCTGAATACTTTGAAGTGCAAAGGAGGGATTGGGGGTCTTTTAGACCCCCAATTCCTCTATAAAGAGTACCTGTCACCACCTATTACTGTCACAAGGGAAGTTTACATTCCTTGTGACAGCAATAAAAGTGATCACATTTTTTTTTTTTTTTAAATACAATTTCAGAATATAAAAATAAATTAAAAAAATAATAAAAAAAAATTAAAAATTTCAAACCGCCCCTGTCACTGCAAGCTCGTGCAGCAAAAGAAACGCATACGGAAGTCGCGCACGCATATGTAAACGGTGTTAAAATCACACATGTGAGGTATTGCCACGATCATCAGAGCGAGAGCAATAATTGTAGCATTAGACCTCCTCTGTACCTCTAACCTGGTAACCATAAAAAAAAATTAATAAACGTTGCCTATAGAGATTTTTTAGGTATCAAAGTTTGTCGCCATTCCACGAGTGCCTGCAATTATAAAGCGTGACATGTTTGGTATCTATTTACTCGGCGTAACATCATCTTTCACATTATACAAAAAAATTGGGATAACTATACTGTTTTGTTTTTTTTAATTCATAAAATGTCCCTTTTCCCCAAAAATTTCGTTTAAAACACTGTTGCACAAATACCGTGTGACAAAAAATATTGCAACCAATGCCATTTTATTCTCTAGATTCTCTGCTAAAAAGATATATATAATGTTTGGGGGTTCTAAGTAATTTTCTAGCAAAAAATAGGGATTGTAACTTGTAAACACCAAATGTCAGAAATAGGCTTATGCGGCGTACACACGAGCGGACTTTCCCACGGGAAGTCCGGCGGACTAAGTTTTAAGTTCAGACTTAAAATTGTCCGCTGGACTCGCGAGTCCGGCGGACAATCCCACGGTCTGTGTGCTAGTCCGCGGGACTTTAGGAAATGAACGGACTTGCCGACACAAGATCAGAAAGTCCGTTCATTTAGAACGTGACTTCAGGTAGACGGGACTAGCGAAGGCAGTGAATGCCACCGTGCTAGCCCCGTCACCTGGCATGGATTTAAAGGGAATCCCTACGCCGGAAAAGCGGCGTGGGGGGTCCCCCCAAATCCATCTCAGACCCTTATCCGAGCACGCAGCCCGGCCGGCCAGGAAAGGGGTGGGGACGAGCAAGCGCCCTCCCCCTCCTGAGCCGTACCAGGCCGCGTGCCCTCAACATGGGGAGTGCCCTGGGGACGTGCCCTGGGGGTGCCCTGGGAAGTCCCGGAGGATGCTGGGACTGTGACATCATAGGGAGCGGGGTCACCATGTGACATGAGCATGTGATCCCGCCCCCTTGTCCCTTTATAAGTCACAACACCGCGTGTCTCTGCCATTCCGGCCAGAGAGAGCGACGAGTCAACATCGGAAGAAGAAGAAGAAGAAGACAGAAGGCGGCGACAGCGGCAAGAACAGAAGAGACCCCGGAAGACCCCCCGAAGGCAGAACGAGACCCCCAGACGACGACGGTGGCGACGAAGCTCCTCCACTCGTGAAAGAGCTAGGTAAAAGAGCAGAAGAGAGCCAAGGAGTCCGGCGAGAAGACCCCCCAAGACGGAAGAAGACCCCGGAGCAGTGCAATAAAATATTTAAAAAAAATTGTGTGTTTTTTTTATTTACACTTTTACACCTTAGGTGAATGGGTAGGGGTACATCGTACCCCATACTCATTCACATAGGGTGGGGGGCCGGGATCTGGGGGCCCCCTTATTAAAGGGGGCTCCTGGATTCCGATAAGCCCCCCGCCGCAGACCCCGACAACCAACGGCCAGGGTTGTCGGGAAGAGGCCCTTGTCCTCATCAACACAAGGTGCTTTGGGGTGGGGGGGCCGCACAGCCCCCTTTTCCCCAGGGCACCCCCCCATGTTAAGGGCACGCGGCCTGGTACGGCTCAGGAGGGTGGGGGGAGCGCTCGCTCGTCCCCACCCCTTTCCTGGCCGGCCGGGCTGCGTGCTCGGATAAGGGTCTGAGATGGATTTGGGGGGGACCCCACACCGTTTTTTCGGCGTAGGGATTCCCTTTAAATCCATGGCAGGTGACGGGGCAAGCGTGGCGGCATTCACTGCCTTCGCTAGTCTCGTCTACCTGCAGTTACAATCTAAATGAACAGACTTTCCGATCGTGTGTCGGCAAGTCTGTTTATTTCCAAAAGTCCCGCAGACTTTTTCCCGCGGATTTTTCGCCGGAAAAGTCCGGGCGTGTGTGGGCAAGTCCACACGTTTGGAAAGTCCGGCGTACCTCCGCTGGAAAGAGCCTGGCGGTTTGTCCACTGAACTAGGTCCGGCGGACAATCCTGATGGAAAGTCCGAGCGTGTGTACGCCGCATTAGTCATGAAAGGGTTATATGAATATTGGTAATAAGCTCTGCATGGTTTGAGATTACCAGGTCCAGCAGAGCGTCATTCCTAGTCAGGGCCTCTATGAACTGTACCATAAAATTGTCTTGTAATAAGTTTATAAATTTGTGCTTTTAACTGTTCCAGCAGTACAATTACTCCAGTCGATTTCTGAGTAGTTAAATCCCCCCATTTATTATCACTGTCCCAGCCCTTGCATCCCTTTCTATCTGTGCAAGGAGCGGAGTCTCCACCTATTAATACTGGGAGGTCTAAAACAAACTCCATTAATTACCATTGTAGTAAGCACACCCATATGCAGTGCTACCCATAATCCTTAAGCCTCATCAGCAGAACTAGTTTCCCCATTATAAGATTTCCCCTTTACTTTTCTGGGGACAACCCAAAATTTGGGATTTTCTTATGCTTTCACTATTGACGATAATGATAAACAGGACAAAGAGAAGATGCATCTCCCTAATGGGGGCTGAGGTAACAATTAAAACTTAACTGGTGTTAAAATCCCTCTCCACTCTATTCATATTTTTTCCTATGGGGTTAATCCGATCCCTAAAAATATTTTCCTTTCAGATTCCTAAAGCTCGGTGCAATAAGCCGTGTCTTCCAGGATCCAGGAAGGTTCCAACTCATGGAATCCATGTCTGCTGCTATCACTGTGTGTCGTGTTCTGATGGGGAAATCTCAAACAAAACAGGTAATAAATACACAGTCACATCGTTAGTCAAGTTGAAAAAAGACACATGGCCATCACGTTTAACCAAAAGACAAAAATAATTTTATAAGCTAATAACACCATACATAGTTACATAGTAGGTGAGGTTGAAAAAAGATACAAGTCCATCAAGTCCAACTTATGTGTGTGATATTATGTCGGTATTACATTGTATATCCCTGTATGTTGCGGTTGTTCGGGTGCTTATCTAATAGTTTTTTTAAACTATCGATGCCCAACGCTAAAAGCACCGCCTGTGGAAAGGAATTCCACATCCTTCCCGCTCTCACAGTAAAGAACCCTCTATGCAGTTTAAGGTTAAACCTCTTTTCTTCTAATTTGAGTGGCCACGTGTCTTATTAAACTCCCTTCCGCAAAAAAGTTTTATCCCTATTGTGGGGTCACCATCACCAGTACGGTATTTGTAAATCATATCCCTTCTCAAGCGTCTCTTCTCCAGAGAGAATAAGTTCACTGCTCGCAACCTTTCCTCATATCTAATATCCTCCAGACCCTTTATTAGCTTTGTTGCCCTTCTCTGTACTCGCTCCATTTCCTGTACATCCTTCCTGAGGACTGGTGCCCAGAACAGGACAGCATACTCCAGGTGAGGCCAGATCAGAGTCTTGTAGAGTGGGAGAATTATCGTTTTATCTCTGGACAGGGCACCCTCTTTTGCCCGTGTATACCCCACCTTTTTAATGAAGCACCCATAAAATGCAGCCCACCAGTGCCCATCAAATGCAGCCTCACAATCGCCTATCAAATGCAGCCTCACAATCACCAATCAAATGCGGCCTCACCAGCGCCTATAAAATGTGGCCTCACCAGCGCCCATTAAATGTAGCCTCACCAGCACCCATCAATGAATGTTTGCTTGCTTCCATTCATTCGGGAGTCAGGACACAGACACAGTCCTCCACCGCCGCTGCGCCCCTGACACTATGTGCGAATGGAGCAGTGGCTGCCTACTGATGCTAAGACTTAGTTGCTCGCTGAAGAGAGATGACAGTAGGAACACCAGTGGCCGGGCACCCTAGGCAGCAGTGGTAGCACCGGCCCTGTCTCTGGAGTTAATTCCCTTTTTAATGCATGACAATATTCTGCTTGCTTTCTTAACAGCAGCTTGGCATTGCATGCAATTGCTGAGCCTATCATCTACTAGGACCCCCAGGTACTTTTCCATCCTTGATTCCCCCTAGTGAGTAGATTGTATTCATATTTTTGCCACCCAAATGCATTATTTTATTTTTTTCTAAATTAAACCTCATTTACCATGCAGTTGCCCACCCCATTCATTTGTTCATATCTTCTTGCAAGGTTTCCACAATAGGATTGGTCCCAGCACTGAACCCTGGGGTAACCCGCTTCCCAACCCTGACCAATCTGAATACTCCCCCTTTATCACCACCCTCTGAACTCGCCCTTGTAGCCAGTTTTCAATCCATGTAATCACCCTATGGTCCACGCCAACGGACCTTACTTTGTACAGTAAACATTTATGGGGAACTGTGTCAAATGCTTTTGCAAAATCCAGATATACCACATCTACGGGCCTTCCTTTATCTGGATGGTAACTCACCTCCTCATAGAAGGTTATTAGATTGGTTTGGCAAGAGAATGATTCTTCATGAATCCATGCTGATTACTGCTATAGAAAAATCAGGAAGAACTCCGGACAGCCGCACACCGGGAAAATAAAATTCAAACTGGTTTATTTAAAAGCAAAACAACACTTCAATCCAAACACAGCAAAAAAGGGGGGTACAGAGCTGACACGTTTCGCACTACAACTAGTGCTTACTCATAGCTGTAGTTTTCTATTGCTGTGCCATTAGCCAGCACCTGGGGCTCCAACACAGGAGCAGGAGCATTCGCTTGGAAGGAGAGTCTTGGAGCGGTGGTTATCTGTTTTCATGATTACTGCTAATGATACCGTTTTCATTACTAAAATCCTGTATATAGTCCCTAATCATCCCCTCCAAGAGCTTGCATACTATTGATGTAAGGCTAACTGGTCTGTAATTCCCAGGGATGTATTTTGGCCCTATTTTAAATATTGGTGCTGCATTGGCTTTTCTCCAATCACCTGGTACCATTCCAGTCAGTAGACTGTCAAAAAAAATTAGGAACAATGGTCTGGCAATTACCCTCAGGTGCAAGCCATCTGGTCCCAGTGATTTATTAATGTTAAGTTTCCCAAGTCTATTTCTAATTCTGTCCTCTTTTAGCCATGAGGGTGCTTCCTGTGATGTGTCATGAGGATAAACACTGCAGTTTTTGTTACTAAAGCCCCCCGATTCCCTCATGAAGACTGAGGAGAAGAATACATTTAATACTTTCGCCATCTCCCCATCCTTTTTAACCAGATGTCCTTCCTCAATTTTTATGGGACCAATATGGTCTGTCCTCCTTTTTTACTGTTTATATACTTAAAGAACTTCTTGGGATTTTTTTTTGCTTTCCTCCGCTATGTGTCTTTAGTGTTCTATCTTAGCCGCCCTAATTTCCCTCTTACATTTCTTGTTGCATTCTTTGTAAAGTATGAATGCTGATGATGATCCCTCAGCCTTTTATTTTTTGAAGGCCTTCTACTTAGCTTTTATATGCATTTTTACATTGGAGTTAGTCATCCAGGACTTTTGTTCGCTCTTTTGAATTTATTTCCCAATGGGATGCACTTTTATTATTATTATTATACAGGATTTATATAGTGCCAACAGTTCACGTAGCACTTTACAATTTGATGGTAGACAGTACAAATACAATGCACTTTAATACAGTAGAAATCAGAGGGCCCTGCTCCTTAGAGCTTACAATATAAGAGGGAAGGTCAAGAGGTAATAACTTTGGGCACTGTGCTGATTGAGAAGATAAATGTACAGTTGTTAGTTGGGGGCCAGATAGGCTTCTCCAAAGAGATGAGTTTTCAGGGATCGTCTGAAAGTGGATAAAGTAGGAGAAAATCAGACAGATTGGGGTAGAGCATTCCAGAGGATGGGAGAGGCTCTGGAGAAGTCCTGAAGGCGAGCATGGGATGAGGTGACAAGGGAGTTTGAGAGCAGGAGGTCTTGGTGAGGAGTGAAGTGAACGATCAGGTTGGTATTTTGAGATTAGATTAGTGATGTAGCTGGGGGCCAGGTTGTGGATGGCTTTGTAAGTTATAGTTAGTATCTTGAATTTAATTCATTGGCTGAGTGGCAGCCAATGGAGGGATTGGCAGAGGGGTATAGCAGACACTGATTGATTTGTGAGGTGGATGAGCCTGGCAGCAGTGTTCGTGATGGACTGAAGTGGGGATAGCCTATTTAGAGGTAAGCCAATGAGGAGTAGTTGAGGTGGGAGATGACCAGGGACTGGATTTGAAGCTTTGTGGTGACAATGGTTAGGAAGGGGCGTATCTTGGATATGTTGCGGAGGTTGAGGCAGCAAATTTTGGATAGCAATAGGATGTGGGGCCGAATAGTTCATAGTCCAGGATTACAGCTAGGACCTTGGCATGGGAGGACAAGTTGATAGTTGAGCCGTTGATATTGACAGAGAAATCAGGGGAAGTGTCACCTGAGAGAGGAAATATCATGAGCTCGGTTTTGGATAGGTTGAGTTTGAGGAAGTGATGTGACATCCAGGCTGATATGTCTGCTAGTAAGTTGGTGATGTGTGAGGAGACAGATGGAGAGAGCTGGGGGATGAAGAGATAGATTTGGGTGTCATCAGCGAGATGATATTTAAAGCCATGGGAGGCAATCAACTGACCCAAGGAGGTGGTGTTGATTGAGAAAAGGAGAGGTCCAAGAACAGAACCTTGGGGGACCCCAACGGAGAAAGGAAGGGGAGAGGAGGAAGTAGAGTTGTAAGTGACACTGAAGGAGTGGTGGGATAGGTAGGATGAGAACCAGCGAAGAGTACAGTCACGGAGACCAAAGGAGTGGAGTCTATCGAGGAGGAGGGGTGGTCCACTGTGTCAAAGGCAGCAGAGAGATTATGGAGAAGTAGTACAGAATAGCGTCCACTGGTTTTAGCCGTTAGTAGGTCATTTGAGAGTTTAAGGAGAGCAGTTTCTGTGGAGTGTTGAGGGCAAAATGCGGTCTGAAGGGGATCAAGTTTATTTGTGGTCAGATGGTCGCTCAGTCGGTTGTAGACCAGTCTTTCAAGAAGTTTGGAGGAAAAGGCAAGTAAGTAGATGGGGCGTAGGTTGTTAAGATCGGTGGGGTCCAGTGAGGGCTTTTTAAGTATGGGTATGACTAGCGAATGTTTTAGAGAGTTAGAGAAGATTCCGCAAGAGAGGGAGAGGTTGAAAATGTGAGTTAGAGTGTAGAATTGAGTCAGAGGGTGAGCATAGCATTTGCGACAGGATCCAGGGGGCAGGTGGTTAGATGAGTGTTAGATAAAAGTTAGCAACCTCATTAATAGTAGCAGGGTTGAATGAGGGAAGTATTGATTGTATCTGTGGACATGGGGTGTTTTATGGGGGAGGTTTTTGCGCGTTGGAGATCTCCTCATGAATTGTATAAATCTTATTTTTGAAGTGATTGGAGATCTCCTGAGCAGTGAGTGAGTTAGAGGGTGGAGGCGGTGGATGACAGAGTAGCGTGTTGAAGGTAGGGAAGAGTTGACGTGGACTGGATGAGAAGGTGTTAATGAGTGTGATAAAGTAGGTTTGTTTGGCAGTGTGGAGGCAGGAATAGTATTTTAGGAAGGCAGATTTATATTGTGTGAAGTCTTCCTGGAACTTAGTCTTATGCCACAGATGCTCAAGAGCGCGGCTACGTTTTCTGAGACTGGTGTCCTCTGTTTGCCAGGGTTGTAGCAGTCGGGGCCTAATTATGCGTGTAGTGAGGGGGGCAAGCTTGTCTAGGGAGGAAGATGGTGAGCTGTTGTAGATGAAAGTGGCTAGGTTGGGGCAGGACAGGGGTGAGATTTTGTCATAGAGGTGATCAGTAGCAGAGTAGAGAAGAGAAGGGTTGAGGTGGTGAAGGTTTCTAAGTGTAACTGTTAGGCGGTTGGAGGGAGAGGAGGTGGAAGACAGGGAGAGAGCAAAACTAATAAGGTTATGCTCACTGCAGTGTGGAGGGGTGGATTGTCCGGCTCAGGCTCTCAGCAGCTCTCTGCTATGCCTCCTCCTCGCTCACTGGAGTGCTGTGCTGTGGAGGGGCGGAGCGTCCGGCTCAGGCTCTCAGCGGCTCTCTGCTATGCCTCCTCCTCGCTCACTGCAGTGCTGAGCTGTGGAGGGGCGGAGCGTCTGGCTCAGGCTCTCAATGGCTCTCTGCTCTGCCTACTCCTCGCTCACTGCAGTGCTGAGCTGTGGAGGGGCGGAGGGTCTGGCTCAGGCTCTCAATGGCTCTCTGCTCTGCCTACTCCTCGCTCACTGGAGTGCTGAGAGCCTGAGCCAGGTGTCGGCCCAGGGATTTGGCAGATCCCGACTTCATGGTCGTGATGACGCAGAGCCTGGACCGACTTCTGTGACATCAGCAGAGAGTGGACTTCAGCCCGTTCTCTGCTGAAAATGGGTCACAGGAGTGTAAAACGAACTGTACTCCTGTGATCCAAAGGAGAAGTACAGCCAAAAAATCTTTTCCCGTACTTCTCTTTTAAAAAAAAAACACTTCTTCTGTGAGATATAATTATTAAAGAACAGATGCTGTATCTGGTATGTGTTAAGTTGTTGATGATTTAATTCAGTTTAATAATGGAAAGTTTGTACTTTGTGCTTTTTTCTCTCACAGACAGTGATATCTGCCATCCATGTCCTGTTGACACGTGGCCGGATGAGAAAAAAATCATCTGTATTCCCAAAACATATGACTATCTCTCCTATGAGACAAACATCATAGCTCTAGCTTTTTATTTTATCTCTATATTATGCTCTGTGGAAACTCTCTCTATACTGATATTGTTTATTATATTCCGGGACACTCCAATTGTGAAAGCCAATAACCGGACTGTGAGCTTCATCCTCCTGACCTCCATCTTGCTGAGCTTCCTCTCTGTCTTCTTGTTCCTCGGACGCCCTGTGGATATAACCTGCATGCTGAGACAAAGTTTGTTTGGGGTCTTCTTCTCCATCGCTGTCTCTTCGGTTCTGGCCAAGACTATCACAGTCTGCATTGCCTTCAAAGCCTCCAAACCCGGCAGCTACTGGAGGAAGTGGGTTGGAGAGAAGACTTCTGATTCTGTTGTCATAATCTGCTCCTCTGTCCAAGTTGTGATCTGTGTTATTTGGCTGTCAGTGTCTCCTCCATACCAAGAGTATGACATGGACTCCTATCCTGGGAAGATCATCATTCAGTGTAATGAAGGGTCAGTTATCGGGTTCTACTCTGTGTTGGGTTATATGGGGTTTCTGGCAGCTGTGAGTTTTGTTCTGGCTTTCATGGTGAGGACATTACCGGACAGTTTTAACGAGGCCAAATACATCACCTTCAGCATGCTGGTGTTCTGCAGTGTCTGGATTGCCATGATCCCGGCCTATCTGAGCACCAGAGGGAAATACATGGTGGCTGTGGAGGTATTCGCCATATTGACCTCCAGTGCTGGATTGTTAGGATGTATATTTTTCCCTAAATGTTATATAATTATCATACAACCTCAGAGAAACACAAGAAAACATATTTTTGATAAGGTCAAATCATAATTATTGTTTAGAATCCATCCATGTCAGTAACTTTTTTGGATGTCGATAGATACCACTTAGTTACTTAACCATTTTCAGACCGGACCATTTTGCTGGCTTAAGACCAGACCACTTTTTGCGATTCGGCACTGCGTCGCTTTAACTGACAATTGCGCGGTCGTGCAACGTGGCTCCCAAACAAAATTGACGTCCTTTTTTCCCCACAAATAGAGCTTTCTTTTGGTGGTATTTGATCGCCCCTGCGGTTTTTATTTTTTGCATTATAAACAAAAAATGAGCGACTATTTTGAAAAAAACATATCATTTTTTACTTTTTTATATAAACAAAGAAACGGCGCTGGAATAGACGTGTGCAATATTGAACGAGAAAAAGAAAACACAAAAAATGTGCAGCTGCTGATAAGAAAGTGCTATAACCTTCAGAAAATGCTCAAACCAATAAAACAGCGCTGGCAAACAAAAATTGTGACAAAATAATAAATGATTCCACAAAATTGACAAACATCAATAATGTGTGTGAAGTGGTTACATGTCTGACACAAACCAATCCCATAAAAAATAAACTAGCATCAAATAATATGTGTGGTAAATTATTACTTAAGTGACATGATTGAATAATAACCATAAAATTATTTCATAGATACCAAAATTGAATAAGTGATAAACCACAACCTAAATGTGGTAAGAAAATATATAAATAAAAATGAATGTGAGTAAGTCCAGTTATTGTCCCAAAAAACCAAGAACCAAAATAAATGTACATAAGAGCTCCTTCTTGGAATAGACTCACCGGGCTAGCAGACAGACAGAGCAGCAAAGCAGAGGGCAGATATGCAGACAAGCTGTGGTTCGGCAAGTAGGCACAAAAGCAGAGCTGAATAAACAAGCCAGTGGGATGAGAGGATCCAGGGAGCGATGCATGCACACAAGGCACAGTGATGTTCTTGGAGATATTGTACCGATAATAGAAGAGAGCAAATTTTAAAGTGTTGTAGAAGGATTTTTAAAATGCGCGCTCTGCGCTACTTACAGGATGCATAAAGGAAGGCAAACGTCTCAGATACTTCCGCGGTTGCAGCTGGTTTAGCGTGCGCTCCACGGGAACAGGAAGTGGCGTCAGTGGTTAGATCCTTGGCCGGAAATTACGTCAACGCGTTTCGCCCCTCCTCCAGGGCGTCATCAAAAGACATGACTTGTCTTTTGATGACGTAATAAATTAAAATTTGAATAGAATAGAAAAGAATTGATTAGAATAGGAAGATGGTTATATTCTTTCTATTCTATTCTGTTTTTTCTATACTATTCTGTTATTTTCTATTCTATTATTTTTTATTATATTCAAATTGATTCTGTTTGAATTTTGGGAAATGGTTATATTATTTATATTTCATTCTATTGTTTTTTGAATTGTATTCTTTTCTATTCTATTCTTTCATATTCAAATTTCAGAAGATGGCTATATTCTTTCTATTTTATTCTGTTCTTTTTTTATCCTATGCTATACTATTTGTTTCTATTCCATTATATTCTATTCTTTTTTATTTTCTGCTATATTCTTTACAATTTTATTCTATATTTTTCCTATTCTATTCCTTTATTTCATATTCAATTTTTTTCTGTTTGGAAAATGGAAAACTATTCGAATTCGAAAACTATTCAAATACATTTCAAATTCGAATTTGAAAACTACTTGAATTCAAAAACGTTTCTAATTCGAAAACTATTTGCATTCTGAAAATTTTAATCGACTTGAATACGAATAAACAAAATTAATTCCAAAAACGAATTAAACGGATTAAACTAATTTAAGCAAACAAATTTATGTAAATAACGAATCAAAACAAAACAAAACTAAACAAATGTACATGTCTAAGAGGAACCTTAGAGCATATATTTTGGTCACTTTCTGGCAAATGGTCGGCAACTACTAGCTAACCTAACTAAAAAATACATTACTTAAATTACTTAAAGTTTGAATAACCCCTAGACATGTATTTGTACTGGTATATATACTACTGTTGTATTCAATAAAGACAGAGATCTTATGAACACACTCCAGCTTGTTTCCCGTGTCTCACGTGGTCTTTCACGGATCCGAGGATCCCGGTGGTCTGCCTGAATTAACCAAGGATGGTCGTCCAGAACCAGAATTCCTTTCAACGAATCGAAACAAAACTAAACTAAAAAAATGTACATGTGTAAGAGGAACCTTAAAGCATATATTTTGGTCCCCCATCACTCAAGGCACTTTCTAGCAAATGGTTGGGAACTGCCGCCCACCCACCGTCAAATGAAGGAGGGGCGGTGCGCCTCTCATTCTGGGACAACGTCATATGGCGTCATCCCTAAACGGCCACTCGCTAGGTTAGTGATGCCAGTCAATGCTGGCTATCAGTGTCACCTACCAGTACTGCCCATTGATGCCCATCAGTGTCGCCCATCAGTGCCACCCATGATGCTCTGTATGGCAGGCGTGCTTGTGGAGAGCCAGCAGCGGCAGGTGGTGGGGTGATCCAGAAGGAGTATCAGAAGCCAGGCCGGGGGTCATACACAGCAAGATCAGTCAATAGCAGGTTCGGGATTCAGGCAGTAATACTGGAACCAGCCGCGGTCGGCAATTGGTAAGACAGGCAGGAGCAGAGTCGTTGAGCCAAGCCGTGATCAAGTAGTGGAGCAGACAGAAGCAGGTCAGGATACAAGCCAGGGGTCAAACCGGGAAGACTGGATCAGCGGATAGTGGAAGCCGGGTCGGTAACAGGAAGTCCAAGATCAGAATAGAGGAGCATAAGGAACACGGGGGAGCTGGCGATAATCCAGCAACTCAGGGATCTTAGCAGCAGGGTTATATAGGCCAGGAGGCATCATTGCTTATCTGCGTATGCCCGTTAGCGTTGCCGCGTATCTGCGTGTGCCCGTTAAGAGTCATCGCTCATCTGTGTACGCTCGTTCGGGCAGCCGCGCATCTGCGTACGCCAATACGCCTGATGCGGTCATGATGGGTGTTGGTAAGATTGCCAGTACTTTTGCTAGTTCCCTGACATGCCATGACAACCTAGCACTCCATCTCCAGCTTCCACCCAAACTACCTCTCCCCAGCTGGGCTGATCTTGAGTATTTAAGGAGGACTGCCCCCTGACAATTCAGATTGGGGATTGGTCAGGGATCCTTATAACACCCTAAGCAGCCCCACCTCCCCTCTCCTCCTTCCTTTCAAGAAGGTTCCAGAATGTCCTGAAAAGAAGTGGGAGGTCTTAGTGATGCTGCCTGTGAGTCACCCAGCTCCTACCTGAATCACTCCCAACCCAGATCAAAACAACAGACAGACTTGGCTGCCAGCCAAGCCTGTAAATTTGCCTATCCAAACAAAACACCTAACCACTACACTTCTAGCACACTAGAGGGTGCTACATTAGCATCAGTGTTGGTTAGTGTCTGTGTTTTTTAGGTAGAAAAAAAAAAGCAAAATGCGCATGGGTATGGGTACAAACAACAAATAATGCTGTTTAACGTGTCAAAATTACAAAATTGTGCTTAGGAATTTAGATTTGTTTTACTCTTAAGCCCCATACACACGCTCGGATTATCCGAGGACCAGGTCCGTCGGATCATGTCCGTCGTACTTTGTCCGATGTTGGTTTTGCGTACACACGGTCGGACAAAGTTGTCGGAAAATCCGATCATTCTGAACGTGGTGACGTTTGTTGCCTACGACGGGACTACGTAGAGGCTAGTAGCCAATAGCTTTGGTCTTGTAATGTGATCTGAGCATGCGTAGCACTTTGTCCGTCGGAATTCGCTACACACGATCGGATTTGGTGTGATCGGACTTTGTTGTCAAAAAATCTATCCAGCAGGAGATAGGACTTTGTCCGTCGGACAATCCGATAGAAACTGTCCGATGGTGCCTACACACGGTCGGAATTTCCGACAACATTGTCTGATAGGACAGAATCCATCGGAAAATCCGACCGTGTGTATGGGGCTTTAGGCATGAAGGGGTTAAGGTGCAAAATATAACCCCAGAAAGAAGGGGGGACAGAGAACCTTAAAAGCACAAGAATTCTATTTCATATTATGAACAATGAAAAAGTTGTATGAAAGCAAGATGTACAAACATATAGCAATTAGATGGATTTCCCTGAAAGAATGATGTTTCTGCTTAGACCAATAAACCATATATATAAATGTTAAACCACTGTATATATCAACGTGAAACAAAATAGGGCCAAAAACACAGGAAAGTATTCAAAGGTCTCAACGCGTTTCATAGTTCAATTGCTTCATCAGGAGACCAGATCAGTGTGTATATAACATCATATGTTTAGAGCTGTTTCCAAAAAGGGAATCCCCAGAACAGCCCAAGAGAGGAGAGAAAGCAACAATGTTTGTTGTGGCAAAAAAGGAGCCTCTTGGTGGGTAGCCTTGAACATAAACAAAATCAGAGTTATGTAGTCACATGCCAAAGAGGTTGGCCCCCTTCCTAAATCATCACCCAAGGGTGACAAGCAAGATGTTATTATATGGCAAAGTAGGTAAAAAAAACCATGGTCCATATGCCGAAATGCACTCCCACCGACCACCAGGGCAGACCCTACATTATTGCATGACGTGATTAACATTGTATTTAAATTGTGGGACATTGTTTATTTTATTTATTTATTTTTTACTTTGTGTGTTTATTTACTTTTTTTATTTTGTGAATGAGTAACAAGAGGTACTATGTGCTCCTTGCTCATTTAGGTTGGGGGGAGGTGGATATCTGGGGTTGCCTTATCTTAAAGGGGACTTCCAGATACCAATAAGTCCCCAAAGCAGACACCCATTAACTAGCCAAGGGATGTGGGCATGAGACCCTTATCACCATTGGGGCATGCTGCCTTGCCTGTTGTCTGCCTACACACCAGACCAGATTCTCAAGGATAAGGTTTGGTGTGGATTTTCTTTTTGGGGGGACCTCAAACCTCTTGTTTGTGGGTTCTCCCTAAAAATTCATACCAACCCTCTATCTAGGACAAAGGTCTAGCATTGATTTTGGGAGGACACCCATATTATTTTTTTTTGCCTGAGGCCCCCCCTCCAAATCCAAACTAGAGTCCGATCAAACATAAAGACCTGGTATGGATTTAGAGGTGACCCTAGGCTTTTCTTACAAACAAAATAACTTATTGTTATTAAAGGTTATTAAATGCGTGTAGCAGCCATAACCCTCGATGGGGCGGCCTTGACTTTTGGGCTTACCAGTTACCTCAGCTTGGCTTGTTAATCCATGTCTAGGGGTTCCCAGGGTTAGTACCCAACAACTTCGGATGCTGACACCATAAAAGTCCTTTTAAAAGGTTTTTATTTGCAGGGGTAACAGCCAACAAACACAGTCTCGAATAGGAACAGAGGGGAAGGGTGAAGAAACTCAGGCACCTTGAACTGCTGACAATTTAAATGTCTCTACAAAAGCCCAGAGAGTAGCCACTCGCAGCTGGGCACTTCAATGTTGAACAAATCTCTAGCCAGAGACTATGGCAGTCAACACTTTGATCCGGAAACTTGTAAAGTCTCTGACATTGAGTAAACTTTCAACCGAAAGTGAATAGGAACCCTTTCTCAGTACCTGGAATGTTCTTTGTCTCCTTGGCAATACTGCGAAACTGTGGATCCATAACAACCCAGCAACTAGGCACTTCTTGGGATGCCAGCTTGTTGGCCCTCCTCCGAAGAGTCCTCACTCGGTCGCTTACATGAGCTGTGGTGCCCCTCCAAGATTGAGAGCACACCAGGACGCCTTGAATCCTCCCTCAGTTACTGCGCCTTGGACCAGCCGGTTCCGAGACTCTGGAACAGACGGATCCTTTGCCCCAGACCAAGCGGTGTCTATGGGGCTAGTCAAACTGACCATGTTGCGGGATGGCAAGCGCTCCCGGGCCCGGGACCCCTCGCAGGGCTACCCCGGTCCAGATTCAGGAACAGGCAGCTACGGCCAAACCCCGAACACGTGACTTCAGCACCTTAAGTACCCTTCCCCAGACTCCTCAGCGGGGCCAGGCGCACCCACTGATTGGCTCCGGGGAAGACTGATACTCAAAACGTCCAACCAGGCCTGGCTCTGGGCCTGTCATGTGTACCTCACTGCACCCATGATCAGGCAGAACCCTAGTACAGCCCAGCCAAACTGATGCCAAAGTTAACCTGCACAATTAACCCTCAGAACCCCATTACTGTTCTGAGGGAAAAACTACATTTTCACATATAGCGGACAAAAGTGTCACTGCTACATATGTATTTATTATATACTATGTATTAAATAAAAGGTGTGATAATACCCTTATAATAAATAAAATCCTCAAAATCAGAAGCGTAACTATAGGGGGCGCAAGAATAGCGATCGCAACCCGGTCCCAGGCTGCAGGCTGTTAGGTTTGTCTACACTCGTGTGAGCCAGAGCTTGAGTCAGGGGGCAGAGCTGGTGGTCCTAGGTACAGATGACTGCTTGACACTTGACTCTACACTTTAGATGCAGCTAGCTGGATAGGAGGGCCGGCGGAGCGGCATATAGGAGAACCGATCTCCTCTATTCTCCTCCTGGCTCCTGAAGGGTTTTAAGCGGCTGCAGAAGCAGGATCAGTTCTCCTATATGCCGCTCCGCTGGTTCTTCTATTCAGCCTGGTGCTAGCTGCATCCACAGTGTAGAGTAAAGAGGCAAGCAGTCATCTGCACCTAGGACTGCCAGCTCCACCTCAAAGCTCTGCCCCCTGGCTCTGGCTCCAGCTGCCTGCCTCAAGGCTGTTCCTGACGCCAGAACGTAGAAGAAATGCTCCCTGCCCCGAGGCCAATCCTGGTAAGCCAAAGACTCTGTCACACTGCTACCTCCTATACTGCCCCCCTCTGGTCATGCTGTCCCCCATACTGCCCTCAACTGCCCCCCTCCCATCATGCTGTCCCCCCATACTTCCCTCCACTCCCCTCTCCCATCATGCTGTCCCTCCATACTGCCCTTCAATGCCCCACATCATACTGTCCCACTATACTGCCCTCCACTGCCCACCTCCAATCATGCTGTCCACCAATACTGCCCTCCACTGCCCCCTCCCATCATGCTGCCCCCCCCCCATACTGCCCCCCTCCCATTATGCTTTCCCCCATACTGCCCATCAAACATTGTAAACAAACTATAAAAAAATTACTTTTTAAATAACATGGTAAAAAATTATGAAAAAAATAAAATAACAAAAATTTTAAACTGCTGACCCCATCTACTGCTCTACTGACACGGTCCACTGCCCTACTGACTACATCCACTGCGCTACTGACTACATCCACTGCGTTACTCACCCAGTCCACTGCCCTACTGACCATGTCCACTGCTCTTCTGACCACGTCCACTGCCCTACTGACCACGTCCACTGCCCTACTGACCATATCCACTGCCAAAAAGGGGCCAAAAGCCCGGGATATGGCTCCAGGGTTCTCTCTCACACTGCAGTGCACAGACCCCGTACTTACCGACAGACCGCCCTCCCCTCCCTCCTCGCAGGGACAGGAGAGGAAAGAGAGTGATCAGGATCTTCTCCTCCTCCTGGGTGTGTACCACGGCTCTGCCCACATTCCAATCCCCAGCAGCTCCATGCCTTTCAAATGGAAAGTTCAACATTCGGCAAGCTACTAGATGGTGGAGGGAAGGACAGCTTTTACCATGGATGCGGCAAACCTCCACAGGGGATCCACAGCTCTCCAGGACAGCCTTCCTTCCTAATCAAACATCTGAGTGGTTGAAAACAAAGCAGCACCCAGGTGGGTCAGTCAATGAGGGGACTGAATAGAGAGTGTGTTGTCACCTCCAGAGCCCCTCTACAAACACAGCATCCCGCTGGGGTTTCTCTGGTGTGGTGCTCTCCAAGCCCCAGCATGCTCTGCCAGCCTATGTGTATGTGAAGCACAGGCTAGTAGGCCTTGCTTGCTGACCACAGTGGTAGAACTCCATGGCCCAAGCCTCCATTTATGTTGAGTGAAGAGTCCCTCCCTTCCTCTCGTCTCTCGCCAGCCTCTGATCACACTAATATAAGTGAGAGCTCTGTGGACTGTAATGTAAAGGGGACTCTGATGTAAGTGGGGCTTTGATGAGCAGAGACCCCCCTACATCTGGGTTCCTAGAGCACCCCTTACATCAGAGTCCCCCTTTACATTACATTATGAAAGCAAAGTAGCGGCGCGCTAATAAGCAACGTTTTTTGATAGATATATAAAATTGTGATCCAAATTTTGCTGCAGCTGTCACTAGTGTGCTCCCCAAAAAAAAAAACAATATAAAAATATAAGTGTGACAGCGCTGCAATAATAATATAGCAAGATACAACTTTCCAGTGATAATGCAAATATAAAGAGAATGAAAAAAATAATAATGCAAGAAAGTCCCCTAAAAAACAGTATGGAAAATAAAAATTAGATAGCGCTAAAATGATGATGCTGCAATATTAGATAATATACCAAAAAACAAACTTTCCAGTGATAATGCAATAAATGAAAAAATTTTATATAAAAATATATTGATGCAAAAAAAGTCCAATAATCAATAATCAATAATCCTCCACAGTGATGATTCTTCTAACAAACGCTCCCACCACCGACATGCAATGGCCGCTCACCTCCTTTATGCGACCCCTAGGGGTCAAACACGCCTTTGCACTTAGTGCCAATATGCACTTCAAGGATTCCTCTGTGATCTTTAATCAAACGACACCATCAATGGCCAACATAGGTCTCATCTGCTGTACTGCTTTCACGTTTTAAGACAAGTATTGCATATGAAAAAACAACAAGAAAAAGTGCCTCCTATAGTGCAATATCCGAGGGGTTAAATAACAAAGCCTCTACCCCATCTAGCAATAAACTCACATTTATTAAAACGATAAATAGTATGGAATATACAATTAAGAACAGTCTCACTCAGAGTCGATCATTCCACCGCCAGGCTCCACCTCTACTAGTTTCGCCACCTCCCACGTGACTTCATCTGGAGGAGATCCCTTTACATTACAATCCACATCCGACAACAAAATCCTGGATTTTTTTTACGACGGATGTTGGCTCAAACTTGTCTTGCATACACACGGTCACACAAATGTTGTTGGAAATTTCGAACGTCAAGAACGCGGTGACGTACAACACGTAGGACGAGCCGAGAAAAATGAAGTTCAATAGTGAGTGCAGATCTTCTGCTTGATTCCGACCATGCGTGTAATTTTGTGCGTCGGAATTGTCTACTCACGCTCGGAATTTATGAGAACGGATTTTGTTGTCGGAAAATTTGAGATTTAGCTCTCAAATTTTTGTTGTCAGGAATTTCCGACAACAAGCTCCCATCAAACATTTATTGTCGGAAATTCTGACCGTGTGTACGCGGCATTAGGGTCCTTTTGCAATAGACATGTGCAGAACAAAAAAATGTGTTTATTTTCGTTTCGTTTTTTTCATTTCCGTTGATTTGTAATGATTCGTACATTCGTAAGTCGTCGGTGTTCGTATTCGTCACGATTCGTACATTCGTAAGAGTTATTTTTTCGTTGATTCGTTTTTTCGTTAGTTTAATTTTCGGACGCATTCGTATTTATTCGTACATTCGTAAAATTCGTAATCGGAGCATAATTCATAATTTTATGTAATGTGTATGCTATTATTACATTTTAATAATTTACGAATCGAAAAAAAAAAGTTACGGATCGAAAAAAAAAAGTTACGAATCGAAAAAAAAAGTGACGAATGTACGAATTTCTTTGTTCAATCTATTCGAAGCACGTTAAGCAGCACCATTGTAAGGGACACAGAAAATTACCAATTCAACAACAAAAAAAAAAAAGGTTACAAATCGAAATAAAAAGTTACGAATCGAAAAAAAAAGTTACGAATGTACGAATTTTTTCGTTCAATCTATTCAAAGCACGTTAAACAGCACCATTGTAAGGGACACGGAAAATTACCAATTGAACAAAAGAAAGTTACGAATGTACGATTTTTTTCGTTCATTTTCGCTGTTCCTTTTTTCTTTTCGGATTTTCTTCATTCGTACATTCGTTGTTTCTAATTTGGTTTTTCGGATTTTCGTTGTTTTTCGGATTCGTTTGATTCGAACGATTCGTTAATCGGATTCGTACAATTCGAACGATTCGTTATTCGGATTCGTTCGATTCGAACGATTCGTTCATTAGTACGAATACAAATGAACGAAAAAAAATGAAAAAAAATGAAACAAATTGCACATGTCTACTAGTTTCGCCACCTCCCACGTGGCTTCATCTGGAGGAGATCCCTTTACATTGCAATCCACATCCGACAACAAAATCCTGGATTTTTTTACGACGGATGTTGGCTCAAACTTGTCTTGCATACACACGGTCACACAAATGTTGTTGGAAATTCCGAACGTCAAGAACGTTCGACGTACGACATAGGACGAGCTGAGAAAAATGAAGTTCAATAGTGAGTGCGGATCTTCTGCTTGATTCCGACCATGCGTGTAATTTTGTGCGTCGGAATTGTCTTCTCACGCTCGGAATTTATGAGAACGGATTTTGTTGTCGGAAAATTTGAGAGCTAGCTCTCAAATTTTTGTTGTCAGGAATTTCCGACAACAAGCTCCCATCAAACATTTATTGTCGGAAATTCTGACCGTGTGTACGCGGCATTAGGGTCCTTTTGCAATAGACATGTGCACAACAAAAAAATGTGTTTATTTTCGTTTCGTTTTTTTTTTTTCCGTTGATTTGTAACGATTCGTACATTCGTAAGTCGTCGGTGTTCGTATTCGTAACGATTCGTACATTCGTAAGTCGTCGGTGTTCGTATTCGTAACGATTCATACATTCGTAAGTCGTCGGTGTTCGTATTCGTCACGATTCATACATTCGTAAGAGTTATTTTTTCGTTGATTCGTTTTTTCGTTAGTTTAATTTTCGGACGCATTCGTATTTATTCGTATTTATTCGTACATTCGTAACATTCGTAGATTCGTAATCGGAGCATAATTCATAATTTTATGTAATGTTTATGCTATTATTACATTTTAATAATTTACGAATCGAAAAAAAAAAGTTACGAATGTAAGAATTTTTTCGTTCAATCTATTCGAAGCACGTTAAGCAGCACCATTGTAAGGGACACGGAAAATTACCAATTCAACAAAAAAAAAAAGGTTACGAATCGAAATAAAAAGTTACGAATCGAAAAAAAAGTTACGAATGTACGAATTTTTTTCGTTCAATCTATTCGAAGCACGTTAAGCAGCACCATTGTAAGGGACACGGAAAATTACCAATTCAACAAAAAAAAGTTACGAATGTACGATTTTTTTTTGTTCATTTTCGTTGTTCCTTTTTTCTTTTCGGATTTTCTTCATCCGTACATTCGTTGTTTCTAATTTGGTTTTTCGGATTTTCGTTGTTTTTCGGATTCGTTTGATTCGAACGATTCGTTAATCGGATTCGTACAATTCGAACGATTCGTTATTCGTATTCGTTTGATTCGAACGATTCGTTCATTCGTACGAAAACGAATGAACGAAAAAAAATGAAAAAAAAATGAAACAAATTGCACATGTCTACTAGTTTCGCCACCTCCCACGTGGCTTCATCTGGAGGAGATCCCTTTACATTGCAATCCACATCCGACAACAAAATCCTGGATTTTTTTACGACGGATGTTGGCTCAAACTTGTCTTGCATACACACGGTCACACAAATTTTGTTGGAAATTCCGAACGTCAAGAACGCGGTGACGTACAACACGTAGGACGAGCTGAGAAAAATAAAGTGTGGATCTTCTGCTTGATTCCGACCATGCGTGTAATTTTGTGCGTCGGAATTGTGTACTCACGCTCGGAATTTATGAGAACGGATTTTGTTGTCGGAAAATTTGAGATCTAGCTCTCAAATTTTTGTTGTCAGAAATTCCGACAGCAAATGTCCGATTGAGCCTACACACGGTCGGAATTTCCGACAACAAGCTCCCATCAAACATTTATTGTCGGAAATTCTGACCGTGTGTACGCGGCATTAGGGTCCTTTTGCAAAGGCAGTTTCTGCCAATCGGATCTGCCTGCTCAGCGGGGGGGATCTCTCTGCTGATCATCACTGAGCAGGTGGATGACAGGTCTGTGTATGCTCCACTTGTGCAGAGCAGGCACGGACGCAGCTCACTGTTCTCTATAGGCCAGTCTGACTGTCATCCAATCCACTAGACAGATGGTGAATGGATCTCCATCCATATGTTTTCATTGGATCAGATCCAGGCAGGTGTAAATGTAAACATGTCCGTTTACATCCGCCTCCCCATACAGAACAATGGGTGGGAAATGGAAAAGTGGAAATTCTGCAGACTCTTAACCACCTGATTACTTTGCACTTAAACCCCCCTCGTGACCAGACCAATTTTCAGCTTTCGGCGCTGACGTACTTTGAATGACAATTGCGCGGTCATACAACACTGTACCCAAATTAAATTTTTACCATTTTTTTCCCACAAATAGAGCTTTCTTTTGGTGGTATTTAATCACAGCTGGGGTTTTATTTTTTGCTAAACAAACAAAAAAAGATGGAAAATTAAAATAAAAAATAAAATCATATTTAATAGTTTGTTATAAAATTTTGCAAACAGGTAATTTTTCTGCTTCATTGATATGCGCTGATGAGGCGGCACTGGTGGGCACTGATAAGCTGCACTGGTTGGCACTGATAGGCTGCACTGGTGGGCACTGATAGGCTGCACTGGTGGGGACAGATAAGGCGGTACTGATGGGCACAGCAAAGATGGCACTTATGGGCACGGATGGGTGGCACGGATGGGTGGCACGGATGGGTGGCACGGAAGGTTGGCACGGATGGGCACTGATGGATGACACTGATAGATGGCACTGATGGGCACTGATAGATGGCACTGATAGGTGGCACTGATAGATGGCACTGATGGGCACTGATAGGTGGCACTGATAGGTGGCACTGATAGGTGGCACTGATGGGCACTGGTAGGGGACACTGATGAGCACTGGTAGGTGACACTGATGAGCACTGGTAGGTGACACTGATGTGCAGCACTGGCACTGGGGGAACTGACAGATGGCATTGTGGGCACTGGGCATATTGCAGTGAGAGGGACTGATGTCCCTTTCACTGCCGCCGGTGATCGGCTTTTTTTTTCTCCTCGCGCTATCAGCGCGAGCAGGAAAAAAAGCGGATTACCGGCTCTGTTATTATCACATGATCAGCTGTCATTGGCTGACAGCTGATCACGTGGTAAGGGGTGGGGATCAACCCCTTACTCGGATCTGTGATCCAGAGAGTCTCACAGACTCGCGGAATACAGAGTGCGCCGCGCGCGCCCTTCAGGGGGCGTGCAGGCAGCTCGTGGCCGGGACGACGTCAATAGACGTCGTCCCGGCATCTTAGATCCGCGCTGTAGCCGTCATTAGCGCGGATCTCAGGTGGTTAAGTAACATGGTCTCTGGGAACCCTGATTAATGGGGAATGCTGGGGACATTGATGTAAGTGGGGGCTCCAGTTACCAAGAACCCCCTTATATCAGAGTCTGCAGTGTTCCCCCTTACATCAGCATTCTCACTGTTCTTCCTTAAGTCAAAGTCCCCGGGGTTCTCCCTTATATCAGAGTCTGCAGTTTTCCCCCTCACATCAGAGTTCTCACTGTTCTTCCTTAAAGTGGAGTTCCACCCACTTTTACAACTCTTCAGCATCCCTCACTAAACTGTGCACTGTAAACAAATTGGATATTTTTTTTATATTTTTTTCAGCACAGACTGTATATCTTCTGTATTAATTTTTCACTTCCTCCTCCCTGGCCGCGGCCCATCGCATCATTTCCTGTTTGCAATGCCTCCTGGGAAGGGGCAGCAACTTCCTCTGACACTGCCGTTGCTATGGAAACCTGACCTGAAACCTATTACACTGCTTATGCTGCACTGAGCATGTACGAGATCTGCAAGGATGAGATCCAGGAAGAAATACAGTCTGGCTTCAGATGCCCACACTTAAGATGACCACGGCCTGCTGCAAGTTTATAAAATAACAAACTACTGCTAAAAACTAACAAAACAGACCTTAGTTTACAGACTAACCTTACTAGAATACATTAAGCTTGTGTATTATAGGGGTATTTTTATTTAAAAAGTATAATTTCGGCCGGAACACCGCTTTAAATCAAAGTCCCCAGAGTTATCCCTTATATCAGAGTCTGTACAGTAAGGGGGGACCCGTACATTGTAGGGGAACTCTGCAAATTCAGATGTAAAGGGGAACTCTTGGACTCTGATGTAAGGGGGGCTCTTGTGATTTAAATATATGAAATTAGAATTGTTATTTAATCACAAAATATATGTATAGTGTATACTACAAAAAGGAATTTGCTGTTTGGCTTGAAGAAAAGGTGGCAACCCTACCCAAGACGTCAGGAAGGGGTCCTGCTGCAGGACCATAATCAAGGGTCCCACGATGGGAGAAAGGGACCCCAGAATCATTGGAAAGGGCCCCGGGACCAGAGGTCAGGGGGCCCCTTCATTGTTCCTTGCACCGGGGCCCTGAAGGTTCTAGTTACGCCTCTGCTCCAGCTGTTCCCTGAAGAAGATGTCTAATAATACTTTACTAAAGAACTGCTTTCCAGTATCAGCAATGCCGAGAAATAAAAGTTATAAACGTTAGTACTTTCTTTTGCTGAATATTCAACTTATACAAATGTAACATTCAGATACAATTTTTCTAACAGGTCAATCGGAATTCTCGTCGAAAAAAACGTTGGATTTTTTTTCCGACGGAATTCCGATGGAATTCTGCTCAAGCTTGTGTTACCTACACGCAGTCACACCAAAGAACACATGAACACATCAAGAACATACAACACTACGACGAGCCACGAAAATGAAGTTCAATGCTTCCGAGCATGCTTCAAATTGTTTCCGAGCATGCGTAGGAATATTTATGCGTCGGAAATGCTACAGATGATTGGAATTTTCGATAGAAACTTTTTCCGTCAGAAAAAATTGAGAACTTGCTCTCAAAATTTTTCTGGCCGAAATTCGGACAGCAAAATTCCGATGGAGCCTACACACGGTTGCATTTTCCAATGAAAAGCTCTCATCGGTCTTTTGCTGGCCGAAATTCCGATCGTGTGTACGCAGCATTAGATGTTTAAAAAAAAAATTTATTAGATTTAAAGCCTATTAAGAACAACAATAGCAACAACATTAACCACTTGACATCTGGGCACTTAAACCCCCCTCGTGAAAAAAAATAATAAAAAAAATAAAAATAAAAACCCTCGTGACCAGACCAATTTTCAGCATTCGGTGCTCTCACACTTTGAATGACAATTACTCAGTCATGTAACACTGTACCCAAATTAATTTTGTGTCCTTTTTTTCATACACATAGAGCTTTTGGTGGTATTTGATGACCTCTGGGTTTTTTATTTTTTGCGCTATAAATGAAAAAAGTTTTGAAAAAAAAAAACGAATTTTTCTTTGTTTCTGTGATAAAATTTAGCAAATTATAAATTTTTCTTCATAAATTTTGGCCACAATTTATACTGCTACATATCTTTGGTAAAAATAACCCAAATTAGTGGATATTATTTGGTCTTTGTGAAAGTTAGAGAGTCTACAAGCTGCGGTGCAAATCATAAAAAAATTGATCACACCTGATGAACTGACAGCCTATATCATTTCTTGTGACCCGAACAAGCCAGGAAAATACAAATACCCCCCAAATTACCCCTTTTTTGAAAGTAGACATTCCAAGGTATTTAGTAAGAGGCATGGGGAGCTTTTTGATGTTGTCATTTGTTCCCACAATTCTTTGCAAAATTGAGATTTTTTTTCCCACAAAATTGTCATTGTAACAGGTTATTTCTCTCACATGGCATGTGTATACCACAAATGACACCCCAAAATAAATTCTGCTACTCTTCCTGAGTATTCCTGAGGAATTAAAGATTGTGCTACATACAGAGCGCGGTGTTGAGGGGTGTGCTATGTACAGAGTGCAGGGTGTGACAGAACCGCTTGGCACCCCGACTAGGTGCTTCCTTCCACCAAAGAGTGCCTCCTGCCCTCCAAACCATTTCGAGCAGACCGAGAGCTAATACCAGCCTTTACCCCAAGCATCATACACAGACAAGGTGTTGAGGTAAACTCCAAAGGAATGACTGTTTATTGAACAGAACTACAAGTTGTTATACACTTGAAAAGTAGGTCAGTCACCACATGAACGATATATTACCCAAAAAATCACATAATGGTTTTGATAACGAGGTAGATCTGACGCAAGAATAATCCCATCATAGATACCTCCAAGAGTTAGTCAAATTAGCCAACAGACAGAAATAATAGGTGAATTGGAATTCACACCCAGACAATGGTTTGCTTAATCAGGAATCCCAGACTGTCCAGCAACAGTATTCAAGAAAACCCAGGGCTGTCCAGATCTCATTAACCAGCTTTCTTTTCACATACATCTGCTTACTGAATTTCAGGTTGGCAGAGCCCATCGTGGCTTCCTTGGCTTTTAAATGTAATAATGTCCTTTTGCATTATATAACAGGACATCTTCCTAAAAGCTCCCTCGAATGACAGGGCCCATATTCAGTAACAAGAGGCTAGCATTTAGTCCCCTCTAAAAGCCCCTGACCTGATTGGGTCTGTCACAGAGGGTTAAAGATTGTGCTACGTACTGAGTGCAGAGTTCAGGAGTGCATTACATTCGGAGTGCAGGGTTCAGGAGTGTGATATATACAGGGGGCAGAGTTCAGGAGTGCATTAAATTCGGAGTGCAGGGTTCAGGATTGCGATATATACAAAGTGCAGGGTTCAGGAGTGCAGTACACTCAGAGTGCAGGGTTAAAGAGTGTGCTATGTACAGAGTACAGGTATGCATATCTCACAGGCCAGTTTACACTCCCTCCCTCCATACAGCGCTCTCCCCCAAATTTACACCCCCTCTCCCCAGTACTCTTCTCTCCTTCCTGCCCAGAGCAGAGTGCTCCTCTCTCCCACAGAAAATAATGTGCAGTAACTTACAGTGGGAGGTCAGGCTGCCGGTGCAGGCTTCTGGAGATGCTGCAAAATGAGGCTAGAGCTGTGTGTATACTACCCTGCCCTGCCCCCTCCTCTGTTGTATATGCAGGGAGAGCAGGAGGGTTTTCAGTGTGAAGCCGGATGATCG
This sequence comes from Lithobates sylvaticus, assembly GCA_028564925.1. Taxonomy (NCBI): domain Eukaryota; kingdom Metazoa; phylum Chordata; class Amphibia; order Anura; family Ranidae; genus Lithobates; species Lithobates sylvaticus. The sequence goes on along the minus strand of CM053026.1, from coordinate 18,567,109 downwards.
CTGTCACTTAGAAAACACGGAAGCTGGGCATGTTGTGCGGGTTTGGTTGCAAACCCCCGGCCGTTCACCAGGTGCCGAAGGTGTGGAGAATATACCTTTAAAGTGGAGCAGCCCACCGAATTACCTCGGGCCTACCACATGGACTGGGCCACAGGCATAGCGACGGAGGAGTCGGATGTTTATGCCCCGGCATCATCCTTTGGAGCTCATATTGCCAGAAGGGATGCTGCCCCCTCTGAAGCTCCAGAAACTGTCCCAGAGGTCGTGGACACGACCCCGGCAGTGAGTGTTACTGCTGCAGCGCCTGTCTGCCAAGAGGGAAAGCAACCCAGCGCCCCTCGTCGTCGTAGAGGCAGACCACCCCCATACATCCTCGGACCAAATATTTGGAAGAAGGTTTTCAAAGAAAAGCAACGGGGAACCGCGGGTGCTGCCGCTACAAATTATCTGCCCGCAGGGGAGTCGTCACCTGATTCACAGTCTGGCTCTGGCTCCGACAAAGGAGATAATTAGCATTTTGAACCTCGGTTGCCGTGAGTACTTTTTAAACTTTTTAAAAGGTTTTTAAGCTTTTAGTCACTGTTGCTTTAAAAGAGAACACTGAGGTCTCAGAGACTGTTGCATAAGCGGGTGGTAACAGAGTATGGACTTGATTTCCCTTACATGCCTAGGGAAATCATGGACATTATAGAGGAGAATCTGGAAAAGTGGTATGCAGAAGATGTCTGGGACTACCTTAAGGTCCCAAAACCACTGCGGAAAAAGGCATTTTCCCGGGAAATGTATGATCGTTTTCAAGGATGTCTGTTGCACTGGAGTTATGGTCGGCACATCTATTGTGATCAAAGTTGTCAAAGTTGTGATCTGCAGACCGGATAAAGACAGTGCTGTGTATTACATCACCACCTATGATGTTCAGACGGGTAAAGACTTGGTTTTGCTTGAGACCCTGTTTCTACTGGTGAACTGTTCCTGAGTCAAGCCTTTTAATTTGCAAGGAGAGCTTCTCCGTATCTTCATCTCTTTGCAATTTTCTGCAGAAACTACAGAGACTGTGGGGATAGATAGACAGGTAGTTGCTGGAAAGAAAGCTTTGTGTCAAGTCTACCATACCGGACCACAGTACTTAGCTTTTCATGAGGACTTGCAGTTGCAGCGGCTCTGACCACTAGGTGGCATGAGTCGGCAGAAAAGGAACAAGAGTAGTTGAGAACTTTTTCCATTTTAGCTAGTAGTTAGTGATTTTTAAATATATAGAAAATATATATATATATATATCTTTAGAGAAGGAGACTTCATTGAGATTGGGATGAAGTTTCGCTCTCTAAAGGAATAATGTACAGTATATAGTATTGCACTTGTTTGTTTTTCTATTTTCCAGGATGCACCGAGATCATCTGTCAAGCTCACCAGAGATTGGGTGGTGTAGACAGATAGACTGGGTGGTATATGTGTACAGTATGTAAAATGTTTTATTGTGAAGAATGTCAAACATTTAACTGTGTTTTTCCCTACTTTCCCTATCCCAACACCCACTTAAAAAGCTCAGGCACCACATGATTTTTGTAAAATATGTTAGATTTTTTCCTTGTTTCTAGCCTAGATGATAGGGACATCGTCTAAACAAGTAGGGAGAGTGTGTAGCGGTCACACTTCACCAAGTGTGCGCTATCAGTGAAAATTTTGTTTTTCTCAGAACTGTAATGGAGTTCTGAGGGTTAATTGTACAGGATTTACTTTGGCATCAGTCTGGCTGGGCTGTACTAAAGTTCCGCCTGGTCATAGGTGCAGTGAGGCACCCATGACAGGCCGAGAACTAGTCCTGGTTGGACGTCTTAGGTACCAATCTTTCCCGGAGCCAATCAGTGGGCGCATCTGGTCCTGCTGCATAGTCTGGGAAGGGGTATTTAAGGTGCTGAAGTCACTTGTTCGGGGTTTGGCTGCAGATTTAATTCCTGATTCCGGTCCGGGGTAGCCCCACGAGGGGTCCCGGGCCTAGGAGCGTTTGCCGTCCCGCAAGCATGGTCGATCTGACCAGCCCCAGAGGCCCTCAGGGGCAGGGATCCGTCTGTTCCCGAGTCTCGTAACTGGCTAGTCAGAGGCCCAGTAACTAAAGGAGGATTCAAAGGCCTTCCGGTGTGCTCTCGGTATTGGAGGGACAAGGCAACTCGTACAAGTGACCAGGGGAGGACTCTTCGGAGGAGGGCCAACAAGCTGGCTGCTCAGTAAGAGCATGGGAGCTGAGTTGTGTGGACACTGGGGAATCCACACTTTGCACAGTATCGTCGGGAGGGCTGGGAGATCCAGGTACTGTGGGAAAGGTTCCTGTCTATCTTCGGTTACAGTTTGGTCTGTGGCAGAGACTTTGCAAAGTTTCCGAATCACATGTTGGCTGCTAGATCTCTGGCTGAAGGTTTGTCCGGCAGTTATGCACCCAGCTGCGAATGGCTACTCTTTGGGTTGATTAGAGACATTCCATGGATGTCGGCAGTTCAAAGTGCCTGAGTTTTGTCACCCATGCCCTCTATTCCCATCAGAGACTGTGTTATGTTGGATGTTACCACTGCAAAAAAAAAACCTTGAAAGGGACTTTTATGTGTCAGCATCTGAAGTCACTGGGTACTGACCCTGGGAACCCCTAGACAACAACCGACAAGCCAAGAGGAGGTAACTGGTAAGCCCAGAAAATCAAGGCCACCTCTCAAGGGGTTATAGGTAATAATGAAGCCTGAGGGCTACGGTCATCTCCGGCCCAAATATTTACTGCACAAAGCTATTTTATCTTCTTCCACTATATTTGCTATTGCTATTCCACAGTATAGTCTAATAAATTGCACATACACTCTACCTGGAACATTCACTGAGAAAATGTTCAATGAATGTTTGACAAAGGTTCTGGCAATGAATCAGCTTTGCAAACATTTACCTTGTACAAATATGCCTCTTAGAATAAACAATAATTTCTGTTTACTCCAACATCTGTCTTCGATTATTAAGCTGAGGTTTAAAAAGCACAATATACATTTTTGGCATGAAAATACATCCTAATATTCCAGCACATGAGGTTTGTATGGCAAATATCTCCATAGCTACTATATATTTCCCTCTGGTGCTCAGATAGGCCGGGATCATGGCAATCCAGACACTGCAGAACACCAGCATGCTGAAGGTGATGTACTTGGCCTCATTAAAATTGTCCGGTAGTTTTCTCACCATGAAAGCCAGAACAAAACTCACAACTGCCAGAAACCCCATATAACCCAACATCGAGTAGAACCCGATAACTGACCCTTCATTACACTGAATGAGGATCTTCCCAGGATAGGAGTCCATGTCATACTCTTGGTAAGGAGGAGACACTGACAGCCAAATAACACAGATCAGAACTTGGACAGAAGAGCAGATCAACACCAAGTAATTGGAAACTCTGATTGAGACCCATTTCTTCCATGGGCTTCCAGGCTTGGCTGCTTTGAAAGCAATGCACACAGTGGTAGTCTTGGCCAGAACAGAAGAGACAGTAATGGAAAAAAAAATTCCAAATGACGCTTGTCTCAGCATGCAGGATATATCCACAGGACGTCCGAGGAAGAAGAAGACAGAGAGGAAGCTCAGCAAGATGGAGGTCAGGAGGATGAAGGTCACAGTCCGGTTATTGGCTTTCACAATTGGAGTTTTCCAATAATAAATACATTGTCCCAATATAAATATTGTTATAGCTGAAAATATTACTGATAATACAGTAAAAATAAAAAATAATGAATCTTTTTCATATGAAAGAAAATCATATGTTTTTGGAATGCATTTCGTATTTCTCTCATCAGGGTGCTGTTCTTTAGGACACTTCCAGCAGTTCTCCACATCTGTAACGATAGGAAAAAAAAACTTAGATTGCACTGTATAATCATAAAAAATTGTGTTGCACTGATGGCACCACGGCATTTGACTTTATTGTAAGAAGATGTTTAATCTGTTGCAGACCTCCCCACATACTTTTACTGTACGTGATTCTGCACTTCCGGGTCTGTGGCGTGACCCGATGTCCACCAGGACCCACAGATTATACCTGATAGAGGCAGAATGGCGGTCTGTTAGTAGGGAAGACCGAGATCCTGTGTTTCTGCTAAGCAGGAACACGGATCTCTGTCTTCTCACAGTTAAAACACATCCCCCCACACAGTTAGCAAGTACCCCCTAGGCACACATTTAACCCTTTGATCGCCACCTGATGTTAACCCCTCACATGCCAGTGTCATTAGTAAAGTGATTTTTTTTTTATTATTATATTCTTTATTTTATACATTTTTTATTTAAACAATATACATAAAATAAATTTGATGTAAAGGAACGGACATTCTATACAATAAACACATCATTAAAAATGTATCCTCCCCTTATCCATTTTACCTTATCCTATTGAAATCTGACAGTGGGGTAATTTCTTATCATTTAATAGATTTTAAAGTTATATCCAAGTTTCAGAAAAATACACTATCAAAAAATTTGTCTCTCAATGGGTCCACAAAACTTAGGTCCATCTGCTAACCTAAATAGGATATCTCTAACCCACTGTATATCAATAATTGTATCTATATTCCAAGTAATCAGAAAAAGGGGGGGGGGGGACTTGGACTTTATAGGCACGATACAGACAGGTATTTATATAGAAAAAATTTGTTTTATTCTTTAAAAGTAATTTTTACATGAAAGATGCATATTAAAATCAGTTTTAGCTTGCCAACAGATATTCAAATATTCAAATAACCGCAAATAACATCAGAATGAATATGACCCTGTGGATAGAGGAAAGGCACAACTATCCTAGTTGAGTGACCAAGAATAGTGACCTTCCCCCCCTTTTTTTCTTCATGATGTATCATGAGGGATTAATTATGACTGTTAGGAGGTATCCAACAAGAGCCCCTAGACAATACTATCATATCTCTACCTGAATATATGTCCACTATTCGTTGCAAGATACTGTTAAACTTTAAGACATAATAGCCTCCCCCATGTCTCTGTGTCATTAGCAACATCTATTTAAAATATCTATTGATCTTTAAATTATGCTATACATAAAAAATCTTTTCTAAAAGATAGGGTTTTTTTTTTTTTAAATAAACCCAGTTGTAGGAACTAAATACCTATTATATTTATCTTAATACATAACTTTTTAATATACTGGTAAAATACTTATTTGATTATGTGTCTTCCCTTATGCTATTTTATGGTGTCTGCTGGCTGCTGTGGTCCGTGTCTGGATGCTGGGGCTATGTATGCACACAGTGTGGCCGCCCAGCGTCACCTATTCTATCCCTGTGACGCTTGTAGTGGCCATTAGGGGGATCTTTTCTCTCCCCCTTGGCCTTTCTACACATCACTCTCTGCTCAGCCAATATGGAGTCCATGCGCCTACTGCGCAGGCGCGGCAACTCCATCTTGCGCATGCATCTAGATGACGTCATTCCGGCGTGCGCCGGATGTCAGAATCCAGACGGGACATGCATATCAAAGCACACACTGTGTGTGCTATGATCCAGCGGCCCCCTTCCATCATCCAGAGCTGTGTGTTCGCCGCCGTCATGCCTGTTCGTTTTTCCCTACCTGGTAAGCGTACTCACTCAACTACCTTTGGGACTATACTAAGCTGTTTTTAGCTTTTTACATCCCACTCACCACTATCTTTCTCTATTGCAGGCTTATATGCCTAATAACTTAAACCGGGACAACGTGAGGGATTATCCTTTCCAACTCTATTTATGCAATATACCTCAGCAGCCTACAATTGCGATTTCCTATGGTTACTGCATTATCAGTGCACTTTCCAAAACTTATTTCATATCTTTGGTGCTACAGTACCAAGCTACCAGTAAGTTTACACACCATTAATCCTGTAATATATCATGTCTTATAGGTTGAAGGTTTTTTACTTTACCTATACTTTATATGTTACTTAAACCAGGTTATTTTCGCTTGATCATATGGACACAGACTGCTTCATATACTTACTAGACGGCGCCCACACCTCTCTGCTGCATAGGCCCACTGTGTTGCCTCTATTCGGGGATTATTATTATTTTTGTATACTTCACAACTACTGAGTAAGTCTACTCTTAATATTTATCATCTAAATCCAGTTCTGCTGTGATATACTATATTATGCACGCCCCCACTGTGTTGCAACAGCCCCTGGCACTATGGCCGGCCCAGTTCAGTCAGCACCTACTGTAGATGCATATTTAGGCTTGACACTATTAAAAATATATATTCTTTTTGTGTAACATTACTACACGTATATGTTAAAATTGAAACAACTATACTGTATGTATATTCATTATGTATTTCTTGACTTTACTAGCTGCCAGCTTTCATATATCCAGCTCCAGACGAAGCGTAACTGTACGCAAAACATGTAGAGCCTGTATGTATGTCGTGCTCTTTTCGATGACATCACCGCCTCATTGCATCAACCCTTGTGGACGGACAATTTAATATTCTTGGTCACTCAACTAGGATAGTTGTGCCTTTCCTCTATCCACAGGGTCATATTCATTCTGATGTTATTTGCGGTTATTTGAATATTTGAATATTTGTTGGCAAGCTAAAACTGATTTTAATATGCATCTTTCATGTAAAAATTACTTTTAACCACCTGATTACTTTGCACTTAAACCCCCCTCGTGACCAGACCAATTTTCAGCTTTTGGCGCTGACGCACTTTGAATGACAATTGCGCAGTCATACAACACTGTACCCAAATGACATTTTTATCATTTTTTCCCACAAATAGAGCTTTCTTTTGGTGGTATTTAATCACAGCTGGGTTTTTTATTTTTTGCTAAACAAACAAAAAAAGATGGAAAATTAAAAAAAAAAAAAATCATGTTTAATAGTTTGTTATAAAATTTTGCAAACAGGTAATTTTTCTGCTTCATTGATATGCGCTGATGAGGCTGCACTGGTGGGCACTGATAGGCTGCATTGGTGGGCACTGATAGGCTGCACTGGTGGGCACTGATAGGCTGCACTGGTGGGGACAGATAAGTCGGTACTGATGGGGACAGCAAAGATGGCACGGATGGGTGGCACGGATGGGTGGCACGGATGGGTAGCACGGATGGGTGGCACCGATGGGCACTGATGGATGACACTTATGGGCACTGATGGGTGGCACTGATGGGTGGCACTGATGGGCACTGGCAGGTGACACTGATGTGCAGCACTGGAACTGTGGGCACGGAGAGATAGCACTGTGGGCACTGAGAGATGGCACTGTGGGCACTGAGAGATGGCAGTGTGGGCACTGGTAGGCGGCACTTTAATGGGTCAAAGGTGGGCACAATGGATTGGGCACATTGCAGTGAGAGGGACTAATGTCCCTCTCACTGCCGCCGGTGATCGGCTTTTTTTTTTTTCTCCTCGCGCTGTCAGCTGATCACGTGGTAAGGGGTCGGGATCGACCCCTTACTCGGATCTGTGATCCAGCGAGTCTCACAGACTCGCTGACCACAGAGCGCGCTGCGCGCGCCCTTCAGGGGGCGCGCAGGCAGCTCGTGGCCGGGACGACGTCAATAGACGTCGTCCCGGCATAATAGATCCGCGCTGTAGCCGTCATTTGGCTATAGCGCGGATCTCAGGTAGTTAAAGAATAAAACAATTTTTTTCTATATAAATACCTGTCTGTATCGTGCCTATAAAGTCCAAGTCCCCCCCCCTTTTTTCTGAATACTATATAGGACGTGGCACACTATACTATTTATATCCACAGTACCACACTGTTGTAAGGATATATTTTTTCCTTCTTTTGAGTCTCTATATTCCAAGTAATATAATGATCAAGCATTGTTATCCACATGCCAATATTACTATCACATTTCCTTTACACACCCATGTAGCGGCCATAACCCGGGCGGCCTTGATTTTTGGGCATACCGGTTACCTCCGCTTGGCTTGTTCTTCCGTGTCTAGGGGTTCCCAGGGTTAGTACCCAACAACTTCGGACGCTGACACCATAAAAGTCCTTTAGAAAGGTTTTTATTTGCAGGGGTAACATCCAATAAACATAGTATCGTATGGGGACAGAGGGCAAGGGTGAAGAAACTCAGGCACCTGAAGCTGAACAATCTCTAGCCAGAGATTATGGCAGTCAGCACTTAGATCCGGAACATGCAAAGTCTCTGACCTTGAATAAAGTCTCAACCGAAAATGAAGATAGGGACCTTTCCTCAGTACCTGAAACATTTTCTGTCTCCTTGGCAGTACTGCGAAAATGTGGATTCGTCAGGGTCCTTGACAACCCAGTAACATGCACTTCTTGGGATACCAGCTTGTTGGCCCTCCTCCAAAGAGTCCTCCCCTGGTCGCTTACACGAGCTGCGATGCCCCTCCAAGTTGAGAGCGTACCCGGATGCCTTGAATCCTCCCCCAGTTACTGCGCCTAGGACCAGCCGGTTCTGAGACTCAGGAATAGACGGATCCCTTGCCCCAGACCAATTGGCTAGTCAGAAGAACCATGTTGCGGGACGGCAAACACTCCCGGGCCTGGGACCCCTTGCGGGGCTACCCCGGTCCAGATTCAGGAACAGGCAGCTACGGCCGAACACGTGACTTCAGCACCTTAAGTACCCTTCCCCAGACTAGCCAGCGGGGCCAGACGCACCCGCTGATTAGCTCCGGGAAATGTTGGTACTCAAAACGTCCAACCAGGCCTGATTCTGAACCTGTCATGTGTACCTAACTGTACCCATGACCAGGCAGAACCCCAACACAGCCCAGCCAGACTGATGCCAAAGTTAAACCTACACAATTAACTCTCAGAACCCCATTACTGTTCTTAGGAATAAAAACTAAATTTCACATAAAGGACACCTTGTAAAAGTGTCGCCGCTACACCCATATATTTTTTTTTTCAAATTTAAATCTTTATTTATCTTTAGAAGAAGCAATGAATACACTCTATCATCATCACATCTCACATATTATCTACATCTATACAGAAAAAAAAAAGGAACATATTACATCACACAGTAGCAATCGTCGATTCTACTGTCACTTTCTAATTTCCAAGGAATACAAATGAAAGTAAAAATGAAATATCCACTGCCTTTACCCAGGGATCGCCTTTCTCTCAGGTTCTACCCTAAGATTTCCTTTTTATATGTTCATAGAGTGTAGAACCTTCTCTTACTTCTATATTTTATTCCCCACACAAAAAAAAAAAAAAAATAACATAGTCTATAATACAAAACCATAAAAAAAAAATTAAAATTAATTAAATTAAACAAATAAAACGCTACACCCATATAAACCAAGACTTACAAATTGACATTCAAGAGACCAGGCCCACATTAAACATAACACACACAAAAAAAATGTCAAGTTCTGCTATAAATATGTACAGTGATTTTTTAGCACTGATTACTGTATTGGTGTCACTGGTCCCCAAAAAGTATTAGAAGTGTCCGATTTGTCCGCTGCAATGTCGCATTCCCACTATAAGTCGCTGATCGCCGCCATTACTAGTAAAAAAATAAAAATAAACAAAAATTCCATAAAAATATCCCCTAGTTGATTCTATAACTTTTAGGCAAACCAATCAATATACTGTATGCTTATTGGGTTTTCTTTTTTTTGCCGAAAACATGCAGCCGAATACAAATTTCCTAAATGGATAAAAGAAATAGATTTTTCAAATTCAAATGTTATTGGATGTGTTTTATAGCAGGAAGTAAAAAATATTTTTTATTGAAAATCTTGCACTGTTCTATCAGTGGGCCTGTAATGGTTAACATTTCGTGCTTTTTGTTGAAATCCCCTGTTTTTGTGTGTGTTTGTTTGGCCCAGGTCTGGTCATCTCCACCTGTAACCAACCAATGGGTTGATCTTTTAAATTAAGTGATTCATGCCTTTCATACCTCACAAGGGCTCCTTCCCTTATATAGACTTGTTTTTAATGTCATATTTTTATGCTTTTGATGAAGGCCTAAGGACGAAACGCGTCAGGTTTTGGATGATGTTATTGCTGTAATGCTAAAATAAATATTTTCTATGGAGAGGCTGTCGAGTTGCCAGCCTGTACTTTCTATGGATCTAAAGTAAAAACTATTGTGTTTTTTTTTTTTGTATTTCTTGTTTATAGCGCAAAAATTTTTAAACCATAGAGGTGATCAAATTCCACCAAAAGAAGGTGGGGGAAAAAAAGGACGTCAATTTTTTTGGGTACATCGTCGCACAACCGCACGATTATCAGTTAAAATAACGCAGTGCTGTATCGGAAAAAATGACCTGGTCTTGAAGAGGGGTAAGCCTTCCGGAGCTGAAGTGGTTAAAGCAGTAGAAAAGTCCCCATGAACATGCTAAAAAATGGTACAATATGACAGACTTACCTGCAAACAGAGCCCTCCGGCGCTGAGCTGTTACGGCTCCCTAGGTGCTTCCATCTTCGCCCGGTCTACCTTCCAGATTTGGTAAGCTCAGTCACCTGAATCACAGTGACATCACTTCTGCAGGAGTCATATCACAGTGGCACATGGAGTGGGCCATAAATGTGGTCTTAGAACATTACCACTGACAGGAAATGGGGAGATTTATAACTGAAGAGACCTCTAGGGTTCCCACTATATATTACCACTACACACATTCCTGGAGCAAGCTTAATGCCGCGTACACACGGTTGGAATTCTCGTTGGAAAAAGCTCTAATGGTTTTCCCGTCGGAATTCCAACGAAATTTCGCTCAAACTGTCTTGCCTACACACGGTCACACCAAATTCCGACGGTCAATAACACTGCGGCATAAAACACGTTCAACTGCACTATAAAAGGGAAGTTTAATGCTTCTGAGCATGCGTCAAATTGTTTCCGAGCATGCGTCGGAATTTTGCGTGTCGGAATTGCATACACACGATCGGAAAATCCGATAGAAAGGTTTTCCGTCGGAAAAATTAAGAACAGGTTCTCAATCCAAAGCCCGTCGGAAATTCCGACAGAAAAAGACCGATGGGCGTACACACGGTCGGAAAATCCGATGAAAAGCTCCCATCAGACTGTTTCCATCGGAAATTCCCACCGTGTGTACGCCGCATTAGCGTTTGAGTTCTGCAGCAACCACCAGCTTAAAACTGGAACAGAAAGTCACAGTAAGGATATTTGTCAGCACACCACGGATCATCAGGTAGAGTCCACATGTTTTTTTTTTTTTCGGGTGGAGCTCTGACGTCACGACGCTGCAACGTGTCGACCGGGGACATCTTTGTGGTTGGAAACAAACGCTAACTTATGCAGACATGCTTTTGAACATGCCTGTTTTTATTTTGCTAGTACCTTGGTATTTCCAGTACCCTGGATAGTTTTTTTTCTAAATAAATGTGATCCTGGTTTTGAAGGATTACATCATGAGGAGTTCTTTTGTATCTTATGTATGCACCTCTGAATATTCATCTGGTGAGACTACAAGACCCAGCCATCTATGACCCTCATGAAATGGTTTTGTGGATTTATCATGCTTGTTTGACCACCTGTAATTTAGTGGTCCATCCTTTTTGGTAAGAGGCCTGGTGTGTTGATGTTCGGTGGAGGATAAGTTCATGCTCACCTAATTTGTGTCTTTGTCTACACCGTGGGTGGTTCCAGTTTTTTTTTCCCTGAACAAGGACTTTATGATAAACACTATCGACTTTTACTTTTAATGTTATGTTCTTAGCGCTGCGTACACCTATATTTTTTATGTTTTTTTCTTTATTGAAGTCACACAGGACCCCTTCATCAGGCATGTCTAGTGAAGGGGTCCTGCATGACTCCGAAACATTTAACTAACTTTTTGAGATGTGATCATGCTTCAATAAAAAAAAAAGTTTGGACCTGTTGACCTGTGGTGTGCTGGCAGATATCTTCTATTATATAAACCCTGCCTGTCAGCAGAGTTAAACATTTTTACTCTACTTCCACTTTAACCACTTAAGGACCGGAAGGATTTACCCCATTAATGACCAGTATATTTTTTGCAATACGGCACTGCGTCACTTTAATGAGCAATTGAGTGGTCATGCAACGTTGTACACAAACAAAATTTGTGTCCTTCTCCCCCACAAATAGAGCTTTCTTTTGGTGGTATTTTATCACCTCTGTGTTTTTAATTTTTTGCGCTATAAATAAAAAAAATGTGGCACCTTTGAAAAAAAAATATATATATTTTTTCTTTTTGCTATAATAAATATCCAAATAATTCATTAATTCAGTTTAGGCCAATACGTATTCTTCTACATATTTTTGGTTAAAAAAAAAAAAAAACACAATAAGTGTATATTGATTGGTTTGCACAAAAGTTATAGCGTCTACAAAATAGGGGATATATTTATGGCATTTTTATTATCCATTTTTTGTACTAGTAATCAGCAATTTTTAGAGGGACTGCGACATTGCGGCAGACACTTTTGACACTTTTTTTGGACCACTGACATTTATCAGAGCCAAAAATAGCCACTGATTACTGTATTAATGAAACTGGCAGGGAAAGGGTTAACACTAGGGAGTGAACAAGGGGTTAAGTGTTCCCTAGGGAGGTGTTTCTAACTGTGGGGTAGACATGTGCACTGCCAAAAAAAAATGTTTGTTTTTGTTTCATTAGTTTTTGTCGTTTTTTTAAGGTCATTCGTTATGATCACAATTCGTAAATTTGTACATTCGGAAATTCGTAAATTTATAAATTCGTACATTCGTACATTGTCTGTTGAAGCAGCCACTTGTCTACTAAGAATAGATCTATATGTGAATATGAATTATGTGTAGCAGAAAAAAAAGGTAAAATCCCTTTCGTTTGCATAGAAATATCACCAGGAGTTGTATAGTTCTTCGCTGTGTATAAGGCCATTCAGAGAAAGCACTCAACCTCTACTCAGTAAAGAAGAATCGTGGGAGTGTTCGGGAACCATATTGTAATTGCCACAAATCAATATTTTACACTTTCACATCATAATGATTCGTTTGATTAGCTTATATAAAAATCGCAATTGATTGGGAGCATAGAGTGAAAGCAGCATTAAAAATGTTGTATTATTTGTAAATACTAAAATAATAAATCTACCCTCGGAATCAAAGTAAGAGTTATGTAGCTGGAAGGATTTAGTGTCTCTGACCACCCCCAAGAGCCGCCTTTTCTTAACAGGTGCAGAAGAAAGAAAGATATGAGGGAAACTCCAATGTTGGCAGACGGTGGTAGCTCCTTTCTGGAAGTTCGTTTCTTGAATAGAAATTATTTCTTCTTTATCCACCTGATTACTTTGCACTTAAACCCCCTTCGTGACCAGACCAATTTTCAGCTTTCGGCGCTGACGCACTTGGAATGACAATTGCGCGGCCATACAACACTGTACCCAAATTACATTTTTACCATTTTTTCCCCACAAATAGAGCTTTCTTTGGTGGTATTTAATCACAGCTGGGGTTTTTATTTTTTGCTAAACAAAAAAAGATGGAAAATTAAAAATAAAAATAAAATCATGTTTAATAGTTTGTTATAAAATTTAGCAAACAGGTAATTTTTCTGCTTCATTGATATGCACTGACTAGGCGGCACTGGTGGGCACTGATAGGGGCACTGGTGGGCACTGATAGGCGGCACTGGTGGGCACTGATAGGCTGCACTGGTGGGGACAGATTAGTCGGTACTGATGGGCACAGCAAAGATGGCACTGATGGGCACGGATGAGTGGCACGGATGGGTGGCACGAATGGGTGGCACGGATGGGCACTGATGGATGGCACTGATATATGGCACTGATGGGCACTGATAGATGGCACTGATAGGTGGCACTGATAGATGGCACTAATGGGCACTGATAGGTGGCACTGATGGGCACTGATAGGTGGCACTGGGCACTGGTAGGGGACACTGATGAGCACTGGTAGGGGACACTGATGAGCACTGGTAGGTGACACTGATGTGCAGCACTGGCACTGTGGGCACTGACAGATGGCACTGGGGGCACTGACAGATGGCACTGGGGGGCACTGGCAGATGGCACTGGGGGCACTTTAATTAGCAAATGTGGGCACCCTGGGCATATTGCAGTGAGAGGGACTGATGTCCCTCTCTCACTGCCGCCGGTGATCGGCTTTTTTTTTCTCCTTACGCTGTCAGCGCGAGCAGGAAAAAAAGCCGATTACCGGCTTGGTTAATATCACATGATCAGCTGTCATTGGCTGACAGCTGATCACGTGGTAAGGGGTCTCACAGACTCGCGGATCACAGAGCGCGCCGCGCGCGCCCTTCAGGGGGCGCGCAGGCAGCTCGTTGCCGGGACGACATCAATAGACGTCGTCCCAGCACATTAGATCCGCGCTGTAGCCGTCATTTGGCTATAGCGCGGGTCTATAGTGGTTATAAGATAAAGCTTCCTTCCATATCGATCTGCGTTTCACTGGATGGTTAAGTCCATTAACATTAAGAGATAGGATTTTCAGTCTCATGTGTGAAGCATTTGAGATCTAAACGTTGTAGATAAGTATCACTTGAGGGGCAACAGGGACCAGTGAGGTAAGAATCAAAGAGACGCCAATAGAGTGTCCGCTGTTGGGGAAATGTCAACTTACATATGAAAAGGTAGGCTCTGGGTATAAGTCGGCAACTGGTGGTATGCTCACAAACAGAGGAAAAGGGAAAGATCAAATGAAGGGAAGAAACATTTTGGCATACGAACCATGGGAGTTCCAGCAATAACAGAAAACAAAAATATCCCCCATGAAGGGGCATAAAAAGGGAAGACCCTAGTACAGGTCTTTGGGTAGAATCAGCTGCAGCAAATGTGGAGAAAAGAATATGATGGATTGTACTCATAAGGAGGGCCTGGGATTGCCTGTAGTGTATGTAGCAACAGTTTCATCATGAAATCTCCGGAACCAAGGATTGATTCTTCTGTGGGACCTTCGACCAGGATTTGGAAATCTTACGTTTAGGCGATGTTTCAGAGTGCGGCGGTGGTGGCGGGAGGATACTCCAGCTGTTGAGCAAGGTAATGCCTTCTTCTAAGGAGTGGACAGTCTTATTCAGACGGGAAAAGTCCGATCGGATTATTTTGTCAGAAAATCCGATCGTGTGTGGGTTATTACGCCGCTGCATGGTGTATTGGGAGGAATCTGGGAAGATCTGGAGATCTTCCCATAGTCCACCTGCCCTAATGTGTCAAGCAGTTTTTCCCTAACTTGAAAAAGTGTACCCTAAGGAGAACATTGCGGGGGACCTCCGTTGGTAGGTGTGGTGGCTTCAGGATTAGATGGATCTGAATTGTAAGAGCTGCAGATGAAAGGTTAGGGACAGCAGTAAGAAAAACATCATGCATAAAGTGTGGTAGTTGGATTGAGTGATAGATTCTGGGACACGACGCACAAGCGTTTCATCTTGACCTGTCCTCTAAATCTGCAAGTTTAGCTTTGATCCACTGAAATTCCTCAGAGTGGGCTTTATGAGCATCCACCAATGTATTAAAGGAGGAGGCAAATTCAGACATTTGTTCTTCTACTTGATCTACTCTATCTCCCAGCTCCTGTACTTCAGCTCTGCAGTGGTGCAGACCAGCCAGCAGATCAGTCTGTAAAGAAGCTCTGAGGGACAGCAGCATGCCCTATAAAGTAGTGTCAGATATGGGCTGTCCACTAGTGGGGAAGGAGGCTATAGGGTCACCCAGGCCAGTGCTTGTATTATACTGTGAGTGTGCTTCACTCACCTCAGGTGTGTCAGCGACACTATCTTGGTCCTCAGGGTCCCGCCAGGGCCTGGATTTTGCTGGGCTTCTTGTGAAGGGTGTAGAGGGACCCAATCCTGCGGTTGCCGCATTGTTTATGCCCAGAGAGAATACAGGAATGGGCGCCGCTCTGCTTGGCTGAGTCCAGACAAGAAGAACCCAGTGAGTTTCTGTGGCTGTGGGGTGTCTATGTGTCTCTGAGGCATGGCAGCAGGGACGGCAGACAGTTAGGCAGGCGGCTGTGTAGATGGATGGGTTCAGAGATGTGCAGATAGCCGACAATCTCTGATTCTCCCAGAGTGCTCTTAGTTCAGGCTTCCATCAGCTTCAGTGGTCACCATGCCCCCCCCCCCCCTTCTGTTTTGTTTTTTTGTAGTTAGTTATTTGTGCAGTTTCACTTTTATTTTTTTTAATATACCTATTTTTTCTCATTGTCTTTTTTCTTTGAAAATACCTTTAATAATAAGACTAATAAGAGTCATTTTTGGGAGCAAGAACAGGTTGGGATTAAATTGAAGGGGTTCCTGTAACCCTCAGGAGTCATTTAAACCCCATTTCACTTTAGTAAAAAAACACAAAAAACACCATAAATGTGTCTTCCTGATTGCATTTTGCCAAAATGTTGTTGACATATTTTTAGTTGCAGTGGCTGGGAGTGCATGTGCATAGCAACAGTCATAAGAGATAGGTTGTTCTGAGATAGGTCATTCCAGGTAAGTCACAGGCATCCCACAGGCTTGCAGACTTTTTCCCATTATCTGGTGACAATCAGCCCATGTCTCTAGGTACCTTAACTGCAAAAGATGGAGCGTGGGCCAAAAGAATAGAGAATCTTTCATAATATTACCGTGCAATGGCCTTAACCCAAGCAAAAGTGGGAACTCTAGCTTTATCTTTTGTGCTTTTTTTTTAAGTTGCTTAAAAGGGCCAATGATCTTTATTTTGTGGGCATAGTGAGTGTCAGATCTTAAAAATACAGAATAAAATCCAGATACCTTGGAAAAAACAGATAGTCTTTTGATTGTAGAACATTTTGACGATTCTTGACAAATTAGGGGTTCTGGGCAATTTAACCTTAGCAGTCTGTTCATTTAATTTTTTTGCAAGGATGTCCACATTTGCTTAAAGTGTATTGAATCCCCAAAACTGGTAATTTTGTGTAGAGTAGGTAAAGTTTAGAACCACCGTCAAGTAAGTATTACTGTCTTTTTCTCTACTGCAGGGATATGTAATTAGCGGACCTCCAGCTGTTGCAGAACTACAAGTCCCATGAGGCATAGCAAGACTAGTATTGCAACAGCTGGAGGTCCACTAATTGCATTTCCCTGCTCTGCTGGCTGAATTCACTCCTCTCTATATGCCCTGGTGACAATTTTCACCAAGATAGGAGCAAAAAACTGAATATTTGAATTCTCACCAGAGACAGAATTATGGGAACATTTTCAAATGGGGACACCTGTTCCAGAAAGGATTTGTTTAAGAGGGGAATTTCTCTAATTTTGTATACATTTCCTCTTGCTTCCTGTTGCACCCAAAGAACAGGAAGTAATGTCAATCTCCCCAATAGGACAAATGCAGCAAAAAATAATCTGACAAATCTATCCAAAACTGAAAAGAAATGTTTTGACAAACCATTCACCTTAAGAGCATAGAGGGTCTAAACCAGGGGTCTCCAAACTTTCTAATGAGAGGACCAGTTTACTGTCCTTCAGACTTAAGGGGAGCTGTGGTTTTTGGGAGTAGAAGAGGTTGCAACATCAATGGGAATATATATCCCATTGCTGGTGTCAGTGGGAGGAACTGTGCCCCATTATTGGGGTCGTTTGGCCCTATTGTTGGTGTCATTGGGAGGAATTGTGCCTCATCTTTGGTGTCTTTGGGAGGAATTGTGTTCCATCGTAAGGAAAAGGAAAGGTCGGCACTCAAGATGACATCCAACATTTTTTTATTTCTTTATTAAAGCGGAGCTCCACCCGATTTTAACATATTATATAAAATGTATTTAATACCTTTCAGCTATCCCAAACAGTAGTTTTTTTTTTACATTTTTTTTTTTTAAGGTGACCTGCTGTACTTCCTGTGTATGTGATCGTGGATATGGGCGGGGATATTGCGGCTATTTCGCAATATCCCCTATCCGCACTGTCTCCTGGGAGCTTGTGTCATAGTTCCCAGGAGTCAGTGCGGCAGCCTGGCACGAGTTATCTCGAGATTTAGAATCTTGAAAGCTAGGTTGCCATCTCAACGGGGAGGGACTTCTGATGATGCCACCGCCTGTTTGCGATGGCAACCTGAGCTGTTGACGGCGCTCCCAATTAGACGTACTGCCCATGCGCAAGATCGGGATACAACGCGCAGTGCATCCTGGTCCATCTACGACACTGTATCCAGGAAGAGGATGCCTGTGGGCTTCACATGCCCACAGGCAAGATGACACCCGCCGAGAAGACACAATCTAATTCGTTTTTTCCTTAGAAAAGTCACATTGGAATGACTGTGAGTACTAACATTTAAATACTTAATGCTCTTCATTATCCCCAAAAAAAAAATATTTTTAGGCAGTGGAAGCCCGCTTTAAGTAACCATGTACAATGCTATAAAACTACCCATTTCAGATATTAGTCCTTAGTCATGGCCTAAGGACTAAGGAGCCATGACTTAAGGTGGATGTAAACCCCAATTTTTTTTTTGGATGTCATAATGTAGAGAATACGATTTCCTTTCATTTTAGCCCAGTCTTGCCACACAGATTTACTAGAGGCCTGAGCAATCCTCTTTTATTGTTCAGTTAGAGAAATCTTGACAAAATCTTGAAAACTTTGTCAAAAACACCCCCTTGCGTTCTACTCTGCCCAGCTCTGACTACATACATGACTCCTAAATCACTTGTCTGTCTATAGTCTGCTGACTGTTCACTGCATCCCATGATGAGAAACATCCAGTCAAAACACAGTAAAGCTGGGAGAGCTGGAGGGGAGGGGGATGTGAATTGTGAACTTTTTACACAGGATGTGCCTGTCTCAGGCTAGTGCATGAGATATGTAAATCACCTGTCACTCACAGCAAGGGGGCGTTTTTGACAAAGTTTTCAAGACTTTGTCAAGATTTCTCTAACTGAACAATAAAAGAGGATTGCTCAAGGCTGGAGTAAATCTGTGTGGCAAGACTGGGCTCAAATGAAAGGAAATCGTATTCTCTACATTATGACATCAAAAAAATTTGGGTTTACATCCACTTTAAGGACTAACGTTTGAAATGCGTAGGCTGTTTTTCAGCATTGTACATGCTTACGCAATAAAGAAATACTATTTTTTGGATGTCACCCTGAGTGCCGACCATCCCTTTCCTTACTCTGGTATGTTTGAGTTGTCAGCAGCCTTAAGCTCTGAGCACCGGGCGGAGCTTTTATGTGGGAAGGTTGTAGAGTCTATACACCTGTTTTCCAATTGTGCTCTATCGTTGGTGTCATTGAGAGGAATTCTACCCATTCATTGTAGTCAGTGGGGGGAATTATGCCCCATTGTTGGTATCAGTGGATGAAAACAGTGTCCCAAGGGTTTGATAAAAGCAAGCAAAGGGCCGCATTTGGACCTTGGGCTGAAGTTTTGGGGACCACAAAAAAAATACCTTGGGTTGTCTTTTATTAGGATGATTTGTAGTTGTGGAGTTACCGTCTCCTTCTTAAAATGTGTCTAAAAGCAAAACTTTTTTTTTTTTTTTTGATAGCATAGTAGAGGGTTAAAGCCACTGTCAGTTTTTGTCTTTGCAATTTGTGTCTCATTAGGGGGATTTTCCTTTACTTTCTGTCCAGTAGACTCAACGGGAAGCAGGAGGACATCTTTTCAAATGTGTGAAAAATTGTCAGTTGTCAAGGGGAATAAGTGTCTCCATTAAAAGATTTATCAGTATTTTCTTTTTTTTGTGGCAAGGTAAAATTTTGAATGTACCCTCACTTTCTTTCCTGGTGACATTGGTGATCAGGGCAATTAGAAAGAAAATCTTCTCAATGGGGATACAGACACCTATAAGGGTTTCACCCTTCACCACTTTTTCTAAATATAGAAAAACCTTGAGGTTTAAAATTCTAGGATTTAATGTACAACATATTGGACATGTATTTTGTATCGGAATTTCGTTTTCGTCCGAAATTTTTATTTATTTATTTAGGTACTACCGAAATTCATTTTTATTTATTTAGTTTTTCATTAAAAATTGCATTCATCCGAAAATCCAAATGAATTAAGGTCGAATCTGAAGGCTTATGGTGTCTGTCGAATGTTCAAACAAGATTCGACGGAGCAGCTAAACTGTATGACTCTTAGAACTTTCGACAGACACTATAAGACAAAGATTCAACGTTTGTATGTTTTTCGATGCTTTGTCGAATCTTTGTCGTTTATGTTGAATGTATATAGTTCAAACAGAAAATGGACTGGTGATAGTGATCACTGATCAGACAGTTAACAAGATAGAGTATATAGAATCTATATAGAATCTCAATCTATAATATAGAATCCATAATAATAAATCCCCCCCACAACACGGGCATCCTCTGAGGCTTGCACAACACTAGCAACACTAGTATCACTATCAAGTTCACAACACTAACACAATAGCAGCAGATTATTATGAAAAAGTTAGGTTGAAGTGTAGCTTGCTTCACTATTGTTCTGCTGCTGCGCTTATGCTTAATTGCTAAATAATTCAGGTTCTCTGACAATCGTAAGTGAAAGTAAGTTGGCTGTACGTGTGTACTTAGTTCTAGCTATTTTACTACTCCTCCTCTTTGGTTACAATCAGCCAATAACATTTATCATCATCATTTTTATTTTACTTCCCCCACCCAATTCCAGCAGCGAGCTTTTCTCTCTACGTCGAATCTTTTCTCTCTATGTTGAATCTTATCTCTCTACGTCAAATCTTTTCTCTCTACGTCGAATCTTTTCTCTCTACGTCAAATCTTTTCTCTCTACGTCGAATCTTTTCTCTCTACGTCGAATCTTTTCTCTCTACGTCGAATCTTTTCTCTCTACGTCAAATCTTTTCTCTCTATGTAGAATAATCTTGGACTAATAGAGTTAGGTTATGCACATTAAACCTTTTTTGCTTTTGTCTCTATAATGTTGAATCTTTTCTTTCTATGTCGAATCTTTTCTCTCTATGTCGAATCTTTTCTCTCTATGTCAAATCTTTTATCTCTATGTAGAATAATCTTGGACTAATAGAGTTAAGGTTAGGCACATTCGACCACAGGTTCGATGGACACAGATTGTTATTGTCAGCGTTGAATCTCCTATCTATATCGAACTGTTGTCACAACGAAAACGAAAATAAAGCATTTGTTTATCTTGGTTCTTTCGTTTTTCGGATTATGCACTTTCGTTATCGTTTGTTAAAACGATAAACGAAAATACCTGAAATTCGGACGAAAACGAATGCACATGTCTACAACATACATTAGATGTAGTTTAACTAAATCGGAGCTAAGGAAGGTGTCTCTTAGCACATGCTTCCATTTATTGGATCGTTACATTGAAAGAACAAAGTAGGTTACTTTAAAACAGTGAATTTATCAAATCCAAAGTGGGCTGCTCTTATAACTTCTGTGTATTGAACCAGTGATGGAAACGTTGACAATCATGAAGAAGTTACTGATAACCTACCTGCTACACTGGACACTTTCCCTTCGGAACATGGGAGACATTCATAGCAGCAGGCATGGATTCTATGGCTTGGGATCTTTCTGTATCCAGGAAGACATCTTTTATTGCAACGGAATTCAGGCATCTTGAATATGAAATAAAATTAAAAAGATCTGAAGGAACCAATCTCTTTCCATTGGGTCATTTAATTTCACTTGTTTAAAGCATTAAACATGCTAAGTTACACCGAGGAGATGCTAGCATAGGCAGGGTGGCAGAAGAGTGACATTTGAAAGAAAGAAAGAGTAACCAGCAGATGATTCATGAAGCACCATAAGCACATCAGTTACATCATGGATGGAATAAATTGGACCTATAATTAAACATTACTATAAAGTTATACTTAGGGGTGTTTTCACCCAAAATTCACAAGCTTTTCTAATTGAATCTTATTTGAAAATTGTGTGGATTTGGGGTGAAAGTTTGTATTTGATAAAATATAGCTCACATGAGGGGTTGATTTACTAAAACTGGAGAGTGTAAAATCTGGTGCAGCTCCGGATCAGATTCTGGGCTGCCCGATTGCACGGGAGAGCCTGGAGAGGCACCGATGGGTGGTTGGAGGGTGGACGTCCCTTCCCGTTGCCTATAAAAGCAATCCAGTGGCTAATTAGCTGCTAAAATGGCTTTTACAAAAAAAGGAATCTCTGGCTGAAAAAGACAATATCAGGATGAGGCCTCATCCCGGTATAAAAACCAAAAGTCAAGGATGTCCATGGATGTCCACCCATCGGGAAGTGATTAATATGTCATCAAGTATTAAATAAAAAAAAATTACTCTGTCTTTTTTCCATGATATTTTTTCAAGATGAATGTGATAATGCATGTCCCCATCTGATGATTCTTCAAATCTTCCTACAACTTTTCTATTCATTTTCATTCCAGTCGCATTGATTTCCTTTGAAATTATCCAGTTTTCTAGTTGAAGCTTAGAAGACATCTCTCCTCTTTCATTAAAGAAAATGTCTTCTCCATTTTTATCTTTGTAATGAACTCTGGCAATGTAACTTTGCAGCTGTTAGGAAACATAGATAAAACACAATTAAAGCTGGAAAACATTACTATGTAGTGCATCCCGATGAACAACAAATGTGGACTATTTTTTCATGTCTATCGATATCGAATAAGTTGAAACACTTACCGTATATACTTGAGTATAAGCCGACCCGAATATAAGCCGAGGCACCTAATTTTACCACAAAAAAATGGGAAAAACTTATTGACTCGAGTATAAGCCTAGGGAGAGAAATGCGCAGCTACTGTGGAAGTGGAAAAGAGGGTCAACAATGTCCATTTGCAGCCTCACTGTGCCCATTTCAATGCCTCACTGTGAATATTTGCAGCCATAGGTCCCCCAAACGTGAAACTTGGTAGTTAAGGGTTCCTAGATGCCCCCTAGCTGCAGACAAAATTTGGGGTCTATGGACCCAAAGGGTCCCGAAATAGCATTGCTGTAGATAGACACAGTTGACCGACTTTAAGGCCCTGTATCTCGAGGTCACTTGGTGCTAGGACCCCCATCTTTGGATATGTTGTAGTGCTATTTCCACTTGGTTTGAATACCATAATTGGGGTTCCTAGCACTAAGTGGCCTCGAGATACGGGGCACCAAATTTGGGTTGGAAAATGTAATTTTCTGCTGCAGAAAAGTGCTTGACTCGAGTATAAGCCGAGGGGGGCATTTTCAGCACAAAAAAAACTTGACTTATACTCAAGTATATACGGTACCCTATTCATCGTTTCTGCAGGCTTCTTCTCTGTCCTATTTCCAGTCACCAAATCTGCTCCTCATTCCTAGTCATCTGGTTCTCCTCTTTCCTCGTCGTCTGGTTCTCCTCTTTCCTCGTCGTCTGGTTGTAGTCTCTCCAAAGTCTTCAATGTAGGACTGGTGGTCCTAAATTACACATGAGACTGTTGAGAGCCTGCTCATATTTCAATGGTGGGGGAGATTTTTGGCTTTTGGGAAATTGCATATAAGGTAGATATTTCACCTTACAGACCACCTCACGGAGGTCGGATTAGTAAAATTTTCTTCCAACAGAGGTCAGAATATTTGTGCGATGATTTAGAGACTTCACATCATGGCCCTCTCCTCCTATATCACAATCCTGTTCCTAGGGCTGGTTCACACCAGAATGCTGAGAGGGAAAAGCATGTTCCGTGCACATTTCCAGCACTGTGCTCAAAAAGCACTGCCTGTGCAATCTGCAGTGGGTGTCAATATATTCTTAATGACTGCACCAGATTGCATATTACCGCAGTATCATGTGATTTGGTGCAGTGAATTTTTTAAAAGTCTTATTGTTTCTTATTGTTTCGACCCAGTAAAAATCGCATCACACTGAATAGCACAGGAACAGACTTTGTTCCTGTGCAATTCAGATGTGAGCCAAGTCTGTCCTCAGTCCCCCTTCAAATCAAGGCCCCCCACTTTAAATCATAATCCCACCATCACAGTAGTGTCTTCCGACCCAGGATAATGTTCTCTGCACCCCACACAATAGTATCTCCCCTCCACTTTAGTGTCTTCTGCCCCCCCCCCCCCCACAGTAGTGTCCTCCCCTGCCACACACATATGAGTGTCCTCTGCTCCATCATGTCACCCCCACCCAGTAGTGCCCTCTGCCCATCTTTAGTATTGTCCTCCCCCTATACGGTAGTGTTCTCTGCCTCCTTCACAGTAGTCACCCCCCACCCCATCCCTTCCCACAGCAATGTCCACTGCCCCTTCACCATACCTTCCAACTTTTTGAGATGGGAATGAGGGACACCTATTAGCAAAAGGTATGTAGGCATAGAACACACCCCATGCCACACCCCTTTAAGGAGAATTCTACAAAAATTTTATAGGTAATCCCAGAAGTGCTTTTTTTTACCACTACTATTCCTTTATATTGGCTTTTGAAATTTACAATTGCAGCAATTTAGAAATTGGATGAAAGATTAGCACTGGGAAACACTTTTTGAAAGATAAAAAGTGCATTTTATAACTATATAGATCAGACCAAAATGAGGGACAAATGAGGAGGAATGAGGGACAGAGGGACTTTGTTCCAAGTCAAGGACAGTCCCTCGAAATCAGGGACAGTTGGGAGCTATGCCTTCACTCTCCTACCTTAATACACAGCAAAGCAGAGAGAGGGAGGCAGGACAGTTCAGAATGGAGGGTTATAGCCTAAGCTGCCAGAGTTAACTTTTCATATTAACAAGCTGATAATTGGTTGCTAAGACGGCTCGGCATCCTAGCAACCAATCACCAGCTTTTTTAATATGAAACGTTAGCTCTGGCTCCCACCCTCCATCCAGAATTGTCCTGCCTCCTGCTGTCTGCTGTGATGTGCGGATGGCAGCAGCAGTGGATGCTGGAAGAAGAACCCACACCTAAATGGCTGACTGCTGGTCAACTTTAAATAAACTAGACCACTTCATATAAAAACTTTCAAGTTGTTTTCCATTGATTTCTTTATACAGATTTTTTTTACCACTTGTTCGCGGAATGATCTATGATATGAAAAAGCGTCCATATGTCTAAGTAGAAACAAGATATACCTGTGCTGAAATCCCAATACAGGAAGTCCCCGAGTTATGAACACAATAGGGACTGTAGGTTTGTTCATAAGTCAAAGTTGTTCGTAAGTCGCAACACTGCATTTGTAAGTGTAACTTCCGGTCGGAACACTGCATTCATAAGTGTAACGTCCGCCTGTGCATGGATGTGGGATGTTGCTATGTTATCTGGGGCTCTTCTGGCCATGCAGTACATGTAGTACTGCAGTATGGGATGTGTCCGGAGGTATCCAAGACCAGCGTAGAGTAAAAGTGGCTGGCATTTGAGGCCGTTCATAAGTAGGAGTCGTTCGAAACACGGGTATTCGTAACTCAGGGACTGCCTGTAGCTTGTACATGTATGTATATAATCCATCTGGTGCTAAAGGAGTGTGACCACTTTTTCCACTAAAAATTGTGGATGAACATTTCTGTATACCCTTTCTGAGAAGACCCATAAAGACAAAATTGCTTGTTAAAACATAAAACCTCATGAAAGCAATGAGACAACCAGCTTGTGGTTATAGAATGCATGAAGGTAAAAAAACCTTCAGCCTTTACCACCATTTCGATTTGTTGGATGAGAGGAAGCCAGTGGAAGGATTGGTAGAGAGGAGTAGCAGACACGGAGCCGTTAGTATGGTGGATGAGTCTGGCAGCAGCATTCATGATGGGCTGTAGGGGGATAGCCTATTTAAAGGCAAGCCAACAATGGAGTTGCAGTAGTCGAGGTGAAAGATGAACAGGGAGTGAATTACAAGCTTTGTGGTGTCATTGGTTAGGAAGGGGCATATTGTGGAGATGCTGTGTAGGTTGAGGTGGCAAGCTTTGGACAGTGATTGGAAAGGATAGTTCAGAGTCCAGGATTATACCTAGCACCCTGGCATGCCGGTATGAGTTAATAGTTATGCCATCAATCTTGACTAGGAAGTCAGGGCAAGGGGAACATGAGGGAAGAAATATTATGAGCTTGGTTTTGGATAAATTGAGTTTACGGAAATGGTGTGACAGCCAGACTGATATGTCTGTTAGTAAACAAGTGATGCGTGACTGAT
This sequence comes from Lithobates sylvaticus, assembly GCA_028564925.1. Classification (NCBI taxonomy): domain Eukaryota; kingdom Metazoa; phylum Chordata; class Amphibia; order Anura; family Ranidae; genus Lithobates; species Lithobates sylvaticus. The sequence goes on along the minus strand of CM053026.1, from coordinate 18,541,070 downwards.
GAAGTTCTCTTCTCTAGAGTTGGTGGTAGGCCATCCTTATTTAGGTACATAATGATATATGAGCACTTTTCCATGCAGTAGTGCTCCGCATTATAAAGCACTCTGTAGGTGGGTTCAGAGGGTGGCCATCAATCTACCAAGAATACTAGTGACATCTAGTGGTTAAGAGGACATTTTGCAGATGACAGAGAAGTTTTATATTTAAAGTGCAGCTCCACCCAAAAGGGGAAGCTCCGCTAGTTTGCTTCCTCCCCACATTTGGCACCTTTTGGGTGGGGGGAGGGAGGTGCGGGTACCTGTTTTTGACATGTACCCATCCCCACTTCTGGGAGACCTCACCGCAAACCTTGTCACAGGAAGTTCTGCCCCCCTCTTCTTTCCTCTGCCGCCAGGCCAGGTAGAAAGGGCAGCGTGCTTTGTGGATGTGCTGTAGGGAATTAGCTGTGAAGCCGAAAGGCTTCACTGTTGGTTTCCCCTACCACAGATGGTGGTGGCAGCACCGAAGAAAATCGGCTGGGGTGCCGACATCGTGGGATCCCTGGACAGGTAAGTGTCCTAATATTAAAAGTCAGCAGCTACAGGATTTGTTGGTTGTGGGGGCTGGACCTCCTCTTTAATACGGGAGTTACTACCTCTATCCTTTGGACACAGGAAAGGTTGCACGCACTGAACTTATTCTCTCTGGAGAAGAGACGCTTGAGACGGGATATGATTTCAATGTACAAATACCGTACTGGGGACCCCACAATAGGGAGAAAACGTTTTAGCGTAAGGGAGTTTAACAAGACACGTGGCCACTCATTAAAATTAGAATAAAAGAGGTTTAACCGTAAACTACGTAGAGGGTTCTTTACTGTAAGCACGGCAAGGATGTGGAATTCCCTTCCACAGGCGGTGGTCTCAGCGGGGGGCATCGATAGTTTCAAGAAACTATTAGATAAGCACCTGGACGACCGCAACATACAGGGATATACAATGTAATAGGTAAATTAGAAAACAGGGGTCAGTGGCGCTACCTATAACATAAGCGTGTGGACTGTATGGGTTCTAAACCCAATATATGCCCAGAGGTATGAAATAATTGTAGAGATGTAAACTCTCTCCTGGAGCCTCAGTGTCCCAGGGGCATGTAGGGTACGCAAGGATGTGTAATATAATCCAATTATCCCACCCTGTTTCTCACATTAGTGTCTTAGTGCACAAATTATGACCAATATGTGAGTACCAAACCATATAGCGAGAACAGAACTAGTCTCAATACACCTATATGTTGTGCAATCTTATGCAAGTCTACCTAGGTGTGTGAGGTATGGCCTGTCAATCTAATTGCGCATATTAAAGGGGACTTGTTGATGTTGATGTGCGAGAATATAGATTAGGGATTCCATACAAGTCTATTCTACACCTCAAAAGGGTGTTCAGGTGGCATCTCTTAATCTAATCAGTAGTCACACATATCAAAGGGGACTTGTTGATGTTGATATGCAAGAATGCAAATTAGGACAGTCTATGACTGCAGCTGAATATAACCTTGCGTTCAGTCTATTCTGTCTCAGGAGGGTGTGTGGTAATGAAGAAACCAAAGGTCTAGCAAATATGGGGCTCTAAATATTTACTAGCACTGTCGTAATTATACTCCGTTGGATTACTATCATCTGTTGCAAGACTTTGTTCTGTTTTGGAAATCAATAAAGTGCCTCTCTCTCTGGAAGAATTGGGTTGCTGCGGAAGGAGTACTTTTTAATAACTATTAAATCATCTACCCACGATATATGATATCACTACATTCACACAACACTATATATAAAAAGATGCAGGAAGATCTAGAAAGCACACTGAGGCTCCAAGAGAGTTTACATCTTCAATTTTTTAATACCTCTGGATATATATTTTTTGTTTAGAACCCATACAGTCCACACGCTTATGTTATAGGTAGCGCCACTGACCCCTGTTTTCTAATTTATAGACATGTGCACAACAAAAAAATTTGTTTATTTTCGTTTCGTTTTTTTGGTTTTCGAAAAAAATTGTTTTTTTTCGTTTCGTTTTTTTCGTTTCCGAAATTTTTTTTTTCGCTTCGTTTTTTTCGTTTCCGTTGATTCGTAACGATTCGTACATTCGTAAGTCGTCGGTGTTCATATTCGTAACGATTCATACATTCGTAAGTCGTCGTTGTTCGTATTCGTAACGATTCGTACATTTGTAAGAGTTATTTTTCGTTGATTCGTTTTTTCGTTAGTTTAATTTTCGTTTATTCGAAATTCGGACGCATTCGTAGTTATTCGTACATTCGTAACATTCGTAACATTCGTAGATTCGTAATCGGAGCATAATTCATAATTTTATGTAATGTGTATGCTATTATTACATTTTAATAATTTACGAATCGAAAAAAAAAGTTACGAATCGAAAAAAAAAGTTACGAATCGAAAAAAAAAAGTTACGAATGTACGAATTTTTTTGTTCAATCCATTCATTACGAATCGAAAAAAAAAAAAGTTACGAATCGAAAAAAAAGTTACGAATGTACAAATTTTTTTGTTCAATCCATTCGAAGCACGTTAAGCAGCGCCATTGTAAGAGACATGGGAAATTACCAATTCAACAAAAAAAAAGTTACGAATGTACGAATTTTTTCGTTCATTTTCGTTGTTCCTTTTTTTGTTTTTCGGATTTTCGTTGCTTTTCGGATTCGAACGATTCGTTAATCGGATTCGTACAATTCGAACGATTCGTTATTCGGATTAGTTCGATTCGAACGATTCGTTCATTCGTACGAAAACGAACGAAAAAAACGAAAAAAAAAAACGAAAAACGAAAAAAAAAAAATAAACCAATTGCACATGTCTACTAATTTACCTATTATATATCTGGAGCTCCTCTAGGGGAGGTTTCCGTGTTTTGAAAAGGCTGCCACCTACAATACCTTACCTAAGCGCGGCACTGTGCATTCTTTGATTTCTATACAATGTAATACTGACATATAATCACACACATAGGTTGGACTTGATGGACTTGTGTCTTTTTTTCGACCTCACCTACTATATGTAACTATGTATGTAACAGTTGAAGAAAACTTACTTTCCTTTTTAATCCATATATTTTTGGGACATGTATGTCTTTCAGTAATTGATGCAAAGCATGAGCCATAGCATATACCACGTTGTAAGCATAGTAATATTTTGAAAGGCTTTTATAAGGATATCTGTCTCCTAGAACCATATTCATCCCAGTGCAGTTATATAAATTGGACTTATACAAATAACGTGTCCAATTATTTTTCAGTTCATTAGAAGAAAGACAACGGAACTTCTGGAGCCAAATATCCTCCAGTAAGGGATCATCTGGCCTCTTGGATGGACTTATATTTTCCATATAATCCTTTACACCAGGGATAGACTGATCAGGAAATAGAAGGAATAAACTGCAATTTATCTGTGGGATGATTAATTGAATGTACCCATAAGATAAGATGATTCTCCATGGTTCATTCAAGATTAAAGTGGCATTGTAATCCAGAGATGTTAAATCTATTAGAAATTCTAAAACCTCCATGGAAAATTGACCACAAACGATTATAGCTTCAGTTGTTGAATGTATAACGGAATGGGTTTTCTTTAACTTATCTTCCACATCATCAGTAATAATAATAACAAACGCAATACAGATTGCATTGCTGGTCATCAACTCTCGAAATTCCATCGCTCTCAGGCCATCACTTGGTGTAATTATCCCAACCCAATTCCATCCAAAATGCTTCAGAAGCTTTACTACAGCTAAATAATAAGAATGATCATCGTGAACTGTCCGGTAAAAACTTGGATTTATTTTTCTTTTATTTAGGAGTGGGTCAGTTACATTATAATTGATCTACAGGAGGAGAATAGACTATAAAGATGTAAAGAAATAATAGTGAAAATGGTGCAAAAAAGTGTTGCCACACATCAAAATACTTATTCAGAAAAGACTGCTGGTCATATTGGACAGAAAGGGAAAGATACCAATGTAAAACAAGTAAAATATGCTAAAATGCTGAAAGGGCATTATAGTCCATGAAAAATGTCTATTAAACCCCTGGTAACCTCAAGTGAGATTTATAATCTCTGCAGAGAACGAAAACAGACAGCAGAGGGTCCCAACTCAGTGTAGCATATATAGATTATTATTTTTTTATTATTATCGAAAAGTAAGTAGCAACTCACATGAATAAAATCAGTAAAGACATATCTCAATGCCACCATCTTATAAGTGTGGATAGAGACAGGCCTTTACTGATTTTAATCATGTGAGTTGCTACTTGTTTCCAGATAATACCATCATCCATATATGCTACAGTGTTACTTTTCGTGTTATAAAGATGTAAAGAAAATTAATTTAATTGGAGATTTTCATATATTATGAACGATAATTTTAGTGGGAAATATCCTGTTTATTTATTATGCCCCGTACACACGATTGGAAATTCGGCCAGCAAAAGACCGATGAGAGCTTTTGGTTTGAAAATGCGACCGTGTGTATGCTCCATCGGACTTTTGCTGGCCGAATTCTTGCCAGCAAAATATTGAGAGCAGGTTCTCTATTTTTCAATCTGAAAGAGTTCCGATCGTCTGTACAAATTCCGACGCGCAAAATTCCTACACATGCTCGGAAACAATTCAATGCATGCTCAGAAGCATTGAACTTAATTTTCTTGGCTCGTCGTAGTGTTGTACGTCACCGCGTTCTTGACGGTCGAAAGTTCAGAGAACTTTTGTGTGACCGTGTGTATGCAAGCTCGAGCGGAATTCCGTCGGAAAAAACATCCAAGTTTTTTCTGATGGAATTTCTGATTATGTGCATGGGGCATTAGGCATATGTACCTTAGAAACACAATATGTCAGGGTCAGTCCTCTCTTGGAGTGACATAAAGAATAGACAGTTCTTCATACTAAAAATGTGTAATGAGACTGGTCAATTGCATCATTCCCAAGACATTTTTGCTACTATTAATAACAATGAACCATATGTGGATATTGTAAGGGCCATCCAGTGGGCAATTTTCTGGTGGAAACATACAAGCAGCTTGCATGGTATAATTAATCTTTCTTTCAATGGGAGTAGTGTTGAGTCAAATGTACTTGGGTTCTGTTCAGAGAAGGTTTGCCCAACATTACTAAAATCAGGTTAGACACTTTTTGACAATTCTATCACTCGCTTTATACCTCCGCACTGCCATTGGATTTTCAGCCTCAGGATTTGGCTGCCTGGCTAGATCCACTGGCACTTGGTTGGCTTGCAAATGCGGAATGAGAGGCTTTCATGAGACTGGTTGCAATTAGATCCTTCCCTGCTGGAAAATCCACTGGTCTGGGCGGCATCCCCATTGAATTCCACAAGACCATAGGGAACTCCTTGCCCTGAGATTGGCACATCTTTATTCCCAGTGTTTGGTGGAGGGAGCCCTCACGGGCTCTATGAGTCACGCCCATGTTGTTCTGCTTCACAAAGCAACCAAAGACCCTACCTCGTTCTGTCTCCGATAGGCCAATTGCCCTCCTTAATACAGATTTTAAAATCCTCACCAAGTTATTCACGTTGACACTACAACCCCTGTTACCCACCATCATTGAGACTGACCAAACCGGCTTTATGGCCCATAGGACGACCGACATTAACATGAGAAGACTTTTTACCAATATTCATGCACAGCACATGAACATTTGGCATTCGAGAAGGCCTTTGATACCATGGAATTGCATTTCTTTTGGAGATTCCCCATAGAATGTTGTTCCCCCTGGTTTTCATCAAATGATTACAAGGCCCTTTCCCTTGTCCAAAGGTACCCGGCAGGGCTGCCCTCTCTCTTCAGCCTTATTTGCCATCGCTATGAAACCAGTAGCGGAGGCCCTCCATATTTCCCTGCACATCAAAGGATGGCACGTTGGTTGGCTGGAGGAGAGGGTGGCCCTGTACGTGGACGACCTCCTGCTATTTCTAAATGACCTCGGCCCATCCCTCCAATAGGCCCTCCAGGTCCTCAACTGCTGTTCCCTATAGATCCCGCAGCTCGCACCAATGCTCCTCCAGATATTCCTTTACAATGGGTCGAGAGTTTTGGATACCTGGGGTGATGATCTCCAGACAGGCTTCTGACTTTATATCCCTGAATCTGTCTCTTTTTCTGCAAGAGATGCGTCTAAAGCTGAGGGCGTAAGAGTCTTTTCCCTGGTCCCTTTAAAGGCATATCAACTTGCTAAAAATGAAAGTTTTACCAAAATGTATCTCTTTATTTCACCCTCCCCACAATGGATCCCTAAATACTTTTTTACCCTATTAAATCATCTTTTCTCCTCCTTTTTATGGGGACCCCAAACCCCCAGGTATAAGAGGTCCACGTTAATGCACCCTGTTTCTCACGGGGGCCTTGCATTTCCTGATCTTTATAAATATGTCTTAGCCACCCAACTGGTCACGGCTGCCTGGTGGCTGAACCCGGACCCTAGTAATCCCTTTATTCTAGTGGAAGCTGCGATAGTAAATTCCCTTAAAGCATTAAAATGTATATTATTTTGAGGTCCTCATGCCCCATACTGGCTGTCTCCTGCTATGCTCACTAGGCTCCGTGTCTGGGGGGCGGGACTGAAATGTGAGCACTATCCCAAACTGGCAATTTCTCCTAATGAATGTGCAAAGCAAGTATAAAAAAATGCAGTGTGCAATTAAGAAAATAAATACATTGTGCAAATAAGCAGATTAATAAATATATACGCAACTGTGTAAGAGGTAATGTTACCACATAAATTTGATAAAGTGCATAGGTGTAACAAATAAAAATTGAAAAGTCCACATATGGAAATTTTAAAATAAAAATAAGGCAGCCACTGTGTATCAAAACAGTCCAAATAGAGAAGGTTGAAAGTGGAATAAATTCTGCACGAAGAGAGATTAACCACTGTCCACTAAAGGAGTCACCAGGGAATGTGCATCCGCCACCCAGAGCGGAGAGTGAACACGCCTTCCGGAATGCGTAGACTCTTCTGCCAGCGGCAAAGAGTCAAACAAGCAAAAGGATAACCAGTAAATGATGATCCAAAGAACAGTCATTGGAGATCCCACAGCATCCATCCCCGGGCCCTGAGTTAGATCTCGGACATCCTCTCTATGACCTTGCAGGTTACAAGGGGCAACTACGTCACCCAAGCTGCTGCCAACGCATGATGTCACGCGTACAGTCTGAAAATAAGTAAATCATGCATACCCATAACATGACATTCGATAAAGTAATAGTTATGAAATAAAACAATTTAACCTGAGGGCACTTCAGAAGATGTTGAGGGCTCTGCTAGCCACTTGGACCAGATCTTGTCGTATTTTTTTGGGCAACCTCTGTTGGTATAGGTATCTTTGTAAGGCTTAATGTACACGGGACACTGAGGCAACCTCCTCAGAACGATTTTTTTAACAGCTTGAAACCGGCATTTAAAAATGCCCACTTAGCCACGTTTGCATGCTGCGTTTGTGTCTAGGAGCATTTATTTAAGATAACATCATATTATTATTTAACTATTTCTGCCATTCTGTGAGACCAGAGTGAGTAACAACAGCTGAGAGAGCAGCAGTGTACTTATATCTACCTCAATTTTGGTGCTTTTACTATGGATCCCATAATGAGCATATGTGAGGAAAAAATGCAATTCTTTTACATATATGTAATTTTTAAATTGCAATTGATTAGTATATTTTTTTGTTTATTTTTTTTTAAAGCTGTATATGTAATTTATTTATTTTTTGTCTTCTTTATGCAAACGTTAATTGCAATTTTTTAAATATATTTAATTTTTAAATTTCAATTGTTTATTAGAAGGTTTTGTTTCATTTTTTAAAAGCTGTATGTGTAATTTCATTTTTTTTAATTAATTTATTTTGTCTTTTTTATGCAAATTTTAATTGCAATTTTTTTAATATTTTTAATTACCCTAATCATAAACCCTAACCCTAAACGTGTTCTTCAAGGGGAAAACCCTAACCCTAACCATAATCCCCTAACCCTATTAGGAAACCCTAACCATAACCCCCTAACCCTAATGGGAAACCCTAACTGGAAACCCTAACCCTAATGGGAAACCATAACCCTTATCAGAACCCTAAATTGTTCTTCAAGAGGAAAACCTAACCATAACCCCCTAACCCTAATGGGAAACCCTGACCCTAACTCTAACTGGGAACCATAACTCTTACCATAACCCTAAACTTGTTCTTCAAGGGGAAAACCCTAACCATAACCCCCTAACCCTAATGAGAAACCCTAACCGGAAACCATAACCCTTACCATAACCCTAAAATTGTTATTCAATGGGAAAACCCTTACCCTAACCATAACCCCCTAACCCTAATAGGAAACCCTAACCCTAACTGGAAACCCTAACCCTAACTTGTTCTTCAAGGGGAAAACCCTAACCATAATTCCTAACCCTAATGGGAAACCCTAACTGGAAACCCTAACCCTAATGGGAAACCATAACCCTTACCAGAACCCTAAATTGTTCTTCAAGAGGAAAACCTAACCATAACCCCCTAACCCTAATGGGAAACCCTGACCCTAACCCTAACTGGAAACCATAACTCTTACCATAACCCTGAACTTGTTCTTCAAGGGGAAACCCCTAACCCTAACCATAACCCCCTAACCCTAATGGGAAACCCTAACTGGAAAACCCTAACCCTAATGGGAAACCATAACCCTTACCATAACCCTAAATTGTTATTCAAGAGGAAAACCCTAGCCATAACCCCCTAACCCTAATGGGAAACCCTGACCCTAACCCCTAACCCTAACTGGAAACCATAACTCCCACCTTAACCCTAAACTTGTTCTCCAAGGGGAAAACCCTAACCATAACCCCCTAACCCTAATGAGAAACCCTAACCGGAAAACCTAACTGGAAACCATAACCCTTACCATAACCCTAAAATTGTTATTCAAGGGGAAAACCCTAACCATAACCCCCGGTACCACGTTTAGCCACGTTTAGCGGAGTTTGGCGTCTGAAACGTCGGAAACCTCTGCGTCTGAACTAATTTTTTTGCCTTCAAAGAAAAGCCTATAAACGTAACTGCCTAAAAATGACATTAAACAAACCTGTGTACATGTACACATAAGATAACATTGGATGAGTTCAGGGGCAGCTGAAAAAAGCAGCCAAATGCCTCTGAACGTCCGTTCACCAGCAGCAGTGTACATGAGGTCTAAAGGAGTAGACTTTTTCCAGCATATTTTCTTTTTATTTCCCCTGGAGATGTTTGGGGATATACAGCCCTGGTAGTTGAACTGCATGTTTGCAGATTCCTCATTCATACATATTTTACTATGCACAGACAGGACCACTGATAGCACTGACCTGGGTAAACCTGTACAGACTTAGTAATTGGGCCAGTACAATAGTTGTGGAAAAGCCAGTGTTGCCAACGAAACCAGCAACTTCACCGCGTCCTGTGCAGGAATAATTAGGAACCTCTCTCTGGTAACCTGACATTATTATGAAGGCGTATTTGATAGATTTTTTCGGATCCGCACATGTGTCGTAGATGTGATATCCCAGTGTAATGTTGGGCAGAAGATTGGAGTCCTTATTAATCTCCTCAATAGCAAATATAAAGGCCAAGAGACTTCTGTATTCTACCACGCAGATGCTGTGGAATGATAAGGATGTACATTTTCACTTTAATTGCAAGCATTTCAGTCATCCAACCTTTTAAATAGGTAGGTAATGATTTAACTAGTTTAAATACATTTTAATATAATAATAATCATAGCAATACTAATTTTAACAATAACAAAAGCATAGAAGACAAGGTTGTTCAATCATTGATCTAGCAGTTTGCTTTTATGAGTACCAACCATGTTAGACCCCCGTACACACTATTAGATTTTCTGCAGATTTGTGTCTTCAGATTTACCAAAACCATGTAATATGAGGTCAAACCTTAAGGGTTTTAATTTGTATGCAATCAGGTAGGCCCTTGCACTACATGGTTTTGGTAAATCTGAAGACAAAAATCAGCAGAAAATCTAATAGTGTGTATGGGGACTTAAGGCCCGTACACAGGCTTTGATTTTCGGACATCAATTGTGTTACGACGACCGATCATCCGCAAATCTTACCGTTAGTACAGTGCTTTTGACAGCCGATTTCACTTTTTCGACAGAGGAAAGCTGGATGCGCAGACTATAACATTTTTGTCAGATGTGAACTCAACGTCTGTTTTTTGTTTTATTAGTACAGTTTTCGTAAGAGCAAGACTACGCATGCACAGAAATTAAACGTACAAAACCTTTCAACGCGTTTTGTCACTTCTGACGTTGTATTCTGTCAAACGAAAATTCTCGTATTTTTGTGGCATGCTAGTCTCATGTCAAAAGTCAAGAGGTTACTTATAACCTCTTGACTTTCGACATGAGACTAGCATGCCACAAAAATACGAGAATTTTCGTTTGACAGAATACAACGTCAGAAGTGACAAAACGCGTTGAAAGGTTTTGTAAGTTTTGACGTTCTGTCATCCAAAAATCAAAGTGTGTGTACGAGGCTTTAGTCTGCCTCTTCACCCAGGACTTACAATCCTTCAAACATCCTCTGTGCAGGGATTCTATGAAAATATAAAGTTCTTGGTGGTGTGACAAACTTGCAGATTATAGGATAATGCCGCGTACACACGATCGGAAATGCCACCAGCAAAGGACCGATGTGAGATTTTGGTTGGAAAATGCGACCGTGTGTATGCTCCATTGGAATTTTGCTGGCGGCACTTCTGCCAGAAAAATATTGAGAGCAGGTTCTCAATTTTTCGGTCGGAAAAAGTTTGATCGGAAATTACAATCGTCTGTACCAATTCTGACTCGCAAAATTCCTACGCTTGCTCGGAAACAATTTGACGCATGCTCGGAAGCATCAAACTTAATTTTCTCGGCTTGTTGTAGTGTTGTACTTCACCGTGATCTTGACGGTTGAAAGTTCAGAGAACTTTTGTGTGACCGTTTGTATGCAAGCCGAGCTTCAGCAGAATTCCATCTGAAAAAAACATCCAAGATTTTTCTGACCGAAATTCCGCTCAGGTGTACGGGGCATTAGAATATCAGGTCAAATTCCCTGGGCAAAGTGACATTTTCTTAGTTTTACTCACTACTACTACCACTACTACTAATACGATTACTACTACTATATCACTACTACTAATAGTGATAATAATAATACTAATAATATTGATAGTAACAATAAAAATAATAATAATAGTAGTAATAATAACAATAATAATGTTAAAAACTGAACCTTAGATATAGAAAATGGCAGAATTAATTTACAAAACATTTTGTTAAAAAACATTTAATGTAGCAAAGGATGTTCAAATTAATTTAAAATTCCTATACAGAAATGTAATATAAATTACATATTTGCTTCTGTGCAAATGAAAATGTACAACCGTAGAGGGGTACAGAGGGAAGGTAACATCCTACATATTAACAATAACAAAAGCAGAGATGATTGGGTTGTCCGATCATTGATCTAGAAGTTTGCTTACATGGCTACCAATCCTGTTAGTCTGTCTCTTTATCCAGGACTTACAATCCTTTAGTTGTGTGACAAACTTGCATTATATAAGAACAGAATATCAGGTAAAATGCCCTGGGCAAAGTGAAATGTTCTTATTTTCACCTACTACTGCTACTACTACTACTACGATTCCTACTATTGCTACTACTACTACTACTAATACTATTAAAAGCAGAAGTTAAGCCGGCAACTCGATTCATGGCTATGAGTAAGGCTGTAATAGCCGAAAACATGTCAGCATTGAGCCTGGTTTTGAACAAGCACGGTTCTTTAATGTGAAACGCGTCAACTATACATTTTTGCAAGTTTGTCTGGCTTATGACAATAAAAGAAACCTTTAGCAGCATCCTTTGGATTCAAGTGTGTAATCAATTCCTCTTCTTCTTCATTGATCCTGTGTAGGGATGAGCCGAACACCCCCCGTTCGGCTCGCACCAGAACCCGCGAACGGACCTAAAGTCCGTGCGAGCTTTAGACCCTATTAGTTATAATGGATGCGAACGTTCGAAATTAAAAGTGCTCATTTTAAAGGCTAATATGCATGTTAATGTCATAAAAAGTGTTTGGGGACCTGGGTCCTGCCCCAGGGGACATGTATCAATGCAAAAATTTTTTTTAAAAAACGGCCGTTTTTTCAGGAGCAGTGATTTTAATAATGCTTAAATTGAAACAATAAAAGTGTAATATTCCTTTAAATTTCGTACCTGGGGGGTGTCTATAGTATGCCTGTAAAGGGGCGCATGTTTCCCGTGTTTAGAACTGTCTCTGCGCAAAGTGTCATTTTTGAAAGTAAAAAAGCTATTTAAAATCACTCGCGGCTAATGTTAATTCACGGCTCCCGTAACACAGAGAACAGTGATTCATTGAAACTCATTCATAAAAAAAAATTCATTGATAAAAAAAAAAAAAAATGAAAAAAAAAAAGCGTAGGGGTCCCCCCAAATTCAATAACCAGGCCCTTCAGGTCTGGGATGGATATTAAGGGGGATCCCAGCCAAAAAAAAAAAAAAAAAAAATGGCGTAGGGTCCCCCTCAAAATCCATACCAGACCCTTGAGGTCTGGTATGGATTTTAAGGGGAACCCTAGCCAAAAAAAATGGCGTGGGGTCCCCCTCAAAATCCATACCAGACCCTTATCCGAGCACGCAACCTGGCAGGCCGCAGGAAAAGAGGGGGGGACGAGAGCGGCCCCCCCTCTCGCCTGAACCGTACCAGGCCACATGCCCTCAACATTGGGAGGATGCTTTGGGGGTCTAAGACCCCTAAAGCACCTTGTCCCCATGTTGATTAGGACAAGGGCCTCTTCCCCACAACCCTGGCCGGTGGTTGTGGGGGTCTGCGGGCGGGGGGCTTATCGGAATCTGGAAGCCCCCTTTAACAAGGGGACCCCCAGATCCCGGGCCCCCCCCCTGTGTGAAATGGTTAGGGGGTTCAAAAGTACCCCTAACAATTCACCAAAAAAAGTGGCAAAAATGGTAAAAAGGACAGGAGACAGTCTTTGACAATTCCTTTATTAAAATCTTCTTTCTTCTTTCTTCATCCTTCGGTTTCTTCATCTTCTCCTTCCTTCATCTTCTTCCATCTTCTTCTTCCATTTTCTTCTTCCTCCGATCCGCTTCTTCTTGCGCTGGTCTTCTCGTCCTTCTCGTCCGGCATCTTCTTCCGTCGGCGTCGGCGTCGGTGTCGGTGTCTTCTTGGGCCGCTCCGCGCAATGGGAGGCTCCCGCTGTGTGAGGCTCCGCTCCATCTGACAGGTCTTTTAAAACGGAGGGCACCTGGTGACCCCGCCCCCCTCTGACATCATGGGGAAAGCCATCATGGAATTCCCCATGACGTCCCTGTGCGTCAGAGGGGGCGGGTCACCAGGTGCCCTCCATTATAAAAGACCTGTCAGACGGAGCGGAGCCTCACACAGCGGGAGCCTCCCATTGCGCGGAGCGGCCCAAGAAGAGACAGAGACACCGACGCCGACGCCGACGGAAGAAGATGCCGGACGAGAAGGACGAGAAGACCAGCGCAAGAAGAAGCGGATCGGAGGAAGAAGAAAATGGAAGAAGAAGATGGAAGAAGATGAAGGAAGGAGAAGATGAAGAATCCGAAGGATGAAGAAAGAAGAAAGAAGATTTTAATAAAGGAATTGTCAAAGACTGTCTCCTGTCCTTTTTACCATTTTTGCCACTTTTTTGGTGAAATGGTAGGGGTACTTTTGTACCCCCTTACCATTTCACACAGGGGGGAGGCCGGGATCTGGGGGTCCCCTTGTTAAAGGGGGCTTCCAGATTCCGATAAGCCCCCCGCCCGCAGACCCCCACAACCACCGGCCAGGGTTGTGGGGAAGAGGCCCTTGTCCTAATCAACATGGGGACAAGGTGCTTTAGGGGTCTTAGACCCCCAAAGCATCCTCCCAATGTTGAGGGCATGTGGCCTGGTACGGTTCAGGCGAGAGGGGGGCCCGCTCTCGTCCCCCCCTCTTTTCCTGCGGCCTGCCAGGTTGCGTGCTCGGATAAGGGTCTGGTATGGATTTTGAGGGGGACCCCACGCCATTTTTTTTGGCTAGGGTTCCCCTTAAAATCCATACCAGACCTCAAGGGTCTGGTATGGATTTTGAGGGGGACCCTACGCCATTTTTTTTTTTTTTTTTTGGCTGGGATCCCCCTTAATATCCATCCCAGACCTGAAGGGCCTGGTTATTGAATTTGGGGGGACCCCTACGCTTTTTTTTTTGTTTTTTATTAATGAATGACAGCTCTCTGTGTTACAGGAGCCATCAATTCATTAGCCGCGAGTGATTTAAATAGCTTTCTTCCTGCAAAAATGACACTTTTTTGCAGGGAAAGTTCTAAGCACAGGAAACCTGCCCTCCTTCACAGGCTACCTATAGACACCCCCCAGATGTGATACTGCAATGCTGTTCTAACAGCATGCACACACATATCCCCAGAAATAAAGAACATATTGTTGTCAGCAGTCAGCAGCACACTGACACGCTGACACTGTGAGTGAAACATAATATGCGAGGCCGCCGCCGCGGCGGCCTCTTATACCGTGGGGCGTGTATTAAAGCCCCTGAGCTATAATTGGCTACAGGCATCCTGCCTGTAGCCAATTATGGCTCTCCTCGCTGCCGGCGCTGTGATTGGCCAAGCATGCGGGGTCACAGTGCATGCTTGGCCAATCATCAGCCAGCATTGCACTGCGCGGGCCGCAATGCATTGCGGGGCCGCTCGCATCACACGAATTTGATGCGAGCGGTCCCAATAGTTCTGGGCTCGCCGAGCGAGCGAACACCCGGTGCTCGATTCGAACATGGGTTCGAATCGAACACCGGGCTCATCCTTAATCCTGTGTATATGATGTGGCCAAATAAAGGATAATACCAAGGAGTTATCGAGCTGCCGACTTAATTTCTGCTTTGGATGTTTGAACAGGGGAGTGGGGATCGCCCAGCCTGAGCACTGAATCTCAGCAAGTATTTTACAATTGTGCGATTTAGCTTGGGTATCTTCTGCTTGTATTTACTGATACTATTACTACTACTATTACTACTACTATTACTATTACTACTATTGCTACTATTACTACTACTAATACTAATAATAACAATAATAATAATAAGGGTAAAACTCTTTATTAAAAAAAACCTGAACCTTAGATATGGAATATGGTTGAATTAATTTAGAAAACATTTTGTAAAAAAGTTTAAATCTAGCAAAGTAAAATACAAAAGGAGGTTAAAATTCATTTAAAATGTCTATACAGAAATGTAATATAAATGACATAATTGCTTCTGTGCATATGAAAATGTACAACCGTATGAGGGGGAAGTAACATCTTACAAATTAGCAATAACAAAAGCAGAGATGATTGGGTTTTCCAATCATTGATCTAGCAGTTTGCTTTCATGGGTACCAATCCTGTTAGTTTGCCTCTTTACCCAGGATTTATAATCCTTTAGAAGTCTTCTGTGCAGGCATTTCCTGAGAATTTTGCATTTTTGCTGGTGTGACAAACTTGCAGATTATAAGAACAGAATAGCAGGTAAAATGCCCTGGGCAAAGTGAAATGTTCTTATTTTGACCCACTACTGCTACCACTATGATTACTACTATTGCTACTACTACTAATATACTATTAAAAGAAGAAATTTAGCCGTAAACTCGATTCATGGCTTTGAGTAAGGCTGTAATAGTTGAAACACGTCAGCCTAGATCCTGTGTATATGATGTGGCCAAATAAAGGATAATACCAAGGAGTTATCGAGTTTCCAGCTTAATTTCTGCTTTGGATATTGGAACAGGGGAGGGGGGATCTCCCAGCCTAAGCATCAAATCTTTTTTGAATTTTTCAATTGTGCGGTTTAGCTTGGGTATATTCTGCTTGTATTTACTAATACTATTACTGCTACTACTATTATTACTACTACTACTACTACTACAACACCTACTACTACTACTACTAATAATAATAATAAGGGTAAAGGGTAAAACTCTTTATACAAAAAAAAATCTGAACCTTAGATTTGGAATATGGTTCAATTAATTTAGAAAACATCTTGTAAAACATATTAAATCTAGCAAAGTAAAATACAAAAAGAGGTTAACATGAATTAATTTCTAGATAGGAATGCAGTATAAATTACACAATTGCTTCTGTGCATAATGAAATGTACAACAGTGTGAGAGAGAAGGTAACATCCTATTTCACAGTTACCTTATGTAGGAACTTAGTAGCATACAGTGGTTTCCCATTCAGTACACTCTGCTTAAGATCAATAATTAAAATCCCAATTTGTCTTGCATCTAATCCTAACTCTAGCCTGCCTCCAATCCTAATGTTAACCTTCCTCTAATCCTAACTCTATCCTGCCTCCAATCCTAATGTTAACCTTCCTCTAATCCTAACTCTAGCCTTCCTTTAATGCCCCGTACACACGGTCGTAAATTCCGACCACTAAATTCGGCAGATTTTTTCCGACGGATTTTGTCCGACACTGGTGTTGCATACACACGGTCGGACAAAGTTGTCGGAAAATCCGATCATCCTGAACGTGGTGACGTTCGTTGCATACGACGGGACTACGTAGAGGCTAGTATCCAATAGCTTTGGTCTTATAATGTGATCTGAGCATGCGTGGCACTTTGTCCGTCGGAATTCGCTACACACGATCGGAAAAAGTCCGATAGGACTTTGTTGTCGGAAAATTTGAGAGCAGGAGATAAAACTTTGTCCGTCGGAAAATCCGATGGAAAAAGTCCGATGGAGCCTACACACGGTCGGAATTTCCGACAACATTGTCCGATAGGACATTTTCCGTCGGAAAATCCGACCGTGTGTATGGGGCATAATTCTAATGTTGTTCTGCCTCTAATCCTAACTCTGTTCTGCCTCTAATCCTGACGCTAACCTTCCTCTAATTCTAACTCTGACCTTCCTCTAATTCTAACTCTAACCTTCTTCTAATCCTAAATCTGTCCTGCCTCTAATCCGAACTCTAACATTCCTCTAAGCCTAACTCTTGCTTTCCTCTAATCCTAAATCTGTCCTTCCTCTAATCCTAACTCTAACCTTGCTCTAATTCTAAAGCTGTCCTGCCGCTAATCCTAACTCTAGCCTTCCTCCAATTCAAATGTTGTTCTGCCTCTAATCCTAACTCTGACCTTCCTCTAATTCTAACTCTAAAGCCCCATACACACGGTCGGACTTTTTCATGGATTCTGTCCGATCGGACAATGTTGAAAAATCAGACCGTGTGTATGCACCATCGGACAGTGTTCGTCGGTTTGTCCGACGGACAAAGTCTTATCTCCTGCTGGAAAGATTTGCCGTCAACACGGTCCGATCACACCAAATCCGATCGTGTGTACGGTTGTCCGACCGGACAAAGTGCTACGCATGCTCAGATCACATTACAAGACCAAAGCTATTGGCTACTAGCCTCTACGTAGTCCCGTCGTAGGCAACAAACGTCACCACGTTCAGAATGATCGGATTTTCCGACAACTTTGTCTGACCGTGTGTATGCAACACCAACATCGGACAAAGTATGACGGACATGGTCCGACGGACCTGGTCCTCGGATAATCCGCGCGTGTGTATGGGGCTTAACCTTCTTCTAATTCTAACTCTGACCTTCCTCTAATTCTAACTCTAACATTTTTCTAATCCTAACTCTTACCTTCATCTAAACCTAACTCTGACCTTCCTCTAATCCTAACTCTAACTCTAATCCTAACTCTAACCTTCCTCCAATCCTAACTCTAACCTTCTTCTAATCCTAACTCTGACCTTCCTCTAATTCTAACTCTAACCCTCCTCTAATTCTAAACCGGGCCTTCCTCTAATCCTAACTCTATCCTTCCTCTAATCCTAACTCTAACCTTCTTCTAACCCTAACTCTGACCTTCCTTTAATTCTAACTCTAACCTTCTTCTAATCCTAAATCTGGCCTTCCTCTAATCCTCGGAATTTCCGATGGAAACAGTCCGATGGGAGCTTTTCATCGGATTTTCCGACCGTGTGTATGCCCATCGGTCTTTTTCTGTCGTAATTTCCGACGGACTTTGGATTGAGAACCTGTTCTTAATTTTTCCGACGGAAAACCTTTCTATCGGATTTTCCGATCGTGTGTATGCAATTCCGACGCACACAATTCCGACACATGCTCAGAAACTATTCGACGCATGCTCAGAAGCATTAAACTTCCCTTTTATAGTGCAGTCGAACGTGTTGTATGCTGTGGTGTTATTGACCGTCGGAATTTGGTGTGACCATGTGTAGGCAAGACAGTTTGATTGAAATTCCGTCGGAATTCCGACGGGAAAACCATCAGAGATTTTTCCGACGAGAATTCCGACCGTGTGTACGCGGCATAACTCCGTCCTGCCTATAAATTCTAACACTGCCCTGCCTCTATTCCTAACTCTGTCCTGCCTCTTATCCTGACTCTAACCTTCTTCCAATTCTAACTCTAACCTGCCTCTAATCATAACTCTAACCTTCCTCTAATCCTAACTCTAACCTTCCTCTAATCCTAACTATAACCTGCCTCTAATCCTAACTATGTCCTGACTCTAATCCTAACTCTAACCTGTATATAATCTTAAATCTAACCTGTATATAATCCTAACGCTAAACTGCATCAATTCCTAACTCTGACCTGATGTATAAGTCCATCTCTGACCTGCACCTAATTCTAACTCTGACCCATATCCAGTACTAACTATGGCCTAATTTTGACCATAAAATTACACCAAGTCTTACATTTTTAGTAAAAAATTTAAAAAAATATTAAAGGCCTCAGAAAAAGAAAAGAGGGAATAAAAGAAAGAGGTTGAGTATAGAAAGTACATGAGAAAGTTGCTCATTACAAAAAAACTGTAATTAAATAACTGTAGCCTTATAATATGTAGCATATACAGTATAGTTAAAATAAATGACAACTCATAACAAAAAACAAAAAAAATGTAAAATACATTTTTAGTTTATTTGTTTTCTTTGAATTTCTCTAGTTGTGTAATTGCACATAGTTACATAGTTCATCTGGTGGAAAAAAAAGTCACAAGTTCATCCAGTTAAACCAACAGAGGGGGGAGAAAAGGAAAATTTTGCACAGTTTGGTGAAGTTTTATGGGATCTAACATTGATGTTTTAGTCATATAGTGCATGTACAGTAAATATATTTAAATGTAAAAACTATGTTATAAAAACTGGGAATTTAAGAAAAAATAGACAGGCTTGTGTGGATGATCACCTTTAGAAAATGCATGCAAATGAGAACATCAAACTTTACAGTGTTTAGTGATAAGAACAAGTACACATAAGCATATATATATAAATGTTACAGGTAAAAGAGCCACAGATATCCTGAAATTAAAATGTTTATATGCGATGAAAGTACTCCTGCAGGATTACAGAGGGGGGCGTGGTCTAAGATGGCGGAGTAGGAGAGTTACACGAGGGCTCTGCTCCTTCCATACCCCCAGGCTATGTAGCTACGCAGCATAGAGAGAGAGCACAGACCTGAAACAGTCAGTAAAACGGCTGGCATATACCTGATATCCCCAGGCGGCATGATAAGAAGGAACGGAGACGGGCAGAAGGTGCAGAAAACACCTATCCAGCCAGAGATCCCTCAATACTTCTCCCGGACAAGGGCGGCTGTGGCGCGGCACCTGGAGCAAGTGAAAGGAGAGGAGAGACAGCGCGGTGGATTCGGAGAGGCGGCTGACGTCATCCCTGCGACCCGTGCGCCTTGTGCGCTGGATACGCCGGTAGTGTCAGGATCGAGGAGCGGCGATACAGAAGGGGGAGAGGAAGCTCGCCAGCGGCATCAGGTGGAAGGTACAGTAGCGGCACCCCAAATGGCAGGGGAAGATGCAGATCTCAGAGCGCTCTTGAGGGCGCTCCCAACAAGGGCAGACATGCAGGCTCTTCCCACAAAAGCAGACCTAGAGGGGTGGATGGCCAGGATAGAAGAAATACACAGGAAAGACCTGGAGGAGGTGAGGTCTGAGGTCCAGCTGCTAGCAGGCAGAGTGTCTGAAGGAGAGAGCGCACAGGCAGCCTTGGAGGAGCGGATGCTAAGAATGGAACAGGTACAGGGTGAGCAAAATCTTCAGGTCCCTTCTATGCAGCTCCGCTTAGAGGAGTTTGAAGACCGCAGCAGAAGGAAGAACTTAAGATTTAGGGGGGTCCCAGAGACGGTTGGCGGGGATGCATTGCAATCCACTATCGCCTCAATATGTCAGCAATTGGACATTCAGGTCCCTCTAGAAGACTTAGAGTTTGAAAGGCTCCACAGAGTGTCAGGTACCCTCCCAACTAGCCCAGACAGGCCAAGAGATGTGATATGTTGTTTTCACAGGTTCACACATAAGGAACTGATCAGTCGTAAGGCATGGGATATGAAAGAAGTGATATATGAAGGTATGAAGATTAAAATCTTGCCTGACTTATCGAGGGCCACCCTGCAGAGAAGAGCTATGATACGACCATTATTGGGTATAATACGGAAATCAGGGGGCACGTACCGCTGGGGCTACCCCTTTTCAGTTATCATAAAGAAGGACTCTAAATCATTCATACTGAGGCACCCGCTGGACTTGTCTCAACTGTTTATTTTTCTAGGAGAAGAGGCGGTTGAGGTACCAAATTGGCTACAGCATCTGGGCCGTCAAAATGACCACAGGGATCAGAAGAAGTAGTAGACTTTAAGACATATAGGAAAAAAGATGGAGGAGCCCTCATTTACCTGGACTTAGGATGCAGGATGCAGGACTCCTGGGAACGTTCTCTTTTTTTTTCTTCCTCTCCCCTTTTTCTTTTTTTTTATTTTTTTGCATGCCAACAATTCCCAAACACACCTCGCCCTTTCATGTTGGAAGGGTTAGCTACCCGCATATCCCCCCTTTTTTTTTTTTTTTTTTTTTTTTTGTGGGGTCTTAAAAATTTTTTCCTTTTTTTTTTTTTTTTCACATAATTTATTCACTAAGTCACTTATCCACGAAAGTACACTAGAGGAATATTGGAGTGTCGATGCAAAATAGTTTTTTTTTTTTTTCACCTATTTATTTTTATAATTTTTTTTTTTTTGTTTGTTTGTAGGATTTTTTGTGAATTTTTTTGGTGAATTTTAGATGGAGGGTTTTTTTTTTTTTTTTTTTTTTTTTTAGTTACTTATGTATCTACTCATTTATTTATTATTTATTTATTTATTTATTTAATTTTATTTTTTTTTTATATTTTTTTTTATTTTTTCAAAACGTTTCTGAATAATGTATATCAGGACGTATTGGAGTATATATACACGTGGTTATTGGATTTTGGGGGGGAGGGGCTCACTGGGGTATAAAATGTTATAAATGTCATTTAATGTTTGTATGTAATGGAGATAGGAATTTGGGAGGGGTCCCCTCACCTCACCTTTCACTTTTCTTTCCAAATTTTTTGTTCACAGGCGAGATAAGGATATCTTGCATCACAAATATTTATTCACATATCCACAAATCACAACTAGGCACATAAGGACCTAGAGGCGAACTGCTCTCTAGGCATATATTAGTTAATAATTATTAGTTTAAGACCCTTAAGAGGTCGAAATAGAGGTGTGAGGGGGAGGTTGGGGAGCTCCTCTCCTTTAGAGGGGATAAGGAGGTAAAAGGGTTAGGGGGTGGATGGGAGAAGAGGGATAAGGGGAGGGGAGAGAGAGGGGAGGGAAGGAGAGAGGAAAGGGAGAAGGGGTGGAGGTCAGATGGGGGGGATCATGGGAGAATAAAAAAAAGAGTATACAGGAGATAGCCTTTATCTTGTTTCGTTCCCCTTTTTTTTTTTTCCTATCTGCCTTTATATGCGAAGGAATGTACTTGGGTATTTGTGTAAGGATAAAACACGGAGAGAACAGTCTGGAGGTCAATGCAATCTGGATTTGGATTTGCCTGGGGGGTGGGAGAGAGCGGAGCCTCCCTGCCATTTTGGGTCAAGCCCCCTATAAATAGTTTTGCACCTACCGAGCCAGAGGAGGGTGGCTCGGAGAAGGGTGTCTCCCTAAGGGGTTTAGAAAGGGTTAGGGGGGTTTTGCCTTTTTTTTTTTTTTTTTTTTAATATATTTTTTTTATTTTTTTTCTTTTTGCAGGGGGAAGAGGGAGGGGGAGGGTGAGGGATATAGGTAGATAAGGGTGGGGGTTTTCCTCTTTTTTCTCGCTGTCGTCTCTCGTCCCCTTCCCCTCCCCTTTTAATAGCCTCTCAGCAAGATGGAGGAAGTAAGGGTAACATCTATGAATGTTAAGGGTTTAAATGTCCCAGAAAAAAGAAAGATGCTTCTTAATGATTTAAAACAGAGGTGTATAGATATAGCTTTTATACAAGAAACTCATCTTAAGGCAGGTAGACTCCCTTTCCTTCAAAATAGATTTTTCCCAACTGTATATCATGCCTCCAATCAGGAGGCAAAATCAAAGGGGGTCTCAATTATGATCTCCAATCGGATCCCATGGACATTGACAGATAAACGGGTGGATGGGAAGGGAAGGTACCTCTTCCTGAAGGGGTCGATAGGGGGGGTGAAGGTGACATTGGCTACAGTATATGCTCCCAATGTAAGGCAAGAGGTGTTCTTAATAAAAACCCTCACAAATCTGATAGATTTCTCAGAGGGTAAGCTGATACTGGGAGGAGATTTTAATATCCCATTGGACCCGAAAGTAGATACGTCCTCGGGGACGTCGTCTATACCCCATGGTACCAGAAGAAGACTATTGAAGAAATTGTATGAGCTACAACTTGTAGATGTATGGCGAATTATGCACGAGGGAGAGAGGGATTACACCTTTTACTCAAACCCCCACCAAGTGTATTCTCGGATAGACCTCTTCTTGGTACCTCACTATTTACTGACGAGGATAACAGAGGTTCATATAGGATGTATTACATGGTCAGATCATGCCCCGATCACTCTATGTATTTCCCTCCTTGGCGCTATGGGTACAACTGAAAGAAGATGGCGATTGAATGAGAGTTTGTTACAGAACCCCGAAATTCGGGAAGAAATAGCGAAAGAAATAAATGATTACTTTCAGATAAACGAGACTCCGGATAGTAACCCGGCCATAGTGTGGGAGGCACATAAAACAGTGATAAGGGGCATACTGATCAAACTTGGATCAAGAGTTAAGAAAGAAAGGGACAAACAGGTGTCGGGACTTCTGCAGAAGATCCATGATTTGGAAACCCAGCATAAGAAAAACCAGACACCCTCTATGGGGATAGAGCTGGGGGACCTGAGACGCCGGATCTCGGAAATACTAAGTTTTAAGGCTAAAGCGATTATTCAGAAAGGGAAAAAGACCTTCTATGAACTAGGAGATAAGTGCAGTAAATTACTAGCAGGCAAATTGAAAGGGAAAATTTCGAATACCTATATTCCCCATATAAAAGGAAGAGACGGGAGACTCATCTCACAACCCAAAGCCATAGCACAGACATTTGGGGAATTCTATACCTCATTATATAATTTAGAATCAGCACCCATATCTACATCGACCCAGGAGGAATATCTTTCCTCTGCGAAACTGCCAAGACTAACATCATTAGAACGGAGGAAATTGGAAGAGCCTATTTCAGCAGAGGAGGTAAATGAGGCAATGAAAACGGCGAAGCCAGGCAAAGCGCCCGGCCCGGACGGCTTTACGCTGCTTTACTACAAAAAATTCTCCATACCGCTCTGCAGGCAAATGGCAAAGGTTTTTAATGCCCTGGGTAGAACAGCTGCATTCCCACCAGACTCTCTTTTGGCGCATATTACTGTGCTACCAAAGGAGGGGAAGGACCCTTCGGATTGTGGCAGCTACAGACCCATTTCCCTCCTAAATGTGGACTTAAAGCTTTTCACCAAAATCTTGGCAACCCGGATTCAGCCTTTGTTGGGTCAGTTGATAGATTGAGATCAGGTTGGGTTTGTTCCCTCGCGGGAAGCGAGGGACAACACTATTAAGGTTCTCAATCTGGTCCACCATGCCAACAAGTTAGATATTCCTAGTGTTTTTTTGAGCACCGATGCCGAGAAGGCGTTTGATAGGGTGAGATGGCCTTTTTTGTTTGAGGTGCTGAGACAGGTTGGCATGGGGGACCAGATGATTACGTGGATTAAGAGTGTGTATACAAACCCCAAGGCAGAAGTAAAGGTAAACGGAATATTTTCTAGGCCCTTCAAAATATCAAATGGTACAAGGCAGGGGTGTCCCCTTTCCCCCATGCTATTTTCCCTATCAGTAGAACCTTTGTTAAGTAAAATCAGGGAAAACAAAGATATCCAGGGCCTAAAAATAGGAAATAGAAACTATAAAATGTCAGCCTATGCGGACGATCTATTGTTCTCCATGTCTGCACCACATATTTCAATCCCCAATCTTATGAAAGAATTTGAAACATACGGCAACCTATCAAATCTAAAAATAAACTACTCGAAATCAGAAGCGATGGGAGTTGCGATGAGGAACAGGGAGTGTAAGGCGATCCAAAAAAAATTTAATTTTAAATGGGTGTCTGAGAAGCTGAAATATTTGGGCACGTATATTCCTTCGAAAATAAAAAAGACGTTTGAGGTGACCTTTCCCGATTTATTTGATTCAGTTCAGAAGCAGTTGGAAAAATGGCATCAGGGCATCCATTCGTGGTTCGGAGGATGCAATATTATTAAAATGAGTATTTTACCAAAATTTTTATATTTACTTCAAGCATTACCAATATCTGTCCCAGCGGTCTTTCTCCGCCAAACATGCTCTTTACTTACAAAATTTATTTGGGCAGGGAAACGACCCAGGATAGCTAGAGGAACAATGACGATGCCCAGGGGTTTCGGTGGATTAGCGGTCCCAAACATAACGAAATATTATCATGCAGTACACCTGGGGAGGGTGGTAGACTGGTGCAGACATGGAGAACTCAAAGCATGGGTAGAATTAGAACAGCAGGTCAGTGAGATACCCCTGCGTAGAGCACCATGGTGCCTTGATAAGATACCAATGCCGATCAAGACGCACCCAACTATAGGTTCTACCTTAAAGATAAGTTCCCTTTTAATACGCGACTCCAAAATCTCCTCAAGAAATTCTCCTCTAATCCCTGTGCTAGGAAACCCGGGGTTCCCCCCAGGGGGAGAGGCAGGGGCATTTAAAAATCTAGAGGAGAGAGGTATAGTCCAAGTTTCACATTTTATTCACAACGGGGCATGGCCTACTTTGGAGGGACTAATGCAGAGAGGGGGATCTTTTGAGTTAAAGCCATGGCGGGCGATTCAGATTTTGAACTTTCTGAGGTCACTGGGGCCAGCGGTTGATTATGATCGTCATTTAATGTTGTTTGAGCAATACTGTGTGGGACAGGAACCGCTTCCCCGGTTGATCTCAAAAATGTATAGGATATTAAATACCCCACAGGAGGATTATATGCCCTCTAGTAAGGCTAAGTGGGAAAGAGATCTGAATAGGACTTTCACTAAGGTACAATGGCGTGACATTATATACATGACCCAGTATACCTCTATGTGCACTCGCATGCAAGAACTAAATTACAAAATCATGACACAGTGGTACTATACTCCGGTAAAACTCCAGAGATTTTACCCTGAAACAACAGGACAGTGCTGGAGATGCGGAGAGGAACCTGGATCCTTATTCCATATACTCTGGACATGTTCCAAAATTAGGCAGTATTGGGGAGAGGTAAGAAGGATATCTCAAAAAATTTATGGAAAATATAATCCCAGAAGACCCGGCCCTTTTCCTGCTTCACTCAACCCAAATACCGAAACGGATATATAGGAAATCCATCCTATGCCATTTAATTAACGCAGCGAAGGCAAATATAACTCTGTCATGGAAAGAACGGGATCCACCTTCAATAGCAAGATGGTTAAATAAAGTAAGGGAGATTGGAGCTATGGAGGATCTAGTGTACTCCGGTCAAAACAAAAAAGAACGGTACAACACAACATGGGAAGGGTGGAATAGCTTTATACACTCGGAGGAAGGGAAAACAATTCTGGGAGAAAATGTGGATGGAGTTAGCTAAAGAGATGCGAGTGAGCACACAGAATAGCTAGGGATAGGCTCTCCCCATCCTGGCTGGGAGGGGGGGGGGGACGGGAGACGAGAGGGAGGAAAATGGGTGGGGTTTTTTTTTTTTTTTTTTGGGTTGGGGGGGGGGAGGAGGGGAGGGGAAATAGAGAGGCAAAGGGGAGGGAGGTACTCATACAAAGGGGAAACGGGGGATTAAAAGGAAATTACCAGAGGAACCCTTACAATAAGAAAAGATACAGATGTTATAGGATAAAAGAATCATTGGGTTTTAGTTCAGATCAGAGAGTAGACTATAACAGCGAAAAGCTATATTAAGTTATGAAAAAGGAAGGTACGAAGTATCTGTTTTCAGGGCTGCACTGCATTGATTGCACCCTGTGTATCTGTACTTCCCCTGTTTTGTTTGTAAAGAAAATAAATAAAAACATAAATGTAAACAAAATGTTTATATGCAATAAAGTTAAAAGAAATAATAAATATGTAAAAAAAAAAAAAAAAAAAACTTACTCTTTGCACACAGTGATTTTTTTATAGACAACACCATGTGCATCATCCTCAAAAGTTTTTAAGTGCACAGAAAACAACCCTCCGATAATGACGTCTCCGTCTTGATAATATTCATATTCTATAGCAGGAGCAAGGGAAGTTAGTTCACAAGGTGGGAGAGCTTTCTTCATCGTTGTGTGACATGCTTGTAAAACAATCATACAAAGAGTGAGAGCTGAAGCCCAACTCATGTCCAATATAATCACACTGACAGCTCTGCCGACTCTCAGCCCGTACCTCATCTAGCACTTTTGGTTGCCACCTATATACACTAGTTGGAATTATTTTAGTTTTGACACGTCATCTCTCTGATAAAAAAAAAAAAAAAATTGCAGCATTTGAAAACTACCATCTTAAAAATATATTTTTTTATATATTAATTTTATAAATATGTACAAAGAAATACAGGCTTAGATCTAGGTATATCAAGATATGTTTAGGAATAAACTTCCTAAAATGCCTTTCAATCTGGATTCAGATTGAAAATGAATTTGACCCAAACCCAGCCTGTTTGCAGTTCATGGAACCAAAAAAAAACCCAAAAAATGGGCATGTTTGGCCAGTGTGGCCACCGAAATCTCCAGCTGATGTTTTTAAACAATAGATATGTGCATGACGAAAAAAATTGTTTCGTTTTGATTTGTTAATCTAGTTATTTTATTAAGTTCAATTCGATTGATTCGTTCCGTTCGTATTCGAAATTGGTATTCGGAATTTTCGAATTTACAGATTTTTTCAATTCAAAATGTTCAAATCGATAAATTTTCAAATCGGTCGAAACGAAAATGTTATACTGTTTTCGATTTGAATGCAGCAAAGTGTTCAAACAAAAGAAAAACGTCATCAAATGATTACAATGGCTCTTTAAATCACCTTTGGCTTAACAAAAACAGCATTATTTCAAAATGGTACTCCAATAACACACACAGCATTTCAGCATTATGTGTAGTTAGAATTTGACTGAAGTTTAATGTAAAATTAGATCTGAATTTCAGTCAGAATTTCGTTACGTCATTCGGAGCATTCGGTAAAATTAGTTCATATTGTAATTCGGGTATTTGGATATATCCAAATCTCCGAATAATGAGAAATTTGTCAGAATATTATTTTATAGACATGTGCATTTTGTTTAGTTACAAATTTGTTTTCCATTAAAATTCATTATATTCGTTAATTCGTAAGCATGCGAATGAACGAATGGTTTACAAAAAATTGTAACGAAAAGCAAACTATCAAAAAGAACGAATATGGAAAACAACGAAAATACGAAATAATTAAATTGGAAACAGCGAAACTACGAAAGAATGAAAATCCAAAAAACGAAAACAGAAACAACGAAAATACCGAACAAAGATTCAAAATAACAAAAATCGAAATGAACGAAAAATCGAAATTATGAATATTCGGAAGACGGAAATCAAAACAACGAAAATACAAAATAACGAAAATTCTGCTGATCGAGAATTCGAAAGAACGAATGTTAGTTCTGATTCTGAAATATTCCATCCAGAGTCCAGATAGGGTGTGGTTGGGGCGGAGGCACTGTTTTGGTGGATTTTTAAAAATAAGTTCTGACTTGTGAGAGAGAAATTCTTTGTTTCTTAAACATATAAATAGCATACACATTACGTAAAATTATGAATTATGCTCCGATTACGAATCTACGAAAACAATGTTACGAAAGTATGAATAAATGAGGCAGTGAATCTCACGAAAGTACGAATGTAATTAAATCTACGAAAATAAGAATTTTGAATAGACGAAAATTAGATTTACGAAAATACGAATCAACGAAAAAATAACTATTCCGAAAATACGAAAGCGTCCGAATATGAAATATAACGAAAATACGAATTTCGAATCAACGAAAATTAGACGGAAATAGGAATCAACGAAAAAATAACTCTTACGAAAATACGAATGGGTCCGAATACGAAAACCCACGTCTTACGAAATTACGAATCGTTACGAATCAACGGAAACTAACAGAAACGAAACAAATTTTTCTATTGTGCACATGTCTATTATTTTGGAACGAAACGAACCACACATGTCTAGTAAAGAACCGAACATGTTCTTTTTGGGTGTCATGCGTTGCTGCAGTTTCGTATTTTAGGACCATCTTCACATGTAAATTTTTTGATCATTCACTTTGATTGGACACTTAATTAGATATTTTGTGGACGTTATGCATAATTTTACACTATATGTATAGTATTGTGTTTGCTGACATTGGTTGATGCACTTTGAGCCCTTGCACTTCATTTTTTGAGAGAGCACGGTTCTAATTATTTAACTTTTAATTAATTCTTTCTTTTTACCCTGACTGGGTATCTTCACCAGGAAGCTGCATCCCAAGCTCTGATACACGAGACCAGTGAATCTGGCTATAGGTACCCCAAGAACAAGGCAACACCTGGAGTAAACCAGAAGAAGAACCGTTTATTTGAGAACGTACACAGAACATATACACCACAGGAGGACATCCCCACTCCTGATCATATTACCCTAACAATACAAAATGCACACAGGAATATAATTACAACAACCAACATATACTATAAACATTACATTAATTAGCCACCTGGATGACTCAGAGGTCTCATTTCAGGTCGGACTTGCCAACTTCAAGCTCTCTAAAAGCAATACACATTATTACAGGTATAAACACATCCCTCAATAGTTTGCTAGCAGACAGACAATAGGTGTGTTAATTAGCACAAATAACAATGGGGAAAAACCCTTAGGAGGCACACTAGACCTACTTGCAATAAACACATTATAGTATTATAGTGGGCAAACCCTCACTGGTGGCTTGCTGATGACATCAACATCTGCTATGAGTCCCACAGTGTGGAGCAGTCCTTGTTGGAAATGTGGCATCTAGGCCCTTAACATGTACCTCGGGTCCAGAGTCCCAGAGTCTGTGTGTCTTGCGGAGACATGGACTTGAGTCCAAATTAACATTACTCCAAGGGTCCCCAGGCATACACCTCACAAAAAGTAGTGTTGCCTTACAAACCAGGGCCCATAGTCAGTAGGCAAGAGGCTAGCCTACAGTCCCCTCCAAAAGCCTCTGTCCCGGCTGAGTCTGTCACATATGTCACCCGGTGGCACTGCCTCTTCTGACATCACATGATGTCCCCATCAACATGGGGACAAGGTGCTTTGGGGTGGGGGCACAGAGACCCCCTGTCCCAAAGCACCCACCCCCCATGTTGAGGGCGCATGGCATGGTGTGGTTGTGGAAGGGCCTGGTATGGACTGGGGGGGCTCTACACCATTTGTTTTAAAAAAAAATTCTATTGGTGGACAAGTGCCAGCATTGTTTCGCCCGTTCGGCTCGCACCAGAACCCGCGAACGGACCTAAAGTCCGTGTTAGCTTTAGAACGCTATTAGTTATAAGGGATGCAAACGTTCGAAATTAAAAGTGCTAATTTTAAAGGCTAATATGCATGTTAATGTCATAAAAAGTGTTTGGGGACCTGGGTCCTGCCCCAGGGGACATGTATCAATGCAAAAATAAGTTTTAAAAACGGCCGTTTTTTCAGGGGCAGTGATTTTAATAATGCTTAAATTGAAACAATAAAAGTGTAATATTCCTTTAAATTTCGTACCTGGGGGGTGTCTATAGTATGCCTGTGAAGGGGCGCATGTTTCCCGTGTTTAGAACTGTCTCTGCGCAAAGTGTCATTTTTGAAAGTAAAAAAGCTATTTAAAATCTCTCGCGGCTAATGTGTATTGACGGCTCCCGTAATACAGAGAACAGTCATTCATTGAAACTCATTCATAAAAAAAAAGTCATTGATAAAAAATAAAAAAAATGAAAAAAAAAATAAAAAGTAGGGGTCCCCCCAAATTCAATAGCCAGGCCCTTCAGGTCTGGGATAGATATTAAGACGGAAGAAGATGCCGGACGAGAAGGACGAGAAGACCAGCGCAAGAAGAAGCGGATCGGAGGAAGAAGAAAATGGAAGAAGAAGATGGAAGAAGATGACGGAAGGAGAAGATGAAGAAACCGAAGGATGAAGAAAGAAGAAAGAAGATTTTAATAAAGGAATTGTCAAAGACTGTCTCCTGTCATTTTTACCATTTTTGCCACTTTTTTGGTGAAATGGTAGGGGTACTTTTGTACCCCCTTACTATTTCACACAGGGGGGGGGGGGGGCGGGGGGGGGGGGGGACGGGGGGGGGGGGGGGGGGGGGGGGTGGGGGGGTGGGGGGGGGGGGGGGGGGGGGGGGGGGGGGGGGGGTGGGGGGGGGGGGGGGGGGGGGGGGGGGGGTGGGGAAGGGGGGGGGGGCACAAAGACGGGGGGGGGGGGTGGGGTGGGGGGGGGGGAGGGGGGGGGCGGGATCTGGGGGTCCCCTTGTTAAAGGGGGCTTCCAGATTCCGATAAGCCCCCCGCCTGCAGACCCCCACAACCAATGGCCAGGGTTGTGGGGAAGAGGCCCTTGTCCTCATCAACATGGGGACAAGGTGCTTTGGGGGTCTTAGACCCCCAAAGCATCCTCCCAATGTTGAGGGCATGTGGCCTGGTACGGTTCAGGCGGGAGGGGGGGCCGCTCTCGTCCCCCCCTCTTTTCCTGCGGCCTGCCAGGTTGCGTGCTCGGATAAGGGTCTGGTATGGATTTTGAGGGGGACCCCACGCCATTTTTTTTGGCTAGGGTTCCCCTTAAAATCCATACCAGACCTCAAGGGTCTGGTATGGATTTTGAGGGGGACCCTACGCCATTTTTTTTTTTTTTTTGTTTTGGCTGGGGTTCCCCTTAATATCCATCCCAGACCTGAAGGGCCTGGTTTTTGAATTTGGGGGGACCCCTACGCTTTTTTTTTTTTTGTTTTTTATCAATGAATGACAGTTCTCTGTGTTACAGGAGCCATCAATTCATTAGCCGCGAGTGCTTTTAAATAGCTTTTTTCCTGCAAAAATGACACTTTTTTTGCAGGGAAAGTTCTAAGCACAGGAAACCTGCCCCCCTTCACAGGCCACCTATAGACACCCCCCAGATGTGATACTGCAATGCTGTTCTAACAGCATGCACACACATATCCCCAGAAATAAAGCACATATTGTCAGCAGCACACTGACACGCTGACACTGACTGAAACAGAATATGCGAGGCCGCCGGCACGGGGGGCGTGTACTAAAGCCCCTGAGCTATAATTGGCTACAGGCATCCTGCCTGTAGCCAATTATGGCTCTCCTCGCTGCCGGCGCTGTGATTGGCCAAGCATGCGGTGTCACAGTGCATGCTTGGCCAATCATCAGCCAGCATTGCACTGCGCGGGCCGCTCGCATCACACGAATTTGATGCGAGCGGCCCCAATAGTTCTGGGCTCGCCGAGCGAGTGAACGCCCGGTGCTCGATTCGAACATGGGTTCGAATCGAACACCGGGCCCATCACTATCTGTCAGTAGAGAAGCCCACTGACAGATGATGACTGGTTGTTAAGTACATGGACGGCCGACTTCCCGGCCCGCTGCTTACCAAACAGCTATTTCTCCACACAGAATTTGGATCGGTCGATCAGTGTTTTTCACCGATTTGAATTCTAATCCTTCTAAAAAGTTGGAAATTGATAGAAAATTCATAAATCAATTGTATTTTATTGAAAAAGAAACTAAACTAAACAAATTTCGAAACCAAACTAAACAAATTCCATAACGGAACTAAATTATTAACATAGCAAATCTATCCAAAATAAAATTAAACACATTTTTCCATTCTGCACATGTCTAATGCTCAGAGCTGACCCAAGAACTGAGTGATACGTGGTCTTTGATCACTCAGTTTTGGTGTAGAGCCGGCAGGGGACAGCTGCAGCATTGGATTGATGCTGCAGTCACATAGATGAGTATGATTCAGGGGTATTCCTACAGGGGTCGCAATTGCGACCTGGTCCCATGCTCCATGGGCCCATACGACCCACCTGTACACCTGGATAGGAGTAGCTGGCTGGGTGGCAGCATAAAGAGAAACCAATGCCCTCCATTCTCCTCCTGAAGCTGCTGAAAGTCTTCCTCCCATTCCCTCCAACCCATGGAGGGATAGGTTCCTCTATTTGCAGCCAACCCCACCTCCCCTCCTAACCAGGTCCAGTTGCCTCTAGACCCCTGTGTGCTCTCCTGGCTACCCCTTCGACCAACACTGCCAGATTCCCCCTCTCCCTCCTGCTTCTGTGGAAGAGCCTGTCATTTACAGACCCTTCCTTCTGGGAATAGACAGAGTCAGTGATCGGTACCAATCACTGACTCTGTCCATTCATAACTGAAGCTTAGTAAACTGTGTTTACTATGCTTCAGTTTGTGAATGGCCAGGAAGCTCTATAAAGAGCTCTCCCTGTCCATTCATTCTGTGCAGCTGAAGCTGCAGAGATGGAGGTTGAGGGCTGTGTCCTCAGTCACCTTTCTCTGTCTCAAAGGAGGAACGTAAGAGATCTGTTTTGACCCCTGATACCTCACCAAAGCCCCCCAAAGGGGCTCCTACATTTTTTTTTAAATAATAAAAAAAATGAAATTGTAAAATAAATAAAAAAAATGTAAAAAATAAAAAGAAAAAGTAAAATAACAAAATTGAAAAACAACTAACACCAGTGACAGTTGTAACTGGGTTCTGGTGTTTTGATCACAGCAGGAAGTCGCTGCCGAACATATAAAAGGGTCCCGCTGTGGGACAGTAATAAAGGGTCCCGTGATAGGAGCAAAAAGGCTCTGAGGTCAGTGGGAAGGGCCCCTGCCGGGGGTCAGGGGAGCCCTTCATGGTTTCTTTGCATTGGGGCCCTGAAGGTTCTAGTAATGCCTCTGGTATGATTGTTTTTTGTTTTGTTTTTTAAATCCCACACTTCTCTTTTAACAACTTGTCTACTAGGGTTGCCACTTTTTCTTCAAGCCAAACCTGAACACTTTATCAGCGCACAGTTTTTTTTTTTTTTTTTTAATACACTATAGGATTGTAACAGACCTGGGTCACCTTTGGGCGTTCCAAAGAGAATAGTAATGCAGTACATAGTGCCCCCTCCTGTCAAGCCCTGTTCTGAGCCACATTGCTGTCTGAATAATGTGTCCAGATTTTAGGTGGACAGAAACCTGGACACCTGATTCAAAACCCAGACTTTTACCCCCTTCCTGACCAGGCCAATTTTCAGCTTTCAGCGCTGTCACACTTTAACCCAACAACATTTTTTTTTCACACAAAGAGAGCTTTCTTTTGGTGGTATTTATTTTTTGATAAATAAACCTTTTTTCATAATTTGTTATAAAATTTTGCAAACACTGATGTCCACTGATGAGGCTGCACTGATAGGCAGCACTGATGGGCATCGATGAGGTGGCACTGGTGGGCTCTGATGAGCCTGCACTGATAGCTGGCCTTGATAGGCGGCATTAATGAAAACTGATAGGCGGAACTGATAGGCGGTACTGATGGGCACTGAAGGGTGGCACTGGTAGGCAGCACTGATAGGTGACACTGAAGAGGAGGTGTCCATATAGCAGAGGTTGGTGTCAGTAGAGAAGAGGTTTGTGTCAGTAGGGCAGAGGTCGGTGTCAGTAGGGCTGTGGATGGTGTCAGTAGAGCAGAGGTTGGTGTCAGTAGAGCAGAGGTTGGTGTCAGTAGGACAGTGGACAGTGTCAGTAGAGCAGTGGGCGGTGTCAGTAGAGCAGAAATTGGTGACAATAGAGCAGTGGACGGTGTCAGTAGAGCAGAGGACGGTGTCAGTAGGGCAGAAATTGGTGACAATAGAGCAGTGGACGGTGTCAGTAGAGCATTGGGTGGTGTCAGTAGAGCATTGGATGGTGTCAGTAGGGCAATGTATGGTGTCAGTAGGGAAATGTACGGTGTCAGTAGGGCTGTGGACGGTGTCAATAGAGCAGTGGACGGTGTCAATAGAGCAGTGGACGGTGTCAGTAGGGCAGAAATTGGTGTCAGTAGAGCAGAGGTTGGTGTCAGTAGAGCAGAGAACGGTGTCAGTAGAGCAGTGGATGGTGTTAGTAGAGCAGTGGATGGTGTCAGTAGGGCAATGTACGGTGTCAGTAGGGAAATGTACGGTGTCAGTAGGGCAATGTACGGTGTCAGTAGGGCAATGTACGGTGTCAGTAGGGCTGTGGACGGTGTCAGTAGAGCAGAGGTTGGTGTCAATAGAGCAGAGGACGGTGTCAGTAGAGCAGAGGACGGTGTCAGTAGAGCAGAGGACGGTGTCAGTAGAGCAGAGGACGGTGTCAGTAGAGCAGAGGACGGTGTCAGTAGAGCAGAGGACGGTGTCAGTAGAGCAGAGGACGGTGTCAGTAGAGCAGTGGACGGTGTCAGTAGAGCAGTGGATGGTGTCATTAGGGCAGAAATTGGTGTCAGTAGAGCAGAGGTTGGTGTCAATAGAGCAGTGGACGGTGTCAATAGAGCAGAGGATGGTGTCATTAGGGCAGAAATTGGTGTCAGTAGAGCAGAGGTTGGTGTCAGTAGAGCAGAGGACGGTGTCAGTAGAGCAGAAATTGATGACAGTAGAGCAGTGGATGGTGTCAGTAGAGCAGAGGTTGGTGTCAGTGGGGCAGTGGACGGTGCCAGTATTATTTTATTTGTATTATTTAAATTTGTATTATTTTTTAAAATCTTTCTTACACTGGTTAGTAAGCGTACTGTAGTTGTTAGGAGGGGCTGGGAACAGTTGTGGGAGTGGTCAGGGTTTAACCCAGAACTGCACCTTTAGTATACGGGGACAGTTTAATGTTCATAGTCATGGGCACAGGTGAACTTCAAGAATTATTTTCGTAAGCACTACATTTTGATCTTTGAATGCTTGACACATCAATCAATGTATCAAAAATAAAAAAATGTTTCATCAAAGTAATTGTGTTTGATCCGACATAACTTGTGTAGAACGTTTCTGTAGTTGAAGGTACTTTTCTTGAGTTTCCGTGTGTCTCTCATGTGCTCCTCGCTGTGCTGGAAGTCTGTTCAGTGTCGGTGCCCCCCCCCCCCTCGGGAAGGTACGGATAAAGTTATAATAAAGTCCTTGTATTCTGCTATGAAAACAATCCCATTGCCATTCATTGTAATCAATAATCATCAGTTAGCCGGGAGGGTCCCCAGGAGCGTCTCGGCAGGGAGGGGGTGTGGAGGAGGTTAAGCAGCTTTGATCTGTCTTTCTATGAAGGTGACACCTCTGTAATTATGTATCCAGGTGACACCGTCCTCTGTGTATACATACAACAACTACTGTGTACTGATAGAATGATCCCGGTGAGGATGACGGGAGGGGGGAGTATGACGGGAGGGGGAGCGCAGGCTGCCAGCTGCTCATACAATTCTATTCTCTGATCTGATTATACAGATGACAGACATCCCTGTGTGATTTTACATGACACAGTTTACAGAAAATTTAATTTCTAATCAAACTGATATCATTATTATTAACCAGTTCACCTCCAGTGCCATTTTCACATTTCAGTTATAAGCATATTAGCTCAGCAATAGGAATAATAAAATTAAGAAAGATGGCCCTAGAGGGGGGCTTGTTGCTTACAAGATAAAATCTGTATTTTTTGCTCGAAAATTACTTAAAGTGGGGTGTATTAAGGGAAGAAAGCTGTCCAAACCTGCCTGGCCTTATGTGAAAAATGTATTGCCCCCCCCCCCCCCTTGCTAAGTCATGAATGAACTGTGAATAAATACATTTTTTGGAAAGCTGAGTTCAATCTAATTTAAGTTAAAAGCTGAGTTAAATCACTTAAATAGAAGCTGCCTGACAAAGTGAAGCACGCTAAAAAATATCAAAAAGCGACAGAAGTACACAGGCTTACGCAACTACCGTATTTATCGGCGTATAACACGCACCGGCGTATAACACGCACCCCAAGTTTAGGAGGGCATTTTAAGGAAAAAAGTTTTAGGAGGGAAGTTTGGGGAAAAAAAAAACTTACATTTAAGCGTCATTTGCAGCTTGCCCAGCGTCATTGCAGCTTGCCCAGCGTCATTTGCAGCCTTGCCCAGCGTCATTGCAGCCTTGCCCAGCGTCATTGCAGCCTTGCCCAGCGTCATTGCAGCCTTGCCCAGTGCCATTGTAGCTTGCCAGCGTCATTTTCATTCTTTTCCTGGTTTAAATTTCCCGCCGCCGAGACGCTGTCGCGTGCGCCGCCGAAAAAACCCGAAGCACGGACGAAAAAGAACGAACCCCCCCCCCCCCCGGAAAAAGCCGAGCCGACTCGGACGGCTAAGCTCGCGGTCCCGCCTCCCTGCTGTTTCCGGAGCGAGCGCAGGGAGGCGGGACTACGAGCAGAGCAGAGTCTGCTGGGCTTTTTCCGAGGGGCGCTACGTTCTTTTTCGGCCGCGCTTCGGGTTTTTTTTCGGCAGCGCTCGCTATTTTCAGCGGCGCTTGCCTTTTTGTCATTTTTTTTGGGGGTATCGGCGTATAACACGCACCCCCGACTTTCCCCCGATTTTAGGGGGGAAAAAGTGCGTGTTATACGCCGATAAATACGGTAATTACCACACATACCCTTGAATACTCCCCTTTGCAACTTTTACTACACCTTTCTTCCACACCTAAAAGCTCTTACCTTAGATCTTTACCCATGCATATGCTCATGGCGGCAAACATGTGTATCCCCACCAAATGGAAATCTAAGGAGCCACCCTCCTTGAAGGACTGGTTCCGACGTATTAACAGAACTGCGGAAATGGAACAATTGATCCACCAGGCTAGAGACACCCCCTTTAAATTTACTCACATTTGGTCCTGTTGGCTACACTTCCGAACGACTGACGAATATTCTCGTATCCTTACTTGATCTCACAGTGGGAGCTGTGGTGACTCAAATCTGCACCACGTTTTACACCACAAGAATGACATCCATCCTTCCCTGAATACCCCTCTTTACCCTCCATCTAGATACGGTTGGAACTTTCTCCTTAGGCGCACGCCGCATGCTGACGATACCATTATATTGCCCCTTACCAACCTAGGACGTACACGCTCTCATACCTTTTTTCTATACCGCTACTATGAATCCATCGGCTGGCTAGCCGACATTGCTTACACTACCCCAATTCATACTGAATCTCTTTAGTTTTCCTCCACAACTATTCATACCGCAGCCTACATGTAATTACCCCATCTCAACTGTCTAGCATACTGATTGCTCTGCATAGATTAACATTGTTTACTATTGTTGGTTTGATGTTTCTTACCTTACATTGTTACTATCCTGATGTCAATTGTATTTTGCGTCTGCGTCCGCTCTTTCCTTATCTTTGTTAAGTGATTTACGACCTTAATAAAAACGTTTATAACAAAAATAAAAAATATCAAAAAGCAAGACATCATGCCGCGATTAACAGAAATTCAAAAACAGATCAGAAACAAAGTAATTGACATGTATCAGTCAGGAAAGGGTTACAAAGCCATTTCTAAGGCTTTGGGACTCCAGCGAACCACAATGAGAGCAATTATCCACAAATTGAGAAAATTTTGAAGAGTGGTGAACCTTCCCAGGGGCGACCGGCCTACCAAAAGGACTCTGAGAGCACAACGACGACTCACCCAGGAGCTCATACATTAACCCAGAACAACTGTCATGAAATCAGGCCGAGACAGAAGTTCAGTTAAATCACACTTGTTTAATAATAAAAGTAAAAAGAACAAACGTAGTCAAAACATAGCCAGAGTTCAGTAACCGGAATGGATATTCAGCCAAGCCAGAAGTCAGGGATCAATGTAGTGGAACAGCAAGCAGGATCTGGAGCAGAGCAAGTCAAGAACAGGATCGCAGGAGATAGTTTCTGTGATGTTGACCAAGGCGAAAGCAGAGATCCACTGGGCTGAACAGCTTAAGTAGGCAGGACTGACGAGCAGGATATCATCAACAGCTGGAGAGATAGGAGCTGGCAATTAGCCGACAGCTAAACGGCCGGCTCTGAGAAGGAAGGGCTGAGCCCAGCCCTGACAACAACATCCCAAGAACTGCAGGTCTTACTTGTCTCAGGTAAGGTCAGTGATTATTATGATTCAATAATAAGAAAGAGACTGGGCAAAAATGGCGTCCATAAGAGAGTTCAAAGGCTGAACATTTGCCAAAAAAACATCTTGATTATCCCCAAGAATTTTGGGCAAATATTATGTGGACTGACGAGACAAAAGTTTAACCTTTTGGAAGGTGTGCGTCCCGTTACATCTGGCGTGAAAGTAACACAGCATTTTATAAAAAAGAACATCATACCGACAGACAGACATGGTGGTGGTAGTGGGATGGTCTGGGGCTACTTGGCAGTTTCAGGACTGGGATAAATTGCCATAATTGATGGAACCATGAATTCTGCGCTCCACCAGAAAATCCTGAAGGAGAATTTCCAGCCATCAGTTCCTGACCTCAAGCTCAAGAACACTTGGGTGCTCAAGAACACTTGGGTTATGCAGCAGGACAATGATCGTAAACACACCAGCAAGTTTATCTCTAAATAGCTAAAAAAAACAAAACAAAGCTAAGGCTTTGGAGTGGCTTAGTCCAAGTCTTGATTTAAATCCAATTGAGATGCTGTGGTGTGATCTTAAACAGGCCCTTCATGCTGGAAAACCCTCCATTGTGGATGATTTAAAACAATTCTGCAAAGAAGAGTGGGGCAAATTTCCTCCACAGTGATATGAAAGATTCATTGCCAGTTATTGCTAACTATTGATTGCAGTTGTTGCCACCAATGGTTGCACAACCAGTTATTAGGTTTAGGGGGCAATTCCTTTTTTCCCTTAATAAATTAAATCATAATTTAAAAACTGTGTTTTGTATTTACTCGGGTTACCTTTGTGTAATATTAAAATTTGTTTGATGACCTGAACCATTTAATGGTGACAAATATACAAAAAAAAAAAAAAAAATCAGGAAGGGGGCAAATGTTTTTTTCACAGCACTGTATATATACTGTCCTCCTGACCCAGCCCTTAGGCCCTCCTGGCCTAGGGTGCGGAACCATGCATCTGTGTCTCGGGGCTGGCTAGCCTGAGGCAACACAACTGAAGGCACAGGCCCGACTGAAGTTCGGAGCCTACTGATCCATGGAAGGTCAGGTGCCATCTCGTCTGAAGGGAGAGGCACAGCAACTGAAGTACCCCAGGGGAGGACATGTTCAGGAGAAGGCCATGCGCAAGGCTGGCTTCTCTGAAGAGCCTGAAGACTTAGTTGAAGGACGCAACCTGGATCAACACTCATACGGTATCGCTGGATCGGCTGAGAGAAACTGATATCGTATGTCAGTTCTTTAACATTTATCCAAATCCCTCAGTGACGCTCAAGTGTAAATTACAAGTCTGTGGCAGAGACTTTATCGAGCATCCCATCGGCTGCTAGGCCTAGTGGGAGAAGTCTATCCGGGGGGGTAATTGATAGACATGTGCAATTCGTTTTGTTTTTTTTCCGTTTTTCGTTTGTTTTCGTTATTTTCGTTCATTCGTTATCGTACGAATGAACGAACGTTTCGCTAAAAATTTTAACGAATAACGAATCGTTTGAATCGAACGAATCCGAAAACAACGAAAATCCGAAAAAAAATAATTAGAAACAACGAATGTACGAAAGAAGAAAATCCGAAAGACGAAAACAGGAACAACGAAAATCAAAATGAACGAAAAAATTCATACATTCGTAACTTTTTTTTTTTGTTGAATTGGTAATTTTCCGTGTCCCTTACAATGGCGCTGCTTAACGTGCTTCGAATGGATTGAACGAAAAAATTCGTACATTCGTAATTTTTTTTTTTTTTTCGATTCGTAATTTTCCGTGTCTCTTACAATGGCGCTGCTTAAAGTGCTTCAAATGGATTGAACAAAAAAAATTCATACATTCGTAACTTTTTTTTTTCGATTCGTAATTTTCCGTGTCTCTTAAAATGTAATAATAGCATACACATTACATAAAATTATGAATTATGCTCCGATTACGAATCTACGAATGTTACGAATGTTACGAATGTACGAATAAATACGAATGCGTCCAAATTTCGAATAAACGAATAAACGAAAATTAAACTAACGGAAAAACGAATCAACGAAAAAATAACTCTTACGAAAATACGAATCGTTACGAATATGAACACCGACGACTTACGAATTTACGAATCGTTACGAATCAACGGAAACGAAAAAAACAAAACGAAAATAAACAAATTTTTTTGTTGTGCACATGTCTAGTAATTGAATCCAGTTTATGAAACACTAATATCCTCTGGATTCTTCTGATATTTTCACCCTGCAAATCTAAGTACCGGAACTCACCCCTAACCCTCTACCCTTTTTGAGAGACTTTGTCTTCTTTTTCTAAATAAATAATCCAAAGAGGATTCAGTGTCAGTTTCAACCTTTCTTTGGGCCACTTTCCACGGGATCCCCAAGACGGAGAAGCAAGCAGGTGAGGTAACGGTAAGCCCAAATCAAACCAGCAGCTCCTTCGGGGGTTAGTGCTACACTGATGAGAACAGGTACTACACTTGATCTTAGCCAAAAGGGCAAGAATCTATTTTTTTTTTTTTTTTAAGCCTACAGCATCCGGTATTCCTAGGTGGTCTCCCATCCAAGTATTAACCAGGCCTGACCCTACTTAGCTTCCAAGATCAGAAGAGATCTGGCACATTAAGGGTGGTGTGGCCATAGGTCCAAAGTAATTTTTTCTTTAATGAGTATGGCAACTCATAGTTTTTAATCTACTTTTTGTATAAATAAAATCAAAATTCTTCTATCTTCTAGCTCCGTTCACACATAGTCAGAGGCACAGCAGTGGTGGAGGACTGTGTCTGTGTCCCGACTCCCGCAGCAAGCAAACATTCATTGATGGGCACTGGTAGGCTGCATTAAAGGGCGCTGGTAGGCTGCATTTGGTGGGTGCTGGCGAGGCTGCATTTGATGGGCGATGTTGAGGCAGCATTTGATGGGCATTGGTGAGGCTGCATTTGATGGGCGTTGGTGAGGCTGCATTTGATGGGCGATGTTGAGGTAGCATTTGATGGGCATTGGTGAGGCTACATTTGATGGGCGCTGATGAGGCTGCATTTGATGGGCGATGTTGAGGCAGCATTTGATGGGCATTGGTGAGGCTACATTTGATGGGCGCTGATGAGGCTGCATTTGATGGGCGGTGTTGAGGTAGCATTTGATGGGCATTGGTGAGGCTACATTTGATGGGCGCTGATGAGGTTGCATTTGATGGGCGTTGGTGAGGCTGCATTTGATGGGCGCTGGTGAGGCTGCATTTGATGGGCGTTGGTGAGGCTGCATTTGATGGGCGCTGGTGAAGCTGCATTTGATGGGCACTTTATTAAAAAGGTAGGATTTACATGGGCAGGGAAAAGGGGGCGGAGTCAGCCGGGGGGGGGGGGGCGGCAAAATTAGGTTTTGCCTAGGGTGTCAAAAATCCTTGCACCAGCCCTGGCTGAGGTTGATAATGTGTGATTACCTCAGTTTTTGTACTGTTCTTCCAATGGTGAGCTCTTCCCCACCTATTTCCAAGATCTCTTTCCATCTTTCTTAGAGATTTTGACATTTGGTCTTAATATTTAGAGTTCCTTTTCTGTCCTCGTTGCACGTTTCCCTGTGTGTATCTCGGCATGCAGCTAAACCATCCTATTCTGCAATAAACCGGACTCAATGGGGGTTATTTACTAAAGGAAAATCCACTTTGCACTGCAAGTGCACTTGATAGTGCACTAAAAGTGCATTTGGAAGTAAAATCGCTTTGGATCCGAGGGGGACATGCAAGGAAAATAAAAAAAACAGCATTTTATCTTGCACATTATTGAATGATAAAATCAGCAGAGCTTCCACTCATTTCATATCTACCCCATAGATTTAAAGCGAC
The DNA here is from genome assembly GCA_028564925.1 of Lithobates sylvaticus. Taxonomy (NCBI): domain Eukaryota; kingdom Metazoa; phylum Chordata; class Amphibia; order Anura; family Ranidae; genus Lithobates; species Lithobates sylvaticus. Next base: position 18,498,533 of record CM053026.1, on the reverse strand, counting down.
TGCACTTCCAAGTGCACTTGCAGTGCAAAGTGGATTTGCCTTTCGTAAATATTAATATAATGTAATTTTGAAGCTTTAGTAACAAAACAGGGCCGGATGAAACTATTGTGAAAAAAACTAATACAGATACATATAATCAGTATATGAAATATACAGAAATATAATGAATAAGCTAGGCTGTAGATGGTGATAAGTAGGTCTCATCAGCAATACTGAGTTTAGGGGATGCAAGCAGATGCACATTTTAGTCCAATCTGATAGGTGGTTCCTTCTTTCAGTCTCTAACATGGAGTCTGAGCTCCCAAGATGCACCTGTTTCACTTCCTTAGACTGAAGAATGATGGGAAGTTTTATGAAAGGTGAACAGTTTCTGCAAAAATAGTAAATTTACCACTGGCTCCATTTTATGGTCGAATCTGATATTGCAGGCAAAACAACTTAATTAATATTCTGCTGGAGTTCCCCTGCACCCTCTATGATTTAAAATAAATGAAAAACCCAACAGAGTGAAGGCTTTTAAACATATTTGGAGCAATGGAATGATGATGGGATTGGGCTGGACTTTACTGGCAGCATTGCTACCAATTTGGAAAAACAAGTAAACACATTAGGTAACATTCTATTTGGAGAGCCTAAGCAAAAAGGCCAGAGGGCACAGTCTAGTTAATCTTAAAGTGTTTGTCACCCCAACACTTCATATTCCTGATATGTACCTGCTGTAGACATGTGCAATTCGTTTTAGTTTTTTTTTCGTTAAAATTTGTTATATTCGTTCATTCGTTATCGTACGAATGAACGAACGATTCGCTAAAAATTTTAACGAATAACGAATGTTCAAATCGAACGAATCCGAAAAACAACGAAAATCTGAAATAACCAAATTAGAAACAACGAAACTACGAAAGAAGAAAATCCGAAAAACGAAAACAGGAACAACGAAAATCAAAATGAAAGAAAAAATTCGTACATTCGTAACTTTTTTTTTTGTTGAATTGGTAATTTTCCGTGTCTCTTACAATGGCGCTGCTTAACGTGCTTCGAATGGATTGAACAAAAAAAATTGTACATTCGTAACTTTTTTTTTTTTTTTGCGATTCGTAATTTTCCGTGTCTCTTACAATGGCGCTGCTTAACGTGCTTCGAATGGATTGAACGAAAAAATTCGTACATTCGTAACTTTTTTTTTTGCGATTCGCAATTTTCCGTGTCTCTTACAATGGCGCTGCTTAACGTGCTTCGAATGGATTGAACGAAAAAATCCGTACATTCGTAACTTTTTTTTTCGATTCGTAATTTTCCGTGTCTCTTAAAATGTAATAATAGCATACACATTACATAAAATTATGAATTATGCTCCGATTACGAATCTACGAAAACAATGTTACGAAAGTACGAATAAATCAATCTAACGAAAGTACGAATGTAACTAAATCTACGAAAATACGAATGCGTCCGAATTTCGAATAAACGAAAATTAAACTAACGGAAAAACGAATCAACGAAAAAATAACTCTTACGAAAATACGAATCGTTACGAATACGAACACCGACTTACGAAATTACGAATCGTTACAAATCAACGGAAACGAAAGAAACGAAACGAAAATAAACAATTTTTTCTATTGTGCACATGTCTAACCTGCTGTACCATTTACTTGTATGAGAAAGTCTCCTGTTCTCTTTGTATTGCTTCATTTGTGTGAAATCCCTGGTGTTCCTGCCAGTCTCTTTGCTTTCCTATTAAAAATACAACATGGTCTGTTCTCTAGCTATGCCGGGAACTCAGTATTCTTTCCTCCAATGATCAGAATTGTCCTGACATGCATAGCCATTCACTGGGAAGATCAGTGTGCTGCTGCTTCTCCTTCCCCGGCTCTTATGCAGCTGAGAACAGAGGGAATGTGATCACTTATAAAAAAAGGGAAACATTTATTTATAATGTTCTTTTTTTATATCTATACAAACAAGTTTTGCCTTTAATTTTTATTTTAAACTGAACAGGTTGTTTTACAAGGTGATCATTTACAATCACTTTAATATTTGGAAAAAAAATACTTTTAGTAAAATATCTACCATTATCAGATGGTGTACATAATGAGGCAAAACCACTGCTTCAAAAAGCTTTAATGATAATTAGTACAACTGATCAATTGATATTTGTAATTTCTACTTAACAGTTAATAAAACTCATTATATAGTATACAGTGCCTTGAAAAAGTATTCATACCCCTTGAAATTCTCCACATTTTGTCATGTTACAACCAAAAACGTAAATGTATTTTATTGGAATTTTATCTGATAGACCAACACAAAGTGGCACATAATTGTGACGTGGAAGGAAAAAGATAAATGGTTTTCAACATTTTTTACATATAAAAAAAAGGAACAAGAGGGTGTTTAGCCAACCTGACGGACTATCACGGTACCTGAACAAAGTCGGATATTAAGTACTGTATAATTTATGTAAATACATTTTTATTATAACAAAATAGAAAAATGGTATGTATAAACATTAAAAAGAAAACATTCATTGAATGTATAGCATGCATATAGACATGGTAAGTTACATTGATCTTTCAGATATGCTGGTTACAAGGTGGTTGACGCGTTTCGCCTATGGCTTCATCAGAAGTTCTGATGAAGCCATAGGCGAAACGCATCAACCACCTTGTAACCAGCATATCTGAAAGATCAATGTAACTTACCATGTCTATATGCATGCTATACATTCAATGAATGTTTTCTTTTTAATGTTTATACATACCATTTTTCTATTTTGTTATAATAAAAATGTATTTACATAAATTATACAGTACTTAATATCCGACTTTGTTCAGGTACCGTGATAGTCCGTCAGGTTGGCTAAATCCCCTCTTGTTCCTTTTTTTTTGTAAATTCAATAGGACGAGGTACCCCCCTTAGCTTATTTTCCTATATTTTAAATTTTTTACATATAGATATCTGAAAAGTGTGGGGGGTACATTTGTATGGCGCCCCCCGGAGTCAATACTTTGTAGAACCGCCTTTCACTGCAATTACAGCTGCAAGTCTTTTTGGGGATGTCTCTACCAGCTTTGCACATCTAGAGAGGGACATTTCTGCCCATTCTTCTTCTTTGTAAAATATCTCAAGCTCTGTCAGATTGGATGGAGAGCGTCTGTGAACAGCAGTTTTCAAGTCTTGCCACCGATTCCCAATGTGATTTAGGTCTGGACTGTGACTGGGCCATTCTAACACATAAATATGCATTGATGTAAACCATTCCATTGTAGCTCTGGCTGTATGTTTCGGGTCGTTGTCCTGCTGGAAGGTGAACCTCCCCCCCGGTCTCAAGTCTTTTGCAGACTCCAACAGGTTTTCTTCTAAGATTGTCCTGTATTTGGCTCCATCCATCTTCCCATCAACTCTGACCAGCTTCCCTGTTAAAGAATGTCATCCCCACAACATGATGCTGCCACCACCATGTTTCACGGTGGGTATGGTGTGTTCAGAGTGATGTGCAGTGTTAGTTTTCTGCCACACATAGCAATTTGCTTTTAGGCCAAAAATATCAATTTTGGTCTCATCTGACCAGATCACCTTCTTCCACATGTTTGCTGAGTCCCCCACATGGTTTCTCGCAAACTGCAAATGGGACTTCTTATGATTTTCTTTCAACAATGGCTTTCTTCTTGCCACTCTTCTATAAAGGTCAGATTTGTGGAGAGCATGACTAATGCCTTGTACACACGGTCGGACATTCTGACAACAAAATCCATCAGATTTTTTCTGACGGATTTTGTCAGAAGCTTGTGTTGCACACACACGGTCGGACAAAGTTGTCAGAACATCCGATCGTTCACAAAACGTACGACGGGACTACGTGGAGGCCAGTAGCCAAAATCTTTTGTCTCCAAATTTCTTCTGAGCATGCGTGGCACTTTGTGCGTCGGAAATCTTTATACACAATCGGAAAAAGTCCGATCGGATTTTGTTGTCGGAAAATTTTAGATCCTGCTCTCAAATTTTTTCCGTCGGATGCTCCGATGGAAAAATCCCGCTAGAGCCCACACACGATCGGATTTTCCGACAACATAATCCGATTGGACTTCTTCCATCGGATTATCCGACCGTGTGTTCGCGGCATAATAGTTGTCCTGTGGGCAGATTCTCCCACCTGAGCTGTGGATCTCTGCAGCTCCTCCAGAGTTACCATGGGCCTCTTGGCTCTTCTCTGATGAATGCTCTCCTTGCCCGGCCTGTCAGTTTAGGTGGATGGCCATGTCTTGGTAGGTTTGCAGTTGTGCCATACTCTTTCCATTTTTGGATGATGGATTGAACAGAGCTCCGTGAGACGTTCAAAGCTTGGGAGATTTTTTATAACCTAACCCTGCTTTATACTTCTCCACAACTTTATCCCTGACCTGTCTGGTGTGTTCCTTGGCCTTCACAATGCTGTTTGTTCACTAAGGTTCTCTAACAAACCTCTGAAGGCTTCGGAGAACAGCTGTGTTTATTCTGAGATTTAATTACACACAGATGGACTCTATTTACAAATTAGGTGACTTCTGAAGGCAATTGGTTCCACTAGATTTTAGTTAGGGGTATCTGAGTAAAGGGGGCTGAATACAAATGTCCCCCACCCCCCTACTTTTCACATATTTATTTGTAAAGAAAATTGAAAACCATTTATCATTTTCCTTCCACTTCCCAATTATGTGCCCCTTTGTGTTGGTCTATCACCGTGATGGCGAACCTTTTTGAGCCCGAGTGCCCAAACTGAAATAAATACGTTGGATTTGTGTTGCAAAGTGCCAACACTGCAATTGGCGAGAGAGGAAGGCTGAGCGAAAAGAGAGGGGTTGTGTGAGAGAGAGAGGGGGGGAGACAGAGAGAGTGAGAGGGAGGGGGGCTGAGAGAGGGGGGGCAGAGAGAGAGAGGGGTGTGATAAATATGCTGAGAGAGAGGGAACAGAGAGAGGGAGGGGGCTAAGAGAGAGAGGGGTGTGAGAGAGAGATGCTGAGAGAGAGGGGGGATAGAGAGAGGGAGGGGGCTACGAGAGAGTGGGGACAGAGAGAGAGGGGGACAGAGAGAGAGGGGTGTGAGAGAGATGCTGAGAGAGAGGGGGAACAGAGAGAGGGAACAGAGAGAGAGAAGAGAGAGAGAGAGAGAGGGGGACAGAGAAAAAGGGGTGCAAGAGAGATGCTGAGAGAGGGGTGAGATGAGAGAGAGGGGGAAAAGAGAGAGGGAGGGGTGGGGGCTGAGACAGAGGGGGGGGGGCAGAGTGAAAGGGGTGTGAGAGTGAGGGAAGGGGACGGAGAGAGGGGGACACAGAAGGGGGCGGAAAAAGAGGGGGGCTGAAAGAGAGGGGGGCTGAGAGGAGAGAGAGACCTCTAGCTCTGTCCTGTACCCTCTTGCGTGCCCACAGAGATGGCTCTGCGTGCCATAGGTTCGCCATCACTGGTCTATCACATACAATCCCAATAAAATACATTTACGTTTGTAGTTGTAACATAAAAAAAATGTGAAAAATGTCAAAGCACTCTATAAGTGTTTTCCTGACACATATTTATGATTTCTCATAAATATTATGTTCTCATAATCATTTTCTGCAGGGTGTTTTTTTCCTGGTATTCAGCTCAGGTTTGAAAATTATAATATAACATTTTGGGAAAAATATACATCCTAATATTCCGGCACTGGAGGCCAGTATGGCGAATACCTCCACAGCCACCATATATTTCCCTCTGGTGCTCAGATAGGCCGGGATCATGGCAATCCAGACACTGCAGAACACCAGCATGCTGAAGGTGATGTATTTGGCCTCGTTAAAAATGTCCGGTAATGTCCTCACCATGAACGCCAGAACAAAACTCACAGCTGCCAGAAACCCCATATAACCCAACACAGAGTAGAACCCGATAACTGACCCTTCATTACACTGAATGAGGATCTTCCCAGGATAGGAGTCCATGTCATACTCTTGGTAGGGAGGAGACACTGACAGCCAAATAACACAGATCACAACTTGGACAGAAGAACAGACCAGGACTATAGAATGAGATACTTTGACAGTGACCCATTTTTTCCAGTAACTGCCGGGTTTGGTGGCTTTAAATGCAATACAGACAGTGGTGGTCTTGGCCAGAACAGAAGACACGGCGATGGAGAAGAAGATCCCAAATATACTTTGTCTCAGCATGCAGGTTATATCCACAGGACGTCCGAGGAAGAAGAAGACACAGAGGAAGCTCAGCAAGATGGAGGTCAGGAGGATGAAGCTCACAGTCCGGTTATTGGCTTTCACCATTGGAGTGTCCCAATAGAAAATAAAGTTTCCTAATACAAATAATGTCACGGCTGAGAATGTTAAGGATGTCAATAAAAATGTCAGAGCCATCACATCATTTTCATAGGACAAAAAATCAAAGGTTTTGGAAACGCATTTCATTTTTTTGTCATCAGGCCACTCTTCATCTGGACATGGAAAACAGCTGTCACTATCTGCAATGGAAAAAAAGAGGAAATGGCTGATTATTTGCCTAATATAAAGAAAAGTGCAGGAACTTTATATTTAAAGTTAATATTAAAAAAATATTCAGTAAATTTTTTACCTTTTCACACTGACGGGGGGGGGGGGGGGGGGGGGGGGGGGGGGCACTCACTCACCCCCATTATTTTCAGTGAATGCAATGGGTTCTCTGATTGAATTAGGTTGAGAAGAGGGGTGAAGACATGACAATCTCTACCTTGCTTAACCGGTTCCCGACCGGTGCAAGACGATGTACGTCGGCAGAATGGCACAGACAGGCATAAGGGCGTACAGGAACGTCCCTTTAAGAATGCCGCCGTGTCCTCGCGTGCACGCTGGTCGGGATCCCCGTGAGTCCGGTCGCCACGGGGATACCCGCGATCGTCTCACGGGAAGGCTGAACGGGGAGATGCGGAAGTAAACAGCATCTCCCCGTTCTGCCTAGCAACAAGTGACACTGATCTCTGCTCCCTGTGATTGGAGCAGAGATCAGTGTTCACTAACATACAGCCATGCCCCCCCACAGTTCGTAACACGCCCCTAGGAACACTTAACCCCTACACTGCCACCCCCCTGGTTAACCCCTTCATTGCCAGTGTCATTTACACAGGAATCAGTGCATTTGTATAGCACTGGTCGATGTATAAATGACAATGGTCCCAAAAATGTATCAAAAATGTCCGATGTGTCTGCCATAATGTCGCAGTCACAATAAAAATCGCTGATCGCCGCCATTACTAGTAAAAAAAAAATATTAATAAAAATGCCATAAATCTATCCCCTATTTTGTAAACGCTATAACTTTTGCGCAAACCAATCAATAATCGCTTATTGCATTTTTTTTTACCAAAAATATGTAGAAGAATACGTATCGGCCTAAACTGAGGAAACAAATATGTTTTTTTAAAAAATATAAAATTTTTTTTTTTGTTTTGGGGGATATTTATTATAGCAAAAAGTAAAAAAAAGAATGCGTTTTTTTTCAAAATGATTGCTTTTTTTTGTTTATAGCGCAAAAAATAAAAACCGCAGGGGCGATCAAATACCACCAAAAGAAAGCTCTATTTGTGGGAAAAAAAGGACGTCAATTTTGTTTGGGTGCCACGTCGCACGACCGCGCAATTGTCAGATTAAAGCGACGCAGTGCCGAATCCCAAAAAGTGCTCTGGTCTTAAGCCAGAAAAATGGTCCGGTCTGAAAGTGGTTAATCAAAGAATGCCTTATAATCATTGAAAAAATACAAGGCATCCTACAAATGGCAGTACTGCCCAACAAGTGATTCCCTGCGTTCTGTGTGCAGAGGGGAAGCCACAACCTGAGCAGAGCCCTGAAGCCCCATACACACGGTCGGACTTTTTCATCAATTTGGTCCGATCGGACAAGGTTGTTGAAAAATCAGACCGTGTGTATGCACCATCGGACAGTGTTCGTCGGTTTGTCCGTCGGACAAAGTCTTATCTCCTGCTGGAAAGATTTCCCGTCAACCCGGTCCGATCACACCAAATCCGAGCGTGTGTACGCTTGTCCGACGGACAAAGTGCTACGCATGCTCAGAAGAAATTCTGTGACGGAAGCGCTCGGTCAGGTAAAACTACCTTTCCTAATCGACACAGCACATTCGTCACGCTGCAATGTTAAAATGTCTTTAATGCAGCGCATTCTCTTTTTCTTTACAATGCAACAAGAATGACATCTTTTAGCTGCTCCTATTCACCGCACTTCTCACAAACTTACTTCTTTATTACTTTGCAGCATTTATACACTACATGTTTATTTTTACTCTGAACGGAAAAGAATCTTTGTTATTTTTTTACCATGATTTGTCTTTTTTTTTTTTGGGGGGGGGGAATACATATTTGAATGTTTTTTTTTATTTTTTTTTTTTGGAGGGGGGTTGTGTGTCTCAAATTACCAAAAACACATTATTTACATTTGTATTTCTTGCTTACATTTACTAGGAGTTTGTTTGTTGTTGGTGCCCCTTGTTAATTCTACTTTAGGATTAGTGAAATGTACCAGCCTACTCAAAGAAAAACTGTCATTGTAGCAAAGTAAAACACAATAGTCAATGATTATTTCAAATCCAAAAAACCTTTATTTAGGTCACACCAACAAACCAAAGAGGAACGCAGCCATGGTGAAACTTGGGGAATTTGCAAAGTCTTGGCCCCCCACGGCAACCATCATTGTTCAAGCGTAGAAAAATTGGGGGCCTGAGGAGTACGTATATTAAGGGGAGTGCAATCTGGTCGTGAAGTCCAAAGTATCCGGAACTGCAGCAGATGCCATCTAGGTCCCCAGGCTCTGGTACTACAAGAGGCTCCATCTTCTGTCAGACCAGACTGATTGCAGGTCGTCACTCTCAGGTCTTCCTTCCACGCTTCCTTGCACGCTGTGGCTGTCGTGCTGGTGGGGTGGCAGAAGGAGGAGGAGGAGGAGGAGGAGGTGGAGCATGGTAGCTATGGCAAACATGTGTGACTGGGGTGATCTCCCCAGCCCTACCCTTATTTAGGACATGGAGGATGAGCCCCTCACACATGTTGCGTTGCCCCACCTCCATACCCATCATTTTGGTGACAACCACCGAGCCAAAGGTCTCCTCGTCGGCGGGTGTGGCATGTAGGGAGTCTGAAGCCTCTCTGATCATCCGGAGCGCTGACTGTGCCGCATAACCCCCCCTTCTCGCCCTTTTGTACGGAGGGCGGAGGGGAGGGGTTTGGGTGTCAGTCAGGCTCCGAGGCCTAGACCCCTCTTGGCTGCCACTACCCAGCTGGTGGCTGCCACTAACCCCTGCCTCCTCCTGACTGCCACCTTCCACAGCCACCTCCTGGCTGAGGTCTTCCTGTGTAGGAAAAAGGGACATAGTTTCAGTTATTTGTTCATCAAACACACACAATTCTCATCTAGTGACTGGTGCAAAATGTTTACAAATAGCAAACCATACAATTCTCAGCCCAGCAGTTTAGATTCTGGCCCCAAATGTCTCCCACACCACTGTCTGTTGATATGTCAAACACGTTAGGAACTAAGCAATTGGCGATCCTGAATTAAGTGAACATCATTCATTATTCCCATAAATGGTAACAAAACTACTATACCTGGAACAAGCTGGGCTCCTCCACTCTTCCAGACTGGAAGGCCCAGGTTGCTCCTCGGAAGCCTCATCAGGGGTGGGCTGGGCGCAAGGAAGCGTGGAAGGAGGAGTTGAGGTTGGCTCCGTGACATCAGGCTGGTCCTTCAGAAAATGGAGACTCTGATAGTACCAGAGCTTGGGGACATAGACCTCATCTGCTGAAGTTGCAGTTTCCTCAGACTTCACGACCTTCTTCCTCTCCCTGATATACGCACTCCTCAGGCTGCCAATTTTCTTTCTAATATCATCAACAGTTGCCGTGGGGAACTTTGGCTTGACAAATTCCACAAGTTCCTCCAGGGCTGCGTGCCTCTTTGGTTTGTTGGTGTAATGTGGGTGTATACCCTGCCACAATATGGGAAAATCCCTGTATTTGGCAATGAAGAGGGGGAGAAAACTCATGTCGTTGAATCCCTTCATATCAATCTCTGCAAGACACAACAACACACAAAACCCTCAAAATTCTGTCAGGCTAAACTCTCCTAATCTTCTCCCTAAAGAAGCCTCAAGTTCAAATCAGTCTAGGCTAGTTATGTACCAACGTTAAATTGTACCTTCGTTTGTAGCGATCGTCTCGTGTGAGTTTTCTCTCCCCCTCGTCTCCCAGATCGTGGCTACGACACAGGCGTGTGACGTTTTATATACACTGCGCATGCTTCAAACTCCGCCCGCCCCTGACGATCTTTCTCGTCTATTCCCCACCCTTCTCTTTACGGCGTAGTGGGGAGAGCACATGGCGGGGACACAGCAGGTGCGCCACAAATATCCCACCAACGAGGAGGAGGACGAGGAAACTCCGGAGGCAGAAACGTCCCGATCCCGGAACCTGAAATTCAAGGCCTCCAATATGTCATTTGGAGAAATGTTGGAGATGGTTGACATATTAAAGAGGAGCGACTATGATGGGAAGTATGGGCCTTACCTCAACCCCAATGTCCGCAAGGCCAAGATCATGTCTAAAGTTGTGAGGAGGCTGTACAATAATTTTGGGGTACAACGATCCAAGGAGCAACTCAGGAAACGCTGGTCAGACCTGAAACTGAGGGAGGCCGATCAGTACAGAAAGATCAAGAGAATTCTTCAAAAAAGTAAGTAGTTGTGTTTTGTGTTTGATTTCTTGCTTGCATACTGCTCCATTGTGTTTTGATTTTTACCAAGTTGTACATTCCAAAAATGGCCACTTTCAGGTTCGTCTGTGCATTCGATCGTACTCAGCCTCGATCTTTCTGCCACTGTCATGGTCGTGTGTGTGTGCATTCGATCGTACGCAACCTCGATCGTTCGGCCACTTATAATACGATGTTTGGTGTTTTTTTGGGGAAAGGAAGTTTGTTCTCACTAGAAATGTCATCAAGAATGTAAAGCAATTTATTCAATGTAAAGGAGAGGTCACTCAGTAGCTGTTTACCCATCTGGACTCTAGAGCACTAGTGCTGGGACACCCAAACCCCTTTTTATTATGCTTTTCCACACATGTGCTCCAGTGGATACTAGAGGGGGGTCTCCATCACACAAACTTCTACCAAAAAGCTAGTCAGTTTAGCACCTTTACAAAGTGACTTCATTCATGTAGTTGACATTTGTAACTGGCCAAACTAAAATAGTGTCCGTCACTTTCAAGCAATGTTTGTCACTTCCTATTTCTGCCCTCAATAGCTTGTGTTGCTAAATCTTCCTTTTGGACATTCTCATAGGGGAGCGAAAACTTGGGCCGTCTGAGGAAACCCCAAACCAACACCTCCCAAAAAAGTGGAAAGAGCAGAAGCAGAGGAGGAGGAGGAGGAAGGAGAGATCATCGAACTTGGAGAAATTGTCACCACAACAGGTGAGTGTGGAGAACACAGCTACTGGTAAGCTAATCCATGTATGGCTGCCTCATTTCCAACACCCCATTTTTTTTGTTTGTGGTTTTTAGGTGACGTGGATGTTGTGGAAGAAAAATCGCACTTTACCACAGAGAGTGCCCACGTACTCATCGGAGAGATAATGGTCTGCAATCGAGATCTAGATTACATAAAGCAAAACATCAATGATGTTCAACAAAAATTGAAGAACATCATTGATGTTTTAGGAAAAATATGAAAAAGCACCAAGTAATTTACACACATTTGTGCCAGCTTCTGAACACATTTGCAACTTAAAAACTGTGTGAAATTTGGAACATGCACACATTGTGTCCACATGTGCTAGCTCCCATCATGGTGGATGAATGGCAACGTTTTTTTGGGGGTGCAAACACTTTACGAACTACGAAAGTGGTTGTGGTGAAGGGGTTGCACCCCAAAAAAACGTCCATTCATCCCCATGATGGAAAATGGCACTTTTTGAAGCTTCTAGGCATGTGTTTTACCATCTAATGACCATTTTCAGACCCAAATTGTGTGCATGTTCCAAATTTCCACTTTTCGGGGGTGCCCCCCCCCATGTGATGAAGGCAAGATCAAACACACTTTGAACATATAGTCATGTCTGATCTTGTGCCACATCATCAGTGTCCCCAGCAGCCCAGTGGTGGGATATGCATACTTACATCGTGCTAGAGGACTGTAAGCATGCAATACAGATAATTCCTGGAGTTCAGCACTAAGCTAAATCTCACTGAATGCAGCCAAGGTTGTATGAAGATGCTGTCCAAGATACCAAAATGATGAATGACGAAACACTTGAACGTTGTACTTGCTTTGGTAATTTTTTTGTTAAAGCGGAGTTCCACCCAAAAATGGAACTTCCGCTTTAAGGGAAGGTGAACCCCCTGACATGCCACGTTTGGCATGTCATTTTTTTTGGGGGGGGGGGCATGTAAACCCTTAGAGGGTTCCAGCTCCCACTTTCTCCTGGCGAACCCGCGGCACCGGAAGTAAGATCATCTCTCCTCCCTCCCTCTCGGCAATCATCTGGCACACGTCACAGGTCCCAGATGATTGCCCGGCCAGTCACAGCGCGCCACGCGGCTCGCGCATGCGCAGTGCGCGCCCAGCTGTGAAGCCACAGCCGGGAGCCCACAGTGACATGGCCGGCGATGCAGAGAGGAGCGGGGAATGAGGGGGGCTTCGTTCCCCCGCATCGCTGGACCCTGGGACAGGTAAGTGTCCGATTATTAAAAGTCAGCAGCTGCAGTATTTGTAGCTGCTGACTTTTTTTTTTTTTTGTTTAAGCGGAACTCAGCTTTAAGTAATTTAACAGAAAGTGTGTAGGTGGGTGTAGGTTGACCGCCCTATGCAGGTGGCGCTGTTTCAACCACCAGGCAGGAAGAGTGGAGGGTAGGAGGATAGGAGGAATACACATTCCTCTTAGGCCTCCATATGTGTCATCAGGTGAGCGGCTGTCCTATTGGAAGCTGATGCCTCAGATGACCCCAGCAGCCATCTTTGGTGAGGGCAGTGCTTATAGAAAGTACTGGCTCACTGCATTTGGCATGTATTCTACATGTGGGTAGGTTAGGGACAGGAATCCGCTGGACAGGGAGAATGTACTTTGCATGAAGGAGTGGTTCCAGAGCAGAAGGGACGGTATAGGGACTATTTGCTTGTGCTGGGGGAACCTGCCTGATACTAGTTCTTCGCTGCTCAACAGTGTTGTAACTAACACCGCTAAAGTAAACAGCGTTACGTAACGCCGTTACTTTAGAGGGTAACGAGTAATATAACTGATTACTCGTCCCCTCGCGGTAACGCCGTTCCCATTACTGGGGCGGCGTTACCGCAATTACCCGCCGCGATCTGCGGAGCCGTCTCCGCGGCCTCGGCCTTAGGAAAGGCCGCGGCTTCAGCCTAGCTCCGGAGCGGCGGCCATCTTGGTGCACCCGATGGCCGCAGCTCCGGCCTAGCTCCGGAGCAGCGGCCATCTTGGTGCATCCGTCGGCCATTTACAATGTGATTGCTCCGTCAAATGACGGAGCGATCACTTGTAAACAAACCGGCGTCAGGATGACGCCGGTCTCCCCTCTGTGTACAGATCTGTACAGTGGAGGGGAGAGATCGGATGGCAGCAGCCATCCCTCCATACTCTGCAACACCCTGCCAATACTCTGCCAATACTCTGCCAATACTCTGCCATACCCTGCCAATACTCTGCCATACCCTGCCAATACTCTGCCATACCCTGCCAATACTCTGCCATACCCGGCCAATACTGCCAATACCCTGCAAATACTCTGCCAATACTCTGCCAATACTCTGCAAATACCCTGCCAATACCCTGCCAATACTCTGCCAATACTCTGACAATACTCTGCCAATACCCTGCCATACCCTGCCAATACCCTGCCAATACTCTGCAATACTCTGCCAATACTCTGCCATACCCTGCCAATACTCTGCCAATACCCTGCCAATACCCTGCCAATACTCTGCCATACTCTGCCAATACTCTGCCATACCCTGCCAATACTCTGCCATACCCTGCCAATACTCTGCCAATACTCTGCCTTACCCTGCCAATACTCTGCCAATACCCTGCCAATACTCTGCCAATACTCTGCCATACTCTGCCATACCCTGCCAATACTCTGCCAATACTCTGCCATACCCTGCCAATACTCTGCCAATACTCTGCCATACCCTGCCAATACTCTGCCATACCCTACCAATACTCTGCCATACCCTGCCAATACTCTGCCATACACTGCCAATACTCTGCCAATACTCTGCCATACACTGCCAATACACTGCCATACCCTGCCAATACTCTGCCATACCCTGCCAATACTCTGCCATACCCTGCCAATACCCTGCCAATACTCTGCCAATACTCTGCCAATACTCTGCCAATACCTGCCAATACTCTGCCAATACCCTGCCAATACTCTGCCATACCCTGCCAATACCCTGCCAATACTCTGCCAATACCCTGCCAATACTCTGCCAATACTCTGCCAATACCCAGCCATACTCGGTGATACCCAGCCGTACCCAGCCATGCTCAGCCGTACCCAGCTATACTCAGCCAATATTACAGTTGGGGAGATGACGTGGATATTACAGTGGGGGGCTTTATGGTGTTGAATTTTTTAAAGGTTTTTGCAAATTCAATTATTTGCTGATCCGAAAAATGAACCGATCCGTGACTCTGATCCGAGCAACGATCCGATCCGTGAGTTTGGGGGGGACAGATTTACAGAGGGGGAACAGATATATGTGTGTGGGGGGGGGGGGCAGACGTGTAGTGGGGTACAGAGGGGGAACAGATATACGTGTATAGGGGGGACAGATGTGTAGTGGGGTACAGAGGGGAAACAGATATATGTGTTGGAGGGAACAGACGTGCAGGGGGGTACAGAGGGGAAATAGACGTGCAGGGGGGAACGCACCCCTTGCTTACAGTAATACTAGACCCGCCCCTAAGAATATTAAAAAAAAAAAGTCAGTTACTTTGCTGAGTAACTAATTACTTTTCCAATGTAGTAACTGAGTTACTAACTCAATTACTTTTTTGGGAGAAGTAATTTGTAACGTAACTAATTACTTTTTTAAAGTAAGATGACCAACACTGCTGCTCAATGCCTGTCAGCCTCTTCCTGTGCCAGGTGCTGTTGGTCTCTGTACATCGCTTCCTGCAAGTGCCTTATAATGATCTGTGAGTGTTGCCACCAGTGCTAAGTAGCTGCATAGACTCTGTTGCTGTTTGTTGGAAAGTTCCTAAAAAACATTTTTGCAATTGAAATCACTGTGTGTGTGTGTGCCGTATAGGGTTCCTGCCACCTGGCCTCCCTCCCGCCTACAAGTGCTATTGCTAATTAAAGAGGAGCTTCAGTCAGATGTGCGAAAATTAAAAAATAATAAACAGGCACTGCCCAAGGATCCAGTGCCGTCCTCACCCGAGCCAGTTTCTTCACCGGATGTTATGTGTGGGCAGCCGGCTGTATCTTCTTGCAGGCTTCACAGCCAGCTGCCCACTGCGCTTTGTGCATGGCCCTGCAGCAGAAGGTTGCAGGCAATCCAAATGTGGCGGGGCGGTGGCAAGAGGAAGAGTGGAACTTTCCCTTTTTGGGTGAAGTTCTGCTTTAAATGTAACAATTCTTGTGTTACAATTACAGTTGTATTTTTCTTTACTCTCTTTTAGCCACTCCTACCTGTTTCATTGGACACCGCCCCCTCGGAACATGGGACGCAGTCATAGCAGCAGGCATGGATACTCCCCTTGGGAGCTTTCCTGTATCCAGGAGGACATCTGTCATTACATCGGGATATCGGCATCTGGTACATACAATCACAGTCAGGTGTACAGTCACATATATAAGAGACATTCCTGGGCTATTACTAAAATGCTCACCATAGAGTCCCTTTACATTTTTATTAGAAACTTTACATTTGCACCTTCTTGTTGTTTCCTGTTTGGGAGGAGCTGTTTTTTTTTTTCCAGCTCATTGCAATTGCATCTCCAGCAGTTCTGGGAGTTTAATGGACTTATCTTGTATAATCTACAGTATATGGTGTATAATATGCTTTACAGTGGTGTGAAAAAGTGTTTGCCCCCTTCCTCATTTCCTGTTCCTTTGCATGTTTGTCACACTTAAGTATTTCGGAACATCAAACCAATTTAAACAATAGTCAAGGACAACACAAGTAAACACAAAATGCAATTTGTAAATGAAGGTGTTTATTATTAAAGGTGAAAAAAAATCCAAAGCATCATGGCCCTGTGTGAAAAAGTGATTGCCCCCCTTGTTAAAAACATACTATAACTGTGGTTGTCCACACCTGAGTTCAATTTCTCTAGCCACACCCAGGCCTGATTATTGCCACACCTGTTCACAATCAAGGCATCACTTAAATAAGAGCTGCTTGACACAGTAAGGTCCACCAGAAGATCCTTAAAAGCTACACATCATGCCGAGACCCAAAGAAATTCAGGAACAATTGAGAAAGAAAGTAATTGAGATCTATCAGTCTGGAAAGGGTTATAAAGCCATTTCCAAAGCTTTGGGAATCCAGCGAACCACAGTGAGAGCCATTATCCACAAATGGCGAAGACATGGAACAGTGGTGAACCTTCCCAGGAGTGGCAGGCCGCCCAAAATTACCCCAAGAGCGCAGCGACGACTCATACAAGAGGTCACAAAAGACCCCACAACAACGTCCAAGAACTGCAGGCCTCACTTGCCTCAGTTAAGGTCAGCATTCATGCCTCCACCATCAGGAAAAGACTGGGCAAAAATGGCCTGCATGGCAGAGTTCCAAGGAGAAAACCACTGCTGAGCAAAAAGAACATCAAAGCTCGTCTCAATTTCTCCACAACACATCTTGATGATCCCCAAGACTTTTGGGACAACATTCTGTGGACCGATGAGACAAAAGTGGAACTCTTTGGAAGGTGTGTGTCCAAGTATATCTGGCGTAGAAGGAACACTGCATTTCAGAAAAAGAACATTATACCAACAGTAAAATATGGTGGTGGTAGTGTGATGGTCTGGGGCTGTTTTGCTGCTTCAGGACCTGGAAGACTTGCCGTGATAAAAGGAACTATGAATTCTGCTGTCTACCAAGAGATCCTGAAGGAGAATGTCCGACCATCTGTTCGTGTCCTCAAGCTGAAACGAACTTGGGTTCTTCAGCAGGACAATGATCCTAAACACACCAGCAAGTCCACCACCGAATGCTGAAGAAAAACAAAATGAAGACTTTGGAGTGGCCTAGCCAAAGTCCTGACCTGAATCCTATTGAGATGTTGTGGTATGACCTTAAAAAGGCCGTTCATGCTCGAAAACCCTCTAATGTAACTGAATTAGGACAATTCTGCAAAGATGAGTGGGCCAAAATTCCTCCAGGATGCTGTAAAAGCCTCATTGCACGTTATCGCAAACGCTTGGTTGCAGTTGTTGCTGCTAAGGGTGGCCCAACCAGTTATTAGGTTTAGGGGGCAATCACTTTTTCACACAGGGCCATGATGGTTTGGATTTTTTTTCACCTTTAATAATAAACACCTTCATTTACAAATTGCATTTTGTGTTTACTTGTGTTGTCCTTGACTATTGTTTAAATTGGTTTGATGTTCCGAAACACTTAAGTGTGACAAACATGCAAAGGAACAGGAAATGAGGAAGGGGGCAAACACTTTTTCACACCACTGTATGTGTTATTTTAAATTGTATAAGTCTGTCTCGAAGAGAGACCAAAATCTGAAAGGGAAATCCCCATACATCCTCCCAGTCATCCTCCTCCAACTCCGGAACACCC
Source organism: Lithobates sylvaticus (assembly GCA_028564925.1). Classification (NCBI taxonomy): domain Eukaryota; kingdom Metazoa; phylum Chordata; class Amphibia; order Anura; family Ranidae; genus Lithobates; species Lithobates sylvaticus. Next base: position 18,480,715 of record CM053026.1, on the reverse strand, counting down.
CGCACCCAACGTGAATGAAGCTCACCCATATCTGACAACAATGTGGCCACTAGATGGGTATATAATGCTGAAGTGGGTTACCCTGCTAACCCCATTCTAGCTACCTGCTCCAATCCAGACTGTGCCAGTTGCGGAAGACCATGAGGGAATTGTGCAGTGAGGGCGTGGGAAAGTTGCATGTATCGAAAAAAATAAGGCTGCTCTTGTCCTGAGGCTTCCTCGGCATCCTGAGTCTTCCTCCGTTGTGATCTCCCTAATTGTCTGACATCTCTTATATAGACATGGGGCGTGGACATGGAGAGCCGGCCCCCTGGAGAGCACCCACCCCCCCATGTTAAGGGGCATGCGATCTGTCATGGTTCAGAAAGGAGCGCTCGCTCGTCCCCTCCCTTTCCTGACCTGCCGGGCTGCATGCTCGGATAAGGGTATGATATGAATTTAAGGGGGGACCCCATGTCATTTTAAAATAAAACTTGGACCGTTTTTTTTCGTGAAATTTGTTTAGCCAGCCATTTTTTTCTTTTTACAATCAGCGGGAAAGCCTGCTGACAACTGATGACTCACTGGTTATTAACTACCTGAGATCCGCGCTATAGCCGAATGACGGCTGTAGTGCGGATCTAATATGCCGGGATTACGTCTATTGATGTCGTCCCGGCCACGAGCTGCCTGCGCGCCCCCTGAAGGGCGCGCGCTCTGTGATCAGTGAGTCTGTGAGACTCGCTGGATCACAGATCCGAGTAAGGGGTCGATCCCGACCCCTTACCACGTGATCAGCTGTCAGCCAATGACAGCTGATCATGTGATAATAACAGAGCCGGTAATCTGCTTTTTTTCCTCCTCGCGCTGACAGCGCAAGGAAAAAAAAAATGCCGATCACATATTATTACATCAGTCCCTCTCACTGCAATGTGCCCAGCAATGTGCCCAATCCATGGTGCCCACCTTTGCCCAATTAAAGTGCCGCCTACCAGTGCCCACAGTGCCATCTGTCAGTGCCCACAGTGCCATCTGTCAGTGCCCACAGTGCCAGTGCTGCACATCAGTGTCACCTGCCAGTGCTCATCTGTGTCACCTACCAGTGCTCATCTGTGTCCCCTACCAGTGCTCATCAGTGTACCCTACCAGTGCCCATCAGTGTCCCCTACCAGTGCCACCTATCAGTGCCCATCAGTGCCACCCATCAGTGCCACCCATCAGTGCCACCCATCAGTGTCATCCATCAGTGCCCATCGGTGCCACCAATCAGTGCCCATCGGTGCCACCCATCCGTGCCGCCCATCGGTGCCACCCATCGGTGCCACCCATCCGTGCCCATCAGTGCCATCTTTGCTGTTCCCATCAGTACCGACTTATCTGTCCCCACCAGTGCAGCCTATCAGTGCCAACCAGTGCAGCCTATCAGTGCCAACCAGTGCAGCCTATCAGTGCCCACCTGTGCCGCCTCATCAGCGCATATCAATGAAGCAGAAAAATTACCTGTTTGCAAAATTTTATAACAAACTATTAAACATGATTTTTTTAATTTTCCATCTTTTTTTGTTTGTTTAGCAAAAAATAAAAACCCAGCTGTGATTAAATACCACCAAAAGAAAGCTCTATTTGTGGGAAAAAAATGATAAAAATGTCATTTGGGTACAGTGTTGTATGACCGCGCAATTGTCATTCAAAGTACGTCAGCGCCAAAAGCTGAAAATTGGTCTGGTCACGAGGGGGGTTTAAGTGCACAGTAATCAGGTGGTTAAGGACGCTGCGGCCGGTTTCCCTGCCCGCTTCTTAGCAACCAGCTATATACAGTGAATGTAAAAAAAAAAAACGCAAAACGCAAATTGCGGTAAAATTGTGGTAAAAATGCAGTATTTGCATTTTGGATGTGGGTCCATTGGAGTTCAATACATGCAAAACGCTGCATTTTGCAGGAAAAAAAATTCCCAGACCCTTTCCAAAAAAACAAAGGCACAAAAATGCATTGATGTGAACGTGTTTCATAGGAACCCATGTTAAAAAAAATGAAATGCAACAAAAAAACGCATTAGTGTGAATCGAGCCTTAACCACTTCCAGACCGGACACAGATGTATGTGGTGTGCAGGTGTGCCACAGATGTACAGGTGTGCCATTGCGTGCGGGCGCCGGTCGGGACCCCCATGAGTCCGGTCGCGGGACTAGATCGCCGCAGGGATACCCACGATCGTCTCACAGGGAGGCTGAACGGGGAGATGCGGAAGTAAATAGCATCTCCCCGTTCTGCCTAGCAACAAGTGACACTGATCTCTGCTCCCTGTGAATGGAGCAGAGATCAGTGTTCACTAACACACAGCCACGCCCCCCCACAGTTAGTAACACGCCCCTAGGACACACTTATCCCTACACTGCCACCCCCTGGTTAACCCCTTCACTGCCAGTGTAATTTACACAGGAATCAGTACATTTGTATAGCACTGATTGCTGTATAAATGACAATGGTCCCAAAAATGTGTCAAAAATGTCCGATGTGTCCGCCATAATGTCGCAGTCACAATAAAAATCGCTGATCGCCGCCATTACTAGTAAAAAAAAATTATTAATAAAAATGCTATAAAACTATCCCCTATTTTGTAAACGCTATAACTTTTGCGCAAACCAATCAATAATCGCTTATTGTGATTTTTTTTACCAAAAATATGTAGAAGAATACGTATCGGCCTAAACTGATGAAAAAAAAAAATTTTTTATATCTTTTTGGGGGATATTTATTATAGCAAAAAGTAAAAAATTATGCGTTTTTTTTCAAAATTGTCGCTCTTTTATTGTTTATAGCGCAAAAAATAAAAACCGCAGGGGCGATCAAATACCAAGAAAAGAAAGCTCTATTTGTGGGAAAAAAAGGACGTCAATTTTGTTTGGGAGCCACGTCGCACGACCGTGCCGTTGTCAGTTAAAGCTACACAGTGACGAATCGCAAAAAGTGGTCTGGTCTTAAGCCAGCAAAATGGTCCGGTCTGAAAGTGGTTAAAGAGTGTTACTTAACCACTTCAGCCCCGGACCAATTGGCAGCCAAAGGACCAGGCCCCTTTTTGCGATTCGGCACTGCGTCGCTTTAACTGACAATTGCGCGGTCGTGGGACGTGGCTCCCAAACAAAATTGGCGTCCTTTTTTTCACACAAATAGAGCTTTCTTTTGGTGGTATTTGATCGCCCCTGCGGTTTTTATTTTTTGCGCTATAAACAAAAATAGAGCGACAATTTTGAAAACAATGCAATATTTTTTGCTTTTTGCTATAATAAATATCCCCAAAAAATATTAGTTAAATAAATAGTTTAGGCCGATACGTATTCTTCTACATATTTTTGGTAAAAAAAATCGCAATTAGCGATTATTGATTGGTTTGCGCAAAAGTTATAGCGTTTACAAAATAGGGGATAGTTTTATAGCATTTTTGTTAATATTTTTTTTTTTACTAGTAATGGCGGCGATCAGCAATTTTTATTGTGACTGCGAAATTATGGCGGACACATCGGACATTTTTGACACATGTTTGGGACCATTGTCATTTATACAGCAATCAATGCTATTTAAATGCATTGATTCCTGTATAAATGACAGTTGTAGTGATAGAGTTAACCACTAGGGGGAGGGGAGGGGTTATGGGCTGTGACGTGTGTGGATTTTTTTACATTGGGGGGCGGGGCTGACGTCTGACGTCATTGATCGGCTTTCCCGATGACTGGGAACAGCCAATCAATGACAGGCAGAGTATGAAGCGCGGGGAGAGGTTTGTTTACACAGACCTCTCCCGGTTCTTCAGCTCCGTGACCCAATCGCGGGACACCAGCGGCGATCGGGTCCGCTGGTCCCACGGCCGGGGTCACGGAGCTCCCGACCGGGTCGCGAGCGCCCCGCTGGCAGCGCGCGCGCGACCCACGCGCAGGCAATTAAAGGGTCACGTACAGGTACGTGATTTTGCCTGCCCGTGCCATTTTGCCGCAGTATATCTGCGTTAGGCGGTCGGGAAATGGTTAACAAAGAAAACCCCTTCCCATTTCATGCTGTCAGCAATGGCACCACATGGAAGAGAAACGTCACAAGGCCTGAGAAAGAAAGGCTACAAGAATATCAGCAAAGCTTTACTTATCAGTCAGAATACTGGAGCAAAAGTGATTCAAAAATGTAACAAAGATGGAACTGCAACCATCTCTCAGAGACGTCCAGCCCGTCCAAGGCAGTGAACACCTCGACAGGAGTGTCTTCAGATGAGAAGGGTTGATGAAAGTTGAAATCCAAGTTCACTGCAGTTAGCTAAGGAAGTAGAAAGTAGACATGTGCACAATAGAAAAATGTGTTTATTTTCGTTTCGTTTCTGTTCGTTTCCGTTGATTTGTAACGATTCGTAAATTCGTAAGTCGTCGGTGTTCGTATTCGTAACGATTCTTATTTTCGTAAGAGTTATTTTTTCTTTGATTCGTTATTCCGTTAGTTTAATTTTCGTTGATTCGAAATTCGTATTTGCGTAGATTTAGTTACATTCGTACTTTCGTTAGATTGATTTATTCGTACTTTCGTAACATTGTTTTCGTAGATTCGTAATCGGAGCATAATTCATAATTTTATGTAATGTGTATGCTATTATTACATTGTATGAGACACGGAAAATTACGAATCGAAAAAAAAAGTTACGAATGTACGAATTTTTTCGTTCAATCCATTCGAAGCACGTTAAGCAGCGCCATTGTAAGAGACACGGAAAATTACGAATCGCAAAAAAAATTACGAATGTACGAATTTTTTCGTTCAATCCATTCAAAGCACGTTAAGCAGCGCCATTGTAAGGGACACGGAAAATTACCAATTCAACAACAAAAAAAAAAGTTACGAATGTACAAATTTTTCCGTTCATTTTGATTTTCGTTGTTCCTGTTTTCGTTTTTTCTGATTTTCTTCTTTCGTAGTTTCGTTGTTTCTAATTTGGTTATTTCGGTTTTTCGTTGTTTTTCATATTCGTTCGATTCGAACATTCGTTAAAATTTTTAGCGAATCGTTCGTTCATTCGTACGATAACGAATGAACGAATATAACGAATTTTAACGGAAAACGAAAAAAAAAAAAAAAAAAAAAAAACGAAACGAATTGCACATGTCTAGTAGAAAGCCAAACTAGGGTGATTTTTCCCCCCATGACACAAAACGGCAAGCTCTGCAGAGGAATGGCATGCATGGGTGTCATCCACGAAGGAAGCCTCTCCAAAAGCACATGCACAAAAAAAGCCCTCCTAGAATTTGCGAGGGCCCATGCTGAAGAAGAAGACTACTGATGGAACTGATGGCTTCAAAACTGCATGGCACCGCAAAGGTGAGGAGTACAAAAAAAATGCATGGTGCCTACAGTGAAACATGGTGGTGGCAGTGTCCTTCTGTAGGGCTGCATGAGTGCTGCTGGTGTCGGGAAGCTGCATTTCATTGATGGTATCGTGAAATCACAGATGTTCTACTCTATATTGAAAGAGAAGATGCTACCATCACTCCGTGACCTTGGTTGTAAGTGACAATGATCCAAAACACACATCTAAGGAAACTGTTGTATTTCTGAAGAAGAAGAGGGTGAAAGTGATTCAGTAGCCAAGTATGTCTCCTGATCTGAACCCAATCGGTGGAACACCTATCGGGAATTCTGAGGAGTTGAGCATCATTTTCCATCCAGCTTCCAGGCTCTAAGGCCCCTTTCACACTGGGGCGGGAGCGGCATCAGTGGTAAAGCGCCGCTATTTTTAGTATTTGCAGAGGTATTCGACCGCTAGCAAGGTGCTTTTAACCCCCGCTAGTGGCCGAAAAAGGGTTAAAGGGTTAAAACCACCTGCAAAGCGCTGCTGCAGCAGCGCTTTGCCGACGGTATAGCCATGCTGCCCCATTGATTTCAATGGGCAGGAGCGGTATACATGCCGCTCCTTCACCGCTCCAAAGATGATGCTAGCAGGATTTTTTTTTTGCGTCCTGCCAGCGCACCGCTCCAGTGTGAGTTAGTAAATATGAATATAACTCTGTGACTAATTTGCCTGCCTAAGGCCCCTTTCACACTGGGGCGGTTTGCAGGTGCTATTGCGCTAAAAATAGCGCCTGCAAACCGACCCGAAACAGCTGTTGCTGTGTCTTCAATGTGAAAGCCCGAGGGCTTTCACAATGAAGCGGTGCGCTTGCAGGACGCTGAAAAATGTCCTGCAAGCCGCATCTTTGGTGCGCTGTAGGAGCGGTGTATTTACCGCTCCTAAAGCGCCCCCTCCCATTGAAAACAATGGGGCAGCTACCCTTTTTTCGTCCGCTCGCGGGGGGGTAAAACCGCCCCGCTAGCAGCCGAAATGCGCCGCTAAAACGACGGCAAAGCGGTGCTAAATATAGCGCCGCTTTACCGCCAGCGCACCCAGCGCCCCAGTGTGAAACTAGCCTAAATCATTTTTACTTTAAACAGTAATTTTATTAAGGTTGTTACAAATAAAGGATCACAATATATTGCCTAAATTATATTTACATGTTTTTAAAGTACATATAAGGCATTCTTTTTTGTTTTTTATAAGCAGACAAATGTACACAAAAATCTTTTTTAATGAAAAAGTGAAAAAAAAATATAAAAATCTTTCTTCTTTAAAACTGTATTTATTTCTCTGTGCACACAAAACACAAATATTTTTTTTAATTTCTTACTGTGCTGCCCTTCCAGGCGATATCTTCTGGGTTTACGTTGAATATTTCATCTATGGCTTTACCGCTATCAAAGCTGGCCAGTGGTTGGAAAGCAGATTCATAACCGTTTCCTGTTTTATGAATGATCCAGTTGGCTAAAATCATCCCGGATTGGACTTCCCCACTATTGGTAAATAAGATTTCTTCTCCGGTTGGGTCGGTGTAATGAATGTTTTTCATAAAATGGTGCAGCTTTTCAAGGAGGATGGAAACACAAATAAACAGTTACAAGAGTTCTTGAAAGCGGTATTAAAGGTGAATTCCAGGAACCCAGCTCCTTCGTAAAAAGTTCAGGCACACTATCAGTTAAGTCTAACGAGGTGCACGACATCTCCTGGGCTTAGCTCTATTATTTATATCTGACATAAGCTTTATTGTACTCCTGGAAGACAGCTATCGCTGTAGTTACGGAAAAGTGACTCTGACCCTTCTACGCTCTCCATCTTGAACAGGAGAGTCGCTGCAGCTACTATGCCTGTCCCTCCTCTCCTCCTGCCCAATCACAGAAGCCTTGGTATTATGTGAACACATTCACAAAATACCAAGGCTTCTGTGAATGGGCAGCAAAGGGGCGGGACGGGCATAGCTGCTCTATGTGTTTCTCTCAGTTCAGATCCCCAGACTGTCAAAGCAATAAACCTGTCAAATGTACTGTATATAACAGAGATAAGCCCAGGAGATATCAAGCAGATCCTTGGACTTACATCAAGCTCTACAAGTGGGTAAGGAGGGATGGTTGCTTGAAAAATGGAAACAAAGAATAAGATGTGAAAACTGATCAGTTGCCCCATAACACCAACCTTGTGCCCATTTTTTTGGTTTCCGGGCATCAGCCTACAGTGTTTTGTGTACTGGAAGGCCTTTCTCTAATGCCCCGTACACACGAGTTGAATTTCCGTCGGAAAAATCTTGGATGGTTTTTCCGACGGAATTCCGCTCAAAATTATCTTGCATACACACGGTCACACAAAAGTTCTCTGAACTTTCGTCCGTCAAGAACACAGAGACGTACAACACAACGACGAGCCGAGAAAATGAAGTTCAATGCTTCCGAGCATTCGTCAAATTGTTTCCGAGCATGCTTAGGAATTTTGCATGCCGGAATCGGTACAGGTTATCAGAATTTCCGATCGGAACTTTTTCCGACCGAAAACTAGAGAACCTGCTCTCAATCTTTTGCTGGCGGGAATTCCGATGGAGCATATGCACGGTCGGAATTTCCGACCAAAAGCTCACATCAGACTTTTGCTGGTGGAATTTCCGATCGTGTGTATGGGGCAAAAGTATGAATTCTCTATATTGTGTGTGCTCTTTGTATGACTTGCTATACTCTTGTCATTCTAAGCACAAGCAAGAATGAATCTCAGCATGGTTGCCAAGCTGTTTGAGCCTAATGCCGTGTACACACGATCGGACTTTGATCGGACAAACTGCCGGACCTTCCAGCGGGGCTTCGCCGGACTTGAAAGCGAACGGACTTGACCACACACGATCACGCTAAAAGTCCGGCGGTTCACGTGATGACGTACAGCACGTACGACGGGACTAGAAAAAGAAAAATACTAGAAAAATACTTGCTACTGAGCATGCGTCCTTTTTGGTCCGCCGGACCATCATACAGACGGCCATATTGTCCGCCTGACTGCCAAGTTCAGCGGACAATTTTAAAACAAAACTTTAAATCTAGTCCGCCGGACTTTTGGGAAAAAAAGTCAGTCGAAGGCCCACACACGATTGGATTGCCCGGTGGACTCTAGTCCGGAGGACAATCCCGCGGGAAAGTCCGATCGGCATTAGGGTGCAAAATTCTGTAAACTCATATCTCAATGCCGAGCCTTAAATCCTCCCCTTTCTAAAAAATGTTTTCTTCTCATCCTCCAAATCATCCTGACCGCTCCCCGTCCCAGATGGCCCTCAACACAAGCTATTATGCAACTTGGCAGATCAATTCACTCATCTCTAATGATAAAAATCCAACTTACTACTTGACTTATTCCAAAACTCCCAGACTTAACTTCCATCAAGCTCTGCAGGGCGTTAACCAGAACATATACTGATATGTACGCAAAGGAAGGTTTTCTGTCCTCTATTCCGAAAAAGTTTGACCAAACACTGAGTTTTTCTGTGCAGTTTATTGCGTCAACATTCAGGAAGCTTTGAAAAAACACGTTTTTGGTGGGGTTCCTCGTTAGACAGTTAAATATGTAAAACAATAAATCTTCCTGTATGGGGTCAGTTGGACGGGTAATTGAAGTGACTCCATTAATGAAAGAAATCAGACTGGGAATTAATTTCTGGGGCCATAGAAAAATTAAGCTGCAGTTTATTGCTGAATAGTAAAGCTTTAAATCATACCTTATATTATTCCAGGACTCATGGAGAACTAAAGTAATGTTTTCCTTAATAATCTTCAGGTAATCAAATAAAAAAAAGAAATTTGATAAATGGCCAAATATGATTGCAACCTTAGCTGATGATTTCTCAATAGGTTCTCTTTTCTTTATCGTATCATTCAGGTAATCAGCAAATGTTATCGCATACTCAATACAGATCCCATGCTGGTTCATCATCTTTCTCAGTTCTTCTATCTCCTGGTCGGCACTGCCATCGGCTGGCGCCACCAACCCAACCCAATTCCATCCGAAATGTAGCAAGCAGTTTATGATGGCAGCATAAAAAAACTGATTATCTGGTGTTATTCTGTATAAAGTTGGATACAATTTTCTGTCACTCAGGAGAGGGTCAGTGACTTGATAATTAATCTGTAAATTAAAATGAGTTGCCAATCACCAACCTGAGATTACCTAAGGATCCTCTACCTATTCAGCTACACATCAGCTCCTGATACTGCCTCTCTGATCAGGAGAAAATCATTGTCCTTGACCCCATGGATACATCTTTGTCTTCTAACAGCCAGGAGGGTCGTACTGCAGGCCTGGACATCTCCTCATGGCCCATCAATTTACATGGTTGAGAAGGAGTTAAAACGCTTCCATACCTGGAAAAACTGGATGCTCTTCTACAGAACTTTGGACCCACCAAACGTTTTTGTACTTGTTGGAAAATCTTTATTGAACCTTTTCCTGAAATTCACCAACTCAAGACCACCTTTCAGTCAAATTGTGGAGGGTCATACTGCAGGCCTGGACATCTCCTCATGGCCCATCACTTTATATGGTTGAGAAGGAGTTAAAACGCTTCCATACCTGGAAAAACTGGATGCTCTTCTACAGAACTTTGGACCCACCAAACGTTTTTGTACTTGTTGGAAAATCTTTATTGAACCTTTTCCTGCAATTCACCAACTCAAGATCACCTTTCAGTTTTCCACCTGGTATGCCAAGTCAAACCTTACCAATGCCCTGGGCAAACTCAAACTACCAGACCCTGCTCTTACCCTAAGCAGCAAACCCCCTCACACTGGCGGGGTGTTGATCACATCCATCCTTTGACGGATGTGCATACACCATGTGATCACTCCCGTGCCATCTACACTCCTATCCACTCACTAGGAGTGAGAAACCTTTGCAGGCCAACTATTACTTATAAAAAGCAAAGAAAAAAAAACTGCGCCGGACAATAAACTAAACTAAAATAGCACAAGGTGAAATACACACAAATACAAAGAAAAACAGAAATGGTTGCGCTCTAAACTATAAACCATGATAATCAGCAGTGGGTGAAATTGATGAACCAAGATTAATATTGTAATCTCAAAAATGAATAATCTCAAAAAATAAAAATAAAGAAATAAAAAATTTAAAATGTCAGTGATGATATAAATAATGTCCAAAAATGGTCAATTGTGTCCAATCGACTACACGATAGCAAAATATAGGATGGTTGACCAATAGTAGCACGTGCATCCCACAAAAGCAGCGATGGACAGATATCTATAGTAGGAACTAAGCCCCCGTACACACGGTCGGAAATTCCGACCACAAAATCCGTCTGATTTTTTCGGACTAATTTTATCCGACACTGGTGTTGCATACACACGGTGGGACAAAGTTGTCAGAAAATCCGATCATTCTGAACGTGGTGACGTTCGTTGCGTACGACGGAACTAGGTAGAGGCTAGTAGCCAAAAGCTTTGGTCCCATAATTTGATCTGAGCATGCGTGGCACTTTGTCCGTCGGAATTCTCTACACACGATCGGAAAAAGTCTGATCGAATTTTGTTGTCGGAAAATTTGAGAGCAGGATCTCAAATTTTCTGATGGAGCCCACACACGGGCGGATTTTCCGACAACATGGTCCGATTGGACATTTTCCGTCGGAATTTCTGACCGTGTGTACGGGGCATAAGAAGCATGGATGGTAAGGGCGTCTATGTCTCATACCTTGCCACGGTAAGAAAGAGAGAACAAAATCTACATGCAAAGTAAGATAACACATCCAAAAAAGTAATGATTATCCAAAGTAAACTAAACATATGTAATAGTTGTAAATAAAAACAGAAATGGCTGTGGCAACACGAATCCTCCACTAGCAACTAGTTACGTTGCAACGAATGGTGGTGCAAATATGGCTCAAAGAAAAAACAATGAGATGGACATAGGTGGAACCCGCTGGGTATTTATTAATAAAAACACAAACGCTATAGGCGTATAAATAATAACTGCACAGATAGATAAAAAATGTGGCCGGCCGGCTGCAGTACACACGCCCGTGCTAACAAACAATGGGACGTAGTGCGCGGTGATGTCAGTAAGAGGAGCGACGTACTGACATCACTGCACGCTACTTCCTGTTGTTTTTTAGCACGGGCATGTGTACTGCAGCCGGCCGGCCACATTTTTTTATCTATCTGTCCAGTTATTTATCCGCCTATGGCGTTTGTGTTTTTTTCATTAATAAATACCCAGCGGGTTTTACCTATGTCCATCTCATTGTTTTTTTCTTTGAGACATATTTGCACCACCATTCGTTGCAACGTAACTAGTTGCTAGTGGAGGATTCGTGTTGCCACAACTTTGACCAGAGGACCTCTCATAGATGTGACGTGATGTGATCAGATTCACTCCGGAATAAAATTGAGGAAAAGGCCCTGGCTGGGTGTTAGGCACAGCCATAAACTGTCTGTGCAGCTGGTAAGTGCACACTTCTTATGGTGGTGGGAGTTTCAAGTAAAGTCACATAGATTTTTGGATTTGATCACAAGTTGACACTATCACCATTTATCGTGTAGTCCATTGGACACGATTGACCGTTTTTGGACATTATTTATATCATCACTGACATTTATAATTTTTTTATTTCTCTTTATTCTTATTTTATTTTATTTTTTGAGATTATTCATTTTTGAGATTACAATATTAATCTTGGTTCATCAATTTCATCCACTGCTGATTATCACGGTTTATAGTTTAGAGCGAAAGCATTTCTTTTTTTATTTACAACTATTACTTATGTTTAGTTTACTTTGGATAATAATTACTTTTTTGGATGTGTTATCTTACTTTACATGTAGATTTTGTTCTCTCTTTCTTACCGTGGCACGGTATGAGACATAGATGCCTTTACCATCCACGCTTCTTAGTTCCTACTATAGATATCTGTCCATCCCTTATTTTGTGGGATGCACGTGCTACTATTGGTCAACCATCCTATATTTTGTAATGATTTTCATTCTGACATGCGACTCCTGCTTACTAGATCAGTACTATCGGTGTTTCTGTTGTTATTTGCTATGGATACACTATCTTTCTGTCTTTTCTTTTGTCAACGTTGGTGTACTATGTAAACTCTGAATAAAGATATTTACAATATGGTTACAAATATCCTAGCACACAGAACTGTTTTAGCACCTACCTTGATATGCGCTGTTGGATTTAACCACTCACTGACCATGTTTTTACTTGCACTTTTTGTTCACAAGTTTAAATCAGCATTTTTTGCTAGAAAATTGCTTTTATTAAATCAGATTTTATTGAACAAGTTTTCCAATTTTACAAAATACAAACATATTATTCAAAACACATATCACAAAACATTCCCAATACCCCCCCCCCCCCCCCCCTTTCACCATGGAGCATTAAACATAAAAACATAATAGAAAATAATTATTCTTACTAAATAGGCTGGATAGTACAGCTGGCATTTAGTACCTTTTCACTTAGGGGTGTGTATATATGCATATGTACAAACACTTATGTAGCGCAGGTACTCCTGATGAGTACATGCTATGTCTTTAAATTTAGTTTTTGCCCAAAACTGTAGTTGAGTTTTGGGGTTAATTGTGCTAAATTATGCTTTGGCATCAGTTTGGCTGGGCTGCATTGAGGTTCTGCCTGGTCATAGGTGGGGTTTGCACCTGTGACCAGCCTTAGAATGCAGTCTGGTTGGACACATTGGGTACCAATCTCTTCTCAGAGCCAATCAGTGGGCGCGTTTGTCTCGCTGTGTATTCCGGGAGAGGGTACTTAAGGTGCTGAAGTCACATGGTTCTGGGTTCCGGTCCAGAAGTTGTTGCTGACTCCATGGTCCTGGTCCTCCTGACCAGCCCCCAGAGGCTCATGGTCTGGGGTGGGGATCCATCCGTTTCCGAGCCTTGGAACTGGCTAGTTCGAGGCGCAGTAACTGGAAGGAGGATTCTAAGGTGTTCAGGTGCCGTCTCGGGTTTGGAGAGGCCCAGCAACTCTACATGCAACCAGGGGAGGACTCTTCAGTAAGAGAGCCACGCACAAGGATGGCTGCTCAGTAAGAGCCTGGAAGCTGAGCTGCCATGGACACTGATTGAATCCACAATTTCTTACGGTATCGCCGGATCGGCTGAAAGATTCTGGTACAGTAAGAAAAGTTCCTACCTTTACCTTCCAGTTACAACTAAGTTTTTCAACCAAATCAGTGTGAGAGACTTTGCAAAGCTAGAATTACTTGTTGGCTGCTAGATCCAAGCTCAAGGATCTATCCAGCAGTTAAATAATCCAGTTGGGAGTGGCTATTCCCTGGATTATGTATAGAGAGAGACGTTTATTGAAGTCAGCAGTTCCAAGCACCTGAGCTAAACTTTATCCTTATACCCTCTATTCCCAACTCAGAGACTGAGTTTGTTCAACTGTTTTAAGAAAAATAAAAATCCTAAAAAGGGATTCAGGTGTCGGTCTCTACACTACTGGGTCATCAACCCTGGGAACCCCTAGACAAGGACAACGAGTTACGAGCTGGTGGAGGTAATCGGTAAGCCCAGAAAAATTCAGCCGTTCCTTCGGGGGGTAAGTGCTACACTTATATACATCAATACTTATGGTGTAGAATTGGCCTATACCAGTTATGGCGAACCTTGGCACAGATGTTTTGGAACAACATTTCCCACGATGCTCTGGCACTCTGCAATGTAGTGGAGCATCATGAGAAATGTAGTTCCAAAAAATCTCTGGTGCCAAGGTTCGCCATTACTGCCTATACCATTACCGGGGACATAGCCTTAAGCCATTGTGACCAAACATCCTCAAACTTCCTCATTGAATTCCTTAAAAAAGATGTATTTTTTTCAAGAGAAATAATCCTGTTGAGATCGGAAATCCAGTCCGATAAGGTAGAAGGAAAAGGAGAGGTCCACTTAAGGGCAATTTGTCTGCGGCCACAAACAGAGCACGTCTAATAGTATCTACTACGGGAAGGTATAAACAAAAGAGTCAAGATAGCCCAGTAGACATGTAAGTGCTTCAACAGGAATATTTACATCTAAATGCAATTAGGACGGCTAAGATAGAACACGAAAGACACATAACGGAGGAGAGCAGAAAAAATCCCAAGAAATTCTTTAAGTATATAAACAATAAAAAAGGGAGGACAGACCATATTGGCCCCATAAAGAATATGGAAAGACATCTGGTTACAAAGGATGGGGAGATGGTGAAGGTATTGAATTAATTCTTCTCCTCAGTCTTCACTAAGGAATTGGGGGGCTTCAGTAACCAAAACTCCCATGTTTTTCCTCATGACACATCACAGGAAGCACCTCCATGGCTAACAGAGGACAGAATTAAAATTAGACTTGGGAAACTTAACATTAATAAATCACCGGGATCAGATGGCTAGCACCTGAGGGTACTTAGGAAACTCAGTCAAGTAATTGCCAGACCATTGTTCCTAATTTTTACTGACAGTCTACTGACTGGAATGGTACCAGCTGATTGAAGAAAAGCCAATGTAGCACCAGGTCCTGCTGTGTTACCGGGCAATCGCGGGGGCCCGGCGGACATCGCGGCCGCAGGGCACGCGCATCGGGTGCCCAGAGACATGGCGGGTGCACGCATGCTCCTTGGAGGGCTGAGAAAGGGAGGGCGTCGTATGATGCCCTGCCGCCACGAGAGCTGTGCCCCCTGGCCGTCAATTGACAGCCGACGGTTGCTAAGCAGTTAATGAATTTAAAAAAAAACACACACAATATGTATTCCAATTTTTTTTTTTTAAATGTGAAAGATGATGTTACACCGAGTACATAGATACCTAACATGTCATGCTCTAAAAAAGTTTGTGGAATGGAAAGGAACTATGGTGCATAATAATCTCCATAGGCGATGCTATAAATTTTTTTAGAGGTTACCTGTTTACAGTTACTGAGGAGATCTTGGGCTAGAATTATTGCTCTTGCTCTAACGTTCGTGGCAATACCTCACATGTGTGATGTAAATATCGTTTACATATGCGTGCGCAACTTATGTATGTGTTAACTTCTGCGCATGAACACGGAGGGAGGGGGGCCTACGTTTATTTTTTCTTATTTATTTTACTTTTTTTTTTATTTTTACACCGTCCCTTTTATTTATTTATTTATTTTATCACGTAATTATCACTTATTTTATCACGTAATAGAAATAATAGACGGATGATATGTGCTCAATATGGAGAAATCTTGGGTCAAAAAGAACCCAAATCTCTCCTTTACTTTTTAATGCACAAGATAAAAAAATGTTGCTCTTGCTTTAAAAAAAAACAAAATGTACTTCAAGCCTGTACCGGAAGTGGCATCATGACATCGCTCTGGTCCTCCAAGGCCATAGAGGTGATCAGGGGGACATTGTAGCACCCTGGTCCTAAACAGGGCTGCTAGTAAATTTAGTTGTGCTAAGTGGTTACTAGCCTAGCTAATTTTTAGATCAAATGGTTTTCTCCTAAGCTTGAGTGGAACTGTGATTATCTCTTTTGTCAATAGGTGGCACTGTTACCAGTGCCCTATCACTCTCTCCCAGCATTCCTGTTAAGAGAAATAAAAACCTTTTTGTTCATTTTTAACCACTTCATTACCAGGGTATTGTAATATGACGCCCACAAGGTGGATCTCCCATCCTGGGTGGGCGTCATATGACGTCCTCCCATTCCCGGCCGTCTAGGGGGCGCGCGCCCGTGGCGTCGCTCGGGACCCGGTGCACGTGCCCGGCGGTCGCGATGTCCGCCGGGCACCCGCAATTGCCCGGGAACACAGCAGGACCGTGGATCTGTGTGTGTAAACACACAGATCCATGGTCCTGTCAGTGGAGAGGAGACCGATGGTGTGTTCCCAGTACAAAGGAACACCGATCGGTCTCCTCCCCTTGTGAGTCCCCTCCCCCCACAGTTAGCATCACTCCCAGGGAACATACATTAACCCCTACAGCGCCCCTTAGTGTTAACCCCTTCCCTGCCAGTCACATTTACACAGTAATCAATGCAATTTTATAGCACCGATCGCTGTGTAAATGGGAATGGTTCCAAAAATGTGTCAAAAGTGTCCGGAGTGTCCGCCGCAATGTCACAGTCATGAAAAAAATCGCAGATCGCCGCCATTACTAGTAAAAAAAAAAAAATGCAATAAATCTATCCCCTATTTTGTAGATGATATAACTTTTGCGCAAACCAATCAATATACGCTTATTGCGATTTTTTTTACCAAAAATATGTAGAAGAATACGTATCGGCCAAAACAGAGTCAAACATTTTTTATTTTAATGAAATATTTATTTTAGCAAAATGGAAAAAATAATGTGTTTTTTTTCCAAATTGTCGCTCTTCTTTTGTTTATAAGGCAAAAAATAAAAACCGCAGAGGTGATCAAATACCACCAAAAGAAAGCTCTATTGGTGGGGAAAAAAGGACGTCAATTTTGTTTGGGTGCAATGTCGCACGACCGCGCGATTGTCAGTTAAAGCGACGCAGTGCCGAATCGCAAAAAGTGCTCTGGTAAGGAAGGGGGTAAATTCTTCCGGGGCTGAAGTGGTTAAAAGTGACTGGCGTCCATTTTTTCATCTTGCACAACACCCACCACACCTAGTTACCTGCACCCTGAGGAGGAATGTCAGCTCTCCTTGACTCTGGGGGGCCACTACCAGGCCTCTAGAGGTGGGGGATAGACCTCTCTAGTGATATAAAGATCTATATAGAGGAATCAGTCCTCTACATAGGCAGAGCCCCCCTGCCCCAAAGCACCCCCCCCCCCATGTTGAGGGCATGTGGCCTGGTATGGTTCAAACATGGTTGCTTTTTCAGGGTTCATATATTTGCGGCTCCAATACCTGTCATTTTTGCAATAAACATAATAAATAAACTATTGTGTCTTGTGCAACAGGCAAGAATCTTTCTATCCGGAGCTACATTAATTGTGGTTCCTCTAATGTTGTCTACGTCATAGAATGCACTTTGTGTAAACTTCGCTTTGTGGGATGTACTACACGCACGCTACGAACCAGAATCAGTGAGCATTATCATGGGGCCTCCTATGCCAGCGATAACGACTTGAATGTTTCAAAGCATTTTAAACTCACTCATGCAGGCAATGTTGACTAATTTAAATTCTGTGGCTTGGAAAAGGTTACAAATTCACCTAGAGGGGATGAAACTCCTTAAAAATTTGGTGTATTTTCTACCTCCATACGAGGATTCCCACAGGTATGAACCACAAATGTGACGTTGATCTTTTTCTTAAGTAGTATTCACCTTTAAGTTTCTGTCGGCCTCAATGTATGCAAATGTGTATCTGGATGCATTATAACTTGTTTTTACACGATTTACCGTATTTATCGGCGTATAACACGCACCGGCGTATAACACGCACCCCAAGTTTAGGAGGGAATTTTAAGGAAAAAAGTTTTAGGAGGGAAGTTTAGGGGAAAAAAAAACGTACATTTAAGCGTCATTTGCAGCTTGCCCAGCGTCTTTTGCAGCCTTGCCCAGCGTCATTTGCAGCTTGCCCAGCGTCATTTGCAGCTTGCCCAGCGTCTTTTGCAGCCTTGCCCAGCATCTTTTGCAGCCTTGCCCGGCGTCTTTTGAAGCCTTGCCCAGCGTCATTTGCAGCCTTGCCCAGCGTCATTTGCAGCCTTGCCCAGTGTCATTTGAAGCTTGCCCAGTGTCATTTGCAGCTTGCCAGCGTCATTTGTAGTTTGCCCAGTGTGATTTGCAGCATTACCAGCGTCATTTGCCTTGCCCACGTTTAAGAAAAACCGCGCATGCGCCGCGGAAAAAGACTGAACCGCGTCCAAAAAAGACTGAGCCGACTGTTCAGCTCCGCTCGAAGTCCCGCCTCCCTGCTGTTTCGGGAGTGAGCGCAGGGAGGCGGGACTACGAGCAGAGCTAAACAGTCGGCTTCAGCCTTTTTCGGCCGCGGTTCGGCCTTTTTCGGCGGCGGTCGCCATTTTTTGGGGGGTATCGGCGTATAACACGCACCCACGACTTTCCCCCGATTTTAAGGGGGAAAAAGTGCGTGTTATGCGCCGATAAATACGGTATATATATATATATATATTCGTATATTTTGTACTGATTTATATTGTGATGCTCTTATCTTTCCAATGTGCTTATTTTTCTGTTCCTTTCTTTTCTTTGTTCTATAGTGGTGTATCCTCTCATTAAACAGGCGATCTGGTATTACATTTTTTTTTCTAACACACTGTCACCAGAGCAATACAGTGTTACCATATTTCTACACATTATGATTGCATATACCAATGAATATCATTGTTAGAAGAAACTATTTTTACTGAATGAAACTGGTTCATTCAGTAAATTTTGTTGTGATTAGCTGTGATTGGTCATGGTACAGATGGGCTGTGATTGGCTCTGTCTGTACCATTTTATTACTGTGACGAATCACAGCTAGCAACACAGTTGTAGACAATGAATGGCATGAAAGGAAGTCATCACTTATTTACAATTGTCATCTGATCTGCTGTGATTGGTCACAGTGATCACATGACACTGGCAGCGGGCTGTTGTAGTGATCAGTCATCAGCTGTGACAGGTCGTGCGCCAGAGGCACGTTCTGGGAGGAAGGCATTTTACTATAGGCTGGACGGGCAGGTGTTAAATGAAAAGCACACAGGACATACATCGCTCCGAGGCAGTCTGTAAGAGAGATCCACAATAAATAAGCACTGACATGAGAAACGCGTTTACTGGCCATCTCTGGATTGTGTGTATGTCTTTTGCTTTTTGCAATTTATGGAATAACTCAATAAAGAAGCTGTTATATTCTTGGAGTGCCACCACTTCCACTTTTTCATTTCTACTGGAGAAGGTGTTGAAAAACAGATTGATGGTAAACCTGCAAAATATAATGAGCTGACCACTTACCTGTGTGTACCGATACAGACTAAGTAGCTGGGCCATGGCTTGACTTGTATGTAAACTGGAGTCACCAATAAAACCAGCTACCTCCCCGTGTCTCCTACAGGAAAAATTAGGAGCCTCCTTGTTTTTTCCAGATAATATCTGCAGGACATATTCCAAGGTTCTCTTTGGATGTCCACAAGTATTGAATATATGATAACCCAGAGTAACGTTGGGTAGAAGATCGGGGTCCTTGTTTATTTCATCAACAGCACAGATCATTGCCAAGATGCTCTTGTACTCTTCAACGTCAAGGCTGTGGGAAATGAAAAACCATTAGACGTGCACACTGAAATATTTCGTTTTGGAATTTAGTTTTCGTCCAAAAAATAAATTTATTTTGTTACTCCCAAAATGTGTTTTTATTTATTTTGTTTTTAAAAAATGCATTCATCCGAAAATCAAAGGTAATTAAGATCGAATATGTCATTGAAGGCTTATGGTGTCTGTCGAATGTTCTAAGAAGATTCGACGGAGCAGCTAAACTGTACAACTCCGCAATCGTACATTTCCGGTCGAATGTTCCGCCTACAAGTTATAGTAGAATTCTAATGTTGTATGACACTAGTAATAATTATATTTATTAATTATTATTACTAGTCAACCAACATTAGAATTCTTCTATAGCCTATGGGCGAAGCATTTGACCATAAATGTCCGCTTGCGCCGACTGCTTCGTCGAATCTTCATGTCAAATCTTTTCTCTCTATGTGGAATAATCTTGGAGTTAGGTTACGCACATTCAACCTTTTTTGCTATTGTCTATATAATGTTAAATCTTTTCTCTCTATGTCGAATCTTTTCTCTCTATGTCGAATAATCTTGGACTAATAGAGTTAGGTTAGGCACATTCATCCTTTTTTGCTATTGTCTCTATAATGTCAAATCTTTTCTCTCTACGTTAAATCTTTTCTCTCTATGTCAAATCTTCTCTCTCTATGTAGAATATTTTTTGGAACTAATAGAGCTAAAACTTTATGTGAAAAGAGATACAAATGGTAATGTAACACTAAGCATGAGTATGAAAAAAAAAATAGGTAATTGCAAAAATATATATATATATATATATATATATATATATATATATATATATATATATATATATATTTTTTATCAGCAGCCAAACACACTGCACTGGCTGAAGGTGGAGAGTAGGGATGGGCTGAATGAACCCCTGTTTGTTTTGCACCAGAACTTTTAAACATCGCAAAAGTTTGGAACCAAATAACGAACCCCCATTAAAGTCTATGGGACCCAAACTGTAAAAATCAAAAGTGCCCATTTTGAAGGCCTGTGAAGGACAATGGTTATACGGGTCTGGGTACTGCCCAGGGGGACATGTATCAATGAAAAAAAAGTGTGCAAAAACTTCATTTTTAAAAGAAGTTTTATTAAAACTTAAAGTGAAAGCATGAAAAGTGGCACATCTGTACTGTGTATAGAAACTGCTGCAGCAATAAAGCAAAAAAAAAAAAAAAGAAATTCTCCCTGTAAGCTTTCTTTATTTTGTAAGCAAAAGAGCCAGTCTGTATGATGAGGCCACAATGTAGTGCACTGGGAACAAGATAAGAGATTGTTTGGATAAATTCTGGTGTTCCTTCCACAGACATTGGATGTAAGTAACAGGTGTGGAAAAATCGGTCTTTGAGTGTTGGTGGTGCCTTTACACCGTAGCCCTATAGAGGTACTCTTGATGAAAGCAAGAATTGGCCTTGCTGTCAAAAATTGCAATGATATGCACCTGTCAAACAGGTGTGGAAAAATTGGGCTTTGGGTGTTGTGCCCATGAAACCTACACCAAAAAAAATTCTTAAAATAAAAACAACAACCACAACGCTAGGCAGCTTAGAAGTCCTGCAGAGATTCCACATCCCAAAAACACTTAATCAGTGACATCAGGATCAGGGGTTTTATAGCTGCTGGTAATCCAGGACTGATTCACTTTGAAAATTGTCAGATGGTCCATGGGCACCCAGCAGCACAATTGCATACTGGGCAAGTTCTGGCCAGTGGTCTACTCGCATGGCCCAGTATGCCAGTGCATCATTGAATGGAAAGCTCTTCATCTCTTTTTTCACCCCTAGATAATCATCCACCAAGTGATGCAGACAATGCAGATGGAATGTGGAAGCTGACAGCCCTGGGCGGCTAGGACTAAAAAAATTGTGAAATGCATCACTTAGGAGGCCGCCTTCGCAACAACTCCTCTCTTGACCAACAGAAGCCTCAAAACTATGTTTTCCATGACACTGTTACCTACCAGAGTTGGGAAAAGCATTTGATGAACTCCTCTTTAAGGTGTCCTCAAGAGATTTTATCTTCTGCACTCTCAGTGGGGATGGGATGAGTTCTGAGACGTTTATTTTGTAACGGTGGTCAAGGAGGGTTGCCAACAAATTGTGATCCTTCTCCTTTACGCCATGTATTCTTGGGTCCTTTGGCAGGCTTTGAAGCATGAGGGAGCCCATGCACTGCAAATTTGAGGAGGCACGAGGAGCAAACTCCTCGGGGTCACTGAGAAATATAGTATCTGGAACTGCCCCCTCTCAGCCACATACTACTCCCAAGGGTTCTGGGGATGTAAAACCATCTCTTACTGTTTGGCGTATTTCTTGCTCTGCTTCAATGCTCCAAAACTTCCAGAATCCACCTCCTCCTCCTCTCTCTCCTCTTGTGTGTTCTGTGGCGTAGGAACAATGGTGTCTGCATAAAGTGGACCTTGAGATGAAAGGAAGTCCTCTTCTTCCTCCAGCTGCTCTGCCTTGAGTGCCCTGTCCATAATGCCACGCAGAGTTTGCTCCAGCAGGAACACAACAGGGATTGTTTCACTGATGCATGCATTGTCAAGGCTCACCAATCCTTGTGGCCTCCTCAAATGGTGACAGTACAGTGCATGCATCCTTTCTGAGAAACCATTGGCGTGGGGAAAGAAAACAGAGCCGACCTGAACCTGTCGTTGTGCCATACTCACAGAGGTATTTTTTGACGGCCCTCTGCTACATGTGCAGCTGCTGCAGCATTGCCAAAGTTGAGTTCCACCTGGTGGGCATGTCACAAATCAGGCAGGTGGAATTCCCACTGAATTTCAGCCAACCAAGCACTGGCTGTGTATGACTACCTGAAATGGCTACAGACTCTTCTGGCCTGCTTAAGCAGATCTTCCAACCCTGGGTACTTATTTAGGAAATTTTGCACTACAAAATTGAGGACATGTGCCAGGCATGGCACGTGTCAAGTTTCTCTGTCTAAGGACGGACAGGAGGTTTGTGCCATTATCGCACACCACCATTCCTGGCTCCAGCTGGCATATCGTGAACCACCTCTGGGCTTGCCTCTGCAGAGCTGCAAGAATCTCTGCTCCAGTGTGGTTCCTGTCCCCTAGACAGACCAGCTGAAGCACTGCATGGCACCTTTTAGCCTGAATTATTGAATAACCCCTTGAATGCTTAGGGGGTACTTGTGGTTCATAGGACAATTCAGCAGAAGAGGGCAAGGAGGAGGAGGATGGGGTAGAGCTGACAAATCTCACATCATCACCTCTAGCTGTATGAAGACGTGGCAAAACAACAAGCTGCAGCACTGAGCCCTGTCCTGCATCCTTCCGAGTTGCAAGCAGAGTTACCCAGTGTGCTGTGAACGAAATGTATCGTCCCTGACCATGCTTGCTCGACCACGTTTCAGCAGTAACATGGACTTTACGACTGATTGCCTTGCCCAATGATGCCACAACATTGCCTTCCACATGATGGTACAGAGCTGAAATGGCCTTACATGAAAAGAAATAGTGACTGGGAACCTGCCTTTGTAGTACAGCACATTATGCAAATTCACGAAAGGGGCAGAATCCACCAGACGTAAAGGCAGAAGTTGTAGAGCCAGCAGCTTTGACAAGCTTGAATTTAGATGCTGGGCATGTGGGTGGCATTGACTGTATTTTTTTTTTCGCTGCAGCAGATGGGGCAGAGGAATTTGTCTGCTATAGTCTAAAGCTGGTGGTGTGCTACTGGCAGATGTGCTGCAAGGACCTGGGACACCCTGCGCTATACCATCATCCCTGTCAGTGGATGCTGCTGAGAGGTCATGAGGTATAGCAGGGGCAGACTGAGGTGACTAAAGAGGAGGAACAAAATTGTGCCCCGTTTGTGTGGCTTTCAGATGTGTCTTTCAGTGGTGGGAGGTTACATGCCTTGTCAAGCATGCGGTACCCAAATGGCTGGTGTTTTTGCCACGCTTGATGTGCTTGAGACAAAGTTTGCCAATTGCAACAGTGAGATCAGCTGCACATGTGCTAAAAAAAAGGCCCAGACAGCTGAGCTGTGGGAAGTGGGCATCCGCATGAAACGCATTCTCATGGCACTCCACAGTGGTTTCACAGGCATCTATCTTCCCCTCTTCGCTTCCTGCTGTCGCTACGGAGGGAGGTCATCCAGGTGCGCAAACTCTTCCTGCTCGTCTCTCCTGTTCACTCCACATCATCTCCCACTAACATCCATCATCTCGCAGTGCCGCTTCCATAGAGCGCTGGGGCTTTCTGGTTGGCTTACCAGTATCCATCGTTGACCATACTTTTATCTCTTCACAGCATCTTCAAAGCATAGTTACTGGCGCCTCTCCATGTTTGTCTTATTGCTCATCTAGATGGTAGTAACCCCCAATGCCTATAACAATTAGTGTGGTTTGCTTTATTTAGTTTATTTTATTCATCTCCTTTTATCAACTACCTCTTAAAATTGAGGATAATACACATTACTGTCTTAGTCATGGTGCAGCTTACTTTTACCACTTTCTCCACCTTGATTATCCAGGCTATTGAGCGCTGCTCACTGGTTTTGTTCTCATTTATGCTACATTTTCCACATGTGAATGGTCAGCTTCATTAGCTCTGCATGAGTCCAATCTCCTTGTTTGCCTCACACACGTTTTGATCCACAGGTGTTAGTGCTTGAGGAACAATGTTTATTTTCTAAAAGATTTGAGAAAAGCTACCAGGAACAAATTATCCTCCAGTCCTTTCATATTCCAGAACTGCAACCTACCTGAAGTGCCCAGAAGTACAAGGTGTTCAGTGTGCTCATAGACATGGCCGAAGTAAGGAAGACTGAAACCCAACCATCACTGAACAAGACACATAAGTTGAAACATCAAGACTGGGTCAAGAAATATCTGAATACAGATTTTTCAAAGATTTTTTGTACAACAAAAACCCCAAAACACTTCACAACACAAAACATTTCCCTCAAATAACCCACCCTAACAAAAAAAAATAATAATAATAAATTGCTAATTAATTTTAAGGAGAGTGAGTGACGTGTGTAGGGCGTGCTCCGGCTCTTCCATCCTGCAAGTTGATCTGGCTAACCTCCCAAGAATTATGCCCAGAGCGTTTGGACAGCAGCTTATCTAAATTGCCTCAATCCTCCCCTTAATCCTCCTCTCATTTAAATTAAAACCTCAATAAACTTTGAAAAATTAACAAACCAATAAATCTGGGAATAGCTGAGTTGCAAAAGCAGCTAAATATTTGTACTATAAATTAAGAAATCAATAATCAATAAAGGGGGAATAAGAATAAGAAGAGAGAGGAGGACAGGAAGCATGGAGAGAAGGGGTGGAAATAAAACTACATGTAGCAAGGTCTACTTTAGTCTAACGAGAACCTCCAGGGCCCAGGATAGCTGACATCCTTCTGTATAGCATGAGTTACAAACCATGGTTGGTGTAATGCAAGATAGATTCATGGGCGCCAGACACTTCTTGAATGCAAAGATATTTATTTTTATCTTGAAGAGAACTGTAGGATAGAGGGTTTAGAGCCAGGACACCCTTAGGTAGTTGCAAGGTTAATTGGCAGACTCAGAGACTTCTATACGTAGACAGCAATGATGCAGGGAAAGGCATCCAGCAGGACACCAAATCTGCATGTGTAGGTGTGCTGTCTCCTATGGTGACAGTCTTATAAAATATTTTGAACACAAGCTGTAACAAACTCCTTTGCTTCCTCTACAATCACTTCTTGTAGATTCTCAACCCACTGAGCTCCCAATCTCTCTCACTAGACTTGCTGATTTACTGCCATTGAATCCCTTGAGCTCTTCTGATCTGCTTACACAGTATCTTCCTCAAGCGTTACCCCCACTTCCCTGCTGGGTCCCTGGCTTGGCACTCCAGATACTCCTCAAGTGTCACCCCTCCGGCTGGGTCCCTGGCTTGGCACCTGCTGAAGTTTCCTGATTCTTCACTGTCCCCGGTTAGTGAGAATACTGCTCCGGTATTTGCTTCAGTTAATCACTGTGGTCCCTGGTAATAAGGTGGCTGGTCCTTTAATGGCGACAGCTTCTTCTCGACCCTCTCTCCAGCCGGCAGGACCATCACTTCTGGTTGGAATGCAAGCCGCAGTTCCAACCCTAGGCTGCTCTCTTGCTTCTGAATAGGCTCTCAGACAGCCTAGCAGCCAGATGTACCCGGGATAGGCCCAAAATAAGGCCTAGCAGCCCGGGGCAGTACGACACATGTCCACCCAGACAGCCGTCCAGGTGGCACAGAACACAGATCACCTGACTCCACCCAAATATATAGGTTCTCCTAGCAAGTCCAAGGGATTTAAGAAAACCCCAGCCCATTGGCTGAGATACACCATATACTCCTAATCTGTCCTTGTATTGCCCTTGTTTTATCTAATTTCACCAGGTACTTGGCCACCTAGAGGCAGAAGAGAGAAGTGCAGCAATTCCAGACTTAGGGTGAACTCAATTGATCCCTAACAATAGGCCAAGGCAAATATATCTGGCAGGTAAATTTAGGAGCAATCCTGCCTAAACATCAGGGTGCTACATACAAAATTTTGGAAAGAGGGACAGGGGGCTTTACATGCTGTAGCCTCTATGCAAGATGATGGTAAACCTTCTCACCAAGCACAAAGTGGTAAATCTGCAAAAGAGAAGGCTAAAGAAGCTGCTGCTGCTAAACTTTTGAAATTTGCACTAATATCATAAGATGGTGAAAATAAAGACTCCCAACATGCCAGTGAAGAATTGGAAGTTTTTAGCACCGATATAACTACTTTACATGAATACCCAGATCAATCAACATGCGAAGTAGAACAAATGGGCAAAAGTGTAAGTCAGCACATTGATGAACAGCTAAATGTCTTGAATACATTAAAGTGGAGGGCCACCCTGAAAAAAAAAACTTCATAAAAATGTTAATAAAAATTTAAAAGGAAAAAAAAAAGAAAATTTATTTTTTTACTTACCAGAAATGGCTGTTGCTAGGCAGATCGTCCTAATCTGCCTCTTCCTGTTCTGTCTTCTGCTCCTAGCGTTGTCTTCTAGTGAATGGGGCACGGTGTGTTATGGGAACTGTGTGTGTTCCCCATTCACAAAGCGCTGCGCGACTCGCGTATGCGCAGTATGAAACGGGCAGTGAAGCCACAAGACTCCGCTGCCTGTTTCCCTTAGTTGGAATGGCGGCGACAGGAACCGAGACCCGAGGGACGGTCGGTCTCGGGCGGCCAACATCGCAGGCACCCAGGACAGGTAAGTCTGCCTTTTAAAAGTCAGCAGCTACAGTGTTTGTAGCTGCTGCCTTTTACATTTTTTTTTCCCGGCTGGCCCTCCCCTTTAACAAAATCAACAACACCATCAGATCCAATTACTATTGTCTTTGTGCGCCCAAAGGTGTCCCAGATCTGTTACCCTATGTTACTATAGGAATAAGAATGAACCAAAAAAAAAATTGTCTTTGCGCTATGAATGTCCAATCCAAACTGAAAACACACTGACCAAGGAATCCCTTAATGAAGATTATTAATATGAAACAATCTGGCCAGAACCATACTCCTTGCAGCTCAGTGATCAACGGGAGATCGATGGCTGTGAAAACAAAAGGGAATAAGAGCGCACAGGCTCATGGTGCAATAACATCTTTTTATTAAATTATATTTAATAAAAACACGTTATTGCATCATAAGCCTGTGCGCTCTTATTTCCTTCTGTTATCCTATAGTGTATACTAAAAAAAGCAGTGCTAGCCTCAGGACAGACATATCAGTAAGTGAAGCCCCAGAAACGTGCCCTGCCCTAACAGCAACTCTGCTTCCAGAAGTGGGTCAATCACAGCCTCCAGCCCTAGATGAGACCCTGATCTTGGCCAGGTATAAAGACTCCTTGACAAGTCCCCTCTAATTCAGAAATGTATGTGGAGAGAAAAAACAAATAACAAAGACTTACTCAAAACAAGAAAAAAATAATGAATTATAATCAGTTAATCCAGCTACCGAGTGAGCAGAGATCAATCCTCCGATAATGACGTCTCCCTCTTGGTAATACTCATACTCAAAAATGAGCTTTGTGATGTTGAGTCTACATTGGGAGGCTGAGTTCCAAGATATCCTCACTCCATAATATATGACTGGAAGAGGGACAATCAGAAGGTAACAGGCGGATTGGACAGGGGACCAATGCATGGCAGACACCAGATTATTGCTTGACATGGTGTTGTCACCGGCAGCTCTGCACATCCTCAGCACAGGAGGAGAGAAGGAGTCATCAGCACTTTATATACATGAAGTGAGACTAAATTACATCTACAGACTCAGCTGCCGGACAAAGAACTGCTTTCATAATGGTAACATCAATTTCAGAAAATTAAATTTATAATGGGCATTGTGACTAAAAAATATGTTTTATTCTTATATTTCATGTTCGGTTCAGCTTAAGTTGTATGATAATGATTTTTCATAAAATTTTCCATATAAGCCACAAAAACATGACATGCTGGGTAATTCTGGGTAAATGCAATTTTTACATGGCAGTGTAAGTGTATATAGTATGTGGGCGGAGCCACTCGCAAGGCACGTAGGGGTACCTTTATCGCCATCATTAATGCCCGGAGCCGCGTTCATGTGAGAATTGA
Source organism: Lithobates sylvaticus (assembly GCA_028564925.1). NCBI lineage: Eukaryota > Metazoa > Chordata > Amphibia > Anura > Ranidae > Lithobates > Lithobates sylvaticus. The sequence goes on along the minus strand of CM053026.1, from coordinate 18,452,504 downwards.
ACATTATGGTGGTTCCCCGACTTAAAGATGAGCTGTACACTGTGTGCAGTAATGAATTACATAGTCCTTCTTTAGAGTACTGTCCCGTGTTACTTCACACATTTCTCTTGCTATACAGTATATTGCATTTAGGAGGGACACCGCTGAGCCTATACCCTCTCCACCAGTCCAGCATTCCTTTGCCACCTCACTCCCAGAGACAGAATGAGGTCCCGCTGTGCACCTAGCATGGACCTCATGCATGCACTTTATCAACTCTTTCCACTGTCCCGTACCATGCGGCCAAGCTTTTTGGGTCTCTGTAACGTGGGTTCTATCCTTTTACTGTCAGATTACCGACCACTGAGAAGAGAGCCAGATCACCGACCCCCTCACTACTGGGGGACGTGCCACCATACCAGGTACCATGCTTCATGACCAGCTGCAATGTATCTTAAACAATTACTGGTTACTGGAGTTGAGCGGACACCTGGATGTTCGGGTTCGGCAGGTTCGGCCGAACTTCAGAAAAAAGTTTGGGTTCGGGACCGAACTTGACCCGAACTTGACCCCGAACACTGAACCCCATTGAAGTCAATGGGGACCCGAACGGCTATAATAAAGTGTCGGCTCCCGTCCCCCTTAATACAGAGAACAGTCATTGAAGTCATTTATTTTTAAAAAGTTAGTCATAAAAAGTGTTTGGGGACCTGGGTCCTGCCCCAGGGGACATGTATCAATGCAAAAAAAACTTTTAAAAACGGCCGTTTTTTCGGGAGCAGTGATTTTAATAATGATTAAAAGGGAAACAATAAAAGTGTAATATTCCTTTAAATTTCATACCTGGGGGGTGTCTATAGTATGCATGTAAAGGGGCGCATGTTTCCAGTGCTTAGAACTGTCTCTGCAAAAAGTGTCATTTTTGCAGAAAAGAAAGCTATTTAAAATCACTCGCGGCTAATGAATTGTCGGCTCCCGTAATACAGAGAACAGTCATTCATTGAAAGCCATTCATAAAAAAAAGTCATTGATAAAAAATAACAAAAACAAAAAAAAAGCGTAGGGGTCCCCCCAAATTCAATAACCAGGCCCTTCAGGTCTGGGATGGATATTAAGGGGGACCCCAGCCAAAAAAAAAATGGCGTAGGGTCCCCCTTAAAATCCATACCAGACCCTTGAGGTCTGGGATGGATTTTAAGGGGAAACCCAGCCAAAAGAAATGGCGTGGGGTCCCCCTCAAAATCCATACCAGACCCTTATCCGAGCACGCAACCTGGCAGGCCGCAGGAAAAGAGGGGGGGACGAGAGCGCCCCCCCCCCCGCCTGAACCGTACCAGACCACATGCCCTCAACATTGGGAGGATGCTTTGGGGGTCTAAGACCCTCAAAGCACCTTGTCCCCATGTTGATGAGGACAAGGGCCCATCCCCACAACCGTGCCCGGTGGTTGTGGGGGTCTGCGGGCGGGGGGCTTATCGGAATCTGGAAGCCCCCTTTAACAAGGGGACCCCCAGTTCCCGCCCCCCCCTGTGTGAAATGGTAAGGGGGTAAAAATGACAGGAGACGGTCTTTGACAATTCCTTTATTAAAATCTTCTTTCTTCTTTCTTCTGGTCTTCCTTTCTTCATCTTCTCCTTCCGGCATCTTCTTCTTCCATCTTCTTCTTCCTCCGATCCGCTTCTTCTTGGCCTTCTCGTCCAGCATCGGTGTCTCTTCTGGGCCGCTCCGCGCAATGGGAGGCTCCCGTTGGGTGAGGCTTCTCTTCGGTGTCTTCTTCCACGGCGTCGGTCTCTGAGGCTTCTCTCCGGTATCTTCTTCCAGGGCGTTGGTCTCTTCTTGGGCCACTCCTCGCAATGGGAAGCTCCCGGTGTGTGAGGCTTCACTTGGGCTTACAGTTCTTTTATAATGGAGGGCGGGGCCACCTGGTAACCCCGCCCCCCTCTGACGCATGGGAACGTCATGGGGACTTCCCTATTGCTTTCCCCATGAAGAGGGGGGGGGGGGCGCTCTCGTCCCCCCCTCTTTTCCTGCGGCCTGCCAGGTTGCGTGCTCGGATAAGGGTCTGGTATGGATTTTGAGGGGGACCCCACGCCATTTTTTTTGGCTGGGTTTCCCCTTAAAATCCATCCCAGACCTCAAGGGTCTAGTATGGATTTTGAGAGGGACCCTACGCCATTTTTTTTTTTTTTTTTCTGGCTGGGGTCCCCCTTAATATCCATCCCAGACCTGAAGGGCCTGGTTATTGAATTTGGGGGGACCCCTACGCTTTTTTTTTTTTTTTTTTTTTTTTATCAATGACTTTTTTTTTATGAATGGCTTTCAATGAATGACTGTTCTCTGTATTACGGGAGCCGACAATTCATTAGCCGCGAGTGATTTTAAATAGCTTTCTTTTCTGCAAAAATGACACTTTTTGCAGAGACAGTTCTAAGCACTGGAAACATGCGCCCCTTTACATGCATACTACAGACACCCCCCAGGTACGAAATTTAAAGGAATATTACACTTTTATTGTTTCAATTTAATCATTATTAAAATCACTGCTCCCGAAAAACGGCCGTTTTTAAAGTTTTTTTTGCATTGATACATGTCCCCTGGGGCAGGACCTGGGTCCCCAAACACTTTTTATGACTAACTTTTTAAAAATAAATGACTTCAATGACTGTTCTCTGTATTAAAAGCACTTGCGGCTATATAATTATCAATTCATATAGCCGCGAGTGCTTTTAAAAGACATTTTAAAAAGCAACATTAAATCCCCGAACACCGGACCCGAACATACAGTCAATTGTTCGGGTCCGGGACCCGAACACCCTAAAGTCCGGTACGGACCCGAACTTTACAGTTCGGGTTCGCTCAACCCTACTGGTTACCCATAGGGACCACATTCCTCCTGCTTGTCTTGCCAAGTGAACCTTGTGTAGTGGCTTTGCTTCATACCCCACATGTCCTTTACTGACCTTGTTTTTTCATATGCAAGAAACCATCATACACCCCTTTAAATACCTTCAGACCAGGCTTAAAACAGTTGATGCGACTTTACAGTGCAACATACCCTGTTTAACTCAACTAAGCCACCCAGATGTATCTCAACAATGTGGTAGTCCATAATTAGTATATTTCAGTATTTTAGTATTGGCAGTTCTCCCGTCCTCCGGTATCTTCCGATGGACTGCTGGGCACAGAAATTCCTCTCAATGCTCCATGTTAGTCATGGCATCTCTTGGAATTGGTGGGCCTGAATCCACCCTTCCCTCTATTTATGTAACACGGCAGGTAGGCAGGACCCAAAAGCCTGGGAACTGAGGTGCTAACAGTTAACCCCTTCCCCAACCTGGGCAAGCCAACTGCATAGCTAATACACTGACATAAGAATCAAAGTAACTTTGCAAGCATGACAACCTAGTGAGTTTACCTTGGAGAGAAAGTAACCCTTGCAGGAGGTTTGCCTCCGCAGGGTGGAGAGACAAGTCCCTGAACCGTTCACTCTGGGACTGGGGAGCTGGCTGATCTGGGTGTCCCTCCGGTGTAAGAAGCAATACAGGGAAGAACTCAGGAGAAGATGGCAGATCCTCTTACCTGCTTTCAAATGTCCCCAAGACACCTGCACTAATCCTCTTTGGCGGTCTGACTCGGATAGACCGCCTTGTGGTTCTCCTGATAACAACTATACATCCGATAAAGGGGAGGTGTTGATGTCCCATTGCATTTCGCAATATATCTTCGTCAGGGTTTAATGGGGTGCAGCTGGATATGAAATATCAACAAAAAATACCCAATTTGTGGGTGTACCTTGAACTGATGGAGACCCCACATAGATCTTTTCACATTTTGTGAAAAGCTCTGGAGAAAAATAAAAGTTGGCTACAACAAACAGGTAAGTGGATTGAACTTTTGTGTTTGCCCTGTTGTTTGACACTTGCAGGCATTTTATATATATATATATATATATATATATATATATATATATATATATATATATACATATATATATATATATATATATATATATAATTGGCTCCAGTGGGGAGCTCTTCCTCTTATAGTTCTTCTGTTTTTCTCCTGGTGTTCAGCTTAAGTTTGAAAATTATAATATAGCATTTTGGGAATTATATACAGCCTAATAATCTTGCACTGGAAGACAATATGTGAATACCTCCACAACCACCATGTATTTCCCTTTAGTGCCCAGATAGGCCAGGATCATAGCAATCCAGACACTGTAAAACACCAGCATGCTGAAGGTGGCCTCATTAAAACTGTCCAGTAATGTCCTCACCATGAAAGCCAGAACAAAACTCACAGCTGCCAGAACCCCCATATAACCCAACACGGAGTAGAACCCGATAACTGACCCTTCATTACACTGAATGATGATCTTCCCAGGATAGGAGTCCATGTCATACTCTTGGTGGGGAGGAGACACTGACAGCCAAATAACACAGATCAGAACTTGGACAGAGGAGCAGATAGGGACCAAAGAATTTGATACTTTTGACTTTGACCCATTTATTCCAGGAGCTTCTGGGTTTGGTGGCCTTGAATGCAATATACACTGTCAGAATGTTTATACTGAAATATTAAAACAGTATTATATTTATGGAAGTTGTGCAAATATCTGTGTTTTTAGGGAGATTTTAAATTTTTTCCACAAATACAACCAATTAATTCAAGTTTGTTTACCTGTGCTATTTTGGAAACAAGAGATAACAACGATGCGCTAAAAATATATATATTTATTAACTAAAAACTCAGTGTAAAATAATATCAGATATTGGTGATGATATAAAAATGTATATACTTTCAAATATCAAATATATATGGGGATACAGATGATAAGCACATTTTTACCACAAGCTCTTATTACAAAATACCATATTTCAATACTTGAATGATAACTTGGTCAATTTAGACTTGGTAACTCTTAGTGAATAGCTTTCCATAGCTCCACTGACTTATATAAACAGACTAGGTGTTGACGTTAACACTTGTGATTCCTTCTCAAAACAAACAGACCTTCTAGCTTTAAAAATGCACGGACAAAATGTTATACTGTGCACAGGGCTTGCTAATTTAATCAAGACTTATTTTTAAATTTAGATTGAGTCTATGGTTCAACACTTACTATAACTAATCCAATTCTAATGGCCCGTACACACGGTCGGAATTTCCGAAGGAAAATGTCCTATCGGACCATGTTGTTGGAAAATCCGACCGTGTGTGGGCGCCATCGGACTTTTTCCGTCGGAATTTCCGTCGGAAAAAATTTGAGATCCTGCTCTCAAATTTTCCAACAACAAAGTCCGATGGGACTTTTTCCGATCGCGTGTAGCGAATTCCGACGGACAAAGTGCCACGCATGCTCAGATCAAATTACAAGACCAAAGCTATTGGCTACTAGCCTCTACATAGTTCCGTCGTACGCAACAAACGTCACCACGTTCAGAATGATCGGATTTTCCGACAACTTTGTCCGACCATGTGTATGCAACACCAGTGTCGGACAAAATCCGTCGGAAAAAATCAGAGGATTTTGTGGTCGGAATTTCCGACCGCATGTATGGTGTGTGTGTGTCACTACTACCTAAATGATGATGTCAAACGCTGGGTTGTTTCTATGTAACTATGACAACCTCGCCTGGGCGGCCATCTTGGACTCTTAATATTTTCACCACCAGAGGGTGGTGTTGTATTAGAATTGATTTTATTTAATAATTGAATAACTTTTTGACCTTAGCTTAGAAAAACACAATAAACTATCAAAAACTGTCATTTATGTGTCAATTTCCTAGACAGTGCGTCTACAACTCAGAAATATGGTTGTGAGACTCTTTGAATAAGGTCATTAACTTAACTTCTCGCATACCTTGAAAGCTAGGTCATGGCACCAGAAAAACCCTCACGGTTATTCAAAATACAAGGAATATACATCAGTATAATTTCTATACTCTGAAACTCTTCATAGGATCCCATATTTGTAACCCTTATCATAATAATATATATGTATTAATGGTTTATGAATATCTAAACAATACATTATGAAAATATTATGAAAGAAAAATTATTATTAAAATACATAAACCAATATATGTAAAATGATTTGCTTGATTATTATTATTATTAGTACTTCAAAATATATATATATATATATATATATTGGGGATTATTGTTAATATAATTGTTATGCGATACATAATACAACATGTTTCTTTTGTGAATAAGTCCTCTCTTGTTGCTCTATCCTGGAAACAAAATTTAGGTCTGTGAACTCATTTGAAATATTAGTCTCTAGTCTAAACACTAGCCGTAGCCATAGACCCTCTTCTTATCTTTACAGGCTGACAGAAAGAACATTTACGATCTTAAAGTGGAGTGCCCACAATAAAAAAATTAAAAGTCAGCAGCTACAAATACTGCAGCTGCTGACTTTTAATAATCGGACACTTACCTGTCCCGGGGTCCAGTGATGCGGGGGAACGAGACCCCCCCCCTCGTTCCCCGCTCCGCTCGCGGCGCCGGCATTCTTAATGTGGGAACCCGGCTGTGGCTTCACAGCCGGGCACCCACTGCGCATGCACGAGCGGCGCTATGCGCCGTGATTCGACGCTCACTCATCTGGGACACATGACAGGTCCCAGATGACTGTGCGGCGCCTAGGGGAAGTGACATTTAGCCCGGGCAATGAAGGTGGCAGACTACGAGGGACCCCCTAGCAACAGGCATTTAGAGGTGAGTAAAAACATTTTTTCCAATTATTTTTTTTTTTTTTAATGATTTTTAAGCCACATTTTTTTTTTTTGGTGGCAACCCCACTTTAAGAGAACTTACCATAATACACTTAAAACCTTCTGGTGAGAGTTTCTTGGTTTCATAGACAATGAACTAAAGTTAACCTCTTTAGAACATTTTTTTTCAAACAAGGTGGCTTCTGGTTTGTTTATAGCATATATATGAATAATATATAATATACAGGCCTTCTATATTCTTTTATCCCCAATAGTCCTGACAACACGGTTATAGTCTTCGTCAAAAACAGAAGAGAACGATGGAGAAGAAGATACCAGATGACATTTGTCTCAGTATGCAGGTTATATCCACATGATGTCTGAGGAACAAGAAGACACAGAGGAAGCTCAGCAAGATGGAGGTCAGGAGGATGAAACATACAGTCTGTTTATTGGCTTTCACAATTTGAGTGTACGGGAAATGAATAATGTTAAAATCATTTTAAATAAATTAAAATGACAAATAATGTCACGACTGGAAATGTTAAAGATGTCAGTGAAAATATCAGAGCCATTACATCATTTTCAGAGGGCATGAAGTTGGGTAAAAGGCTTTCCTAATGACACATCAGCCTTACATTACATAGACAAATTATAATTAGGGGTGGGCCGAACCCCTGTTCTAACCCGAACAGGAAACCCCATTGAAGTCTATGGGAGCTGAACAGGAAAAATCAAAAGTGTCCATTTTGATGGCTTATAAGTAAGTAATTGACCATAAAAGGGGTATTGCCCTGGGGGACATGTATCAATATATATTTTTTTAAATGATCGTTTTTGCAGGAGCAGTGATTTTAATGATGCTTAAAGTGCAACCATACAAAATAAAAATGTATTTAAATATCATGCTTGGGGGGCTCCCTACATGTGCCTGTAAAGTGGTGCATTTGTAGCATATACAGAACATGCTACAGCAAAACTGACATTTCTAAAGAAAAAAATCCCATTTAAAATGACTCATGTTTACAATTGCTGGCGCCCGGCTATTAAAAGATAACGAAAATTAACGGAGAGGGGTCCCCCCAGTCCAAAACAGGCCCTTTGGGTCTGGTATGGATTTTAAGTGAAATCCCCAAAATTTATTTAAAAAATTGGCATGGGGTCCCACCAAAATCCATACCAGACCCTTATCGGCCTTTTGGCTAAGATCAGTTGCCAGAGGAGGCGCTGTTCTACTTCCAACAGGGAGAGCTATGTAATTGTTTCAGCAGGGAATATATCAAGCCAACCCGACATATAATGGGGGCCGATCAATGGTCGAGTCTGAGCTGCCTGGAAGGGTGCTCCTGGTGAGGACGGGTGCTGCATGGGGTCAGTTTTTTGGGAGAGAACACTGGCCCCCCTTTCCCACCGGGGGGGCGGTTAGTATTTCCCGAATGTAATTAAGTAGGAGTGATGTGAGCGGTGGTTGAGCCTTGGGGTCAGGGGCTCTCCCTAAGCTTTCAGAACTCCAGGCCTTCCTGGTTGGGGTGGGGGCTGTACTGGCTGGGCTGTTGGTCAGGGTTGAGAGAAAAGCCTGTGGTGAATGTGCCCCTGAAATGGCAGTCCATGTGTGCCATAATTCTCACTGTGTGGATGAGAACACTTTGAGTTTTGTTGGCACCTTGGTCATTTCACAACACACTTTTTTCGCACCTGCCTCTAGGGCCAAGCCTTTTGGCTAGGACCAGAGTAATGTTTTTTTCCTGGCCGAAGGGCTGGCCATTGAGTTGCACAATGGCCACTTTCACTTCTCCCCTTTCCTTCTCCCCACTTTCTATTTATTTACTCTTGTGTTGTCACTTTTTTGTATTCTTTTGTTGATTGTTACACGTTTGTCACAGTGTGATTAGTAGGGTGTGGGTTCTCGGGCCTACCCAAAAGTCTTGGGAGGGGGTGGACATGGCCTTCTGGCTTGGTTCGCCAGAATGGTTCACCCATCGGTTCACCCATGCCGATGCCATGAATTGCGGTCATGGATCATATTCAAAAAGTTCCCATGCAAGATATTTCCAGGTACCCCCCCCCAGCCTCCCGGCAGTGCACTTTCCACACATAGCTTTACCGATTGTAAGTAACTCAACAGAGCTTGGTTTATCCGATTTCTTTAGTACTCCCCCGATGGTCTATGGTCCTTATGGCAATTTTATATCATTTCAGATCGCGTGCTCGCTCCTGATGAGGGGCAACCATCCAGCTACGAAACGCGCTTTAACCACACCAATGTATATATATATCCAACTAGCCATAGTAATTTGATATCCTATGGTTTTAGGATCCATATACAACATATCATGGGGTTCTGCCCCTTTGCAGGTTTTGTGGTGGAGTTAATTTGGAAACTCTATGTTATTAACTATTTTTCATTCAATTGTAACATCCCTACATGTGCATAAGTGTATATATATGAACTCTAATAAGTGAATTATTTACATATTCTTGTGTACAAATAAATTTGTGTACTACTGTTTACTATTCTTGTATTTACACCATACTGTATCCCTTAGTATCAATTGTATCTATTAAATTGCATCATGCTAGCTATTACCATGATGCATTACCTTTTTACCCATGCTACTAAGTTCATCAATTAATAAATATATTTTTATATATTGTTATATATATCTTTTATAATTATTATATTCGGTTGCAGCCACAAGCTTCCTTTATATTCCCAACTTTTGCCCCCCCCCCCCCCCCCCCCCCCACTCTTTGCCATCAAATAGGGATGTAAAGTCCCAAACACAATCATTTATTATGACACAATTTAAGGTTTTTATACACATGATTATGTAGGTATCACATTAATATTACAATTGTATGTTTATGGTAACAAGGGGCGTAACATAGGCAGACTAATTCTAATCAGAATGCAAACATGTAATGAAAACATTATTAGTGCCATGTGCACAGTGAGGGCAGTGTGCAATACATACAAAATAGAATACAATTATATACTTTTGAGCAAACCAATCAATGAACGCTTATTGCAATTTTTTTTTGCCAAACATATGTAGAAGAATACTTATCGGCCTAAACTGAGGGAAAACATTTTTTTATATATTTTTGGGGGATATTTATTATAGCAAAAAGTAAAAAATAATGTGTTTTTTTTTTTTTTTTTTTTTTTAATTGTTGCTATTTCCTAGTTTATAGCGCAACAAAAAAAAAAACTGTACAGGTGATCAAATACCACCAAAAGAAAGCTCCATTTGTGGGAAAAAAAGGACGTAAATTTTGTTTGGGAGCCACATCGCCGACCGCGCAATTGTCAGTTAAAGCGAGGCAGTGCTGAATCGCAAAAAGTGCTCTGGTCTTTGGCCAGCCAAATGGTCAGAGGCTTAAGTGGTTAATGCTGAACAGATTTTTTGCAGCAGGACTCCTCTATAGAAAAGAAAATATATAATATTTTGGGGATTTATTTATATATATATATATTTTTTTTTTTAATTTTTATGCAGCATTTTTCTTATGCGGCGTACACACGAGCGGACTTTCCCGCGGGAATGTCCGCCGGACTGAAGTCCGCCGGACAATCCGCCCATGTGTGGGCGCCGGCGGACTTTTTGGTGCCAAAAGTCCGGCGGACTAGGTTTTTAGTTTTGTTTTAAAATTGTCCGCTGAACTTGGCAGTCAGGCGGACAATCCCGCGGTTAGTATGCTAGTCCGCCGGACTTTTGGAAATGAACGGACTTGCCGATCCTTGGAAAGTCCGTTCATTTAGAACGTAACTGCAGGTAGACGGGGCTAGCAAAGGCAGTGACTGCCGCCATGCTAGCCCTGTCACCTGGCATGGATTTAAAGGGAATCCCTACGCCGAAAAACGGTGTGGGGGTCCCCCCCAGATCCATCTCAGACCCTTACCTGAGCACGCAGCCCGGCCGGTCAGGAAAGGGGTGGGGACGAGCGAGCACCCCCCCTCCTAAGCCGTACCAGGCCGCGTGCCCTCAACATGGGGGGTGCCCTGGGGAAAGGGGGGCCGTGTGGCCCCCCACCCCAAAGCACCTTGTCCCCATGTTGATGAGGACAAGGGCCTCTTCCCGACAACCCTGGCCGTTGGTTGTCGGGGTCTGCGGGCGGGGGGCTTATCGGAATCCGTGAGCCCCCTTTAATAAGGGGGCCCCCAGATCCCGGCCCCCCACCCTATGTGAATGAGTATGGGGTACGATGTACCCCTACCCATTCACCTAAGGTGTAAAGTGTAAATAAAAAAAACACACACCATTTTTTAAAAATATTTTATTGCACTGCTCCGGGGGTCTTCTTCCGTCTTGGGGGGTCTTCTCGCCGGACTCCTCCGCTATTTTACCTAGCTCTTTTACCGAGCAGAGGAGCCCGGCTACCTTCTTCGTCGTCGCCGCCGCCGTCGTCGTCTGGGGGGTCTCGATCCGCCTTCGGGGGTCTTCCGGGGTCTTTTCTATTCTTGCCGCTGTCGTCGCTTTCTGCGCCACCTTCTTCTTCTTCTTCTTCCGATGTTGACTCGTTGTTCTCTCTGGCCGGAATGGCAGAGCCGCGCTGTGCTGGGACTTATATAGGGACAAGGAGGCGGGGTCACATGCTCATGTCACATGGTGACCCCGCCCCCCTATGATGTCACAGTCCCAGCATCCCCCGGGACTGTGACATCATAGGGGGCGGGGTCACCATGTGACATGAGCATGTGACCCCGCCTCCTTGTCCCTATATAAGTCCCAGCACATCGCGGCTCTGCTATTCCGGCCAGAGAGAGCGACGAGTCAACATCAGAAGAAGAAGAAGAAGGCGGCGCAGAAAGCGACGACAGCGGCAAGAACAGAAGAGACCCAGGAAGACCCCGGAAGACCCCCGAAGGTGGATCGAGACCCCCAGACAACGTCAACGAAGAAGGTAGCCGGGCTCCTCTGCTCGGTAAAAGAGCTAGGTAAAATAGCGGAGGAGTCCGGCGAGAAGACCCCCCAAGACAGAAGAAGACCCCCGGAGCAGTGCAATAAAATATTATAAAAAAATTGTGTTTATTTACACTTTACACCTTAGGTGAATGGGTAGGGGTACATCGTACCCCATACTCATTCACATAGGGTGGGGGGCCGGGATCTGGGGGCCCCCTTAATGAAGGGGGCTCCCGGATTCCAATAAGCCCCCCACCCGCAGACCGCGACAACCAATGGCCAGGGTTGTCGGGAAGAGGCCCTTGTCCTCATCAACATGGGGACAAGGTGCTTTGGGGTGGGGAGGCCACACGGCCCCCCTTTCCCCAGGGCACTGCCCATGTTGAGGGCACTCGGCCTGGTACAGCTCAGGAGGGGGGGCCCGCTCGTCCCCACCCCTTTCCTGGCCGGCCGGGCTGCGTGCTCGGATAAGGGTCTGAGATGGATTTAGGGGGGACCCCACGCTGTTTTTTCGCCGTAGGGATTCCCTTTAAATCCATGCCAGGTGACGGGGCTAGCGCAGCGGCAGTCACTGCCTTCGCTAGCCCTGTCTACCTGCAGTAACGTTCTAAATGAACGGACTTTGTTCCGTGTGTTGGCAAGTCCGTTCATTTTCAAAAGTCCCGTGGACTTTTTCCCGCGGATTGTCCGCCGGAGAAGTCCGGGCATGTGTGGGCAAGTCACACGCTCGGAAAGTCCGGCCCCTTTTTGCGATTTGGCACTGCGTCGCTTTAACTGACAATTGCGCAGTCGTGCGACGTGGCTCCCAAACAAAATTGGCATCCTTTTTTTCCCACAAATAGAGCTTTCTTTTGGTGGTATTTGATCGCCCCTGCGGTTTTTATTTTTTGCGCTATTAACAAAAAAGAGCGTCAATTTTGAAAAAAAACTCATTCTTTTTTATTTTTTGCTATAATAAATATTCCCCAAAAATATATAAAAAAAACATATTTTTTCCTCAGTTTAGGCCGATACGTATTCTTCTACATATCTTTGGTAAAAAAAAATCGCAATAAGCGTTATTGATTGGTTTGCACAGAAGTTATAGCGTTTACAAGATAGGGGATAGTTTTATAGCATTTTTATTAATATTTTTTTTTATTAGTAATGGCGGCGATCAGCGATTTTTATTGCGACTGCGACATTATGGCGGACACATCAGACATTTTTGACACATTTTTGGGACCATTGTCATTTATACAGCAATCAATGCAATTTAAATGCAGTGATGCAGTGATGGGGTTAACCACAAGGGGGCAGTGTAGGGGTTAAGTATGCCTAGGGGTGTGTTTCTTACTGTGGGGGGGCGTGGCTGTCAGCTAGTGAATGCAGATCTCTGCTCCAATCACAGGGAGCAGAGATCAGCATCACTAGTTGCTAGGCAGAACGGGGAGATGCTGTTTATTTCCGCATCTCCCCGTTCAGCCTTCCCGTGAGACAATCACGGGTGTCCCCACGGCGATCGAGTCTGCGGGACCCGCGACCTGCCTCACGGGGGTCCCGACCGGCGCGGGAGCGCGCCGCTCCCGGCGCGCTCCCGATGGCACGGAGGCATTTAAAAAGGTCAGTCGGGAAGCGGTTAATGTCTTCTTCAGAATGAAATCTATGGAATCTTTTTTTAGCTTTGGACGTTCGTATCAGGATCTGGCGAGGTGTGGGGTAGGAGTGTTGTCTCTGCAAGCATTGCATGGGGAAGCCAGGCAAACACTCCCTTGTGGCATCACTTTACAAATAAATATACAGGTATGCAAGGAGAAGGATTTTTTTTATTAGGTCCGATAAAGAAAATCTACATTCAAATGAACTCAACTTGTCACTTAACCTCCCTGGCGGTATGATTATGTCTGGAATTTTGTGCTGAAAGCGGTACAATTATTTTGCATGGAAATTTGGCACTTTTATATTGTAGGCATGCAATTCTTATGAATAACTCACTTAAATCTGTCCAAACCAGAGTCTAGTAGACATCCCGGGTATGATAAAGTTTGAAACACAAAATCATAAATTATAATAAAATAAAAATATATATAAAAATTATTCAATAATGTAATCAAATCAAAAACACTAAAATTTGCTCAGTTGCAGAATAGTCGCTGTCATTAAATTTAGTGTTTGATGATGAATTGTGATTCTAATTTATTATCACGGTTTTCTAGCTGGTCTAAAACCACCTTTGACATAATGGGACACTTTTTGGTTGCTATGGACAATCTCCAGTTTCCAGGCAGAAAAAAATCTATTTATTATATAAAATGACATGCAGGGCACTGGGCAGACCTCTAGGGACAAAGGGGATGTGTATTTTTTGTATACAGTACTGTAATCTGAAAGATTACAGTACTGTATGTGTGTTGTGTTTTTTTTTTTTTTAACTTTTTTGAATTTGGCGTCGATCTCCGATCCCGTGCGTCGTAACGTCACAGGGAACGGAGTTCAGCGCCACTCGGCACTGTGTGAATTGAGCATGCAGATGGCTTGCTCACACAGCGGGGAGACATCGCAGGATCCAGGGGACAAGGTAAGTAACTTCCCCCTGTATCCTGCAATGCAAGCCCGAGTCTGGCTCGGGGTTACCGCTTTTGGTACAGAAATCTCACCCCGAGCCTGACTCGGGAATACCGCCAGGGGGGTTAAAATGTGAACTTCCTGAGAACATGTTCTCTTCAACTTTAATTAATATTAAAATATATTTTTTAATATACCAACAAAATGTATTTATTATTATAGACATAATCATCTACATACAATATATTTAAAGTGGCCCTGACACTAAAAATACATTACAAGCAGCTCATAAAAGAACATGTTTAATATTTATCTCTCTGGAAGGTGATGAGTGAAATTTTCCCTCTCATGAAGAGTGATGGGTGTCTCTGGTATCTGACACTTTGGGGTGACTTGGATACTTTGTCCTCCTCTGGTCACCGTAGTTCCTCCTCACTAAGTGACTACATTGTTCTGTATTAATGGGACGGCTGGTGAGAGGAACCACTACACCCAGCAAGGGACAAGGTTTCCAACCAAAGTGTCCGATACCAATGGTGTCCAGAGCAAAAATTAAACTCACCATCCAAAAGAGAGGTAAGTCTCAAATTTTTAAATATAACAGTGTTCATTCTCAATAACAGAATACTAACATTAACAATGATAGAGATAACGTTATAACTACTCATAAACCAGTGTTGCTCCATACATATTAGCGGATAACTGTCTTTGTATTCAGGTCGGGTCTGAACATAATTATGTAACATTTTTGGAAAAATATACATCCAAGAAGTCCAGAACTTGATGTCATTATAGCAAAAACCTCCACAGCCACCATGTATTTCCCTCTGGTGCTCAGATAGGCCGGGATCATGGCAATCCAGACACTGCAGAACACCAGCATGCTAAAGGTGATGTACTTGGCCTCATTAAAACTGTCCGGTAATGTCCTGGCTAAAAAAGCTATAATGAAACTCACAGCTGCCTGAAGCCCCATATATCCCAGGACAGAGTAGAAGCCGATAACTGAACCCTCATTACACTGAATGATGATCTTCCCCTGATAAGAGTGAGTGTCCCGATCCTGGAAGGGGGGAGAAATAGACAACCAAGTGACACAGATTATGACTTGGACCATTGAGATGACACAAATGATACAATTGGGCAGTTTGGCTCCCATCCATTTCCTCCAGGGACTCCCAGGTTTGGTGGCTTTAAAAGCAATACACACCATGATACTTTTGGCAAGTAGAGAAGAGACGGCAACTGAGAAGATGACACCAAAAGAGGTCACACGCAGCATGCAGGTTACATCTACTGGATGGCCGAGGAACAAGAAGACACAGAGGAAGCTCAGCATGATGGAGACCAGGAGAAGATAGCTCAGGTTACGGTTATTAGCTTTAACAATGGGGGTTTCCTGGTAATGTATAAACATCCCCAATATTAAACCAGTCAGAAGAAAACAGAGGATGGAGACAGCTGAAAATACTGCAACAATGGGATCATCAGTGTAGGAGAGAAATTCCACCAATTTTGGAACACAACGATTCTTCTTCTCATTTGGCCATTCATCATCAGGACATTTCAAGCAGTTTTCACTGTCTGCGGGAAGAACAATACAAACACAATGAACATCGGGGTCAGATCTTCTAGGAAAATGAATTGTCTCATGTTGTCTCACAGCTAGCAATTTGATTTCCATGAATGCATTGTGGGAGAGGTAAAGAAAATATAAAAAATGGAGGGGGCATGGCCGGCAGCCAAATGGGATGGCCTCTTCTGACTCAGTAGAGAGAGACCAGGACTCACTAGCGATCCTGCTCCACTCAAGTTGCAGCAAAACAGGGAGATGTTGAGGAAGAGGAAGTAGTAGCTGAATCCTAGGAAAATTGCAGAGCTTCTCCCTCCTTCTTACCACTCCTTCACCCAAGATGGCGCCATCTCAGGATCGGCAGCAGCACGTCACAGTGTGGAAGGGAGAGAGGAGAAGGATGGCATACCAGCATCCTGGGGGGGAGAGGGGGTTCACAGGCCTCCTCTCCCTCTACCAGCCCAGCCAAGTCTAGACCCAGAATGGCACATCCAGAGCCTACACCTACTGAGGTGAAGCCAGATGCCTGTACTTCTGGGGATTCTAGTGCCACTCATTCCTCCATGACTGTATTTCCCATGCTTCATCAATAAGTGTCTTTACACAGCTCTATTTTAGTAGATCTCACTTCTTTGGTCCACCAATTTAAAGGGGAACTACATGATATAGGCAACAGGATTGGACACAATAAAAATCGCATGGGGGACTTTGCTGCCACGTTCAATGAGCTAGTTGATACTAACACTGAAAGAGAGGAGGACGTGGAGTGGATAAAGGCAAAATTGTCAGACTCGGAGGAATGCTCCAGGTGTAACAATGTTAACATCTGTGGCATTCCAGAAACCGTTTAGCCAGCAGAATTGAGAAACTATTGTACTAAGCTACTTTCCAACTTTCTTCCCAATACCTCCCCAGCTGAGTTGATTTTAGACCAAATACACAGATTGTTGAAACCGGCACACCTGCCAGACATGCTACTCAGAGATATGGTGGCAAGAATACATTTCTATCATATTAACCCTTTTGCTGCCAGGCCCTGCACTCCACTTTTAGACTCAGGTGACCAGACCATGTTTGCAATTTTTCCATTGCTTTTTTATTTTTCCCTTACAGCTTTCAGAGTTTGTGTAATACCCCCAAAAAATTTTTTTTTTCTGAAAGTGTAGGACTATTAGAATTAAAGGCAGGTGCTACTGATTTGTTCAGGCCCTGTGATGTTTGCGGAAATGTTTATCAATCAACTTTTTTGCTAAAAATCATTATAAGTGGATACATACATGGCAACATTTACAATATTCCTGCTAAATTCCTACTAAATATAAAAGTTAAAACTGTATTGAGTTAATAAATAACAAATATTTGTACATTTTTAAATTGCGCCTTTTTGTAAAGTGGTGAAAACTGAAAGTGCGCAAAACAGTAAATAAAAAACATTTACTCTAAAAATCTGAGGTTACCATTTTTCAATTATAGCTTTAAGAATTTGTAAAAGACCCCCCCCCCCCCCCCCCCCCAAACCATATATTTTCTGAAAGCATATGACCTATAGAATAAAAAAAAGTACTACTGATTTTTTAGGTAATATTTACGCAAATGTTTATCAAATCGCTATTTTCACAAAAAATACACTAACATCATTATTAGTAGATACATACATGGCACAATTTACAAAATCCCTGCTAAATTCCTACTAAATATAAAAGCTAAAACTGTATTGAGTTAGTACATAACAAATACTTGTAAATAGCACCTTTTTGTGAAATGGTGAAAACGGAAAGTGTGCAAAACTGTAAATAAAAAACATTTACTCTAAAAATCTGGAGGTTACCATTTTTCACTTACAGCTTTCAGAGTTTGTAAAAGACCCCCCCCCAAACCATATATTTTCTGAAAGCACATGACCTGTTGAATAAAAAAAAAGTGCTACTGATTTTTTTAGCCCCATAATAGTTGTGCAAATGTTCATAAAACTGCTAGTTTCACAAAAAATACACACACATCATTATTAGTGCACACAAACACAACATAAATTGGTGAAAACTTCTAAACAGACCCCTGATGTCTCTTTTTTGAAACAGAGAAAGGACCTGAAGACAGTCCCTGCAGCCTGAGCGGCACTGTACTTGAATTAATAGGAATCTGTATAGAGACTCCGATTCGTTCACAAAACTGAAGCATAGTCAACACTGTTTACTATTCTCCAGTAAACAATGGACACAAGAGTGATCAGTAGTGATGGCTCACTGTGCCCATTCAAGGAAAGGAAGGGGAATGGTAAACATATCTTTACCACCCCCCTTCTCCCCTACCACTCTTCATCCTGACAGCTTGTGTCCCCAATCAGCAGCTGCAGCCGGCAGCAGAGGGAGGATGGAATGCCGACTAGCAGAGCAAAGGGGACCAATGCCAGAGCAAAAGTAAGAGGGGGCCATTGCAGGGGGATTGGATTGATGGGGTTGTATGTAAAGTATTTTGAAAGCCCCTGTTGCTGCCCTGAAGCAGATGAGAGAGTCGGGAAGCCAGCCACAGGGGTTCAGGGTTGCAGTGGGGCTTAAACAGTGTGGGGAGGGGGGATAGGTGCATATAATAGAACAGGTGCAAAGAGGCAAAAAGAGCAAGGAACGGGGCATAGAACAGCAGGGAGGTGGTGAGGCTGCAGATGTAGGGAAGCAGGCATCAGCAGAGGGTCATTTTTTAGGTGAATGACTCTGATCAGCGGATTGTCATCTGCTAATCAGAGCTATTAGTTTGTTCAGCAGCATCTGCTGAATAGTTCTGCTACAAGTTTATGGTCACTAGAAGCAGTGGAGTAGGTCCATATGGCAAAAGGTTAAATGCAAATCCCACTAGACATTTATAAGCAGTTTCTCAGCAATATGCCCATCTGGCGTTTTACCCTGACCTATCTCATTATACTCTGCTGCAGAGTAAAAATCTAGTAATGGTCACAAAATCCTTGCCCAGTCACAGAATAACCTATAAATGGGGTTATCCGGTGAAATTGTTTATCACTAAAGATAGTAAACATTTTACAGTGAAATCCTTGTAGGAGGGCTTAGCTCTATTGAGGAAGTTGAAACATTTAGAACCTTTGGGCCACCCTTATGACCAGACCACGTCTGCACCAGCACCTGCATTTTGAGTGGTGGGTCTTAGGGGGCACTGATGAAATGATAACCTGACATTTCCATACCCAGGGCTCTCTTACCATGCATCTACATATGGCCACCAGAATTATCTCCCTAGTGCAGATACATAACTGTTACCCCCAGAGTCTGTAGCATAACCACCTATTTCTTTCTCTTTTTACCAGATCCTTCTTGTCTTCTGCAATGACTTTGCCATATTGTCTTTGTTCGCTGTTTTTGGTTGCCTATTTTGCCTTCATATCTGTTCAGGGAAGCAAATATACACTTAAGCGCCTGGATGTACCTAGCTTGATCCCAGAGAGGACCTCTGCAGTCCACTTCAGCACTAACAACCTTACATTGTCTAATCTTCAGTCCCACGGACGTCAGAGAAATTGGAGAATAGCTATCCTCAGAATATTCTTCGAGTTATATACAATGATTTCTTGGAGCATAACGTAGGCTCTGCAATCTTAATGTGAACTCACTCCTACAGCATGCCTTTTAATGTTACTTCTTTAAATGTTAAAAGGCTTAACAGTCCTCAAAAAAGAAACTCTTTATGGAAAGAAAACAGAAAGAGAGAGACAGCGCCCTCTAAGTGCAGCCGTCTCTCTCTCTTTCTGTTTGCATTCCAGAGCTCCTTCTTGCTTATATGGACTGGCAGCCGTTTATGCTCAGCAATTACGTTCTAAATTTCAGCATTTGTACAAGGACTAATATTTAAAATTCTTGTACTAATATTTATGTTATCCCTCTCTCCCCCCCCCCCCCACTGTTACCCACCATATGCATTTTATGAGCTATATCCTGTGCGCGCCATACAAAAACCCCCTTGTTTCTTTATGGAAAGAAGCCCATGCTGTTCAAAGTGTCATTTTATGTTTCTATGTTTTTAAGAGACTAATTTTAGAAAGCTGAAAATGCTATCTTTCTCCCACAAACGTTTGCCATGTCCAACATGTTTAAGAAAAAAAGTGGTTAACTGATTGGCATGGTAGCCTTTAAACCTTTGAAGGTTATTACAGATGACTCCGGTCGCTTCCTTATACTGATTTAAGAAATTAACAAAGCTCAATATACGATTGTGAATGTTTATTTGCCGAACTCTAAGCATATTTCCTTTCTACTCTGCTTAGAGATAAAGGGAGAGAGTGGATATAGGTATAGGTATTGATGAACTCTGCTGATCAGCTGCAAGGGAAGAGCATAGGGTGTAACATGCCTGCAAAGCCACTCATATAGTTGGGGAGAAAGCATCTAGCACTATGTTGGGAAGCCATCAAGAAAGAGCAGAAGGATTTAGCCTGGTCTTGGTATGTTCCCATTCACTCCAAAGGGATGTTAATGGGTGCATACACCAGTCTTTAAGCTGAGTCAGTATAGTGTCAGTTTGATAACCTTGAAGGTCAGTGTGACTGAACATCCCTACACTTCTCTTGAGTGCGTTCGACATATATCACTTCCTCCCAGTCTGGATATAGATATCAGATATTCCAACCGCTCCCAAGCACCAAACAAGACGAAACTTGCTTAGTGCTAGCATGGACTGTTTTATTACAAAACCAAACTGACATTTATATACAGTAGAAGAGGAGATCCCCCCTCCTGCTCATATTACTCTAACAATACACCTGTAACAACTTAACATAAACTAATTAACTAATCCCTTTAAGCAGATGTGACTCAGGATTTCACTACAGGTCAGACTTGTCACCGAGCTAAACACAGTTGATTATAAATTATCATAATTACCACCACAATACATTTCATCACAATAGCAGGAGACCACCAGTAACAGACGGACCGTCTCCTACATTGTACAGAGGACAAGGTGATCAGCTCTCTCAATTAACATCTTGAGTTCATGACACTAGCATCTGACAGTGTGTGTCCCAACAGCATGAGACCACACACATTATATATACACATATATACAGCATTGAATCTGACTGAGGTTGGGGCTCTCCTTCAACCTGTGCCCCTTAAAATCCATGGCCCATAATCGGTTGGCAGGAGGCTCGCATTTAGTCCTCTCAAAAAGCCTGTGTCCCGGCTAGGTCTGTCACATTTCTCCCCTTTCGGCAGGAGACTAACACAGGAGGAGACCCCAGACGGGTTGACTCCGAAGTTAGTCCATAGTTCCAGTCCTCTAATGCCTGTACCCACACAGTATCCCAAACAAATTGTTTTAAACAGAGCACTACTCACCCAGCCAACCTCTGCCTCTCTCAAAGAACATATCTGCCGCTGGGGAGAGGCCTGGATTGGCCCTCCTCCCTGGAGTCTTTTCAGCCACTGGAGAGAAGACAGGGTGACTGGGCTCAGTCTGTCATGCTGTTGGGCATATGGGCCTACTGCCCAGCATCACTGGGGTATACAGGTGGAGACTAAATTCCCATCCACCTTTACAGGAAATCTGTCCTGTGTCAGTTGAGGGCAGAGGCCAGCAGCCCTCTGTTCCGTTGCCAGCAGTTCAGCTGGGCGTAGGAGCTTCCCTACATCATCTGCTCCAGCTAACTGTTGGGGAGAGAGGCCGACTGCCCCAGCTCCCTGGAACTCTGCAGCTGTTACCGGTGCTGGGCAGAGGTCGGTAGCACTCAGCCCGGTTGCCAGCACTTCTGCTGGTTTTCTGTTAGTGGAGACCACAGGCCCATCCACTGACACCAGATCAAGCTGCAGTTGTGAAGTGCAGATTGCATTCTCTCCTTGGGTCCTGAGCTGCTGCTCGGGAGTGACCACCACCTCCTCACCCTGGGCCTCCAGAACTGCCACAGGTGTGGGACAGAGGTCTTGGACCCTCTGTTCAGTTACCAAATCTTCAGCTGGAGAAGTTTGTTGTAACTCCATAGGTGCTGCTGGCAGCAGTGGCGGCTGGTGCTCAAAATTTTTGGGGGGGCACAAACAAACAGCCTCACTGTGCCATCAAACGCTGCCACTGTGCCCATCAAACGCTGCCACTGTGCCCATCAAACGCTGCCACTGTGCCCATCAAACGCTGCCACTCTGCCCATCAAATGCTGCCACTGTGCCCCAAGTGCTGCCACTGTGCCCCAAGTGCTGCCACTGTGCCCCAAGTGCTGCCACTGTGCCCCAAGTTCTGCCACTGTGCCCCAAGTGCTGCCACTGTGCCCCAAATTCTGCCACTGTGCCCCAAGTGCTGCCACTGTGCCCCAAGTGCTGCCATTGTGCCCCAAGTGCTGCCACTGTGCCCCAAGTGCTGGCATTGTGCCCCAAGTGCTGCCTGCCCTCTGCACTTACCTTGTCTCGGTGTGCAGCGCGCGGTGTCCCCTCATCTTCCCCTCATCTTCCGATATCTTCTCCCGCGCTCCTGTCTTCTGCTATGATTGGACGCCTAGCGTCCAATCACAGCGCCTGTGACTTCAGCCAATCAGGTGACAGGTAACAAACCCAGCAACCTGATTGGCTGAGAGGCGGGTCTGTGTTAGGGAAGCGATGTATTTGCTTCTCTAACACAATACTGTGTAATCAGCGAACGCACAGCAGTGCGCCCGCTGTTTACACTTATGGAAGCCTATTAGAGCACACCGCTCTAATCAGGTCCCCTATTAGAGCTTTACAGCTCTAATAGGGCGCTTCCAGAAACACCCCCCCCGCTTTAATTCAGATGCACGGCGCCCGACAAGGGGCCGGACACCTGAATAGGGGGCGGCAGCGGTGACAATAGATAGATTCATGCAATGCATGAATCTATCTATTGGTGATAGAGCAGTGCAGGAGAGGGGGGGCGGCGCTCCTGCGCCCTCTATGCACGCACCGCCACTGGCTGGCAGAAAAGCACATGTCCCTGTCAGTGTTGTGGGAGAAAGGCTGACTACCTCTTCTCTCAAGAAGGGCAAAGCCACTGTTGGTGCTGGGCAAAAGTTAGCAGAGCTCTGCCCTGTTGTCAGCACTTCAGGTTTGGGGACGACAATCTCTGGAGTTTCCACTGCCGATTCTCTGGCATGCTTCTGAACGTGTTCTTGCAGTTTCCTGTATGCCCTTTCCAGATGCTGTTCCTTCCTTAACAAATGGTCCAGATCAGGTTAAGGCTCTGAGACCCCTGCAAGACCGAGCATAGCCTCTCTATATTCTCGCAGGTCCTCAAGGGTAGGTTCCTCTTCATCGCCAAACACAAAACGATCTGTAAGGCTCCCCCACAGCAATCCAGGGCCTTCAAAGTCATATCCCTCCGGAGAGCATTCTGTTGTCTCCCCTAAATATCCCTGCTCTGCGTGGCATTGCAGAGCCTGATAATGATTGTCCAGCTCTATCTCCTGCTTGACCAGCCTGTCCAGCTCAGTCACCCATTGCTCCTGGGGCTGCTCTCCCAGGAATGCCATCCGCAATGCCCATTGGTCACTGGCCCATTGCTCTTGGGTTGGAAAGCACTTGCCCTGTTTTATACCAGCGAGCTGGAGGGCTCCAATCCAGAGCTCCACCCGAATCTGCTGCCTGAGCTCTAGGTATTCCTCCTCAGACACAGTCCTTGTGTATGCTGCAAGGATGATCCGCAGCAGCCCCGGGAACTCTGATGCCAGGTCCATATCTCCGCAGGGGTGACTGAAGTCTGCTATCCTGATCTTGGATCCCGGTGGAGGTTTGGATGTCCCAGACTGCAGGAAGCACAATCCCACTGCTTGCCAACAATGTGACGGAACATCCCTACACTCCTCTTGAGTGCGTTCGACATATATCACTTCCTCCCAGTCTGGATATAGATATCAGATATTCCAACCGCTCCCAAGCACCAAACGAGACAAAACTTGCTTAGTGCTAGCATGGACTGTTTTATTACAAAACCAAACTGACATTTATATACAGTAGAAGAGGAGATCCCCCCTCCTGCTCATATTACTCTAACAATACACCTGTAACAACTTAACATAAATTAATTAACTAATCCCTTTAAGCAGCCGATGTGACTCATCAGGATTTCACTACAGGTCAGACTTGTCACCGAGCTAAACACATTTGATTATAAATTATCATAATTACCACCACAAGACATTTCATCACAATAGCAGGAGACCACCAGTAACAGACGGACCGTCTCCTACATTGTACAGAGGACAAGGTGATCAGCTCTCTCAATTAACATCTTGAGTTCATGACACTAGCATCTGACAGTGTGTGTCCCAACAGCATGAGACCACACACATTATATATACACATTTATACAGCATTGAATCTGACTGGGGTTGGGTTTCTCCTTCACCCTGTGCCCCTTAAAATCCAGGGCCCATATTCGGTTGGCAGGAGGCTCGCATTTAGTCCTCTCAAAAAGCCTGTGTCCCGGCTAGGTCTGTCACAGTCAGTATGTCCTTCCCCACCGCCACCTCTAGATTTAGTTATTCTGCTAAATGAGCATCTGCCTTTCTTGCCTTTCCAAATGAATTAGTTTAACCCCTTCCTGCCCATGTACGGCATCCCGTGCGGGGTGCGTGTGGTGCGCTCTGTGATCAGCGAGTCAAGGAGACTTACCACGTGATCAGCTGTCAGCCAATGACAGCTGATCACGTGATGTAAACAGAGCCAGTAATCGACAACGTGAGGAGGAAAAAACCCTATCACTGGCTACTGTCAGAGGTACATCGGTGGCCACCGCCTCATCTGTGCCCACCATTGCCACCTGCCAGTGCCCACCAGTGCCACCTACCAGTGCACAGAAGTGCTGCCAATCAGTGCCCACCAGTGCCACCTACCAGTGCCCACCAGTGTCACCTATCAATGCCTACCAGTGCCATCTATCAAAGCCCACCAGTGCCAACTATCGGTGCCTATCAGTGCCTATTAGTGCCACCTATCAGTGCTACCTATCAGTGCCACCTATTAGTGCCTTTCAGTGCCACCCATCAGTGCCACCTATCAATGCCACCTATCAGTGCCCACCAGTGATGCCTCATCAGTGCCACCTTATCAGTGCCTATCAGTGCAGCCTATCAGTGCCCATCAGAGCAGCCTATCAGTGCCCATCAGTGCAGCCTCATCAGCACACATCAATGAAGAAGAAAAATAACCTGTTTGCTAAATTTTATAACAAACTATGAAAACTGTTTTTTTTTCCAAAAGTTTTTTTTTTGGTTTGTTTGTTTAGCAAAAAATAAAAACCCCAGTAGTGTTTAAATACCACCAAAATAAAGCTCTATTTGTGTAAAAAAAAATTATAAAAATGTCATATGAGTACAGTGTTGCATGACAGCACAATTGTCATTCAAAGTGCGACAGTGCTGAAAGCTAAAAATTGGCCTGGGCAGGAAGGGGGTTTAAGTGCCCAGTAGTTAAGTGGTTAAAGTGGAGTTCCACCCAGAAATGAAACTTCCGCTGATCCGGCCCCCCCCTCTGGTGTCACATTTGGCACCTTTCAGGGGGGAGCAGATACCTGTTAAATCAAGGATTTGCTCCCACTTCCGGCAGAAAGAGCGCTGCAGAATCCACAGCGAACTACGCTATTTCTAGCTCCTCTGTCACCCCTGCTGTCTTTTTTGTCTTCGCAGAAGACAGCAGAGACCATTCAGAACGCGCAGAGCGACTCGCGCTTGTGCAGTAGGAAACAGGCTGTGAAGCCACAAGGCTTCACTTCCTGATTCCCTTACTATAGATGCCGGCACCTCCACCCGGAGCCAAGGGACGGGACGGCTTCGGGTGAGGACATTGCGGGCACCCTGGACAGGTAAGTGTCCTTATTTTAAATGACAGCAGCTGCAGTATTTGTAGCTGCTGACTTTTATTTTTTTTTTGCAGGTGGAACTCCGCTTTAATGCTGAGTGCGGGGTGGCAAAAAAGGCTTGGGGACAGGTATAGGTAACGTCCTGTAGAGATACAGTATAACAGTTGGGGTAAAATTTGCATCTTAAAGGCTGCCAAGTGACCAGACCAGGATAGTTCATTTTTAGAAATGCGAGATAGCTGGGCTTACAGTTTAGGTAGAAAAGGGATGTTGTTTTCCTGATATAGGAGATGAGGCAACGGGGTGAGAGCAATACCAAGGTAGGATAAACTTGTGTCTTTCTACACATAAGTATAATTACACTGTAAATTCTGTTTAGTTTATGGATCTAGTCCTAATCCCAATATATAGGATTTGGTATCATTAACTTTTAATAAGATATCTTGTTGAACAGTTGGAGTGTTTGGTGTACCAAAGTCAAAGAGGATTGAACATTGGTTAGCATTAACATAACATTGTCCACACAAACAGACTTATGGTATGCTCTCTAGCCCCAATGCAAAAAGCAAAAATCTTAGGGTGCACTCTAATATAAACTGTCAAGGGCTCCATTACTATTTTAAAAATCAGGGCAGATAACAGGCAGCCCTGGCCCGTGCCTTTCTATATTTGAAAGGATCAAGATAATATACCAGACAAGTACACACGGGCAGATGGTGATGAATAAAACACCTTTGAGGCTGAAAAGAAAAGCCCAGGGTGAGGACCTTTGCCAGGTATATCCTGTGGACTCTGTGAAACACCTTCTCTGCATCCAAGCCTAGGAGCAGAGAAGGCATTTTAGAGAGGACCGCAAGATGAGTGATTTTGATAAGTTGCCTGGTGACATTGGAGGTTTGTCTTCCTCTGGTAAAGTCAGATTGGTCAGGCTGTATCAGTATAAAGTTTCACATCATTGTTAAGAAGAGATATAGGACAAATGTTTTGTGGTTTGTCAGGCTCTCTCCCTGGCTTCGGTAATGTGATTATTAAGGCTTACAACATTTCTGAAGGAAAGGAGGAGGAAGCAACAACATCACACCTTCTGGAGATGGGATACAAGTACATGGTTAAGTTGCTTGAAATATTCTCCATTGAGGCCAGCTGGGCTATTTGACAGGGAATTAACAGTTTTTTTTACATCTTGTGGATGGGTGGGTGTTTGTGCATTGGTTACCTGGGAATCAGTATGGGAAAAGGCAAGCTGGTGGAGGCTTGTGATGCTTTTGGCAATGTTCTTCTGGGAATCCTCAGGTCCTGCTATTCATGTGGATGTTACACATATCCCCTACCTAAAGGTACATCCCTTCATGTAAATGTTATTCTCTGATGTCAGTGGCCTCTTTTAGCCGGATAATGCACCATGCCACACTGCAAAAATGGCTCAAGAATGGTCTGAGTAACACAACAATAAGTTTCATGTGTTGACTTACCCCAAATTCGCCACATCTCAATCCAATTGAGCATCTGTGGGATGTGCTTAAAAAACAAGTCCGATCCATGGAGGCCCAACCTCCCAACTTACAGGACTTAAAAGATCTGCTATTTGTGGCTTGGTTCAAGTTACCACCACAGCATACCTTAAGAGATCTAGTGGAGTCCATGCCTTGGGTCAGGGTTGTTTTGGTGGCTATTGGCTAAAGGGTCTGTTTTGATGGAAAATGGGGGATCTACTCAATATTAGGTAGGTAGCTATAAAGTTATTTGTAGGAAAAAAGTTGCGCTATCCGGGTGTATGAAGCTGCTGCTCAAAATGTTATACTACATAAAACAGAATTGGATTTGGAAAGGAGCTGCGCTAAAGAATGAGATATCACCAAAGTTGTGGTGTATACACTATGCTACACAAAGTGAATGTAAGTGAGAATTGCCTATATGGCTAGTGCATTTCTCATAGGTATATATACAAAAAGAAGCTGTATGAAAAAAGCCTCTGTTAGTATATCATGTGATTGTGAAAAAGTAAACACCCGGCTGGGCTGTTCAAATTTCAGTGAAGATGAAAATAACAACACCAGACTGAGTCCCTGTCAAGACTCCTAAGTTCTGGTGTAAATTAGTGCAATTACTTTTAAAAAAATGAACAATATTAGTGCAAAAAATTGTGTACATTGATAAACAACCTACAGAGCATCTAATGACATATTGGAACAATTCAGCCAATTGAATATAGATTGAATATAAACTATATGGCTATAGATATAATTAGTGAACCCTTGTGAAAGAAAAAATTTAAAAATTAAAAAAAACAAAAAATGCAAACAGTAAACACCCTCCTGGGTATCTAGCGTTACACCAGTGACATAATGTGTATATAATCCTCAGAGTAAATAGAAACAATCCCAATGAATGGTTGTAATATAGCTATTTCTCTGAAGAACCTCCTATTAATTATATATATGTGCACCCTGCTAAACATCTAGCTGGGAAAAATTGCAGACAATGAAACGTTACAAAAAATTAAATGAAGTGCACAATACAGCAAATAAGTCCCGTGTTGGTAACAGTCTCTGTGACAACTCCAAATGAATTCGTATAAACGTGACTTGTATGACACCACATAAATAGTGTAGAGACCTCCACCATAGGGCACACTTGTCTCCTTACCGGAACTGAATGGTCCCTTTTTTAGGGGGACCGTTCACACAGGTGGCTTTCAACCCTAGCCAGGGGTAGACTGTAGGGAATGTCCGAAATCCTACCGACCTGGATGGCTCCTTTAAGATAACACCCAACCTAGGATCCTCCAAATATCTCCGCTCAGGGTCAGTCACAGTAACCAAATGCGTGTTGGAACCAAGGGGAATCAAAAAGAGCTCGCATAGCATAAAATCCAAGGGTATTTTATTGAATAAAAGCAAAGAAAACACTTACAGTGTAACGATCTAAAAAGGCATAGAGCGAGCCGGCCGGTCTCGCATATACAGCCCGTGGTAGCAGGATCACGTCGTGCTGCGGTGGCGTCAAGACGTAGCTCCTCCTCCCTACACGTTTCGTCATCAAAGGACGTCGTCACGGGGCACCTTGATGATGAAACGCGTAGGGAGGAGGAGCTACGTCTTGACGCCACCGCAGCACGACGTGATCCTGCTACCACGGGCTGTATATGCGAGACCGGCCGGCTCGCTCTATGCCTTTTTAGATCGTTACACTGTAAGTGTTTTCTTTGCTTTTATTCAATAAAATACCCTTGGATTTTATGCTATGCGAGCTCTTTTTGATTCCCCTTGGTTCCAACACGCATTTGGTTACTGTGACTGACCCTGAGCGGAGATATTTGGAGGATCCTAGGTTGGGTGTTATCTTAAAGGAGCCATCCAGGTCGGTAGGATTTCGGACGTTCCCTACAGTCTACCCCTGGCTAGGGTTGAAAGCCACCTGTGTGAACGGTCCCCCTAAAAAAGGGACCATTCAGTTCCGGTAAGGAGACAAGTGTGCCCTATGGTGGAGGTCTCTACACTATTTCTGTGGTGTCATACAAGTCACGTTTATACGAATTCATTTGGAGTTGTCACAGAGACTGTTACCAACACGGGACTTATTTGCTGTATTGTGCACTTCATTTAATTTTTTGTAACGTTTCATTGTCTGCAATTTTTCCCAGCTAGATGTTTAGCAGGGTGCACATATATATAATTAATAGGAGGTTCTTCAGAGAAATAGCTATATTACAACCATTCATTGGGATTGTTTCTATTTACTCTGAGGATTATATACACATTGTGTCACTGATGTAACGCTAGATACCCAGGAGGGTGTTTACTGTTTGCATTTTTTGTTTTTTTTAATTTTTAAATTTTTTCTTTCACAAGGGTTCACTAATTATATCTATAGCCATATAGTTTATATTCAATCTATATTCAATTGGCTGAATTGTTCCAATATGTCATTAGATGCTCTGTAGGTTGTTTATCAATGTACACACTTTTTTGCACTAATATTGTTCATTTTTTTAAAAGTAATTGCACTAATTTACACTAGAACTTAGGAGTCTTGACAGGGACTCAGTCTGGTGTTGTTATTTTCATCTTCACTGAAATTTGAACAGCCCAGCCGGGAGCTATAAAGTTATGGTTGATCGGGGTATATAAAACACATCTGCTTATAAAACATAGAAACCTATCAATAAAATAAGATGAATCCAAAATGACTATACTTTCCTATTAATTAAAATAAAACCTTAATTAAAAAAGTAAGAAGCAACTGTTTACTTTTGTTCAACCTTGGTTGAGATGTCCTGAATTAGGGGATGAGATTCGGGGTAAAACCCATATTTAAACTCATGTTTGACCTGAACACAACTTATTTGAATTTTTTTGTACTGCCAAACAAACATACAGTATTTGTCCAGTTTACACACCCTCATCCCCTTGCTTGAATGCAAACAATGCAGCTGAGGATCCTGGGAATTGCCATTGACCAAACATGGTCATGACTGTATTTAGTCAATGACATCATCTAGGACCCCCGGCTGTCAAGACAAATGGCAACTACCCCAACCTATAACTGACCCTTGCATCAAGGTGCACCTATGTAAAAAAAATAAAAATAATTCCCAGCTCACTTACAAGCCAACCTGCAACAAACCAAATTGTCCATTTCTAACAGTTTCCGTTAAAAACAAGGGGTTTTCGTTTGCACACAATTGCAAAAATATGCGTAAGCTGCAGAGGCAACATCATGGCACCCCAATGTACTGCAGTCTTAATTCTATATGAAGCGCCATAACCCCTGCGCGGCGGCTATGTATTTTCTGGGCTTACCAGTTACCTCCTCCTTGTAGCTCGTCGTTCGTTGTCTAGGGGTTCCCAGGGTTAGTACCCAGTAATTGCAGAGGCCGACACTCAAAAGTCCTTTTGAGGATTTTTATTTGCAAAAAGAAACTTTCAAACATAACACAGTCTCTCAGTTGGGAATAGAGGGCATGGGTGATCAGGCACTTCAGAACTGCTGACATCAAATAAATGTCTCTTTAGATAGCCCAGGGAGTAGCCACTCGCAACTGGACACTTCACTGTTGGATAAACCCTTGTCTGTAGATCTAGTAGCCAACAAGTGATTCAAAATTAGCACAGTCTCTGCCACAGACTATGTTGTAACCGAAGGATATGTTAGGAACTTATCCTATGGTACCTGAATCTTTCAGCTGTTTCAGCGATACCGTAGGAAATGCGGAATCACTAGTGTCCATACATCTCAGCTCCCAGGCTCTTATCGAGCAGCCAGCTTCTTGGCCCTCCTCTGAAGAGTTCTCCCCTGGTCGCTTGTACGAGTTGCTGTGCCTCTCCAATCCTGAGAGAACACCGGGACACCTCCGAATCCTCCTTCAGTTACTGGGCCTCGAACTAGCCAGTTGCAAGGCTCGGAAACGGATGGATCCCCACCCCAGATCATGAGGGCCTCTGGGGCTGGTCAGGGTGACCAGGCTTACGGGGGGCAGCAGACACTCCTGGGTCCAGGACCGGAACCAGGAATCAAAAGAGCAAGCCAAACCATGAACACGTGACCTCAGCATCTTAAATACCCCTTCCCGGAATACACAGTGGGGCCAGGTGCGCCCATTGATTGGTTCCGAGAAAGATTGGTACCTAGATTGGTACCTAACACGTCCAACCAGACTGCATTCTCAGCCTGTCACAGGTTCTCACTTCACCTATAACCAGGCAGAACTCCAGTACAGCCCAGCCAAACTGATGCCAAAGTAAAAAACATAGAACAATTAACCCCCAGAACTCAGTTACAGTTCTGTAAAAACTAAATTTAGAGAATAGCGCACACTTTAGAAAAGTGTTGGCGCTACATATACATCGTGAGAGTATCCAAAGCTAGAGCACATATGTAATAGTGGATATATTAGGGCAGGTATGCCTGGAGGGAGCCCACACCTCCTTAAGGGTATATGGGCACACTGGACACACAGCAATAGCACAATGGCAGTGAAGGTATCCAATGCATCCCCTCACTAATTCACCAACAGTACAAACACAGCAACAACCCCAATAAAAGCAAAGTCATAGACTGGAGCTTAAGGATGATAAATGTGGGACTTTGAGGGGGAGAAAAGCAAAAGAAAACGATACTGTTGCTGTAGATTTTAGGAACCGATTCAAGCAGACTTGTAGAGTTATGAGAGGTCAACTTTAAATATAATGTGCAAAAAATACCTTTTGATGTTGTCAGAAAAAATGAGAAGATGGGAGGGATTCAGTATTTTTTAATAGTATTGGAAGTAGATAGTTACAGCTAGGCAGAGCTGACACCATTCCTTGTGATTTCAGTCCAGAAATTATAAACTGAGTGCATTGCTGGCAGGATCAACAGGTATACTTCAGTACTTGCAGGGTCTTTAAAAGGATAAAACATGGAGAAATGTGCACACATTTCAGAGATGTACTTCATATGTCTTAGTCATACACTTTAACCACAGTAGTAACATCTGCCCAGTCCAACAATAATTTACTAACAAATACAAACTCTACCGGAAATGTTGGAGATCTCTCCTTCTGAACATGGGACACACTCATAGCAGCATTTATGTGTTGAAGATCCAAACTTTTTTCTGCTGCCGGGTAAACAGGGATCTGAGCATCGAGATACTGGAGGCTGAAATCACATATTATAATTTTTTTTTTTCCATCATATCTCATGGGGATATACAAACTAGATGCTACAAATACTAATGAGGTTCATGTTTGCCTCTACCATGAGTTCACACGGAATTCTTCGGGTTTGAGATCCATTCAGGGGGAGGGTAGTATTTTGGGGTTTTCATTTATTTGGGGTGTTTATTGATTTCTATTGCATGTTGATAGGGTCACCATTTCAGGCCAATTTAATATATATATATATATATACACCATATTTATCGGCATATAACACGCACCAGCGTATGACATGCACCACAATTTAAGAGGGAAGTTTCAGGAATACTTTTTTTTTTTTAAATAAACCACTTTGAAGCAAAATAATGGTCAGTGAGCATCAATGCAGCCTGATTAGTGCCCACCTGCAGCTTCAGTGCAGCCTAATCAGTGCTCACCTGCAGCCTCGCTCAGTGCCCACCTGCAGTCTTGCTCAGTGCTCAACTGCAGCCTTGCTCAGTGTCCACCTACAGCCTTGCTCAGTACCCACCTCCAGCCTTCCTCAGTACCCACCTGCAGCCTTGCTCAGTGTCCATCTGCTGCCATCGTTATATATATATGCTGCCATCGTTAAATATGCTGTGGGGACGAGCGTTGCTGAAATAGAGCCATATCCTTGTGTGTACTCGGCTCTGCGACACACCCAGTCCCGCCCCTTGGCCCGGACCCTATGATGGACATAACGCCGGTCCAATGCTGGGGCGTCCATGCTAAGAGCCATCCAAGGGGCGGGACTGAGCGTGACTGCGAGCCGAGCTGAGTAAACACACAGGATGCCTGTGGCCAATTATAGCTCAGGGTGTTAGTACACGCCCCACATTATAAAAGGCCACCGCACCGGCGGCCTCGTAAATTATGTTCCAGTGTCAGTGTTATTATGTGCTGCTGACTGGTGACATTATCTGCTGTGATTCTGGGGATTAGTGTGTGCGTGCTGTTAGTACAGCATTGCAGTATCACATCTGGGGGGTGTCTATAGTATGCCTGTGAAGGGGCGCATGTTTCCTGTGCTTAGAACTGTCCCTGCACAAAGTGTCATTTTTTCAGGAAAAAAAGCTATTTAAAATCTCTCGCGGCTAATGAATTGACGGTTCCCGTAACACAGAGAACAGTCATTCATTGAAAGTCATTGATAAAAAAAAAGTAATTGATAAAAAAAAAAAGAAAGCGTGGGGGTCCCCCCAAATTCAATTACCAGGCCCTTCAGGTCTGCTATGGATATTAAGGGGAACCCCGGCCAAAAAAAAAAAAATGGCGTGGGGTCCCCCTCAAAACCCATACCAGACCCTTGAGGACTGGGATGGATTTTAAGGGGAACCCCGGCCAAAAAAAAATGCGTGGGGTCACCCTCAAAATCCATACCCTTATCCGAGCACGCAACCTGGCAGGCCGCAGGAAAAGAGGGGGGACGAGAGTGGCCCCCCTCCCTCCTGAACCGTACCAGGCCACATGCCCTCAACATTGGGAGGGTGCTTTGGGGTCCCCCCCAAAGCACCTTGTCCCCATGTTGATGAGGACAAGGGCCTCTTCCCCACAACCCTGGCCATTGGTTGTGGGGGTCTGCGGGCGGGGTGCTTATCGGAATCTGGAAGCCCCCTTTAACAAGGGGACCCCCAGATCCTGGCCCCCCCTGTGTGAAATGGTAAGGGGGTACAAAAGTACCCCTACCTTTTCACCAAAAAAGTGTCAAAAATTGAAAAAATGACTGGAGACGGTCTTTGACCATTCCTTTATTAAAATCTTCTTTCTTCTGGTCTTCCTTTCTTCATCCTTCGGTTTCTTCATCTTCTCCTTTCGGCATCTTCTTCCATCTTCTTCTTCCTTCCTCTTCTTCCTCCGATCCACTTCTTCTTGCTCTGGTCTTCTCATCCGGCATCTTCTTCCACGGCGTCTGTGTCTCTTCTGGGCTGCTCCGCACAATGGGAGGCTCCCGCTGTGTGAGGCTTTGCTGCGTCTCACAGGTCTTTTATAATGGAGGGCGGGGCCACCTGGTAACCCCGCCCCCTCTGACGCACAGGGACGTCATGGGGAATTCCCTATGGCTTTCCCCATGACATCAGATGGGGCGGGGTCACCAGGTGGCCCCGCCCTCCGTTATAAAAGACCTGTCAGACGCAGCGAAGCCTCACACATCGGGAGCCTCCCATTGCGTGGAGCGGCCCAGAAGAGACACTGACGCCATGGAAGAAGATGCCGGACGAGAAGACCAGAGCAAGAAGAAGCGGATCGGAGGAAGAAGATGATGGAAGAAGAATATGGAAGAAGATGCCGGAAGGAGAAGATGAATAAACCCAAGGATGAAGAAAGGAAGAAGGAAGACCAGAAGAAAGAAGATTTTAATAATGGAATTGTCAAAGACCGTCTCCTGTCATTTTTACAATTTTTGACACTTTTTTGGTGAAATGGTAGGCCCTTACCATTTCACACAGGGAGGGCGGGATCTGGGGGTCCCCTTGTTAAAGGGGGCATCCAGATTCTGATAAGCCCCCCGCCCGCAGACCCCCACAACCAATGGCCAGGGTTGTGGGGACGAGGCCCTTGTCCTCATCAACATGGGGACAAGGTGCTTTGGGGGGACCCCAAAGCACCCTCCCAATGTTGAGGGCATGTGGCCTGGTACGGTTCAGGAGGGAGGGGGGCCGCTCTCATCCCCCCTCTTTTCCTGCGGCCTGCCAGGTTGCGTGCTTGGATAAGGGTCTGGTATGGATTTTGAGGGGGCCCCACGCCATTTTTTTTTTTTGGCCGGGGTTCCCCTTAAAATCCATCCCAGACCTCAAGGGTCTGGTATAGATTTTGAGGGGGACCCCACGCCTTTTTTTTGGCCGGGGTTCCCCTTAATATCCATAGCAGACCTGAAGGGCCTGGTAATTGAATTTGGGGGGACCCCCATGCTTTTTTTATTTTTATTTTTTATCAATGACTTTTTTTTTATCAATGACTTTCAATGAATGACTGTTCTCTGTGTTATGGGAGCCGACAATTCATTAGCAGCGAGTGATTTTAAATAGCTTTTTTTCCTGCAAAAATGACACTTTGTGCAGGGACAGTTCTAAGCACGGTAAACATGCGCCCCTTCACAGGCATACTATAGACACCCCCCAGGTACGAAATTTAAAGGAATATTACACTTTTATTGTTTCACTTTAAGCATTATTAAAATCACTGCTCCTGAAATAACGTCCCTTTTTTAAAAAAAAATTTGCATCGATACATGTCCCCTGGGGCAGGACCCAGGTCCCCAAACACTTTTTATGACAATAACATGCATATTAGCCTTTAAAATTAGCACTTTTGATTTTGAACGTTCACGTCCGTTGTAACTAATAGGGTTCTTAAATTTACACAGACTTTAGGTCTGTTCGCGGGTTCTGGTGCGAACCGAACCCGGGGGTGTTCGGCTCATCCCTATTGTGGAGGACATAAAACACCAAAACTAATGGTGCTCAGGGGCACATTTCAAGAGAGCTCCTGTGAGTAATTTACAATCCTCTGTGGGTTCACTCGCTGCATTGAAATATTCTCCTACCACAATTTTTTACTTTACTTTTCTAGAGGATGAGAATACATTTTTATTTATTAGAGATTCAAAAAAAATCACTATCACCCACATTTGGGTCATACATTCTATAAATAATAATGGAGTAATGGAGAATAGTAGGTGTTTGGATAGTAACATTTGACCACCTCCGCTCCATAGAATCACATTTCTTCAAAACCACCTGGCAACCAATATGTTTATGAAGCTTGATAATTGTACAGGCTTTACAACCCTTAGCAGGGACCCCCCCAGACTGGACCCATCAACTCCTCTGGCCTAGATGGATCTCTTGTAATAAAGCAATATCTGCAAGCAATTTCTTAAAATAGCGAAGAATCTTGGAATGTTTATTTGGTAAAGACAGACCCTTAACACTTCAAAAAATAATATTCACGGAGGGTTAAACAGAATAACAGTACTCCCTAATATGACTAAGATTTCACCAAAAATGAAAATAGAGGTATTGGGGATGTTCCTTCACAGCTCTCCCCCATTTCCCTAAGGCCGAATGCAGCGAATGAGAGACAATTTTAACATGGCAAAAACTAAAAAACAAAGAACATATAAAACAAACCAAATTCCGTTTGCATACTTCTCTTTTCCTCAATATGATTACTAGAGGGTACCAACTGAGAAAGAACCCGACCAAACTTGGGTGGCTCTCATAACCAGATAAATAGCATTTTAATTGAAACAACTTCTTAAATATAACTACATGATGCCTCAATAGAACAATTTAAAATAAGAAATACATTGAAGCCTAATAGATAGAAAAATAAATGTAACCCCCACACCCTACCCCACTCACCTATATTATTTAACCCTAAAAAATAGAGGGTAGACAGGGAGTAGGGAGACAATTAGCTATCGCTAAGGATTAGTTGCAGAGTTTCTAAGAACCACTCTATCATTAATGCGCTAAAAAGTTGTTCCTGAGCAACATGTTGCATCCATTAACAAGCTGGGATCTATAAGCTTGCTGGATACAAAAAAAGTCATGGTAGCAAGCCATAACCAGATGATACTTTGTATAATCCGCTCAGGGGGCCAATCCTATGAGTTTATTCCACCCTAATCAGTCCTGGTATGCCTAGCGCCTTTGGAATGTCATAGGCACATAGATAATGAAGATTCTTGGGCCACAGCCTCTCTGGGATAGCCACTAGGCATAGGTTATTCCTACATGACCTGTTCTCAAGATCCTCAATTTTATCCATCATAATAGTTTGTCTCATGTAAATGGATTTAATCTGAGTTTAAATAGAGTCAGTAATGTTGGCAGTAATACCAACCCTTTGTTCCAAAGTATTCATTCTAGTTTCAAGAATGCTGATTTGCAGCCAGATTCCCAGCGGCCCTTTTTTCTCCCATGAGTCCCATAAGGCCATCTGTAGCGTTATAGCAATATGTGGAAGCTAATGTCTCCATGTTACTGGACCATAAGGTCAGTGTTAAGGGTCTTCATGACCGCAGACATATTATACAATCATGGGGAGGGACCTTATATATCCTTTAAGGCCTACTTGGTAGCCCATGAAGGATGTGTACCACTGGAGCTGATAGTGTTGTCCTGCTTCCTGAAACTTAATGATGGTGACAGATCAGACAACTCCACTCCTTCTCAGTGGCCAATGGTAGTCGAATCTTTAAAGTCAGTTCTGGCTAATAGGCACGGGATTGCCAAACACATTTATTGGAGGACTGGCACTGCTTTGGGGGATGTGTAATGTTAAAATATTTTAAAATACCAGTGGTGGCTCTTTTAATAATTCTTAAAGCAAAACATTAACAAAGCACAATTTTTTTGGGGGGCTCTAAGCATGTCCGTGATATGGCAGACTTGTACAATGTATTCTAGGAAAGTCACATATACAAGAAAAAAAGTACCATTAAAATAAAATATAAATTGCATTTCTCTGACAGCTTGTTTGTTTTTGTAAGAAAGAATCTCATGGGCACCCCCAAAATACACACCAAACCCTTACTTGAGCACCCCCCCCAAAAAAAAATCAGATACTTCAGGTACTGTGTCACCATCCCATTTTTTTCCAAAAAAAATCCGACAGTAAAATGTAATTTACAGTACTGGCAAAAGCTAGCAATATATTATTTCCTTGAAAATGTCGCTTTTGCTTTATCCTACATACAAAAAAAACAAATACATAAAAAAATGGTGTGGATTTCCCCAATATCCATACCATACCCTTATCAGAGCATGCTTCTTGGTTGGCTAGAAAAAGAGAACAATGAGTGTGTGCCCCCGGAACCCCACCAGGCCACATGCCCTCAACATGGTAAGAAACATTTCAAGGGGGCCCTCTCATAAAGCACCTTGTCCCCATGTTGATGAGGACAAGGGTATCTTCCCTACATCCCTAGATTATTAAAAAGGACTAAAAACTGTGCTATAAATTTTGGACAATTTTTGTGCCTTAAGTCTCAAAAAAGATACTCAATTTTTATTTTCATGTAAAATCTGTTTGATCTCTGCCCCTGAAATTTCATGCTAGAAGAAAAGAGTACATACTGTCCAGTAAATCTGTACACTGTTTTGTAAACAGTGTCAGAAAAAAATACAGAAATCTTTATTTACATAAAAAAAATATGCTCTCTTCCTCTGGAATTGCATCCTAGTAAAAGTAATTACATACTGTGCAGCAAATGTGCAAAACTTTTCTGTCTTTTTTAATTTCCGGGTGAAATCTGCCCACCCCCTGCTGTCTTCATTCTGTAATCACCCACTGTCCCTGGTCAGTTAGTTTGCATACAGCAGCTGAATGGAATCTGACATTTTGCCCCTGTACAAATCATTAGAAAGACCTAATCTGGAATATGCAGTTCAGTTTTGGGCACTGGTTCTCAAAAAGGATATTGGGGAACGGGAGAAAGTGCAGAGAAGGGCAACCAAACTGATAAGAGGCATGGAGGAGCTCAGCTATGAGGAAAGATTAGAGGAACTGAATTTATTCTCTCTTGAGAAGCAGAGATTGAGGGGGAATATGGTCAACATGTACAAATACATAAGGGGTCCATATAGTGAACTTGGTGTTGAGTTATTCAAGTTAAGGTCATCACAGAGGACAAGGGGGCACTCGTTATGTCTAGAGGAAAAGACATTTCATCTCCAAATATGGAAAGGTTTCTTCACAGTAAGAGCTGTGGAAGTGTGGAATAGACTCCCTCCAGAGGTGGTTCTGGCCATCTCAGTAGATTGTTTTAAAAAAAGGCCTGGATTCTTTTCTAGGTGTACATAATATAACTGGGCATTATAAAATAAGTGATGATTTTGCGCTAATATGCACCAAAATTATATAAATGTGATCAACAATAAAATAAATTGATATATATATATATATATATACTGCATCAAATGCTAAAATCGATAGTGATAAATAATAAATATCAAATATTGTGTATATGCATCATACCTAAACATTTATATTGAATAAAGTGCTCAATGTGCTAATTATCATAAAAAACACCAATAAAAACAAATTGTGAATAAAATGGAAACACAATAATCCTGGTAAATGTCAAATAAGTGAATGAGAGATAAAAACAATTCTATAGCGGGAATATAGAATATATATAAAATCAATATAATAAAGAAGGGGCTAAAGTCCATATAATGATAGGGAATAATTAATTAAATGATGCAGTCCAGATGGTACATTAATAAAGGACCCGTCTCTAGATGTGGAGGAGGTAACCAAAGAGACAATAATCTTTGTCTGCCAAAATTAGGGATGATGGGTACGTGAGGACCTAATCCTAAATGTGCTCTCTAGCCTCTCACCTGAAAATGAATATAAACGGGCATCAAAAAAGGCACAGGGGTCTCTTTCACTTCAAATGTCTCCCTCCACTGGCTTCCCAGTTCCTGCTTCCAGGGGATGGATATCCTTAAACTTCACTCCGTTTCTGGGATGTCTCCACTCGCTATTTGCTTCTAATAGGGATATCCCAGCAACCCCCTACACAGATGGCAGCAGCTTTCCCACACAGATGGCAGCAGCGTTCCCACAGAGATAACTCGCCAGTGAATGTAAATGAAGCAGAACAAAAAAAGGGGGGCCAATAGTGAAGTATGTCTTAATCAGGCATTTTAATAATAGAAGTAAAAACCCTTACATTTAAAAACGAAATAACAGCATAAAAATGGCGATATGACGCCGGTCTCACAGCACTTCCGGTATTGTTTCGTCCGGCCAACCCAAAGGGATTGGCCGGACGAAACTATTCACTTATTTGACATTTACCAGGATTATTGTGTTTCCATTTTATTCACAATTTGTTTTTATTGGTGTTTTTATATTAATTAGCACATTGAGCACTTTATTCAATATTAATTTTTAGGTATGATGCATATACACAATATTTGATATGTATTATTTATCACTATCGATTTTAGCATTTGATGCAGTATATATATATCAATTTATTTTATTGTTTATCACATTTATATCATTTTGGTGCATATTAGCGCAAAATCATCACTTATTTTATGTTACTTGTGGGATTGTGTTCACCATTGGATTTTGCTGCTTTTTTAGGAATTTTTTCCACACACAGCCATTGAGCTGGCACTTTATTTATTTATTTTTATTTATACCATTTATATTTTATATATATTTATTCTTCACATATTTGTTTTCTTGGTGCATAAGATCTAGTTTATTTTACAGCGCAAAGGTCACCCCCACTACTATAAATGGGTATTAACATTTATAGGTAAAGTTGATCCAGGGAATATCCGATTGCCTCTCAGGGGATCAGGAACTCTTTTTCCCCTGCTGTCAAATTGGATCATGCTTTGCTGGGGTTTTTCGCCTTCCTTTTTTTTTTTTGTGGTTGAACTAAATGGACTTGTGTATTTTTTCAACCTGACTAACTATGTAACTATGTAATTCTGCAGTGGTACTGTAAGGGATCAACAACATAAGGCTATGGATTATTATTTTGGTGGGTCGTGGTGGTGGCAGGTAGTTGCTGGACAATGTAATTGAATTTCCATCAGAAAACATTCTTTGCTTGTTTTAAATATTTTTAGTGTTCATAAAGAACTTTTCAATGATGCGGGTGTTTTAATTTACTTTGTCATTTTTTTTGTAAAGAGGGATACTATATACTCTGCAGTATTTCACCCAGGGAGACTGGGGTATCTGGGGGCATCCTTATTCCAAAGGGAGCTTCCAGATTCCAATTAGTCCATCTGGAAACCCCATATCTTTTTTGGGGCAATGGATGTGAGTGGTGAGGTCATTGTCCCTCCAATGGGAACATTGTCTGCCTTTAGTGCCTTATAAGGGGGACATATGTAGTCTGGTATGGTTCCAGAGAGGGGCTGCAGCTTTGTTGCTTTCCCTTTCCTGGCTACCCAGACTGCATGTCTAGATACAAGGAACAGTGGAAGAGTGGAAGAGTGGAAGAGCATAGGAGCATAATCATGTTCCTGTTTCTCCAAGGGAAAGGTGCGAAGCAGATCCATGATGAAATGTCACAAACTTTGAGTGACAGTGGCCCTTCATATGCAACAGTTAAATGTAGGATTGTCAATTTAAAACTGGCCATCTTGGTGTTGAAAGTGAGAAACCCAGTGGAAGGCCTCTGTGCCTGCAAAAGTCAAAAGTTTTGGGATCAACTTTACTGCAAGTTTTCTCATTTCCAAGTCATTGTGGATAATGGCACCAACTCACGTGATATTCCCAGATATGTAGAAATACTTTTGGCTGATATTCGGTGGTCCTCCATGATCATGTCATGGATGGCTTTCACATTTGCAGGCACAGAGACATAAACAGGCCTTCTGCTGGGTTTCTCACTTTCAACACCAAAATGGACAGTTTTAAAATTGACAACCCAACGTTTAACTGTTGCATATGAAGGACCACTGTCACCCAAAGTTTGTGACATTTCATCATGGATCTGCTTTACACCTTTCCCTAGGAGAAACAGGAACTTGATTATGGTCCTCTGCATTGCCACGTTGAATTTTTCTGGAGGTGCTGCCATGTTTGGTCCTGTAAAAAAGAAAGATCATTTAAAATCATAGTTAGTTGATTTTTGCACCATTGAATATAGACAAATTGGCCAGTACACCCTGCAATTTACAGCTTCCTAGCTCATTTTTTTCCGAGTAAGTCTCAATACTTATCAGCACCCCCTTGTACTCCATGACTCTCACACCTAATAATATTCCACAACTGTCACACTTAATAATAGCCCACAACTGTCACTTCTACTAATATCCCACAACCATTACACCTAATAATATCGCATAACTGTCACACCTAATAATATCTAAAAACTGTCACACCAAATAATATCCCACAACTGGCACACCTAATAATATCTCACAACTGTCACACCTAATAATAGCCCACAACTGTCACACCTAATAATATATCACACCTTTAACACCAAATCATATCCCACAACTGTCACACCTAATAATAATATTCCACAACTGTCACACCAAATAATATCCCACAACTAATGATATCTCACAACTATCACACCTACAGTAATAATATTTCACAACTGTCACATCTAATAATATCTCACAACAGTCACAACTATGAAAATCTCACAACTGTAACGCCTAATAATATCTCTCAACTATCACACCTAATGATATTCCACAGCTGTCTCACCTAATAATATTCCACAACTGTCTCACCTAATAATATCTCTCAACTCTAACACTTAATCATTTTTCACAACTTTCACAACTAATCATATTCCACAACTGTCTCACCTACTAATATTATCCAACTCTTCCAACTTTTCCAACTAATAAAATCCCACAACTGTCACACTTTCTCACGTCACAGATTCATCTTGTTTCTTTCTATGTTACATAGTTACATAGTTACATAGTTAGTTAGGT
Source organism: Lithobates sylvaticus (assembly GCA_028564925.1). Classification (NCBI taxonomy): domain Eukaryota; kingdom Metazoa; phylum Chordata; class Amphibia; order Anura; family Ranidae; genus Lithobates; species Lithobates sylvaticus. The sequence goes on along the minus strand of CM053026.1, from coordinate 18,409,871 downwards.
TGAAAAAAGACACAAGTCCATCCAGTTCAACCACAAATTAAACAAAAAAAAATATATATATACATATATATATATATATATATATATATATATATCATACAATCCCATATACCCCATTCTATACCCACAGTTGATCCAGAGGAAGGCAAAAAAAACCCCAGCAGAGCATTCTCCAATTTGCTAAAGCAGGGGAAAAAAAATTCCTTCCTGATCCCCCGAGAGGCAATCGGATTTTCCCTGGATCAACTTTACCTATAAATGTCAGTACCCAGTTATATTATGTACATTTAGGAAGGTATCCAGGCCTTTCTTAAAGCAATCTACTGAGCTGGCTAGAACCACATCTGCAGGGAGTCTATTCCACATTTTCACAGCTCTTACTGTGAAGAAACCTTTCCTTATTTGGAGATGAAATCTCTTCTCCTCTAGACGTAAAGAGTGCCCCCTTGTCCTCTTTGTTGACCGTAAAGTGAATAACTCAACACCAAGTTCACTATATGGACCCCTTATATATTTATACATGTTGATCATATCCCCCCTTAATCTCCTCTTATCAAGGGTGAATAAATTCAGTTCCTCTAATCTTTCCTCATAGCTGAGCTCCTCCATGCCTCTTATCAGTTTGGTTGCCCTTCTCTGCACTTTCTCCAGTTCCCCAATATCCTTTTTGAGAACTGGTGCCCAAAACTGAACTGCATATTCCAGATGAGGTCTTACTAATGATTTGAACAGGGGCAAAATGATATCTCTCTCTCTGGAGTCCATACCTCTCTTAATACAAGAAAGGACTTTGCTCGCTTTGGAAACCGCAGCTTGGCATTGCATGCTATTATTGAGTTTATGATCTACCAAAACCCCCAGATCCTTCTCCACTACGGATTCCCCCAGTTGTACTCCCCCTAGCATGTATGATGCATGCATATTCTTAGCCCCCAAGTGCATAACTTTACATTTATCAACATTAAACCTCATCTGCCACATAGTCGCCCAATTTGACAGAGCATTGAGGTCAGCTTGTAAATTGGAGACCTCCTGTAAGGACGTTATTCCACTGCATAGCTTGGTGTCATCTGCAAAGACAGAAATGTTACTTTTGATCCCAGACCCAATATCATTTATAAAGATATTAAAAAGTAAGGGTCCCAGCACTGAACCTTGGGGTACACCACTGATAACCTTAGCCCATTCAGAGTAAGAATCATTAACCACGACTCTCTGAATTCTGTCTTTTAGCCAGTTTTCTATCCATTTACAAACCGATATTTCCAAACCTGTAGACCTTACCTTACACATGAGCCTTGTGTGGGGAACTGTATCGAACGCTTTTGCAAAATCCAAGTATACCACGTCCACAGCCACGCCTCTGTCCAAGGTTTTACTTACCACCTCATAAAAAGAAATGAGGTTTGTCTGACAACTTCTGTCTTTCATGAACCCATGCTGTCTGTTGCTTAAAATATTTTTTTCCTGCAAGAACTCGTCTATGTGGTCTTTTAATAATCTCTCCAGTATCTTCCCAACTATAGAAGTTAAACTAACAGGTCTATAGTTACTTGGTAAAGACTTTGTTCCCTTTTTAAATATAGGCACCACGTTCGCCCTGCGCCAATCCAGTGGTACTATTCCTGTCATTAATGATTCCCTAAAAATTAGATACAATGGCTTTGAAATTACAAAGCTCAATTCTTTTAGGATCCGTGGGTGGATGCCATCAGGTCCAGGTGCTTTATCCACCTTTATTCTGTCTAAATATTTCTGGACCATATCACTTTTGAGCCATTGTGGATTTAGGGCTGTGTCACTACCACCCCCATTGTGGACATGAGCTCCCCCATGCTCCTTTGTATACACAGAGCTGAAGAAAGTATTTAATAAATTAGCCTTCTCTTTGTCCCCTTTGTATCTTTTATACTTTTCATTGAGTACTAAGGACACATTATAAGGACATCGTGAACTTCTTGGGGCCACCATTGGATGTTTTATTAATATTTTCATGATTTCAGTGCTGCTGTTTTCTGTAATAATGATTTCCCATGTAATTTGTATCAGATATTTACAGCCTCACGTTACGTCCTCTGACAACTTTATTCCATAAGACATAGATACACACATAGAACATACATACCTTATAAAGAAACATTCTTTATGTACAACAATCAAAAGCCTTCAAATAACCCCATTCATGGAGAGGCAGACTGGCTAGCATATCTTAATTTAAGACTAGAAATTCCTATATATATAAATTCTAAATCTATTCAGCAAATGATGAAAAACAGAAAATAAAGTGATTTCTTACTGTGCCTGTTCTCCAGAAGACGGGATCACTCATATCAATGAATGGTTCAGGCACATAATCCGGGCGTTGACTAGTGGAAATTGTTATATATGAAGCATATGAAAAGTTAAAAAAATACCAGCATTGTAAAATAAAATCTGCTGGAACTTCTCTTTTCTCATTAAAGTAGATCTCGCCTCCGGTTGGGTCAGTATAATGAAGATTTCTCACATATTTGTGCAGCTTTTCATGGAAGACAAAAACACACATTATTATATACAGTTATAAGAGTTCTGGAATTTTAGTTTGATAACAAAAAATAAGTTATATTTAAGTTACTAGGCGGTCTTTCTATAAATGTGAATAGGAATGAATGAATCCCATCAATCCACAAGAAACAGAAATATCTGGTAACTACACATCAAATATATTATTACCTATAGGAGATTACATGGTCATTTATTTCACATAAGGAGCCTGTGGCTCTGCAATTAATCCTTCCATATTCTCACAGCTGTGCATCTGTGGGCCGTCCTTAAAAGAGGAAGTAAACCCTGATGGTTTTTACTTCCTCTTTGTTTTCCTGCAAAGGTAAAGCATAATGGGCTCCTATGCATCGCATAGGAGCCCATTATCTGTCACTTACCTGACACAGGAGCCTGCGATGTCACCGCTGTCCCCTCTTCCACGAAGCGTCCATCTTCCTTCCGGGTATTGCGGCTCCGGTGCTGTGATGCGCGCGGGGGCCGCCACTAACGGTACGATCGCAGTTAGCAACGGAACGCTCAGGCGCATGCGCCGTAGACATTGGTGCCTGTCTTTTGCAAATATCTTCTAAACCATGTAGCCTTAATCTAGGCTTTCCTGTAGGTAAAAGTGGTCTGTAAGGTTTTACAACCACTTTAAAGTGGATCTTCAGTCATTTGTTGAAAAATGAATTAATGAAAAACTGTAGCTGCTGACTTTTAATAAACAGACACTCACCTGTCCCAGGATCCAGCGCTGTCCTCACTGGAGTCGGTTTCTTCACCGGTCTTCAGTCTCCACGGCCAGCATATTAACTGTGCATTGAATGTTTGTGGCTTCACAGTTGGCTGCCGACTGTGCATGCATGAGCTGCATTTCGTGAATGGTCCCGCAGCCTTCTGGGACCCGTGACATGTCCAAGAAGACTGCGGGAACGGAGGAGGGGAGAAGAACTTACGCTCAGATTGCCTAGTCAAAACCAGATAATTGCTCCCCCTCCAAAAAAGCTAATATATCAGAGAGGAGTAGGAGGAAGAGCAAAACTTCCCCTTTTGGGTGAATTTTTGCTTTAAATACAGGGACACTTTCAGAATACTCTCACCCACCAGATCACCAAGTCACCCTCAGAGGTGTCCAGGGACATCTTCTGCACCAGACATGCAAGGGGAGATACAGTAACAGAGTTTCCTCTGTGGGCACCCCTTCCACACTTACCTCAACAATAAACTTCATATTCACATTTTCATCATCAGTGCTAAACATCTTAGAGAGTTTCCAAACTGTCGTCACCCCCAATTCACTGTATATCTCACAACCAGTCCCTTTTATCACTGTATTTGCCGTCTCAGTACTTATTTCATCATAAATACTCTTCCCTATCACCCATTAAGTGTTTCAGACTGGAATGACTCCTGATCACTGTCACCGGGGGCGGTAATAGCAGACATTTTTCCACAACGATCTGGGCAGGTAACCATAGACCTCTGCCTGGTCAAGTTACCTTTTGCAGCATCTAGAGGCAGAGGATACTTGGTGGGCATGCCCCCACACATTGCACTGCAAACAAAGAACCAAACCTCCAAACCTTGTCAGACTTCCTTTTCAACCTCCAACCTCTAACTACACAGCCCTCGGCATAGAATGTAGACTCTCAATACAGAACACAACAGTGTTCGCATGCTATTAAAAGGGTATAGGGGTACTTGTTGTCCCCCCTCCGAAGAGTCCTCCCCCGGTCGCTTGAATAAGCTGTGGTGCCCCTCCAATACTGAGAGCACACCAGGATGCCTTGAATCCTCCTTCAGTTACTAGGCCTCTGGCTAACCGGCTCCGAGACTCGGGAACAGACGGATCCCTGCCCCCGACCAAGTGGGTCTATGGGGCTAGACAGACTGACCATGTTTGCGGGACGGCAAACGCTCCTAGGCCTGGGACCCCTCGCGGGGCTACCCTGGTCCAGAACCAGGAAGCAGGACTGCGGCCGAACCCCGAACACGTGACTTCAGCACCTTAAGTACCCTTCCCCAGACTACACAGCGGGGCCAGACGCACCCACTGATTGGCTCCAGGGAGACTGATACCGAAGACATCCAACCAGGCCTGGTTCTAAACCTGTCATGAGGTGCCTCACTGCACCTATGACCAGGCAGAACCCTAGTACAGCCCAGCCAGGCTGATGCCAAAGTTAACCTGTACAATTAACCCTCAGAACCCCATTACTGTTCTGAGGGAAAAACTAAATTTCCACATATAGCGCACACTTGTTAAAAGTGTTCCTGCTATATATATATATATATATATATATATATATATATATATATATATATATATACAGTATATACTACAGGATAAAATCACAGTCATATAAACACTTATTATCCAACTTACTCTGTGCTTTAATCCATGTTGTTCAGATTTATTTTTCTTCATGTACATTCCATGTAGAGCATGCGCCAGAATATATACAGCCCTGTATACATAGGACGGCTGAGTTGTATAAGGAGACAATAAGACTGAAACATCTATTGCATTTGCACAAGGTCCTAAATTAATATTATAGAGCCTTTGAAAATAGTCATTTTTGATTTGATTTGGGGAAAAGCAGTGAAACCAATAAAGGTAAAGATCTTCCAGTATGGGGTCATTTAAAGAGCTGGAGAAGTTGACACCTTTGGTATAAACATCCAGGTTTATTTTTTTTTCTTGTGGCCACACACATATGAAGCTGGGGTTAAATGATACATCGTCTGAATTATGTGAATTCGTTAATTTAATCCATGATGGTGGGAAAATAAATGTGATCTTTTCTAAACCAGAGGACAAACGATAAGCAAAAGCATAAAAGTGTGTTATGGAAGTTCCGCATACTATGACAATCCTAGCTGCTGATTTCTTAAACATTTCCCAGGTCCGCCAATCACCTAACATATGAGCTTTAAGTGGAATTATATATTCTGTGCAGATCCCATGTTCTCTCATCATCTTACTCAGTTCTTGGGCCTCCTGATCACCGCTGCCATCCCATGATGTTATTATTCCAACCCAGTTCCACCCAAAATGCTGCAAAAATTTTATAATAGTTGCAAAACGGACCCGGTCGTCTGGCGTCACATGAAATAAAGTTGGATACATTTCTCCATCACTCAGGCGAGGGTCAGTGACTTGATAATTGATCTGGATAAGAAGTTGGGAAATATATTAATGGGATCTTATCATTCAAACAATGAATATGAGAAATGTAATAAATAAATGGCACACAAACATCTCTTTATCATATTCATTCTGTTCTAATAAAAAAAAGTAATTGTCAAAAATTGTATCATAGAGATCTAAATATATGACAGCACACAATGCCTACTTACCTTCTCCACCCTCACATCCAACCCTTAACAGCTTGCCGACCAGCCACCATCATTATACAGCGGCAGGTTGGCTCCCTTGCGCTCCTGTGATCACTTGAACTTGCCAGCAGGTGGACCTCTAAGTGTGTGTGAGGTCTGTGAACGCTTTACAGATCTCTGCAGCTCTAGGATTCCTCCTCTCAAACACTCAATATTCTCTTCCACTTCCCTGCAGTAAAGATGTAACTGCAAGTGTAATATGTAAAAATGTATTAGCAGCACATTAAAGCAGAGCTCCACCCAAAAGGGGAAGCTCCTCTTGTCTGTCTCCTCCTCCCCATCCGTTCTCACATTTGGCACCTTTTGGGGGGGGGGGTCTGCACCAACCCCGGCTTGTTATCTGACTTACACTTCTGCCTTCTCCCGCTGCCTCCGTACTACTGATCATTACTGACTCCAGCTCATACTCTGAAAATGCTCCTGCCTTGACTCTTGTACCTGATCTGTCTTCCAGTTCCTGACCCAGCTTCTGCCTTACCCACTGCTGGGCTGTTACCTACCTTCCAATGCCTGCTCATCATCTGCCTGCTACTGGCCTGTGCCTTGCCTGTCTGCTTCACCAGTGCCAACTAGCTTCTTCTCTCTTCTCACCTGCCATTTTCCAGCTCATCTACTCCACAGCAGTGCACCATTGGCTTCCTGCTGCTTAGCCTGTACTTCCCACTGGCTCCACTGCTAGCAAGACCAACAGGCACTCGTGCCACTCTGCTCCTTTGCCACCTGTCTACTCTATCAGGGGCCCAGAGCCAGATGTGTAAGCACATCAGGCTCTTCCACCAGGTACATGACATAAAAATATTTAGTCTGGATTTTGCCCTTTTTTTCGGTCCATCAGAGTTCGAGAAAAAGAAGATGAATGGACTTTATGGGACACTTTTATTTTTTATTTTTTAATAAAGCCGTGCATTGTCGTTTTTACCATTTTCACACGTTTTTGTGAAATGGTAGGGGTACATTTGTACCCGTTACCATTTCACACAGGGGGGGAGGCTGGGATCTGGGGGTGCCCTTGTTAAAGGGGGCTTCCAGATTCCAATAAGCCCCCCGCATGCAGACCCCAACAACCACCGGGCAAGGGTTGTGGGGATGAGGCCCTTGTCCCCATCAACATGGGGACAAGGTGCTTTGGGGGGGGGCACTACCCCAAAGCACCCTCCCCATGTTGACGGCATGTGGCCTAGTACGGTTTAGGAGGGGGGCCTGCGGCCTGCCAGGTTGCGTGCTCGGATAAGGGTCTGGTATGGATTTTTGGGGGGACCCCCACACCATTTTTTTACATTTTGGCGTGGGGTTCCCCTTAAAATCCATAACAGACCTGAAGGGTCTGGTATGGATTTTGAGGGGGACTCCCACACCATGTTTTTTTATTTTGGCATGGGGTTCAACTTAATATCCATACCAGACCTGAAGGGCCTGGTAATGGAGTGTGGAGGAATCCCATGTCGTTTTTTTCAAAGACTTTTATGTGTATTGCCGGGACCGACAATTCATTATAGCCACGAGTAGTTTTAAATGACTTTTTCCTTTAGAAATGTCTGTTAAAAACATGGGAAACATGTGCCCCTTTACAGGCATACTATAGACACCCCCCAGGTATGAAATTTTAAGGAATATTTCACTTTTATTGTTTCACTTTAAGCATTATTAAAGTCATTGCTCCCGAAAAAACTGCCATTTTTAAAACTTTTTTTTGCATTGATACATGTCCCCTGGGGCAGTACCCGGGTCCCCAAACACTTTTTATGACAATACCATGCATATAAGCCTTTAAAATTAGCACTTTTAATTTCTCCCATAGACTTTTAAAGGGTGTTCCGCGGCTTTCGAATTTGCCGCGAACACCCCAAATTGTTTGTTATTCGGCGAACAGGCAAACACCCGATGTTGGGACTTTTTTTGGCGTCCTGCCAGCGCACCGCTCCAGTGTGAAAGCACTCGGGTTTCACACTGGAGTGAGAGGGGAGGCTCTTTACAGGCGCTATTTTTAACGATATAGCACCTCAGTGTGAAAGCAGACTAATGGTGGCACCTGGGGAGGATGCTTAATTGTGAAGGAAGTCATTGAAGTCTACTCTACTGAGTTAAATGTTTCCTGTACAGATCCTGCACATACCATACAGAAACAACTTGTTTTCTTACAGCTTCTGATTGTTAAGCTAATATTCTGGACACTAGATCCTGCATAGCTCTCTCATTCAAGCAATTCTAACTGTTAGGTAAAGTGGTGGGACCCAAGATGTGGATAATGATCAATAGTTTCCCCAAGTTAAAATGTTTTGCACACCTGAAATATTTAAAGTTCTGTTAATTCGGATCTGCAGTCATTCTAGAAAAGTAAGGCTAAAAAATTCCACCTATTGTACACATACATAGTATATTGCAGTGATCACTTACCTGTGTATACCGATACAGACTAAGTAACTGGGCCATTGCATGATTTGAATGGAAAGTATTCTCACCAATAAATCCAGACACTTCTCCGTGTCCCTTACAGTAATAGTTAGGAGCTTTCTTTTCTCCAGACAATATCTTTATGACATATCCCAAAGTTTTCATTGGATCACTACAAGTACTAAATATATGATAGCCCAGGGTAATATTGGGCAGAAGATCGAGGTCCTTGTTAATCTCATTGACAACTGAAATCATCACCAAGATGCTTTTGTACTCTTCAATGTCCGCGCTGCAGGATATTGAGAGGGTTTAAAATGAAGCAACATGGTTACTTATGAGATTACAGTTTGGCCGCATCCCACAAAACTAACACAAAAATGTTTCACAGAAAACAAAAATGATTTAAATTATATTTTTATTGACAGTTTTTTTAAGACAAAATACAAAGTTTATGTTCCTGGGCCATTGCAGTATAAGTGCCACAATAAGGTAAGGACATAGTAATGCAGTAAACAGGTAAGATAACACAACATTTAGGGATCAGTCCATTGGAGAAATCAAGTGTTGTCATGAAATATGCCTCTGAATAAGAGAAATGAGAAAGATAAAGGAATAGAAATGATATGAAAAAAAAAATTGATAGAATCACTAAAGTATAGATGTCCTGGTCTGGAAATCCCATAATGAGGTTTCAATACGCACAGTAATGTGAGAACTAATACTCAACTGTAAGGTCACACAAAAATGCATAGGGAAAAGAGGTCAGTTTAAAGCCTTTTTTTCAAAGCGTCCAAAGAAGAGTAAAGAATCCACACCGTCCATTGAGTAAAAAATTTGTTACACATATCTGTGTCAGAAGCTAAATGCTCCTCCATCTTTATAATAACATTTACCAAGTGTATCCAGCTTGTCAGGGAGCGTGTATCAGAAGTTTTTCAGAGAGATGGTATCAGTTGTCTACCTATGGTATCAGTTGTCTTCTTATCTTCTTGTCTACCTATGGTATCAGTTGTCTTCTTATCTACCTATGGTATTCGTTGTCTTCTTATCTTCTTGTCTACCTATGGTATCAGTTGTCTTCTTATCTTCTTGTCTACCTATGGTATCCGTTGTCTTCTTATCTTCTTGGCTACCTATGGTATCAGTTGTCTTCTTATCTTCTTGTCTACCTATGGTATCAGTTGTCTTCTTAACTTCTTGTCTACCTATGGTATCAGTTGTCTTCTTAACTTCTTGTCTACCTATGGTATCCGTTGTCTTCTTATCTACCTATGGTATCAGTTGTCTTCTTATCTTCTTGTCTACCTATGGTATCAGTTATCTTCTTATCTTTTTGTCTACCTATGGTATCAGTTGTCTTCTTATATTCTTGTCTACCTATGGTATCAGTTGTCTGCTTATCTTCTTGTCTACCTATGATATCAGTTGTCTTCTTATATTCTTGTCTACCTATGGTATCAGTTGTCTTCGTATCGTCTTGTCTACCTATGGTATCAGTTGTCTTATTATCTTCTTGGCTACCTATGGTGTCAGTTGTCTTCTTATCTTCTTGTCTACCTATGGTATCAGTTGTCTTTGTATCTTCTTGTCTACCTATGGTATCAGTTGTCTTATTATCTTCTTGGCTACCTATGGTGTCAGTTGTCTTCGTATCTTCTTGTCTACCTATGGTATCAGTTGTCTTCTTATCTTCTTGGCTACCTATGGGATCAGTTGTCTTCTTAACTTCTTGTCTACCTATGGTATCAGTTGTCTTCTTATCTTCTTGTCTACCTATGGTATCAGTTGTCTTCGTATCTTCTTGTCTACCTATGGTATCAGTTGTCTTATTATCTTCTTGGCTACCTATGGTGTCAGTTGTCTTCGTATCTTCTTGGCTACCTATGGTATCAGTTGTCTTCTTAACTTCTTGTCTACCTATGGTATCCGTTGTCTTCTTATCTACCTATGGTATCCGTTGTCTTCTAATCTACCTATGGTATCAGTTGTCTTCTTATCTTCTTGTCTACCTATGGTATAATTTGTCTTCTTATCTTCTTGTATACCTTTGGTATCAGTTGTCTTCTTATCTTCTTGTCTACCTATGATATCAGCTGTCCCCAGTTGAAAGACAGAGAGAGTTCTGAATTTTTCCCGTAGAATGAGGTTTTTGGCAGAAGATGATCAGTTGGCAGCTATGGGACACTGGAAGAGAGTGTAAACCTGCACAAGGGCGATTGTCAGCCCCAAGTACTGTAGTTCTGGATTATTGAACAGAGGCATTAATGAGCTAGGTCCAGACAATAACTAGTGAGGGAGCCTATATTTATATCACACACATAAAGTTAATAAGGTAAGAAGAGAGAGGCCTTGAAGGGATTAAAAGGAGCAGACAAATCCCCATGGTAGGGCATGCAAATCTATTGGGGACATATCCTATTCTAGTGAGACCAAAGACTTGGGACTCGGATGTGTAAACCATTCTACAAGGTGTGTGAGTAGAGCCAAGGCATGAAACCATTACATATTGGAAAGGCCAGCACTGCTTGTTGCTTTAGATTTGCACAACATTCTACGTCTAATGCCGCGTACACACGAGCGGACTTTGATGGACTAGGTCTGACGGAACGAATCCGCCGGACAATTCGATCGTGTGTGGGCTTCATCGGACCTTTGCTGTCTAAAAATCAGACGGACTTTAGATTTAAAACATGTTTCAAATCTTTCCGACGAACTCGAGTCCGGTTGAAAAATCCGTTCGTCTGTATGCTAGTCCGACAGACGAAAACCGACGCTAGGGCAGCTATTGACTACTAGCTATGAACTTCCTTATTCTAGTCCGGTCGTACGTCATCACGTTCGAATCCGTCGGACTTTGGTGTGATTGTGTGTGGCCAAGTCCGTTCGTTCGGAAAGTCAGTCGGAACTCCGCCGAAACGTCGGGATGACCGTCGGACCTAGTCCGTCGAAAAGTCCGGTCGTGTGTACGCTGCATATGTCTAGAGAATTGTCTAGTTTAAAAGATGTATAGAAGTTTGGAATATCTATTTTGCCATACCATATGATATTCAGGAGGGGCCAAGTATCTAGTAGACATGTGCACACTGAAATATTATTAATAATTTATTTAGTTACTCCCGAAATTCGTTTTTATTCATTCAGTTTTTCGTTAAAAATTGCATTCGTTCGAAAATCCAAATGAATTAAGGTCGAATCTGTCATTAAAGGCTTATGGTGTCTGTCGAATGTTCAAAGAAGATTCAACGGAGCAGCTAAACTGTATGACTCTGTATAGTTTAGCTGCAATTCCACCCAATTCCAGCAGCAATCTTTTCTCTCTACGTCGAATCTTTCCTTTCTACGTCAAATCTTTTCTCTCTATGTAGAATAATCTTGGACTAATCGAGTTAAGGTTAGTCACATTCGACCACAGGTTCAATGGACACAGATTGTTATTGTCAGTGTCGAATCTCCTATCTATATCGAACTGTTGGCACAACGAAAATAAAGCATTTGTTTATGTCGGATCTTTCGTTTTTCAGACTTTGCACTTTCGTTATCGTTTGTTAAAACAATAACGAAAATACATTCAGACGAAAATGCATTCGGACGAAAACGAATGCACATGTCTAGTATCTAGTTCCCTAGGTTAGACATGTGCAGAACAAAAACATTTGTTTTGTTTCGGTTCAATTCATTATTTACATAAATTTGTTTAGTTAAATTTGTTTAATCAGTTTTCTTTTATTTTCGGAATTAATTTTGTTTATTTTGTTTTCCAATTTCCAAAGAGAAAAAAAATATAGAAAATAAAGGAATAGAAAAAATAGAATAGAATAGAAAGGAATATAACAGAAAAAAAAAAAAATAATATATATATATATATATATATATATATATATATATATATATATATATATATATTATATATATTTATATATAATATAATAGAGTAAAACAGAACAATAGGATAGAAAATAAAATAAAAGAATAGAATGCAATAGAATAGAAAGGAATAGAATAAAAAAAGAATAGAATTAAATATATTATAACGAATTTCTGAAATTTGAATAGAATAGAAAAGAATAGAATTAAAAAAATATAGCATATAATAGAATAGAATAGAAATAATATAACCACTTTCTAAAATTCTAATATAAACAATTCAAGTTTGAATAGAATAGAAAAGAAAATAACACAATAGTATAGAAAAAACAACAGAATAGAATGAATATAACCATTATTCTATTCTAATCTATTATTTTGTAGTCTATTCAAATTCAAGTTGATCCTATTTGAATTTTGGGAAACAGTTATATTCTGTTCTATGTATTTTTTAATTGTATTAATTTTCTATTTGTTTATTCTATTCTATTCTACTTTTTTATATTCTATTATTTTATTTTCTATTCTTTTCTATCTTTTTATATTTAAATTTATTCTATTCTAAATTCGAATTTCGGAAGAGGGTTATATTCTTTCTATTCTCTTGTTTTTTCTATACTATTTTGTTATTTTCTATTCTATTCTAATGTATTTTTTTCTATCATATTCAAATTCAAATTGATTCTATTTGAATTTTGGGAAATGGTTATATTCTTTCTATTTTTTTTTTTTTCTATTCTATTCTTTTCTATTCTTTTCTTATTTATTCAAATTCAAATGTATTCTATTTGAAATTCGATTTTCAGAAGATGGTTATACTCTTTCTATGGGGAGAGGGTGGTGTTATGGGTAGGTGACAGAGTCAAAAAGGCACCAACATCCCTAAAATGGAGATATAGACAGGGAAGTTTTTTGGGGGGATTTTTAAGTGTGCCAGCAAAGAGTAAATACAAGTACTCGGCTATATATAAAAAATAACAAAGATTGTATTATTACACACAACACATAATTAAAAAAATGATTGTGCTTTTAATACACAAGTGCATGAGAACATCTTGTCTTTGGAGTTTGGTCACTCAAGGTGACAGAAGAATGGTGATCCCGACATGTTTCGCCACCCAGGGCTTCTTCAGGGGATATATTTAAAGACAAAGGATGTAGCACTGCATAAAACAGAACATAATTAAGAACAGATACAATAGCTTATTACAAAGCCTAATGAATTATAATATCAAAAACCATGCTACGTTTTGTTATTGTTCACCCACATATGGTCCCTTCTTCCTATAGTTGGGTGCCAGAAAACAAGACGGTAGTGACTAGGTAGCACATGTGTAGGCCAATCAATGCCTAACAAGACCAGGCTGGAATCTGTGCATATATCGGTGTAATATGTCAATAATTGTAAAAAATAAAATAGATAAATATTGACTGAAAATATAGCCAAAAGGAGCAATAGAATGTGTTACAATATATAAGGTATAGAAAAAACATGTGAAAAAAAAAAACATTGTTGAATGAGTGCAAAGATGTATATAAATATGTAGATATGAACCATATGTAAGTATGGCATACTTACAAAGAAGGCTGGTGAAATGAAGATGGGTCAAGGGTGCCAAAGTGCAGACCATGGTAAATAATGAAGGCACAAGATGAAAAATGCTGCAACAATAGGATAGTAAAGAATCCAGTTAGGTCCAAAAAGCACAGACTGGAGTTTGAGCAAAAAAGAGAAGAGAACTGATATGGAGACATATAAAGTCAAAGTCAAGTAAGTCTAGTGTAAGAGTCCAGGGCTTACTACGCATGCACCAATGGTGCATTGCCACAAGAGGAAATCTGTGCCAACTGAGCATGCGCCAAAAACGCCTCAGTGTGCCAACCCGCACTTACGCAGAAGACATGATGGAAAAAGGCAGGAAAATGCCCAGGAGGCGCACAGGAAGTGACCTCAACCTGATGGAAAAAGGCGGGAAATTCCCAGGAGACGTACAGGAAGTGACCTCAAACTTCCCTATATAAGCCCAGCCCAGACACTGCCAAATTGCTGGATTATCTTCAGCCCCCCCCTTGTTCCTGTGCTAGTGTGGGATCTGTCCGAACTTGTGACCTGGAAATCTATTTGACTACTCTTTATTGCTGCTTGCCATTGACCTCAGATTTGTACCTTGAACATTCTACTTCTTTGTCCCTTTTGTACTCAGCTGCCAGATTGGAACCGACCCCGGCTTGGATCTCGACTATTCTTCTTCGGATTAACCCTTTTATACTTTGTTGCCAAACTGGACTTGACCATGGCTCGGATCTTGGACTAAGGCTTGCACAGTTCTCCACACCCCTGGCACCCGTGCCACTCGTGTCCACCAAGTCTCTGTCTCCATCTTCAGAGGCTTCAAGGACCCGAGGTGCAAGGGATGCCTCCCCACTACTTCACTTTCATCTCAGGTATGTGGCCCGCGTGACATCTAGGTCAGCTGTTACACAAAACAGAGACCATATTCCTGCTGCAGATCATCTGTTCACCAAGGGAAACCGAGACAGATGGCAGCAGGTGTAAATAGAAACAGCCAATGATTATTGCAGACTATGTATGAGAGTAGAGTAAAGCACTAAGTAATGCAGCAAAAATCACCTCAAATGGAGCAGTTCGCCAGCATGGTCACCCTTGGAGCATCCAACAGGCAGCCATAGCAGTGTGTGTGCTTTTAAATGCACCCCGCCCGGCCGACGTCTGACGTCACCGGCCGTTCGCGAGCGTGTAAAGGACACAGCGCATGCACAGAACATTTATCAGGCGGAAATGCTACAATGCCCATTCTGCACTGTGTCCCGCGGACGGGGGGAGGTGCAACGGCAGCTGACATGCCCCAATCAGTGGGCACATGCCTTTCCCCTCCTCACAATGGGCAGCGGCAGCAAAGGACACCACTCATGCATAGACTGCCTGTTTGATCTAGACAGCATAGATCAGGGGCATGGTTGACAAATTAAGGATGGTAAAAGATGGTAAAAAATTGTCAAAAAGTGGTACACCGGCAGAAGTTAAATGCCGGGATAGTGACAAACCACCATTGTTATAGGCAGACAGACCACCAACAATGAGTGGGGAGCAGTGAGGTAATGAGGAAGGAGAAGAAGGAAAAGACAGAGGGTGTATAGAGGGAAGGGAGGAAGGGAAGGGGGGAAGAAAAGGGGAATGGACAAGAGAAGGGGGGGGGGGGGGAAAGTAAAGGGATAAAAAAGAAGGGGACGGGGGAACGCAGCATGGCAGATGATATGAAAAACAGAAAAAAAAAAACAGAATAATTAACACAAAATATAATGAATAAATCAAAGTAAAGATCCATAGTGCTCAAACTATACATTGATGTACGCACTATTAAAGGTTATCATTGATAATGAGGATTGTATAGTCCCTATATACAGTAACAATTGCTGGCACCCTTACAAATCCCCCAAAAAACCTTCCCTGTCTATATATATGTTCTATTCTATTCTTTGTTTTTCTTATATTATATTCTAGTCTATTTTATTGTCTCTTCTATTTTGTTCTGTTTTACTCTATTCTATTCTGTTATATTCTTTTCTATTCTATTTTTTTTATATTCTATTATTTTTTTTATATTCTATTCAATTTTTTTTATATTCTATTATTTTTTTTATATTCTATTCATTTATTTTCTATTTTATTTTATTCTCTTTGGAAATTTGAAAACAAATCAAATTCTAAAACTATTTGAATTTGAAAACTATTTGAAAATGATTCAAACTCAAATCTCGTCTGAATTTATTTTTGTTTTTCGTAATTTGAGATTAGTTTAAATTCGGTACTATTGTAATTTGGAAATTCGGATACATCCAAATTTCCGAAAAACAAAAATTGTCTGAACTCCAATTTAGAACGAAATGAACCGCATATGTCTACCCTAAGTCTTGCCATATATTCCCAATGGGATTTAGGTCTGACTGGGCCATTCTAACACATGAATATCGCAATAAGGGGGAAGGGACTTTGAATGAGGCAAATGATGGTATTAAATAATATCATGACATGTTTATTTGTAATACAATATACACTTTGAGCACATTGCAATAATTGCATGTGACTTGTCATTTTCATTATATATATATATACATACACACACACACACACAGTATCTAAAAAAAGTGTGTACACCCCTCACACCCCTCACAACACTGAAGAAATTACACTACACACTACCGGGGCATCAGAACTGTCACCTGCTAGGACGCGTCATACGGCGGGTGCCTCCCATGGAGGTGGATCGGTGGTGGACTCCGGATCGGTCGGCGGAGCGAGAGAAGAAAATGAATGGACTTCGTGGGACATTTTTATTTTTTAATCTTGTCTTGAGTTTTTTTAAAAATGTTACACTTTTTTTGTGAAATGATACAGGTACGATGTACCCGTCACCATTTCAAACAGGGGGGGCCAGGATCTGGGGGTCCCCTTGTTAAAGGGAACTTACAGATTCCAATAAGCCCCCCAACCGCAGACCCCCACAATATGCTTTGGGGGGCTACCCCAAAGCACCCTCCCCATGTTGAGGGCATGTGGCATGTGGCGTTGTACGGTTCAAGAGGGGGCGCTCTCTCGTCCCCCCCTCTTTTCCTGCAGCCTGCCATGTTGCGTGCTCGGATAAGGGTCTGGTACGGATTTTTAGGGGGACCCCCACACCATTTTTTTTTATTTTGGCACGGGGTTCCCCTTAAAATCCATACCAGACCAGATTTTTTCAATGACTTTTATCTGTATTGCAGAGACCCGACAATTCCCTATACCCGCTATTACTTTTAAATTACTTTGTTTCCTTTAGAAATTTAATTTTGTGCAGGGACTGTTCTAAACACGGGAAAATGTGCCACTTTACAGGCATACTATAGACACCCCCAGCTACAAAATTTAAAGGAATATTTCACTTTTATTGTTTCACTTTAAACATTATTAAAATCATTGCTCCTGAAAAAACTTCAGTTTTTAAAACTTTTTTTGCATTGATACATGTCCCCTGGGGCAGGACCCGGGTCCCCAAACACTTTTTATGACAATACCATGCATATAAGCCTTTAAAATTAGCACTTTTGATTTCTCTCATAGACTTTTAAATGGTGTTCCGCGGCTTTCGAATTTGCCGCGAACACCCCAAATTGTTAGTGAACACCCGGCGAACAGGCGAACACCCGATGCTCGAGTCGAACTTACGTTCCACTCGAACGTCGGGCTCATCCCTAGTTACCAGGCTATGACCCACAAAGGTTCCATTCGGGTGACCGCTCTACCAGAGGGTGTGTGCTTCCCTCCCATCTAGTCTGTGTATATCATTACAGGCTGATGCCTCATTGGTTGGCATGGCGTGGCTCTGATTGGTGGGCTTCCCTATTCCTGGTCAAGGATCTCCAATCCCTATACTTTGCATAAGTCAGCCCCCTTTAATGCAAATCTTTGGCACCGGCTATTTTGAGTGGGAGGCTTACATGACCTTCAGAAAAGTAAATTATTGATGACGGGCTAACCACCCTCATTGCATATATAAACATGGGATCCTTTGAAGTGAATATGTGTAGAACAAAGAGGTTTGGGTGCCATTGTTTAGATACACAAGCTTAGGCACCAAATTGTCTGTCTAACAGAGACTTCTGTGAAGCTATGTTACACCCCCTACATAGATACAAGCTAAATTAAATATACTCATAATTACAATATTTTACAGCTATTAATGGAGATTTCACATAAACCCATAAGGCAACACCCATGAACTTCATATTTAAGCTATGTCTCTGCACCTCCAGATTATTGTGATCTGCTTCAGCCAATATCTCAATCCTTGCACTGCTGCTGCCGTCTATATCTTCATTACCATTCACTAATGACCTTCAACTTCAACTTCTGCTTGACCTTCAACTATGTTTCTGCTAAATCCCAAACTGTTACATCCATTACAAGACCCCAGCTTGCTCACCTCTTGGTAGGGTGATTCATAGTAATAGTAGTATTGTTCTGCGCTGATGGAAAACCTATTATATAAGGAGCTGCTGCCTACACTGTGATACCTACATAGGTAGAGTCTGAATATTGGAAAGTAAAGGGGTTAATAATGGTGGGTATGGCGCTGCTCAGGGATCCTGCTGAGGTATTAGACTGTGCATACACCAATTGTTGCCAATAAAGTGCAAACATATATCAGTTCACTAAAGGGCAAATATGTGTGAGGAAATCAATCGATTATTGTAAACAATAATCAATAAAGTGCAAATATGTATCCAATAATTAATACTCCGAAAATAACCAGTGATCCTTGATAAAATTGGGCATAAATCAATAATATGCAGCAGTGATAAATACTATTTATTGATAAAAAAACAAATCCTGATATATAAATCCTGTGTAATAGAATGTGTATCCAGTTCCAATAAAGTGCTAGTTGATCCAAAATTCAGTCCATCAAACAATAAATATATATGTCCAAAAACAGCAAAACAGATGAATAAAGTGACTTGTGCTTCTTTCTCCTTGTGCCTTCTAAGATATCAAAAGTGCAGGTGCTCCACTCTGGGCTCTCCTATATATATTGCACTCACCAGAAGGTTGTCCCCTCTAGGGGGTGTCACAATTTCGTCATCAATACGTCATCTGGAGCTATCTTGCTACACTTCTGAGAATATATACCATGTGGTAACCCAGCAACTCAATGTGTTGTAATTATCGGCCAGATGATGTCTTGATGATGAAACGCATAGAGGGGAGCCACAGCGTCATTGCGTCACTTTCAGTTGGGTCGAGTGATACACAGGAGAACCACAGACTTCCTGTTTTTATTCATTGAATAATTTTTTTGTACAGAATGTAAGTGCATGTCTTTTTTAGCAAAATGATACTAGTGTTTTTTTGCACTACAGAGTATCTCTTTTCTCTTGAATATACTGCATATGAATGTGGCAACCGGGCTGATAAGGACCAACACAGATAGAGCAGTATAGCTGTTTAAGCAGCACGCTTATTGGTGTATTCAGATCTATAAATAATAATAACAACATCCTGATAATTTTATTAATTCATAAAATTCTTAAATTTCAAATAATAAACTTAAAACAGCTCATTCTTAAAGGACTCGAGCATACAGAATATTTGTAACCCACACCTCAGGTTTGAAATCTCAAAGCCCGGCCTACCCCACAACCACAGCCAATTCAATGCAGTTTTGAAAACCTACATTAAAGATGTCTACTCCTATTTCTGACAGATGAACGCCATGAATGTTTCCATATACTTGTTTAAACGTATCTTAATTTTCTCGAAATTTTTACATTTGGTATCCTGCAGCCATACGAGCCAAGGAACTATCTCTGAAAAGATTATTTTGGTATTCGGGGATGCTAACTTGAACCTATGGAGGTTACATTTCATCATAAACATAGGATCCAGTGTTCTTATTTTCCCAACATCGTTTCCCACTTGCTGAACGATTAATACATCAGGGGACGGCCATAACTAAAGCAACCTGGTGAGATAGAAACACAAATCAGACCTTTGAAGACCTCTAATTCCTTTCCAGTATATCTGAAATTTTCCAAGATCCAGAGACAGATTGGATGTATAGCAGCGCTTCATGGCTCTTTTATTAGCCCAGTATACAAAAGAGTAACCCAGGATCCAAACATATCTTCTAGTGCCTAGAATTAAAGAGAGAGATCAGCTCTGACATAAATTTGAAAACGTTGCGATTCCCATCTACCCAATCATTTGATTATTGCATCATCCAATCCCATCTTAGCGGCCTCCGTAGCCACACCGATCCTGAAAGAGTGAGAGGTAAACTTAAATTGTTGTAAATCCAGCTTCTTCATGCATGCTTTTAAAAAGAAATCAAACTGATACCTGGTGAGAGGGGACCCAGCTGAGTGAATCAGAAAGACTTCCTCCCGAAATGGCTGAACTGCTAGATATCTGTTCACCAATCTAACTGAACATATATTCACATCTACACACTGGCATAGAGATATCCAACTACCCTTACCTATCCTATCTGTCTTTGACACAGGGATTAACAATCCCTGTCTCAGAAACGATCACATGGTGTTTCAGTAAACCCAAAATTACCTTCTTGTTTTTTGGTAATAGTTTTGATATTCTGAGGGCGCCAAAAAAGGCTAGAACAAAGGCAGCGTTAAATAGCACAGCCTCGAAAACCAAAGAACACACCAAATGAGTAGTTGAACACAACTTTTTTAGTAACTGGATTGAAGTAGGTCTCCTGTTATCTGGAAAAGAATGACTCTTCTTAGAACCTTTAAGAGCCTGCTGAATAGAAAAGAATGCTGTACACGGAGGTAAGTTTTTTAACTTAAAGAAAAATGATACCCCCCACCAGGATTTTGGCAATGTGACTATGAGATAATTATGACTGCATTAAACTACATAGAAACATCTGAATATCTGCTTCAGAAAGAGAATCAAATTGTATATCAAGTTCCCTAGCAAAGTAGGACCACCTGTGCCATGCGGCTGAATACTCAGCCCATGTACTGTCTGCAACAGAATGTGTTATAGCATTTGTACGAACTTCTAAATTAGGCTCCACAGATGTCCTGGACAGGTGTGACCTTCCTTGTCCGCATTGGGCAAGAGTTGATGGAATCTGCATACCTGAAATCGAGACAAGGCGTCCGCAATTTGATTCTCCTTCCCTGGAACATGTCTGGCTTTTAGGCAAATATTACATTTAAGACAGAGAAACACTAAGTATCTGAGCAATTTCCCCACTTTGTATTGATTTAGCTGACAAGCAATTTACAGCATATATGACTCCTTTATTATCTGAATTAATCAGGGTTCTTTTATTGGAAAATCGCACACCCCATATTTCTAGAGCTACTACTAGAGGGAATAGTTCCAACACTACTATACTTTTGGTGGCTTTGATTTTTTTCCCACCTATCTGGCCACTTACCACAGCACCAGTGAGTCTTCCAAATAGCCGAGAATCCACATGAACCTGCAGCATCTGTATATAATTCAAGGTCAGATGAGGACACAAATTGCTAATGAAAAAATGATCGACCATTATATCTATCAAAGAATTTAAACCAAATTAACAGGTCCCCCTTGAGGTCGGCTGTCAATCTGATGTGAGAAAATGAAAATTTCATGCCTGACATACAGCTAAATACAAGCGACGTGAGAATATCCTGCTAACCGGCATAATTCTTGTGGCAAAGGCCAATAACCCTAAAAGTGATTGGAGTTCTTTTAATAAAACTTTTTTATGCCTAACAAACACGGAAATAAAGGCTTTAATTTTGTCAATTTTTGACTCAGGTAACTGAAATTCAAACTTCTCAGTGCCTATCTTGATACCTAGGAATTCTGTTGATGAGGATGGCAACACGATTTTTTCGCTAGCTAATGGAATACCAAAGTGCTGAGCGACTACGTTAAACAGCTGTAGCATAAACTAACAGATAGGTGACTGCGCCAGGCCGATGAATAAGAAGCCATCAAGGTAGTATAATATACCTTGATAACCAGCGAAAGCAACCACCCATTGGAGAAAGGATGCAACTTTTTCAAAATAGGCACAGGATATGGAACATCCCATAGGGAGGCACATATCGAAATAATAGCTGCCCTCAAAATACATACCTAAGGAGTTGAATGCCAACAGGTCGATTGGAAGTAGCCTAAAAGCAGCCTTTATGTCCACTTTGGCGAGCAGCACACCTTTGCCAAACCTCCTAATCTGCTGAATAGCATCCCCAAGCATGCAATAAGATACTGATGACATGCTAGCATCTATTTCATCATTTAAGTGGGTACCCTTAGGGAATGATAAATGGTGTATTAGGCAAAAGGAATTTGGCTCCCTCTTGGTTATGATACCTGACAGAGATAACCTAAACTGTGCAAAAGCGGGGAGCTAGATAGACCTGCTATTCTACCCTCTTTGATATTTCTTTAATTAACTTGTCCTTAACTATATGTGCATAAGTAGATACTGACTATACTATATTTTTTACCAGTTCACACCCTTCACCCTGAAATACCGGCAAAGGGAAACCTTTGGAGAAACCTTCAATTAAAAACTTGTCTGTCTCCTGGTTTGGATATATTTCAAACCATTGCTGCATGCTTGTTAGTTTCACTGGTGTGTATGCTTTTTGTATAATTATCTCTCTGGGAGCCTTAAAAATTGTAATTCCTTTTGAAACACCTGAGTAAAAGGTGGGGTCCTGAACAGTGTGAGCATTCGTGCTTGTAATTGCAAGAAACCCCCCATTTACACTGGTCCTCGTTATATGCAAAGCAGTATCCTCTTTTATAAGGGGACATTGTAGATTGTGGCTGCTGCCTAGTGTAACCTATTTTCTGTGGCACTATGAGGTTAAGCCACAACCCAACGTCTTTATTGTCCCACCTTAATTATGGGTATATAGATAGCTTTTGTCTAAATGTTTAATCATATTGGAACCATCCTAATCCTTCAAAACTCTTAAAGGCCTCTAGCACATGTTCCTTATGTTGAAAAAGCCGACTGCAATATTCTGGGTGTTTTTTACCTAACACACTAGCATATATAGAAAATGCCTGAAGCCAATTATTGAAAGACCTTGCCACTGGCTTTCTCCTGTCATCCTCAGATTTATCATCTGATTTTTTGTCAGCTCTGATGACATATTCCTTAGCAGATGGAAGTAAGGACAAAATGTCCACAAATTGACCATTCCAAATTTTTTCTTTGGTCGGAGGAGAAAGATGATAACCTAACGGCGAGATCTCGCATGGCAACGTTTCCTTAAAACATGTCTCAGGAACTGGTGAGCTAGACATATTAATCTCAGCTGGTAACAATATTTGAGGATTAACATTACGGTTGCTGACGGAAGACTATTGCTATTGCCTAAATTGCTTATACTGACAGTATTTCTTCCCTCATTAGACCAGACGCTTCCATAATTACTGCTGTCATTTACTGGTGTATTAATATTGTCAGCAAATCTATTAATAGATTCCATAATGTTGTTAAAGCGGAAGTAAACCCATCGATTTAACAGTTTAAAAAAAAAAGGCATGCCGGGAATGCTAACTGCGCATTGGCTGTGCTCTCAACCAAACAGTCAAACCATCCAATGGCTGGTGTCATAACGGATCACATGTGCAGCACCGTGGCAGTTGAAGATTAAACAGAGGCAAAGATGGCAGCTTCCTTGGCTGAAAACGATAGGGGGGTTTACTTCCACTTTAACGTGGTTGTATACCCAGGTAAACTTTTTTTTTTTTTTAAACTACCTGCAAGAGAAAGTCATAATGAGCTAGTATGACTAGCATACTAGCTCATTATGCATCACTTACCTTAGATCGGGGCCCCCGACGCCTGCTTCTTCTCCCCCTCCAGCCGCAGTCATTGCTCTTCTGGGTATCGCCGCTCCGGCCAATCACAGCGCCGATGCGGCGCTGTGATTGGCCAAAGCAGCGAAGACGTCGCTCCGCGCATGCGAGCGGGGCACTTCAACTGCGGTGAGCCGCAGATGGGAATGGGGATTAACCCGTTCTATGCACCGTTGTCTACGGCGCGCATGCGCCGTAGACAACGTTGTAAATCGTTCTTTCCAAATATCTCCTAAACCGTGCAGGTTTAGGAGATATTTCTTGTACCTACAGGTAAGCCTTAATCTAGGCTTACCTGTAGGTGCAAGTTGCAATTTAGGGTATACAACCACTTTAAGTGTATGTGCTAACTCACCTATACCACCAGGTGGCGCTGGATCATTGGAAAGAGCTGAAGCAGTATTATGCTGCTCTCTGTTGCCTCCAGTGGCCAGCAGCGGGACGTCCATGAAACTCGCACTGCCTGTAGCTTCATGCTGTGATAGTGATGTACACAGTCTCGTTATGCAGTTGCGTTTAATCTCGTTTTTCCAGAAGCAAAAAAATGCGTTCAGACACTTTGCTTTTCCACGTTTCAGACGCAAAACGCAGCTAAACGCGGCTAAACGCAGCCACCTGCGTTTAGCCGCATTTGCGTTTATAAGCCTTTTAAAAGGAACCCAATTTTTTGGACCAGAAAACTCAGAAATATGATGGTAAACCATAAAAAATACTAGAAAAATTGGTTTAAAATGTCGTAATTAGTTTAGATAGTTCATAGAGCATATATACTCACTAATGCATACATGTTTGTGAAATGCATACATGTTTGTGAAATATCCAACGGACATTCGCTGTGCCATCAACGGATGGGTCCAATATTGACAAGCTCTGATTCTGGACGTCTCATGCAAATTTGCGACGACATTGCTGCCTCATCAAGAGCAACCTCAGGAGCATTTCCTGATATATATTCAATATGGGATCCATTTAAAAAAAAAAACCACAGAAAGAGAGGCAAATGCAAGTGTACAACTGCTCTCTCTGCTGCTGCTGCTCACTCTGATCAACATGGCAGAAATAGTTAATAATACATGCTTTCTGAGCTTGGGGAGGGTCTGTATGATGTTATCTTTATAAATGCTTATAGACGCAAATGCGGCTAAACGCGGCATGAAAACACAGCAAAACGCGCGTTTTTAAACGCAGGTTTCTGCTTTTTAAAACACGCGTTCAGCAGAGTTTGCATCTGCGTCTCGTGTGCATGGGGCCTAACTGACAGCTGGCTGTCCCTCCACCACATAATTGATTAGTTGGCCGATTATTGTTTCGATTAATCGGTTTATTACCTTAAAAAAAGTGTGGTGTATAATTTAGTTAATATGTAAAGTTAAAAAAAGGCAATTTATTCTTAAATATCTCTATGCAGTGGTAAATATAAATAACCAACTATTTGGTTAGGGAGCAAAATCTCTAATCCACTGAGAATAAATGACAGATTAGATATACTGTATATATTATTAGAGGGTGAATCTGGTAAATATCAGATATCATTATTAGAAATAGAAAACTTCTTGGTCAAAGGAATTTTCAGACAGTGTATGTGGTTTTCGTTCAGAAATTACATTCATTGTAAAACTGAATGTTAAAAGCAAGTGAAAATTTCAAACAACATTCTTTCATTCAGCAAATGTTCAAAGATTTTTCGTATTAATATTCTCATCTGAAAATTGATCCGTGTGACCAGCATAAGGCTCAGTACACACCTATGCAGTTTGCTTTTGATCTGTTTCTGCAGTGTGTTTTGCTGTGCATTTTTGATTTTTGCGCACATGATTTTGCTGCGATTTGTGTGTTTGCTTTTTTTATGTTTTTTTTTTTTTTTTGGTCAATTTGTTGTTGGGCAGATTAAAAAACAAAAATTTCTGCAAAAACGCATTGCATGCTTTTCTGCAGCTTCTCCATTGAAGTATTTTGAACCAAAAAAAACACAGTTTTGCGTTGAAAAAAGTCCTTGACCCTTTCCAAATAACGCAGTAGCTGAAAAAAGCATAGATGTGAACGTGTCCCATAGGAAATCACGGTAAATGAACTGTAATGCGTTTCTGCAAAAAATGCATAGTGTGAACCAGGCATAAGACATTTAGTAACATAATGGGGTTAAAAAAAAAAACTAAAATAGCCCTTTATACTGTAGCACAAAAAAGAGAAAATAATCGCTACTGTAAGGGGTTAATTTATTTACTGTTGAACAGTGAAAGTAATATTTACAGTAGCAACCATTTGCTCTTTTTGTACTATAAAGGGCTAATTTTAGTTTTTTTTTAACCCCCATTATGTTTATGCAAATGGCAACAAAATGTTGTTAAGACTTAAGAGCATGGCAAGTGCTCTGCAAACAAATGTGGATAGGGAAATAACTTAAAATAACATAAAAAAAATAAAAAATAAAAATAATATGCTGGAGGTCCCCTTCTCAGCAGAAGAGGTACAGTAATGCCGCGTACACACGAAGGGACTTTGCCCGCCGGACCTAGTCCGGCGGACAATCCGCTGGACTTTCCGAGCGTGTGACTTGCCCACACACGCCCGGACTTCTCCGGCGGACAATCCGCGGGAAAAAGTCCGCGGGACTTTTGAAAATGAACGGACTTGCCCACACACGGAGCAGTCCGTTCATTTAGAACGTAACTTCAGGTACGTAGCTAACGTAGGCAGTAAATGCCGGCGCGCTAGCTCCGTCACCTGGCATGGATTTAAAGGGACTCCCCACGCCGAAAAACGGCGTGGGGGTCCCCCCCAAATCCATCTCAGACCCTTATCCGAGCACGCAGCCCGGCAGGCCAGGAAAGGGGTGGGGACGAGCGGGCCATACCAGGCCGCGTGCCCTCAACATGGGGGGTGCCCTGGGGAAAGGGGGGCCGTGCGCCCCCCCACCCCAAAGCACCTTGTCCCCATGTTGATGAGGACAAGGGCCTCTTCCCGACAACCCTGGCCGTTGGTTGTCGGGGTCTGCGGGCGGGGGCTTATCGGAATCTGGGATCCCCCTTTTATAAGGGGGCCCCCAGATCCCGGCCCCCCACCCTATGTGAATGAGTATGGGATACAATGTACCCCTACCCATTCACCTAAGGTGTAAAATGTAAAGTAAAAAAAACACACTTTTGAAAAAATAATTTATTGCACTGCTCCGGGGGTCTTCTTCCGTCTTGGGGGTCTTCTCGCCGGACTCCTCCGCCATTTACCTAGCTCTTTTACCGAGCAGAGAAGTCTGGCTACCTTCTTCGTCCTCGCCGGCGTCGTCTGGGGGTCTCAATCCGCCTTAGGGGGTCTTCCGGGGTCTCTTCTGTTCTTGCCGCTGTCGTCGCTTTCTGCGCCGCCTTCTTCTTCTTCTTCCTCCTTCTTCTTCTTCTTCTTCTTCTTCCGATGTTGACACGTCGCTCTCTCTGGCCGGAATGCCAGAGCTGCGCTGTGCTGGGACTTATATAGGGACAAGGGGACAGGGTCACATGCTCATGTCACATGGTGACCCCGCCCCCTTGTGATGTCACAGTCCCAGCATCCTCCGGGACTGTGACATCACAAGGGGGCGGGTCACCATGTGACATGAGAATGTGACCCTGTCCCCTTGTCCCTATATAAGTCCCAGCACAGCGCGGCTCTGGCATTCCGGCCAGAGAGAGCGACGTGTCAACATCGGAAGAAGAAGAAAAGGAAGAAGAAGGCGGAAGAAGAAGAAGAAGGCGGCGCAGAAAGCGATGACAGCGGCAAGAACAGAAGAGACACCGGAAGACCCCGGAAGACCCCCGAAGGCGGATCGAGACCCCCAGACGACGGCGGCGACGACGAAGAAGGTAGCCGGACTTCTCCGCTCGGTAAAAGAGCTAGGTAAATGGCGGAGGAGTCCGGCGAGAAGACCCCCAAGACGGAAGAAGACCCCCGGAGCAGTGCAATAAATTATTTTTTCAAAAGTGTGTTTTTTTACTTTACATTTTACACCTTAGGTGAATGGGTAGGGGTACATCGTACCCCATACTCATTCACATAGGGTGGGGGGCCGGGATCTGGGGGCCCCCTTATAAAAGGGGGCTCCCAGATTCCGATAAGCCCCCGCCCGCAGACCCCGACAACCAACGGCCAGGGTTGTCGGGAAGAGGCCCTTGTCCTCATCAACATGGGGACAAGGTGCTTTGGGGTGGGGGGGGGCACGGCCCCCCTTTCCCCAGGGCACCCCCCATGTTGAGGGCACGTGGCCTGGTATGGCTCAGGAGGGGGGGGCGCTCGCTCATCCCCACCCCTTTCCTGGCCTGCCGGGCTGCGTGCTCGGATAAGGGTCTGAGATGGATTTGGGGGGGACCCCCACGCCGTTTTTCGGCGTGGGGAGTCCCTTTAAATCCATGCCAGGTCACGGTGCTAGCGCGCCGGCATTTACTGCCTACGCTAGCTACTTACCTGAAGTCACGTGCTAAATGAACGGACTTTCCGATGAGCGGCAAGTCCGTTCATTTCAAAAGTCCGGCGGACTAGCCTACTAACGGCGGGATTGTCCGCTGGACTGCCAAGTCCAGCGGATAATTTTAAAACAAAACTTAAAACTTTAGTCCGCCGGATTTTTTGGAAAAAAGTCAGTCGGAGGCCCACACACGAGGGGATTGTCCGCTGGACTTGAGTCCAGGGGATAATCCCGCGGGATAGTCCCTTCGTGTGTACGCGGCATTAGTCATTAAGAACCTCAGAAACTCAACGGCATGATGCCACACATATGGTGGGAATGCCCCAGAATACACCCTTACTGGAAAAAAATATTCAATTTAATGGATAAGATAGTGGGAAAATAAAATACTTGGAAATAAAAAAAATAATAAAATTATAATCTTGACCTAGGAGGACGAGGTCTATATGGAGTAGGAGGTTGAGGTGGCGGTGGATGTGGCGGTGTAGGTGGAAGCGGCGGTGGAGGAGGACGAGGTAGCCAACACTGGTTCAAAAATACAACAATGGCTGGGTAAGGCTGCTGATGTGTCGAATTCTGTCTCCCTGTCGCATAGTGTCCGCCCTGTACTGCGCTTGCTCAGTACGTAGGACAAGGGGATTTCGAAACTCTCCGAAGACGATGCGCGGTGAGTCCAGGTTCAAGCCACATCATCCGAGGTTGAAGCCGAGCCAAGCGAGGCCGTACCCGAAGTGTGGCGAGCAAACCGAGCCCGTGAGGGGCCCTGTTACTATGTGCTACCGTATGTCCACTTGGATGCTGGGGCTTGAACCTGCACTCACTGCGCAGGCGCCGTTCATCTTCAGAGATTTTGTGAATCTCCTTGTCCTCCGTACTGCGCAAGCGCTGCGCCTGTGCAGTAAGTGGCCGGACACTATCCGATGGCCAGACACAATCCGCTGGTTGTTGTGGCGTGCAGACAAAGCTTTTCCACATTTCGGCCATGCTAACCCTGCCTTCCGAGGTGCTGGCGGTGCTCCGGCTGTGTTGGCGACCTCTTCCTCCTCCTCTGCCTTCGCCTTGTGCTTCCACCGTACCCCCGCTGTCAAGTGGGAATGCCACCAGCAGCGCGTCTACCAGCGTGCGCTTGTACTCGCGCATCTTACGATCACGCTCCAGTGAGGAAATTAAGGATGGTGCGTTGTCCTTGTAACAGGGATCCAGCAGGGTGGCCACCCAGTAATCAGCACCAGTTAAAATATGGGCAGCTCGGCGGTCGTTGCAGAGACACTGCAGCATGTAATCGCTCATGTGTGCCAGGCTGCCCAGAGGCAACGAAAGCTTTCCTCTGTGGGAGGTGTATCGTCTGTGTCCTCTGTATCCCCCCAGCCACGCATCAGTGATGGACATGAGCTGGTCTGGGTGCCACCCTGCTGGGAACATGGTTCCTCCTCCTCCATCTCCTCCTCATCCTCCACCTCGTCATCCTCCAGAACTGTGCCCTTGCTGCCGGACAATTGTGTACCTGGCGCTTGTTGGTGCAGGAACCCACCCTCGTAGCCACTTGTGAATGACTGCCCTGAAAGCCTTGGAAATTATCCTGGTTCCTCCACCTCCTCCGCCTCCTCCTGTGCCACATCCTTTTCCATCATCTCCTGAAGCGTTTTTTCAAGGAGGCATAGAACTGGGATAGTAACACTGAGAAGGGCGTCATCGGCACTGGCCATGTTGGTGGAGTACTCGAAACAGCGCAACAAGGCACACGGGTCTCGCATGGAGGCCCAGCTATTGGTGGTGAAGTGGTGCTTTTCCGCAGAGCGACTCACGCGTGTGTTCTGCAGCTGATATTCCACTATCGCCTGCTGCTGCTTGCGCAGTCTGGCCAGCATGTGCAAGGTGGAGTTCCACCTTGTGGGCACGTCACATATGAGACGGTGAGCAGGAAGGCCGAAGTTACGCTGCAGCGCTGACAGGCGAGCAGCAGCAGGGTGAGAACGCCGAAAGTGCGCACAGACGGCCCGCACTTTCTGCAGCAGCTCTGGCATATCAGGGTCATTTCTAAGGAACCTCTGGACCACCAAGTTCAGCACATGCGCCAGGCAAGGGATGTGCGTCAAACCGGCTAGGCCCAAATCTGCTACGAGATTTCGGCCATTATCGCACACCACCAGGTCGGGCTTGATGCTCACTGCCCCCAACCACTCATCGGTCTGTTGTTTCATGTGCCACCACAACTCCTGCGCGGTGTGGGGTTTTTCCCCCAAACAGGAAAGTTTTAAAACTGCCTGCTGTCGTATACCCCTGGCTGTGCTGAAGTTAGTGGTGAAGATGTTACGCTGACCGGATGAGGAGGCGGTAGAGGATGAGTAGGCGGAGTAGGAGGAGTTAGCAACAGGAGGCAAACTGAAGCGCCCTGCAATCCTCGGTGGTGGAAGGACATGCGCCAAACTGCTATCCGCCTCAGGCCCAGCCTCCACTACATTTACCCAGTGTGCTGTTAGGGAGATATAACGTCCCTGACCGTGCTTACTGGTCCACGCATCTGTAGTTAGTGGACCTTGCCACAGATGGCGTTGCACAGTGCACACCTGATTTTGTCCCCCACTTGGTTGTGCAGGGAAGGGATAGCTCACCTGGAAAAGTTGTGGCGGCTGGGCACGACGTACTGTGGGACAGCCAATGCCATCAGCCTTTTAAAACTCTGCGTCTCCACCAGACGGAATGACAGCATTTCAAAGGCGAGGAATTTTGAAATGCTGGCATTCAGGGCCAGGGATCGTGGGTGGCTAGTGTTTGGGAGATAAAGAGCTGAACGCTTCCATGGGACATTGTGGAGATGGTTGGTGACCCAGGTGGTAGTGTTGCTGGCAGATCCTCTGTTTGCGGGTTGGCAGGTGCCACTGTCACTACAGAGGTGGATGAAGAGGCCGAGACTGCAGCAGAAGAGGAAGCAGGAGGAGCCAGAGACCATTCTTGGTTTTTGAGGTGTCTACTCCACTGCATCTCGTGCTTTGCACTTAGATGCCTGGTCATGCAGGTTGTGCTCAGGTTGAGAACGTTTATGCCTCGCTTCAGGCTCTGATTGCACAGCGTGCAAACCACTCGTGTCTTGTCATCAGCACATTGTCTGAAGAACTGCCACGCTAGGGAACTCCTTGGACCTGGCTTTGGTGTGCTCGGTCCCTTGCTGCATTGGGCAGTAGCAGACGTACTGTCTAGGGGACGGACGCTCCGCTTTTGCACCCTGCTCCCTCTTCTGCTGTGCTGGTGGCTCTGTGCAACCACCGCCTCTTCCTCCGAACTACACTGGTCACCTAAATGACGTTGATTCCATGTGGGGTCAAGGACCTCATCGTCCTCCACATGATCTTCCACCCAGTCTTCACCCCTGCCCTCCTTGTCGGTCTGCAAAATTACGAAAGCAGCAACAGTTGGCACCTGTGTTTCATCATCATCCGAGACGTGCTGCGATGGTCCTCCCATGTACTCATCATGAAACATAAGTGGTTGGGCATCGGTGCACACAATCTCTTCAACTTCTGGGGCAGGTGGATGGCCCTGGGAAACCCTGCTAACAGAGTCATCAAAAAGCAGAAGAGACGACTGCTGCATGATTTGGGGCTCAGACTGCTTGGCTGATTTGCAAGGGGGTGAGGTGAAAGACTGATGGACATCGGGTGCAGGTGCCAACTCTGAACTTTCATCGGGAGACTGGGTGGGAGACAATGTGAAGGAACCGGAGGCACTGTCAGCAACCCAATCTACTATCGCCTGTACTTGTCCTGGCCTCAACATTCGTACAGCCTCATTAGGTGTGCCAAAATACCGCTTCAGGCTCTGTCGCCTACTCGCACCTGAGCAAGGTGTTTCACTTGTGCGTGTAGCTGGCACAGATCGACCACGTCCTCTCCCTGCAACAGGAGCTCCACCAGCAGCACCACGACCCGGGCCACGTCCCTTTTTTGACGATCTCCTCATATTTTCAAAATTTATGATCTTGCCCTAAATGGGTGTTTTTGCAATAGCAGAATACACCCACAGTATGTACAGCGTGTATCTCAAAAACTGCAAAACTGCAGAAAATGCTATGAAAAAATAATTTTCACTCAAATTTTTTTTTTGGAATAGCACAATAGAAGAAAAATAGATCAATTGAATCTGTCACACACTCGTGCAAACATGCAGAAAACACTGCAAAATTTTATTTTTATGCAATGTTTTTGCAATAGCAGAATACACCCACAGTATGTACAGCGTGTATCTCAAAAACTGCAAAGCTGCAGAAAATGCTATGAAAAAAAAAAAAATTTCACTCAAATTTTTTTTTGGAATAGCACAATAGAAGAAAAATAGATCAATTGAATGTGTCACACACTCCTGCAAACATGCAGAAAACACTGCAAAATTACATTTTTTTGCAATGTTTTTGCAATAGCAGAATACACCCACAGTATGTACCTCACAGTAACATATGCAGTGCTGGTGCACTGAGCTTGCAGATAAAAGTTATATTTTGTCTGGCACTGGGCTCATGGCAGTGTAAAAAGACTGTGCACTGCAACCCAACCAGGTCTTAGAATTGATTTCTGAATCTGGATAATTCTATCTCCCTCAAAACAGACACAGGAACCTTGCCCTACACTCTCTATCTATGTAGATCGCTGACTAATTAGAAGATATTTCAGGAATGGGGACTGACTCCTAGCAAGTAATTCTCTCTCTCACAGCAGGCAAGAACCTTTCCCTACACTGTGTAAAGCAGAGTGACGTGCTGTGCTGTGTGCCTCTAGCTTATATAGAGGCTGGGTCACATGCTGCACTGGCCAATCACAGCCATGCCATTAGTAGGCATGACTGTGATGGCTTCTAAGGGCACACTAGTGAAACTAACATGGATTGGCTGCCCTGTAGCTTTTAAAAAGGTGCCAATACATCGCTGAACCCCGGACCCGAACCCAAACATACAGTCAATTGTTTGGGTTCGGGTCCGGGACCCGGACACTCAAAAGTCCGGTACGGACCTGAACTTTACAGTTCGGGTTCGCTCAACCCTAGTCACTAGTCCACTCCTTCAGTGTCCGGCGGAGATATTCCCCACTCTCTGACGCCAGCAGAGCACAGTAATTAATAATATCCAAATTCATTTCACAGAAGTAAACAGAACCGGGATGGTTCCTCTGTGCAGCCACTTCTGGTCAGGAATGGCCTTGGTATACTGTCAAGTATCAGGTGTGACCAGAGCTGTGTGGACAGCAACAGAGGAAAAAATGCAGGTAAAGTGAAAATATATGATTTATTAAGATAAGTGAATAAATACAACTACCTCCAATATACTACAATGTGCAACCAACCAACCACCAACAGCAACCCACAAATAATAACAAATATATACAAGTAAAGGGAAATACTGAGATCATAAACAGAGCCAGGCCAGGGTCGTCAACAGGAGGTCAGCAGCTGGGGAAGGGAAACAAACAGGACAAGCATGGATGGATCACAGGAGGAATGGGTACAGGTACAAGGCTCAGGGTTCAGGTAACAGACAGGAACAGGAACAGGATCAGATACAGATACAGATACAGAGCTTCACAGGGTCAGGGATCAAGGAAAGATACCAAGGCAAGGCATCAGTGTGTCTGCCGGGTACTTATACACATCCCCTGTAATGACTCAGGTGATGCCTAATTGCAGGAGATGATGTCGGCCGGACACTGCCAGGAACCACCCGCTAGTGGACGCCAGTACTGCAGCCCAAGGATCACATAATACCACCAACAGGGAACAGCTCCCCTGGCAGTTCCAGACTGCCAGGAGACACCTGCTGGTGGAACACAGTACTGCACGCCAAATGTCAGACAATATCACCAACAGGTGGAACCTTTCCTGACACATGTATAGGAGAAAATGACAACATAAAATGAAATTACAGTACAAGATTTATTTATTACAGTCTAGAATACATATCAGATATTTTGTATCAAATAGATAGGTATTTACCAGACTTACACTAAATATGCTGCTACATAGCATGCAATACAAATAAAAAGACATGACAAATATACATGGTATAGTAAATCAATGGAAGACAAATGTAATAAAGACAAGTAACTGTTGGCATCTAGCGGCACTCTACGTGTTTCCTGGCATTTTAGCCATTCATCAGGAGTGTTATGAAGTAATAAACTAGGAAAGAAAGAACAGGGGTTAATGATAATGCCCTGCGAGGGGTCCCAGTCACGGGAGCGTGTGCCGCCCCGCAACATGGTCTGTTTGACTAGCCCCACAGACCCGTTTTGGTCTGGGGCAAGGATCCATCTGTTCCCGAGTCTCGGAACCGGCTGGTCCGAGGCGCAGTAACTGAGGGAGGATTCAAGGTGTCCGGGTGCGCTCTCAACTTGGAGGGGCACCGCAGCTCGTGTAAGCAACCGGGGGAGGACTCTTCGGAGGAGGGCCAACAAGCTGGCATCCCAATAAGTGCCTGGTTGCTGGGTTGTCAAGGACACTGACAAATCCACGCTTTCTCAGTACTGCCAAGGAGACAGAGAATGTTCCAGGTACTGAGAAAAGGTTCCTGTTCACTTTGATTGCAACTTTCTTCAAGGTCAGAGACTTTGCAAGTTCCGAATTGAAGTGCTGACTGCCATAATCTCTGGCTAGAGATTTGTTCAGCTTTGGAGCGCCCAGATGCGAGTGGCTACTCTCTGGGTTTGCATTAGACTTCATAATAGTCAGCAGTTCAAGGTGCCTGAGTTTCTTCACCCTGGCCCTCTGTTCCCATATGAGACTGTGTTTGTTGGATGTTACCCCTGCAAATAAAAACCTTTCTAAAGGACTTTTATGGTGTCAGCGTCCAAAGTCGTTGGGTACTAACTCTGGAAGAACAAGCCAAGCAGAGGTAACCGGTAAGCCCAAAAGTCAAGGCCGCTCCATCGAGGGTTATGGCTGCTACATATATATATATATATATATATATATATATATATATATATATATATACATTTTTTTTTTTTTTTGATAGCAACTAGTACTTGCTATTATCCATTTATTATATGGTGCACACTCACATTTCTCAGATGTTAATTGAGTTTTTCATTTTTATATTCTTTGTGTTTTGCATATGGTGTATTACACTACCTAGGGACTCACTTTTATATACTTTTTATTGTCCTATATAGGCCTCATACTGCACATTTCTCAGATGTGAATAGGGCTTTTTATTTTCACTTTTTGTATTTTGGATATGGTGTATTACACTACATAGGGGCACATATTTTTTATTGTCCTATATAGATCTCATACTGTCACACACCTATCAAAACATCGTTAAGGTTAGGTGATATATATGTTGTTTTCACATTCTTTTTAGCAGCACCATTTCTCCTTTTTTGTGATTATTCGTTTTAAATTATATTTTTTCCTTTACAAATGTAATTTTGCTGCTCTCATTCATAAAACTATGTACGGCCATTATGTAAGCAGTCTAACATAGTGTGGGGTGTGGCCCCCTGAGCCAAAGCTGGAGACTAGGGATGAGCCGAACACCCCCGGGTTCGGTTCGAACCAGAACCTTCGAACGGACCGAAAGTTTGCGCGAATTTTCGAACCCTATACGTTATAATGGACGCGAACGTTCGAAATCAAAAGTGCTAATTACAACGGCCAATATGCATGTTAATGTCATAAAACAGGTTTGGGGACCCGGGTCCTGCCCCAGGGGACATATATCAATGCAAAAAGAACTTTTAAAAACTAACGTTTTTTCGGGAGCAGTCATTTTAATGATGCATAAAGTGAAAAAAAAAAAGTGACATTTTCCTTTAAATATGGTACCTGGGGGGTGTCCAAAGTATGCCTGTGAAGTGGCATGTGTTTCCCGTGTTTAGAACTGTCCTTGCACAAAATGACATTTGTAAAGGAAAAAAAGAAGCCATTTAAAACCACTTGCGGCTTTAGGTTTGATCTTAAGTAGAATCTGAACAGGTACATTATGAAGTGTAGCTCCATCCCAAAAAAATCTATTTTTAAGCTTTTTGGAGAACATAGGGAGGGGTTATCACCCCTGTAACATTTGCTGTCTTTGCACATCTGTTCAGAACATGTCACCTCACTTTCCGTCCCAATGACAAATGTTTTTGGAAAAGTGGGGTTTTAATTGAAACAAGGATTGGTGATAAAGTATCAGTAGAGAGGAGATACCTTTTTCCCAAATTAAATCTAACAGGATAGAATTTCCCTTCCTAGGGGTAGATTTCCTCTCACTTCCTGTTTTCTCTTTCCATTTGCAAGTAGGAGTCGTTTGTAAGTTGGATGTTTGAAAGTAGGGGCCTGGCGTATATACTCTGCAGAAATTTGCCCTATTAGATGTTGGTGTAGCCACAAGACTGGTGGGCACAGGAATGGGCCCTGCTGTGAGTTAATAGATCAAGATTTGTAATTGCATGCACCTGTTGAACAGGGCAGAAAAATTGGGGGTGGTGGTGGTGGTGGTGGTGGACGGTTTTGCCACAAGACTGTAAGCTCTCACAGTTACTCTTGGTGGGCGCAGGAATGGGCCCTGCTGTGAGTTATTAGATCAAGATTTGTAATTGCAAGCACCTGATGAACAGGGCAGAAAAATTGGGCCTTTGGCGGTGGTGGTGGACGGTGTTGCCACAAGACTGTAGGCCCTCATAGTTACTCTTGGTGGGCGCAGGAATGGGCCCTGCTGTGAGTTATTAGATCAAGATTTGTAATTGCAAGCACCTGATGAACAGGGCAGAAAAATTGGGCCTTTGGCGGTGGTGGTGGACGGTGTTGCCACAAGACTGCAGGCCCTCATAGTTACTCTTGGTGGGCGCAGGAATGGGCCCTGCTGTGAACTATTAGATCAAGATTTGTAATTACCCGCCCCTGTTAAACAGGGGCTGAAAAATTGTGCCTTAGGCACTGGTGCTGGTGCCACAACACTGCAACCCCTCACAGAGACTGTACTTGGAGCACAGCAGTCACACGTGTTGCGAAGCATTTTTTTAAAAAATTGTAAGTACACGCCCCTGTTAAACAGGGGCTGAAAAATTGTGCCTTAGGCACTGGTGCTGGTGCCACAACACTGCAACCCGGCCCTCACAGATACTGTACTTGGAGCACAGCAGTCACACGTGTTGCGAAGCATTTTTTTTAAAAATTGTAAGTACACGCCCCTGTTAAACAGGGGCTGAAAAATTGTGCCTTAGGCACTGGTGCCACAACACTGCAACACGGCCCTCACAGAGACTGTACTTGGAGCACAGCAGTCACACGTGTTGCGAAGCATTTTTTTTAAAAAATTGTAAGTACACGCCCCTGTTAAACAGGGGCTGAAAAATTGTGCCTTAGGCACTGGTGCCACAACACTGCAACACGGCCCTCACAGAGACTGTACTTGGAGCACAGCAGTCACACGTGTTGCGAAGCATTTTTTTTTAAAAAATTGTAAGTACACGCCCCTGTTAAACAGGGGCTGAAAAATTGTGCCTTAGGCACTGGTGCTGGTGCCACAACACTGCAACCCGGCCCTCACAGAGACTGTACTTGGAGCACAGCAGTCACACGTGTTGCGAAGCATTTTTTTAAAAAATTGTAAGTACACGCCCCTGTTAAACAGGGGCTGAAAAATTGTGCCTTAGGCACTGGTGCCACAACACTGCAACACGGCCCTCACAGAGACTGTACTTGGAGCACAGCAGTCACACGTGTTGCGAAGCATTTTTTTTTAAAATTGTAAGTACACGCCCCTGTTAAACAGGGGCTGAAAAATTGTGCCTTAGGCACTGGTGTGGTGGCATGGATCATTGAGGAGGAGGAAGAGGATAGTCAGTGAACATAAGAGGACAGTCACTCAGCATCAGCATAGGCAGTCTTGAAGGGATGTGACATTAAAAATTATTCGGTTATATCCGCCTCAGGTGCCTGGTAGCTGGTGGTGATCCAAGACTGATTCATTTTGATGAATGTCAGTCGATCAACCGAGGCGGTGGACAGGCGCACCCTATGATCAGTCACAAATCCTCCAGCAGCACTGAATGTGCGTTCGGAAAGAACGCTGGAGGCAGGACAGGCCAGTAGCTCAATTGCATACTGTGCAAGCTCTGGCCAGTGATCCATCCTCAGGACCCAGTAAGCCAGAGGATTTTCGGTGGGAAAGGTGTCCAAGTCTGACCTTGCCCCAAGGTATTCCTGCACCATGTATATCAGACGCTGGCGATGGTTGCTGGAACCGATCATACCTTGGGGCTGCGGACTAAAAAATTGTCTGAACGCATCGGTCAGACGTCCACCTTCCCCACCGCTCCTTCTGCCACTGACCGAAGCCTCAGCAACTCGTCGCCCAGGACCAGGAGTTTGTAGCCTCCCAGTTTCTGGGAACGCGTTGCACAGACCTTTCTGCAAGGCCTCCCTGAGATGTCTCATCCTCTGCTCCCTCTGCGACGGCAAGATAAGGTCCGCAACCTTACCCTTGTACCGCGGATCAAGGAGAGTGGCCAGCCAGTAATGGTCCCTCTCCTTGATCCGAAGAACACGAGGATCCTTCCGCAGGCTTTGCAGGATCAGGGAGGCCATGCAGCGTAGGTTAGCTGAGGCATTCGGTCCGGAGTCTTCTGGGTCACTGAGGATGACATGATCGCCAGCCACCTCCTCCCAGCCACGTACAAGTCCACTGGCTTGTTGGGACTGTACATCATCCCTAAAAGACTGCTGCTGCTGATGCTGAGTGCCA
Source organism: Lithobates sylvaticus (assembly GCA_028564925.1). Taxonomy (NCBI): domain Eukaryota; kingdom Metazoa; phylum Chordata; class Amphibia; order Anura; family Ranidae; genus Lithobates; species Lithobates sylvaticus. The sequence continues at coordinate 18,371,141 of CM053026.1, read as the reverse complement.
GGCTCCACCTCCATGCTCACACAATCCTCCTCCTCCTCCTCCTCCTCCTCCTCCTCATCCTCTTCCTGTGTGATGGGTGGGACAGAAGGAACACTGTCCGGATAAAGGGGGCCTTGAGAGGCAAGGAAGTCCTCCTCTTCCTGCCTCTGTTCTGCCTCAAGTGCCCTGTCCATTATCCCACGCAGCGTATGCTCCAACAGGTGGACAAGAGGGACAGTGTCACTGATGCATGCACTGTCACTGCTCACCATCCTCGTGGCCTCCTCAAATGGTGAGAGGACAGTGCATGCATCCCTGATCATGCTCCACTGACGTGGGGAAAAAAAACCAAGCTCCCCTGACCCTGTCCTGGTGCCGTAGTCGCAAAGGTACTCATTGATGGCCCTCTGCTGCGTGTGCAGTCGCTGCAGCATGGCCAACGTTGAGTTCCACCTGGTGGGCATGTCAGATATTAGGCGGTTCTTGGGCAGGTTCAGCTCCTTTTGCAGCTCAGTCAGCCGAGCACTGGCATTATAAGATCGGCGGAAATGCACACAGACTTTCCTGGCCTGCCTCAGGACATCCTGTAAGCCTGGGAACCTGCCCAAGAACCGCTGCACCACCAGGTTGAGGACGTGAGCCATGCAGGGCACATGGGTGAGCTGCCCCTGTCGCAGGGCGGAGAGGAGGTTGGTGCCATTGTCAGAAACGACCATTCCTGGCTTATGCTGACGTGGCGTCAACCACCTCTCGGCCTGCCCCTGCAGAGCTGCCAGAACCTCTGGCCCAGTGTGGCTCCTGTCCCCCAAACACACCAGCGCAAGCACGGCATGGCATCTTTTTGCCTGCGTACTTGCGTAGCCCCTTGTACGCCTACGGAGCACCGCTGGTTCCAAGGACAGAGCACTGGAGGAAGAAGAAGAGGAGGGGGTGGAGGAGAGAGGTGTGTCACAACCAGTAGCAGTAGTCGCGTTTTGGAGGCGTGGTGGCGGAACAACCTCCAACACTACTGCACCTTGTCCTGCATCCCTCCCAGCTGCCAATAGAGTGACCCAATGGGCCGTGAAAGAAAGGTACCGTCCCTGTCCATGCCTGCTGGACCATGAGTCAGCGGTAATATGCACCTTACCGCTGACCGCCCTGTCCAGCGAGGCATGGACATTGCCCTCCACATGCCGGTAGAGAGACGGAATCGCCTTCCGCGAGAAAAAGTGGCGTTTGGGAACCTGCCACTGAGGAACCGCACATTGAACAAACTCACGGAAGGGGGCCGAGTCTACCAACTGAAAAGGCAGCAGTTGAAGTGCTAGCAATTTAGCAAGGCTAGCATTCAACCGCTGGGCATGTGGATGGCTGGGAGTGTACTTCTTTCTACGGTCCAGCAGCTGGGGCAGGGAAATTTGCCTGCTGCATTCGGACGTCGGTGTACTGCAAGTACTTGGTTGTGACACACCGAATTCTACACCTTCAGTCCTCTCAGAGCAGCTTTCAGAGAGGACTGAAGGTGTAGTGGGGATGGAGATCCCAGCTGAGGAGGAGCAAGGAGAGGTCCGCTTAGTTCTTTGGTGTGGGTCTTTTATGTGTGCCTGCCAACGAGCTGCATGGCAGGTCGCCATATGTCTGGTCATGCTTGTCGTGCCCAAGCGGCTGATGTTTTGGCCACGCGAGATACGCTTGAGACAAATATTGCAAATAGCAGTGGTGCGATCTGCTGCACTCGTCTCAAAAAAGGCCCACACCAAAGAACTTTTCTGATAACGTGCAGAGGCAGCGCCCTGCACAGGCGGAGCTCTGCGGTGTTGTACAGTTGCTGTGCTGGCCTCTACCTGGCCTCCAGGGGGCACCCTGCCTCGTTGGACATGTGACGCCGCATCCTCCTCCTCCTCGTCCTCCTCCTCATCCTCTCTCCCTTGAGGCACCCACGTGGAGTCAGTGACCTCATCATCCCCTCCCTCTTCACCACTAGAGCAAACCTGGCAGTAAGCTGCAGCTGGTGGAACTGTACTGCCAGATTCCTCAAGCTGGGTATCGTCATCCGAGCCTTCGAATCGTTGGGCATCCTCCTGGAGCATGTACCCAACACTGTGCTCAAAGAGTTCGGGGGACTCCTCAGGAGGACATGGTGGGTCTAGGGAAGGGGTGGCTGATGATGCTCTGTCAGTACCCTGAGCCTGGGTGAGAGAGGATGAGGAGGATGAGGAGGGCTTGGTCATCCATTCTACCAAGCCTTCAGCATGATGCGGCTCCACATGTCCAGCTGCCGAAAACAAAGACGCGCGTGTCCCATGGCCACGTGCTGATGACGATGCACGACCACGTCCACGTCCACGGCCACGTCCACTAGAAACAGAGCCTGCCTGCCCTGTGTTCTTGGCTCTGCACGCTCTGCCTCCCCTTGGCGGTCTTCCAGCCATTGTAGTCGGTAGTCCTGTGGGTGCTGCTGAGAAGAAAATATAGGAGCTCTGTGTGATGCCACTAACACACTAGAAGTCCTATGGGTGCTTCTGCAAAGAAAATAGAGGAGCTCTGTGTGATGCCACTAACACACTAGAAGTCCTGTGGGTGCTTCTGCAAAGAAAATAGAGGAGCTCTGTGTGATGCCACTAACACACTAGAAGTCCTGTGGGTGCTTCTGCAAAGAAAATAGAGGAGCTCTGTGTGATGCCACTAACACACTAGAAGTCCTGTGGGTGCTGCTGAGAAGAATATATAGGAGCTCTGTGTGATGCCACTAACACACTAGAAGTCCTATGGGTGCTTCTGCAAAGAAAATAGAGGAGCTCTGTGTGATGCCACTAACACACTAGAAGTCCTGTGGGTGCTTCTGCAAAGAAAATAGAGGAGCTCTGTGTGATGCCACTAACACACTAGAAGTCCTGTGGGTGCTTCTGCAAAGAAAATAGAGGAGCTCTGTGTGATGCCACTAACACACTAGAAGTCCTGTGGGTGCTGCTGAGAAGAATATATAGGAGCTCTGTGTGATGCCACTAACACACTAGAAGTCCTATGGGTGCTTCTGCAAAGAAAATAGAGGAGCTCTGTGTGATGCCACTAACACACTAGAAGTCCTGTGGGTGCTTCTGCAAAGAAAATAGAGGAGCTCTGTGTGATGCCACTAACACACTAGAAGTCCTGTGGGTGCTTCTGCAAAGAAAATAGAGGAGCTCTGTGTGATGCCACTAACACACTAGAAGTCCTGTGGGTGCTGCTGAGAAGAATATATAGGAGCTCTGTGTGATGCCACTAACACACTAGAAGTCCTATGGGTGCTTCTGCAAAGAAAATAGAGGAGCTCTGTGTGATGCCACTAACACACTAGAAGTCCTGTGGGTGCTTATGCAAAGAAAATAGAGGAGCTCTGTGTGATGCCACTAACACACTAGAAGTCCTGTGGGTGCTTATGCAAAGAAAATAGAGGAGCTCTGTGTGATGCCACTAACACACTAGAAGTCCTGTGGGTGCTTCTGCAAAGAAAATAGAGGAGCTCTGTGTGATGCCACTAACACACTAGAAGTCCTGTGGGTGCTTCTGCAAAGAAAATAGAGGAGCTCTGTGTGATGCCACTAACACACTAGAAGTCCTGTGGGTGCTGCTGAGAAGAATATATAGGAGCTCTGTGTGATGCCACTAACACACTAGAAGTCCTATGGGTGCTTCTGCAAAGAAAATAGAGGAGCTCTGTGTGATGCCACTAACACACTAGAAGTCCTGTGGGTGCTTATGCAAAGAAAATAGAGGAGCTCTGTGTGATGCCACTAACACACTAGAAGTCCTGTGGGTGCTTATGCAAAGAAAATAGAGGAGCTCTGTGTGATGCCACTAACACACTAGAAGTCCTGTGGGTGCTTATGCAAAGAAAATAGAGGAGCTCTGTGTGATGCCACTAACACACTAGAAGTCCTGTGGGTGCTTATGCAAAGAAAATAGAGGAGCTCTGTGTGATGCCACTAACACACTAGAAGTCCTGTGGGTGCTTATGCAAAGAAAATAGAGGAGCTCTGTGTGATGCCACTAACACACTAGAAGTCCTGTGGGTGCTGCTGAGAAGAATATATAGGAGCTCTGTGTGATGCCACTAACACACTAGAAGTCCTATGGGTGCTTCTGCAAAGAAAATAGAGGAGCTCTGTGTGATGGGACTAACACACTTCAAGTCCTATAGGTGCTTCTGGGAAGAAAATATAGCTCTGTGTGTGTAATGGGACTAACACACTTCAAGTCCTATAGGTGCTTCTGGGAACAAAATATAGCTCTGTGTGTGTAATGGGACTAACACACTTCAAGTCCTATAGGTGCTTCTGGGAACAAAATATAGCTCTGTGTGTGTGATGGGACTAACACACTTCAAGTCCTATAGGTGCTTCTGGGAAGAAAATATAGCTCTGTGTGTGTGATGGGACTAACACACTTCAAGTCCTATAGGTGCTTCTGGGAACAAAATATAGCTCTGTGTGTGTAATGGGACTAACACACTTCAAGTCCTATAGGTGCTTCTGGGAAGAAAATATAGCTCTGTGTGTGTGATGGGACTAACACACTTCAAGTCCTATAGGTGCTTCTGGGAACAAAATATAGCTCTGTGTGTGTAATGGGACTAACACACTTCAAGTCCTATAGGTGCTTCTGGGAAGAAAATATAGCTCTGTGTGTGTGATGGGACTAACACACTTCAAGTCCTATAGGTGCTTCTGGGAACAAAATATAGCTCTGTGTGTGTAATGGGACTAGCACACTTCAAGTCCTATAGGTGCTTCTGGGAACAAAATATAGCTCTGTGTGTGTAATGGGACTAACACACTTCAAGTCCTATAGGTGCTTCTGGGAACAAAATATAGCTCTGTGTGTGTAATGGGACTAACACACTTCAAGTCCTATAGGTGCTTCTGGGAACAAAATATAGCTCTGTGTGTGTGATGGGACTAACACACTTCAAGTCCTATAGGTGCTTCTGGGAAGAAAATATAGCTCTGTGTGTGTGATGGGACTAACACACTTCAAGTCCTATAGGTGCTTCTGGGAACAAAATATAGCTCTGTGTGTGTAATGGGACTAACACACTTCAAGTCCTATAGGTGCTTCTGGGAAGAAAATATAGCTCTGTGTGTGTGATGGGACTAACACACTTCAAGTCCTATAGGTGCTTCTGGGAACAAAATATAGCTCTGTGTGTGTAATGGGACTAACACACTTCAAGTCCTATAGGTGCTTCTGGGAAGAAAATATAGCTCTGTGTGTGTGATGGGACTAACACACTTCAAGTCCTATAGGTGCTTCTGGGAACAAAATATAGCTCTGTGTGTGTAATGGGACTAACACACTTCAAGTCCTATAGGTGCTTCTGGGAACAAAATATAGCTCTGTGTGTGTAATGGGACTAACACACTTCAAGTCCTATAGGTGCTTCTGGGAACAAAATATAGCTCTGTGTGATGGGACTAACACACTACAAGTCCTATAGGTGCTTCTGGGAACAAAATATAGCTCTGTGTGTGTAATGGGACTAACACACTTCAAGTCCTATAGGTGCTTCTGGGAACAAAATATAGCTCTGTGTGTGTAATGGGACTAACACACTTCAAGTCCTATAGGTGCTTCTGGGAACAAAATATAGCTCTGTGTGTGTAATGGGACTAACACACTTCAAGTCCTATAGGTGCTTCTGGGAACAAAGTATAGCTCTTTGTGTGTAATGGGACTAACACACTTCAAGTCCTATAGGTGCTTCTGGGAAGAAAATATAGCTCTGTGTGTGTAATGGGACTAACACACTTCAAGTCCTATAGGTGCTTCTGGGAACAAAATATAGCTCTGTGTGATGGGACTAACACACTACAAGTCCTATAGGTGCTTCTGGGAACAAAATATAGCTCTGTGTGTGTAATGGGACTAACACACTTCAAGTCCTATAGGTGCTTCTGGGAACAAAGTATAGCTCTTTGTGTGTAATGGGACTAACACACTTCAAGTCCTATAGGTGCTTCTGGGAAGAAAATATAGCTCTGTGTGTGTAATGGGACTAACACACTTCAAGTCCTATAGGTGCTTCTGGGAACAAAATATAGCTCTGTGTGTGTAATGGGACTAACACACTTCAAGTCCTATAGGTGCTTCTGGGAAGAAAATATAGCTCTGTGTGTGTGATGGGACTAACACACTTCAAGTCCTATAGGTGCTTCTGGGAACAAAATATAGCTCTGTGTGTGTAATGGGACTAACACACTTCAAGTCCTATAGGTGCTTCTGGGAACAAAATATAGCTCTGTGTGTGTAATGGGACTAACACACTTCAAGTCCTATAGGTGCTTCTGGGAAGAAAATATAGCTCTGTGTGTGTGATGGGACTAACACACTTCAAGTCCTATAGGTGCTTCTGGGAACAAAATATAGCTCTGTGTGTGTAATGGGACTAACACACTTCAAGTCCTATAGGTGCTTCTGGGAAGAAAATATAGCTCTGTGTGTGTAATGGGACTAACACACTTCAAGTCCTATAGGTGCTTCTGGGAAAGAAAATATAGCTCTGTGTGTGTAATGGGACTAACACACTTCAAGTCCTATAGGTGCTTCTGGGAAGAAAATATAGCTCTGTGTGTGTAATGGGACTAACACACTTCAAGTCCTATAGGTGCCTCTGGGAACAAAATATAGGAGCTCTGCCTGCCTGCCACGAACACACTACAAGTCCTATAGGTGCTTCTGGTAACAAAATATAGGAGCTCTGCCTGCCTGCCACTAACACACTACAAGTCCTATAGGTGCTTCTGGTAACAAAATATAGGAGCTCTGCCTGCCTGCCACGAACACACTACAAGTCCTATAGGTGCTTCTGGTAACAAAATATAGGAGCTCTGCCTGCCTGCCACTAACACACTACAAGTCCTATAGGTGCTTCTGGTAACAAAATATAGGAGCTCTGCCTGCCTGCCACTAACACACTACAAGTCCTATAGGTGCTTCTGGTAACAAAATATAGGAGCTCTGCCTGCCTGCCACGAACACACTACAAGTCCTATAGGTGCTTCTGGTAACGAAATATAGGAGCTCTGCCTGCCTGCCACGAACACACTACAAGTCCTATAGGTGCTTCTGGTAACAAAATATAGGAGCTCTGCCTGCCTGCCACGAGCACACTACAAGCCCCTCTTTGTCAATCAATCTTTGTAAGTGAATCTATCTAACTCAATCTCTGTAAGTGAATCTCTCTAACTATCTAAATGCAGCAGAGTGTCACAGAAACAGCCTGCTCAATCTGCGCCGGAACAGCATGTGACCGGCGCAGACGGCGTGGCGGCGTTTTATAGGGGGGGGCGTGTACTACAGCCCCTGAGCTGTAATTGGCTACAGGCGTCCTGCCTGTAGCCAATTATGGCTCTTCGAGTTTCCGGGGCTGTGATTGGCCAAGCATGCGGGGTCACAGTGCATGCTTGGCCAATCATCAGCCAGCAATGCACTGCGTCGGCCGCGCCGGCCGCAATGCATTGCGGGGCCGCTCGCATCACACGAACGTGATGCGAGCGGCCAAAATAGTTCTGGGCTCGCCGAGCGAGCGAACGCCCGGTGCTCGATGCGAACGTGGGTTCGCATCGAGCACCGGGCCCATCCTTACTGGAGACTCTGCATTCCAGTTACTTGCATTACACTTCTTTTAGAACTTAAGACCAGGCAGAAGGCAAAGTTTGAAAGCTTTACTTAGAAAACAGTGTAGACATGACAAAGTCCACCTGCAAAAGAATCAGTTATTTTCCTATATTAATAACCCCTAACTCAGACTGTGTACCACCCCAGCATACCTGCAAATGTGGAGTCCATGCTGGTGTCTTCAGGAGGACTGCCAGCACCAATCCCCCTACACATGAATGGTTCCAGGACACAAGATTGTAGCAGCTTTGCTGGAATCAGGACAGATGCTCTCTCCCACACCTTGCTAGCTGTCTGCGTCTTTCCTTTCCATTCTTCAAGTTATGTGTTGTGGGACTACAGGTATCAGCAGATTCATAGATGTTGGCAGGCTCCTCGTGGCAGGCATCTCCAGTGATGTCAGATAGCAGAGATGGTAGCTGAAGAGGAGCAGAGCCCCTCCAGGCAGATGGTGTGCTTTAGGATCGGGTTACATGATAGCTGTCAGCCTTTCTTCTACAATGTGGCTGGACTCCATCTGGGCAAAGCTCCCTCCTGCTTTTATATGCACAGGAAACTGAGCAGAGCCCAACAGAAGCCCATCAAGAGAAAAGACAGGAAAATAAGTCAACCGTTTTCCTCCCTTCCGGGCAGCAGCTAACTAGCACTTTCCAACCTTCTTAGATGTGTGTAAAGAGTTAGCTTCCACAGTGGTGTCTTCTGACATTTAGATGTTGGTCCCATAAGCTGTAAAATCTACAGTACATATGCCACACCGCACTCTACATGTTATACTATTATTAGATACTTCTGACCAAAGTGTTCCTTATCTCAGTGGTTGGTGGTTGCTAAGTAGGTAAAGTGGTTGTAACCCTAAAAAAATATAACATTTATACTCCTGTTCCTTTAAAGCATGGTCAGTAGGGATAGGCCGAACACCCCCCCCCCGGTTCGGTTCACACCAGAACATACCAAACAGGCAAAAAAATTTGTCAGAACACAAAAACACTGTTAAAGTCTATGGGACACGAACATTAATAATCAAAAGTGCTAATTTTAAAGGCTAATATGCAAGTGTTTGTCCTAAAAAGGGTTTGGGGACCTGGGTCCTGCCCCAGGGGACATGTATCAATGCAAAAAAAAAGTTTTAAAAACAGCCGTTTTTTCAGGAGCAGTGATTTTAATGATGCTTAAAGTGAAAAAGTAAAAGTGAAATATTCCTTTAAATATCGTACCTGGGGGGTGTCTATAGTATGCCTGTAAAGTGGCACATGTTTCCCGTGTTTAGAACAGTCTCTGCACAAAATGAAATTTCTAAAGGAATAAAAGTCATTTAAAACTGCTTGCGGCATACGTACACCTGAATATTGAACCCCTGATAGCCTATGTAAAAACCAAAACCAGGGCCTGGGCCTGTCTGCCCTTGGGGGTGTGGGGACAAATTAATCTAATTAAAATGATTCTCCTCCCCAAGGTCCTTTACACAATCTGGCACTCCCCGATATACCTACCCCTTAAACACTTCAAAATTTTGGAATCCATCCTTAAGCCTTTCGTCTGGGGCCCTAACAGGCACAAATTAGCATGGCAAGCACTCAAAAACCCGACAGACATGGGAGGTATGGCATTACCAGACTTCAACATTTACTACATTGTGTCCCAACTATTCCAACTCTACCACATAGACAAGACAGACAGAGAGAGGTTCCTCCACTTGCTGTGCCCAGAGTGGGGTAGACTTACCAATGACTCCATCTTTGCAATAGCGGTAACCGCGAACATACCTGCCCCACAAAACAAAGAAAGAACCTTACTACACCAATATAGACGTATCTGGGACATAGCCTTAACCAAACTAGAGATCCCTCAAGTTAATGACTATACTCCGTTGTGGCATAATAAGGCTCTGCCCGAATTCCGACAAATTCCAGATGTAAACCTGTGGCTCACTCATGGGGTTCTTTACCTACACCAACTATTTACAAGTGGCGCTCTTAAGACCTTTGACACCCTCACTGATGAATTTGCGCTCCCAGTCATATGCATTACCGGTACCTACAAATTAAACATGCAGCTCAAACGCAATTTGCATCTTCCACTCCGCCTCCTACTCCCAATGTCATTATGGCGATAGTTAAAAGCACAGATCCCCAAAAACTGATCTAAGCATTCTATAGCACACTCACCACTCTGACGTCCACAAAATTAGCATTTGGTCTTAAACCTCACTGGGAAAGGGTGGTGGGCCCAATAGAGGATGAGGAATGGGAAGAAGCCCTAGAAGCATGTAAGACAGTCTCACCCAAATATATATTCTCCATCAAGCATACCTTACTCCCCTCAGGGTCGCGAGGTACAAGAGCTCGCAGACCACCACATGCCTGATGTGTGGGAGGGAAACAGGCACATTTGCACACCTTATATGGTCATGCCCTAATATGCAAAGACTATGGTCACAAGTGGTGACATTCCTTCATGACACCATGGGCTCCCCAGCCACACTTGACCCGAAAATGTGTCTTCTTGGGATATTACCTGACCTGACTGTCAAATACACGAAGATATTCCTCCAAGAGACTCTATTCTCTGTGCGAAAGGTAGTGGCCAGGAAGTGGATGAGGGCCTCCCCACCAACCGTCACAGACTGGAAAGCAGAAATAAACAACAACCTTTCGTATAAAAAGTTTATTTACATTAACAGAGAGTGCCCAGACAAATACTACAAGATCTGGGATAGATGGCTTCAAGAATATGATACTTGCACGTGATTCATTAGTGCTATTACCATTCAACTCTGCGAAGGCCATTGGGTCGCCCACCTTCTGGGCTGTTGCCCGAGACGCAAGGTTGTACTTAAAAAGTTATTATGTGTTTATTCCACCCCTGCCACCTGACATGAGCTCACGAACAAATGACATTGAGAACCATGTACCTCAAGAATAACTTTGTTGTATTCTGTATTCATACCAAGTTACCATAAGCTGTATGTTCTTAAGCAAATAAAAACCTGTTTGATTTAAAAAACTGCTTGCGACTGTAATGTAATGTGAGGTCCCGGCAATATGGATGAAAACAATTGAGAAAAATGGCATGGGTAACACCACAGCCCATTACCAGGCCCTTTGGGTCTTGTATGGATATTAAGGGGAACCCTGCAAAAAAAATATATATATATAAGCGCTGCATTTTATTACATGATATAATATTGAACCCTACAGACTAAGACTGGGATGCCATTAAGGTTCATGTGCGTGGAAAGGCAGGTGTCCTAATACTTTTGGTAATATAATGTATATTCCTACGTTTTCCCCAGGCTATCTTTTTGCTATGCTGTGAGCTGCCCTGATAAATAGAAGATCATGCACACAAGCTAATACATAACAGCACACCTCCCTTCCTCTCTCCTGGCAATAAGGGAATCATCTCGATTTTTAGTCTGCAGGAGCCATAACATGACATGACATGATTATTTATCAGAAATCCCAGCATAGCCTGAAGACAAAATATGATGGAAGACAAATGTAATCATTGTATATCGGTGCAACACAAACTATAACCAAATAATGAGAACACATATAAAACATCAGTAGAAACAGATGTAAATGTTCATAAAATATTACAGTGAAAATCAAGAATAATTTCCCTTTGAGTTATACAGAGAGAGCAAAGATGAGAAAAAAGAGACTTACTTGTCACACCTGTGAAAGTCTGGTGAACGAGTAAAAATATCATTTTGAAAAGCAGGAGGTATTATACGTTGGCTGTCCATATGAGCAGAGACCAATCCTCCAATAATGACATCTCCCTCCTGGTAATATTCATACTCAAACACTGGCATTACCATAGTAAGTCTACAAGCAAATGTTGAGCTCCGGGTCCATACGACTCCATAGTATGTGATGGGGATGACGAGTATCAGCAGGTAACAGACACAGAGGAGAGGAGAACATTTCATGTCACACAGCAGGTCCTCTCAGTCACCGGCAGATCTGCCCAGGAGGAGACACAACCACCGGAGCTTTATACACATCGACTGAGACCGATTTACACTACAGAACAAAGAACAGAAGAATAGTAACATTGACTGAGACTGATTTACACTTCAGAACAAAGAATAGAATAATAGTAACATCAATCTGAAAATATAACATCTATAACAGGCAGTGTAACTGATATAATAAAGTTAGTTCATTCTTTTATTTTCTTATCCAGTACACATTCAGTAGTTAGATAGAATTATTAATTTTCAAGATACAGTATACTTCCCAAATAAATATATTTTTATGGTAAAAATTTTATTTTTTACATCACGGGATGGAGTGTGAATGTCCAATACGGGTAAATGAATTCATAATTCACTCTGATGTGTTTTGTTTTTGGACCCCAAATTCACCCTGCTAGCACAAATCAACAACAACAATTGGTAAATCAGTAAAATAAGTTTATATGGTGTTGAGGGAGTTTGAGGGGGCATGCTGATTCAGCATCTGTATTTGTAGGGAATTACTGATCCCCCATAGCACCCCATTGTACAGGATTGGAAGATCATTTCTGCAGTCTTTCTTTTGGAATAGGATGTGGGGGTGAAACTCTCCAACAGGGACAATGAAGGCCTCTTGAGCCCCTCCCTCTGGAAAGAGAGCCTTTACTGATGGGGGCATAGCTAGGTGCCGGACAAGGGGAACGATTGGTTTGGACGTGTGGGATGGGATATGCCCAAGGGAATTCTGGGTCTTTTGGAAGAGTCGTTGGAAGATCTGCCCACCCTCCCGCCCCCTGTTTCCTATGTTATGGTATGTCACAGCCTTCTGTGGTTTTCTTGACCTTGCCAGCAGTTAAAGTTGCTGTAATGGGCTATGCCCTTGATGGAAAATTGGAAGTGGGCTGTCTGTCCAGCACTTATGGTAAGGACAGGCTCCACTTCCTTCTTTTGGTTAAGTGCTCACAGTATGACTGTGACTGGCACTGGTTAAATATGTTCACATGTTATGTGTTGGAATTTAATAAAGCTGTGGCCTTGCCCTTTCCAACCTAATGGTTGTAAGTGTCTTATTTAATGGGGTAAAGGGCAAGGGTGGTGGGGGATTTGATCCCTTTGTGTTACGTTAATTGGGACCTAAGCCCATTGCACCTCAGCAGTGGCCCGGTGTTCGATTCAAACCCACGTTCGAAACGAGCACCGGGCGTTCGCCCGCTCGGCGAGCCCAGAACTATTTGGGCCATTCGCATCACATTCGTGTGATGCGAGCGGCCCGCAATGCATTGCACCAGGCGCAGTGCATTGCTGGCTGATGATTGGCCAAGCATGCATTGTGACCCCGCATGCTTGGCCAATCACAGCGCCGGCAGCGAGGAGAGCAATAATTGGCTACAGGCAGGACGCCTGTAGCCAATTATAGCTCAGGGGCTTTAGTACACGCCCCAATGTATAAAAGGCCGCTGCACCGTCGGCCTAGTGCACATGTGTTCCGGCTTTTATTCTGAATAGGCAGACTGATGCTGATGCTGATTCATTGCTGATTCATTATCATTACTACTGAAGTGAATACTGATCAGTGATCATTAGAGAATATATATTAATTCTGCTGATTGCACTGCTGCTGAGCGGTGACATTATCTGCTGCTGAGTCTAATTGCTTTGATTCTGGGGATTAGTCTGGTGTGTGCGTGCTGTTAGTACAGCATTTCAGTAGCGCCCTCTGTTCTATGCTGTTAGTACAGCATTGCAGTATAACCTTCGGTCCTATTGTGATCTAAGGCAGGCAGGGATTTATAGGAGCTAGTGTGTGTGTCAGCACACATAAAACCACCTCAGTCCCTCTATCTGCTATAAGGCCCAGTTGTTGTCATCGAAGGCAGCCAGGCATCTCCAGGAGCTAGCTAGCTTGTGTGTGTGTGTGCTCTGTTAGTACATCACACATAAAACCACCTCAGCCTCTGTATCTGCTATAAGGCCCAGTTGTTGTCAGTCATATAAGGCAGTCTCTATCTGCCGTAAGGCCCAGTTCTTGTCATCGAAAGCAGCCAGGCATCTCCAGGAGCTAGTGTGTGTGTGTGTGCTCTGTTAGTAAATCACACATAAAACCACCTCAGCCTCTGTATCTGCTATAAGGCCCAGTTGTTGTCAGTCATATAAGGCAGTCTCTACCTGCCGTAAGGCCCAGTTGTTGTCATCAAAGGCAGCCAGGCATCTCCAGGAGCTAGCTAGCTTGTGTGTGTGCTTTGTTAGTACATCACACATAAAACCACCTCAGCCTCTGTATCTGCTATAAGGCCCAGTTGTTGTCAGTCATATAAGGCAGTCTCTATCTGCCGTAAGGCCCAGTTCTTGTCATCGAAGGCAGCCAGGCATCTCCAGGAGCTAGCTAGCTTGTGTGTGTGTGTGTGCTCTGTTAGTACATCACACATAAAACCACCTCAGCCTTTGTATCTGCTATAAGGCCCAGTTGTTGTCAGTCATATAAGGCAGTCTCTATCTGCCGTAAGGCCCAGTTCTTGTCATCGAAGGCAGCCAGGCATCTCCAGGAGCTAGTGTGTGTGTGTGTGCTTTGTTAGTACATCACACATAAAACCACCTCAGCCTCTGTATCTGCTCTAAGGCCCAGTTGTTGTCAGTCATATAAGGCAGTCTCTATCTGCCGTAAGGCCCAGTTCTTGTCATCGAAAGCAGCCAGGCATCTCCAGGAGCTAGTGTGTGTGTGTGTGTGTGCTCTGTTAGTACATCACACATAAAACCACCTCAGCCTCTGTATCTGCTATAAGGCCCAGTTGTTGTCAGTCATATAAGGCAGTCTCTACCTGCCGTAAGGCCCAGATGTTGTCATCAAAGGCAGCCAGGCATCTCCAGGAGCTAGCTAGCTTGTGTGTGTGCTTTGTTAGTACATCACACATAAAACCACCTCAGCCTCTGTATCTGCTATAAGGCCCAGTTGTTGTCAGTCATATAAGGCAGTCTCTATCTGCCGTAAGGCCCAGTTCTTGTCATCGAAGGCAGCCAGGCATCTCCAGGAGCTAGCTAGCTTGTGTGTGTGTGTGCTCTGTTAGTACATCACATATAAAACCACCTCAGCCTCTGTATCTGCTCTAAGGCCCAGTTGTTGTCAGTCATATAAGGCAGTCTCTATCTGCCGTAAGGCCCAGTTCTTGTCATCGAAAGCAGCCAGGCATCTCCAGGAGCTAGTGTGTGTGTGTGTGTGTGCTCTGTTAGTACATCACACATAAAACCACCTCAGCCTCTGTATCTGCTATAAGGCCCAGTTGTTGTCAGTCATATAAGGCAGTCTCTACCTGCCGTAAGGCCCAGATGTTGTCATCAAAGGCAGCCAGGCATCTCCAGGAGCTAGCTAGCTTGTGTGTGTGCTTTGTTAGTACATCACACATAAAACCACCTCAGCCTCTGTATCTGCTATAAGGCCCAGTTGTTGTCAGTCATATAAGGCAGTCTCTATCTGCCGTAAGGCCCAGTTCTTGTCATCGAAGGCAGCCAGGCATCTCCAGGAGCTAGCTAGCTTGTGTGTGTGTGTGTGCTCTGTTAGTACATCACACATAAAACCACCTCAGCCTTTGTATCTGCTATAAGGCCCAGTTGTTGTCAGTCATATAAGGCAGTCTCTATCTGCCGTAAGGCCCAGTTCTTGTCATCGAAGGCAGCCAGGCATCTCCAGGAGCTAGCTAGCTTGTGTGTGTGTGTGCTCTGTTAGTACATCACACATAAAACCACCTCAGCCTCTGTATCTGCTATAAGGCCCAGTTGTTGTCAGTCATATAAGGCAGTCTCTATCTGCCGTAAGGCCCAGTTCTTGTCATCGAAGGCAGCCAGGCATCTCCAGGAGCTAGCTAGCTTGTGTGTGTGTGTGCTCTGTTAGTACATCACACATAAAACCACCTCAGCCTCTGTATCTGCTATAAGGCCCAGTTGTTGTCAGTCATATAAGGCAGTCTCTATCTGCCGTAAGGCCCAGTTCTTGTCATCGAAAGCAGCCAGGCATCTCCAGGAGCTAGTGTGTGTGTGTGTGTGCTCTGTTAGTACATCACACATAAAACCACCTCAGCCTCTGTATCTGCTATAAGGCCCAGTTGTTGTCAGTCATATAAGGCAGTCTCTACCTGCCGTAAGGCCCAGATGTTGTCATCAAAGGCAGCCAGGCATCTCCAGGAGCTAGCTAGCTTGTGTGTGTGCTTTGTTAGTACATCACACATAAAACCACCTCAGCCTCTGTATCTGCTATAAGGCCCAGTTGTTGTCAGTCATATAAGGCAGTCTCTATCTGCCGTAAGGCCCAGTTCTTGTCATCGAAGGCAGCCAGGCATCTCCAGGAGCTAGCTAGCTTGTGTGTGTGTGTGTGCTCTGTTAGTACATCACACATAAAACCACCTCAGCCTCTGTATCTGCTATAAGGCCCAGTTGTTGTCAGTCATATAAGGCAGACTCTATCTGCCGTAAGGCCCAGTTCTTGTCATCGAAGGCAGCCAGGCATCTCCAGGAGCTAGTGAGTGTGTGTGTGTGCTCTGTTAGTACATCACACATAAAACCACCTCAGCCTCTGTATCTGCTATAAGGCCCAGTTCTTGTCAGTCATATAAGGCAGTCACTATCTGCCGTAAGGCCCAGTTCTTGTCATCGAAGGCAGCCAGGCATCTCCAGGAGCTAGCTAGCTTGTGTGTGTGTGTGCTCTGTTAGTACATCACACATAAAACCACCTCAGCCTCTGTATCTGCTATAAGGCCCAGTTGTTGTCAGTCATATAAGGCCGTCTCTATCTGCCGTAAGGCCCAGTTGTTGTCATCGAAAGCAGCCAGGCATCTCCAGGAGCTAGCTAGCTTGTGTGTGTGTGTGATCTGTTAGTACATCACACATAAAACCACCTCAGCCTCTGTATCTGCTATAAGGCCCAGTTGTTGCCAGTCATATAAGGCAGTCTCTATCTGTCGTAAGGCCCAGTTCTTGTCATCGAAGGCAGCCAGGCATCTCCAGGAGCTAGTGTGTGTGTGTGTGCTCTGTTAGTACATCACACATAAAACCACCTCAGCCTCTGTATCTGCTATAAGGCCCAGTTGTTGTCAGTCATATAAGGCAGTCTCTATCTGCCGTAAGGCCCAGTTGTTGTCATCGAAGGCAGCCAGGCATCTCCAGGAGCTAGTGTGTGTGTGTGTGTGCTCTGTTAGTACATCACACATAAAACCACCTCAGCCTCTGTATCTGCTATAAGGCCCAGTTGTTGTCAGTCATATAAGGCAGTCTCTATCTGCCGTAAGGCCCATTTGTTGTCATCGAAGGCAGCCAGGCATCTCCAGGAGCTAGTGTGTGTGTGTGTGTGATCTGTTAGTACATCACACATAAAACCACATCAGCCTCTGTATCTGCTATAAGGCCCAGTTGTTGTCAGTCATATAAGGCAGTCTCTATCTGCTGTACGGCCCAGTTCTTGTCATCGAAGGCAGCCAGGCATCTCCAGGAGCTAGTGTGTGTGTGTGTCCTCTGTTAGTACATCACACATAAAACCACCTCAGCCTCTGTATCTGCTATAAGGCCCAGTTGTTGTCAGTCATATAAGGCAGTCTCTATCTGCCGTAAGGCCCAGTTGTTGTCAGTCATATAAGGCAGTCTCTATCTGCCGTAAGGCCCAGTTCTTGTCATCGAAGGCAGCCAGGCATCTCCAGGAGCTAGCTAGTATGTGTGTGTGTGTGATCTGTTAGTACATCACACATAAAACCACCTCAGCCTCTGTATCTGCTATAAGGCCCAGTTGTTGTCAGTCATATAAGGCAGTCTCCATCTGCCGTAAGGCCCAGTTGTTGTCATCGAAGGCAGCCAGGCATCTCCAGGAGCTAGCTAGCTTGTGTGTGTGTGTGATCTGTTAGTACATCACACATAAAACCACCTCAGCCTCTGTATCTGCTATAAGGCCCAGTTGTTGTCAGTCATATAAGGCAGTCTCTATCTGCCATAAGGCCCAGTTCTTGTCATCGAAGGCAGCCAGGCATATCCAGGAGCTAGCTAGCTTGTGTGTGCTCTGTTAGTACATCACACATAAAACCACCTCAGCCTCTGTATCTGCTATAAGGCCCAGTTGTTGTCAGTCATATAAGGCAGTCTCTATCTGCCGTAAGGCCCAGTTGTTGTCATCTAAGGCAGCCTCTATCTGCCGTAAGGCCCTGTTGCTGTCATCTAAGGCAGCTATCTGCAGGAGTTAGTGTGTGTGCTGTGTGACTCCAGCACAATATACACTACCCATTACAATGCCTGGAAGACCGCCAAGGAGAGGCAGACAGTCCCGAGGCAAGAACACAGGGCAAGGAGGCTCTGTTTCTAGAGACAACAGTGCTGGTCGTGGACGTGGACGTGGTCGTGCATCGTCATCAGCACGTGGCCATGGGACACGCTTGTCCTTGTTTTCGGCAGCTGGACATGTTGAGCCACATCATGCCGAAGGCTTGGTAGAATGGATGACCAAGCCCTCCTCATCCTCCTCATCCTCCTCATCCTCTCTCACCCAGGCTCAGGGTACTGGCAGAGCAGTGGCCAACGCATACTCAATGGCATCATCAGGCACCCCTTCCCTAGACCCACCATGTCCTCCTGAGGAGTCCTCCAAACTGTTTGAGCACAGTGTTGGGTACATGCTCCAGGAGGATGCCCAATGTTTTGAAGGCTCGGATGATGATACCCAGCTAGAGGAAGGCAGTAGCGTGCGCGCAGAGAGAGGGGATGCTCAAGGACAGCAATCGGCAGTCATGTTCCACCAGCTGCAGCTTACTGCCAGGTTTGCTCCAGTGGTGAAGAGGGAGGGGATGATGAGATCACTGACACCACGTGGGTGCCTGAAGGGAGAGAGGAGGAGGTGGAGGAGGCGGCGGCACATGTCCAACGAGGCAGGATGCCCTTCGGAGGCCAGCTAGAGGCCAGCACACCAACTGAATCACACCGCAGAGCACCGCCTGTGCAGGGCGCTGCCTCTGCACGTTATCACAAAAGTTCTTTGGTGTGGGCCTTTTTTGAGACGAGTGCATCAGATCGCACCACTGCTATTTGCAACATATGTCTCAAGCGTATCTCGCGTGGCAAAACATCAGCCACTTGGGCACCACAAGCATGAACAGACATATGTCGACCTGCCATGCAGCTCGTTGGCAAGCGCACATTAAAGACCCACACCAAAGAACAAAGCGGACCTCTCCTTGCTCCTCATCAGCTGGGATCTCCAACCCCACTATATCTTCAGTCCTCTCTGAAAGCTGCTCTGAGAGGAATGAAGTGTAGAATTAGGTGTGTCACAGCCAAGTACTTGCAGTACACTGACGTTCGATTGTACCAGGCAAATTTTCCTTCCCCTAGCTGCTGGACCATCGAAAGAAGTTTACTCCCAGCCATCCACATGCCCAGTGGTTGAATGCTAGCTTGGCTAAATTGCTAGCACTTCAACTGCTGCCTTTTCAGTTGGAAGACTCGGCCCCCTTCCGTGAGTTTGTTCAATGTGCGGTTCCTCAGTGGCAGGTTCCCAAACGCCACTTTTTCTCATGGAAGGCGATTCCTGCTCTCTACCGGCATGTGAAAGGCAATGTCCATGCCTCGCTGGACAGGGCGGCCAGCAGTAAGGTGCATAGCTGACTCATGGTCCAGCAGGTATGGGCAGGGACGTTACCTGTCTTTCACGGCCCATTGGGTCACTCTATTGGCAGCTGGGAGGGATGCAGGACAAGGTGCAGTAGTGTTGGAGGTTGTTCCGCCACCACGCCTCCAAAATGCTACTACTGGTTGTGACACACCTCTCTCCTCCACCCCCTCCTCTTCTTCTTCCTCCATGGCCTCTTCGAGTGCTCTGTCCTCAGAACCAGCGGTGCTCCATAGGCGTACAAGGGGCTACGCCAGTACGCAGGCAAAAAGATGCCATACCGTGCTTGCGCTGGTGTGTTTTGGGGACAGGAGCCACACTGGGGCAGAGGTTCTGGCAGCTCTGCAGGGGCAGGCCGAGAGGTGGTTGACACCACTTAAGCCAGGAATGGTGGTTTCTGACAATGGCTCCAACCTCCTCTCCGCCCTGCGACAGGGGTAGCTCACCCATGTGCCCTGTATGGCTCACGTCCTCAACCTGGTGGTGCAGCGGTTCTTGGGCAGGTACCCAGGCTTACAGGATGTGCTGAGGCAGGCCAGGAAAGTCTGTGTGCATTTCTGCCGATCGTATAATGCCAGTGCTCGGCTGGCTGAGCTGCAAAAGGAGTTGGACCTGCCCAAGAACTGCCTTATATGTGACATGCCCACCAGGTGGAACTCAACGTTGGCCATGCTGCAGCGACTGCACACGCAGCAGAGGGCCATCAATGAGTACCTTTGCGACTACGGCACCAGGACAGGGTCAGGAGAGCTTGGATTTTTTCCCCACGCCAGTGGAGCATGATCAGGGATACATGCACTGTCCTGTCACCATTTGAGGAGGCCACGAGGATGGTGAGAAGTGACAGTGCATGCATCAGTGACACTGTACCTCTTGTCCACCTGTTGAAGCATACGCTGCGTGGGATAATGGACAGGGCACTTGAGGCAGAACAGAGGCAAGAAGAGGAGGACTTCCTTACCTCTCAAGGCCCCCTTTATCCAGACAGTGTTCCTTCTGTCCCAGCCATCACACAGGAAGAGGATTGTGTGAGCATGGAGGTGGAGCCTGGCACTCAGCATCAGCAGCAGCAGTCTTTTAGGGATGATGTACAGTCCCAACAAACCAGTGGACTTGTAAGTGGCTGGGAGGAGGTGGCTGGCGATCATGTCGTCCTCAGTGACCCAGAAGACTCCGGACCGAATGCCTCAGCTAACCTATGTTGCATGGCCTCCCTGATCCTGCAAAGCCTGCGGAAGGATCCTTGTATTCTTCGGATCAAGGAGAGGGACCATTACTGGCTGGCCACTCTCCTTGATCCACGGTACAAGGGTAAGGTTGCGGACCTTATCTTGTCGTCGCAGAGGGAGCAGAGGATGAGACATCTCAGGGAGGCCTTGCAGAAAGGTCTGTGCAACGCGTTCCCAGAGACTGGGAGGTTACAAACTCCTGGTCCTGGACGACGAGTTGCTGAGGCTTCGGTCAGTAGCAGAAGGAGCGGTGGAGAAGGTGGCCGTCTGACCGATGCGTTCAGACAATTTTTTAGTCCGCAGCCCCAAGGTATGATCGGTTCCAGCAACCATCGCCAGCGTCTGATATACATGGTGCAGGAATACCTAGGGGCAAGGTCAGACTTGGACACCTTTCCCACCGAAAATCCTCTGGCTTACTGGGTCTTGAGAATGGATCACTGGCCAGAGCTTGCACAGTATGCAATTGAGCTACTGGCCTGTCCTGCATCCAGCGTTCTTTCCGAAAGCACATTCAGTGCTGCTGAAGGATTTGTCACCGATCACAGGGTGCGCCTGTCCACCGACTCGGTTGATCGACTATCAGGAACTAAGTACTCACCGAGGCCAAGATGCCGAGAGCGGTTGCCCTTGCGACTCAGCGCCCACTGCCCCTGGAGGTGGTACAGAGGGCAGTTGGCACCAAGAGGCACAAGCCACCTGCTGGGTGGTGACTAGACGTGGGCCCAGGTGCTGCAGCTAGGAGATGGACTGGAACTGAAATACTGGCTGAGGCTCCAACACAGGTAGACAAGCGGAGGCAGGCTGAGGGTCAAACACAGGAGGTTAGTCAGGCACAAGCTAGAGGGTCAAACACAGGCAGGCAAGTCCAGGGCAAGGTAGCAAGGCGTAGAGGCAAGGTAGGTCCAAAGGCAGGCAGAGGGTCAAGTACTGGCAGCAAGAAGCAGATATCCGAGGTACAGGCCGAGGGTCAAACACAGGAGATAGTGGGAAGTCCGGTAGAGCAAGCCAAAGGTCAAGGTTGGAGAGAGCAGGGAGGTCAGGACGGTCCAGGTCAGCAACAGGTGATCAATCAAGATAGCAGGTACAGGCACAAGGACAAGGGACAGCTGAGAGACGAACCAGCGTTTGTTTTGGTGCAGAGGTCTCTCTTTTATAGGCCAGCTGGTGGTCACATGGGGCGTAAGCTAGTGCGCATGCGCGTGCGCCGCTCGGTGGAGCCGCGAGCGCGCGTGCGCCGCCGCAACATCTCCCCATCTCTTCCTATGTGCCGGAGCGCCGGACCAGTGCGCATGCGCACTAAGGCGCGCGGCGGACGAGGTCCCTGATATCGACTGACCTTCATAAAGATGAATCAGTCTTGGATCACCACCAGCTACCAGGCACCTGAAGCGGATATAACTGAATAATTTATAATGTCACATCCCTTCAAGACTGCCTATGCTGATGCTGAGTGACTGTCCTGTTCACTGACTATCCTCTTCCTCCTCCTCAATGATCCATTCCTTGATAGCTTGGAAGAACATTTTTGTTTCTGGGCGCCACCACACCAGTAACTAAGGCCCAATTTTTTAGCCCCTGTTTAACAGGGGCGTGTAATTACAATGTTTTATGCAATGCTTTGCAACAGGTCTGACTGCTGTACTCCAAGTACAGTATCTGTGAGGGGTTGCAGTGTTGTGGCACCAGCACCAGTGCCTAAGGCACAATTTTTCAGCCCCTGTTTAACAGGGGCATGTAATTACAATTTTTTAAGCAATGCTTCGCAACAGGTCTGACTGCTGTGCTCCAAGTACAGTATCCTTGAGGGGTTGCAGTGTTGTGGCACCAGCACCAGTGCCTTAGGCACAATTTTTCAGCCCCTGTTTAACAGGGGCGTGTAATTACAATTTTTTATGCAATGCTTTGCAACAGGTCTCATTGCTGTGCTCAGAGTACAGTATCTGTGAGGGGTCGCAGTGTTGTGGCACCAGCACCAGTGCCTAAGGCACAATTTTTCAGCCCCTGTTTAACAGGGGCGTGTAATTACAAATCTTGATCTAATAGTTCACAGCAGGGCCCATTCCTGCGCCCACCAAGAGTAACTGTGAGGGCTTATAGTCTTGTGGCAACACCGTCCACCACCACCACCAAAGGCCCAATTTTTCTGCCCTGTTCAACAGGTGCATGCAATTACAAATCTTGATCTAATAATTCACAGCAGGGCCCATCCCTGCGCCCACCAAGAGTAACTGTGAGGGCTTACAGTCTTGTGGCAACACCGTCCACCGCCACCTCTAAATGCCCAATTTTTCTGCCCTGTTCAACAGGTGCATGCAATTACAAATCTTGATCTAATAATTCACAGCAGGGCCCATCCCTGCGCCCACCAAGAGTAACTGTGAGGGCTTACAGTCTTGTGGCAACACCGTCCACCGCCACCTCTAAAGGCACAATTTTTCAGCCCCTGTTTAACAGGGGCGTGTAATTACAAATCTTGATCTAATAGTTCACAGCAGGGCCCATTCCTGTGCCCACCAAGAGTAACTGTGAGGGCTTACAGTCTTGTGGCAACACCGTCCACCACCACCACCAAAGGCCCAATTTTTCTGCCCTGTTCAACAGGTGCATGCAATTACAAATCTTGATCTAATAATTCACAGCAGGGCCCATCCCTGCGCCCACCAAGAGTAACTGTGAGGGCTTACAGTCTTGTGGCAACACCGTCCACCGCCACCTCTAAAGGCCCAATTTTCCTGCCCTGTTCAACAGGTGCATGCAATTACAAATCTTGATCTAATAATTCACAGCAGGGCCAATTCCTGTGCCCACCAAGAGTAACTATGAGGGCTTACAGTGTTGTGGCTACACCAACATCTAATGGGGCAAATTTCTGCAGAGTATATACGGCAGGCCCCTACTTTCAAACATCCAACATAGAAACGACTCCTACTTGCAAACGGAAGGAGAAAACAGGATGTGAGAGGAAATCTACCCCTAGGAAGGGAAATTCTATCCTGTTACATTTAATTTGGGAAAAAGGTATCTCCTCTCTACTTATGCTTTATCACCAATCCTTGTTTCAATAAAAACCCCACTTTTCCAAAAACATTTGTCATTGGGATGGAAAGTGAGGTGAAATGTTCTGAACAGGTGCACAGACAGCAAAACAAATGTTACAGGGGTGATAACCCCTCCCTATGTTCTCCAAAAATCTTAAAAATAGATTTTTTTTGGATGGAGCTACACTTAAAAATGTACCTGTTCAGATTCTACTTAAGAACAAACCTACAGTCCCTGTCTTGTTTGCACCGCCTGTATACTGCTGTTCAGAGTATATAGGGTTGTAGTAGGTATAGGGTTTTATTGTGGGTGCGGGGTTCCCCTTAATATCCATACAAGACCCAAAGGGGCTGGGGTGGGGGGGGGGGGTGATGGGTTAGCCATGCCATTTTTCTCAAGGATTTTCAGCCATATTGCCAGGACAAGACATGACATTAAAGCCGCAAGCGGTTTTAAATGGCTTCTTTTTTTCCTTTACAAATGTCATTTTGTGCAGGGACAGTTCTAAACACGGGAAACACATGCCACTTCACAGGCATAGTTTAGACACCCCCCAGGTACCATATTTAAAGGAATATTTCACTTTTTTTTTCACTTTATGCATCATTAAAATGACTGCTCCCGAATAAATGTTAGTTTTTAAAACTTCTTTTTGCATTGATATATGTCCCCTGGGGCAGGACCCGGGTCCCCAAACCTGTTTTATGACATTAACATGCATATTGACCGTTATAATTAGCACTTTTGATTTTGAACGTTCGCGTCCATTGTAACGAATAGGGTTCGAAAATTCGCACAAACTTTCGGTCCGTTCGAAGGTTCTGGTGCGAACCGAACCCGGGGGTGTTCGGCTCATCCCTACTGGTAGGTGCCTTCTATTCACTTCTATATGGACATTCCTTCTGCCTGGATACCCAGACAGCCATCATTTCCATGTTCCCTAAACCCCATTCTGACGATACCTCATGGACTAATAATCAGCCCATCTCCCTGCTTAACCTTGATATCAAGATCATGGCCATAGTCCTATCTACCCACTTGAATCTTGTCATCAGCTCTCTGATCCACAGGGACCAAGTGGGCTTCATACCTTTTGGCCCACACTTCTTCAATTTGATGTACCCAGGGCATTCTTAAAACATGCAGGCTACTAATCTGATCCTTTCCCTATTGTAATCAAAGTGGGATGAGAGAGGGGTGCCTCCCGTTCCTGCTTATTTTTTCCCTGGCTAAAGAACCTTTGGCCCAAATAATTTGAGTTAACCTTGATATTAAGGGTATAGAGCTTGGTGGACACCGTCATAAATTGTGATATTGTCCTCTTCTTGTCCTTCCCCTTAATATCTGCCCCCAACCTCCTTATGACTTTGGACCAGTTTGTGGCGTCTCAGGCTTGGTGGTGAACCCTCACAAATCTGTAGCTCTTAATATAACTTTGGATTCCTCTGCCCTCAACCACCCTCGGGAGACCTTACCATTCCCCTGGTCACAACAGTTTATGCCATACCTAGGCATTAAGCTGACTGCCAACCCATCTGCTTTATACTCTGCGAAATCCCCCCCTATGCTAACTCACTTCACTAACCTTATGAATTCTTGGTCTGCCTTACCCTTGGGGAGCATAGGACGGATTCATGTGGTCAAAATGTCAATTTTTTTAAAAATAATTCTATATTTTCTGTGTTCTGCCTATTCCAGACCGATCCCACTTTATTCAAATATTACAGCGCTGAGCCTTCTCCAATGTTTGGGGCAAGGTCAGACCCTGTGTGTCCAAAACCATCTTCTTCATCCCAAAGTTCAAAGGCGACCTAGGATTACCAAATTTCACTAAATGCTACCAAGTGGCACACCTGGCACAACTCCCTAAATGAGGTGCATGAGATCTCTGGGTTGCCCTATAGTTGGCAGAGTGCAACCCTCTGTTGGTTGCTAATCTGTTTTGCCTACATCCTGGGGATCGCGGGACGCTCCAAAATCCAATTACCTGACATTACATGAATCTTTGGGATAGCCTTAAATCTCATTATAGCCTGCAGTCCCCTCAAAACCCTCTTCTGTCCTTCATGCGCAATCCAGCCTTTTACCCTGTCTACTTTGTTTCAAATATGGTGTTCCACTGATTTTATCCAAGCCCATAAATTTATGACTCCTGACACCTTAAAGCCATTTCTAGGCCTCTGTGAGACATACGGAATTTCAGGCTGGACACTCTACCATTACCTCCAAATTAAGCACGTTCTCACCCCAATTCATGAATAGACTGCTTCATGGACTTCCTATTATGACTGGTTTTGAACTAACATGCAAAAGTGATCCCCACACTCAAGGTCTTATCTCTAGCCTATACGCTCAACTGCTAGCCCCCCCACCCCACATATCTCTTCATTATGCTGCCAAGTGGGAACAAGACTTGGGCCTTCAATTGGAAGCTATAGACTGGGCCGAAATATGTTACACTCCGAAATCCTCCTCACAAAATACGGTGGCTATTGAAACAAACTACAAGGTTCTTATGTGGTGGTATCTACTCCCTGCCCGAATTGCTAGATTTCTTCTTACCTACCCCCCTCCTGCTTCCGCGGCTGTCCCGAAGCAGGCACACGCCATCATATTTGATGGTTGAGATCTTTCATATCCTCACCACTTTGTTTGTGTGCCCTGTAAGCACTGACACAGCCTTGGCCTTACTAAATAAGAAACCTTTGGACTTGACCCAGCATCAGTTCAAACTTTTACTGCTGGTTACCACTGCAGTGAAGAAAACCATTGCAAAGACCTGGAAATCACCTCACCTTAGCATCCTTAATACTATACATAGAATCACCCAGGCTATGATACATGCCAAAATCGAGGCAGTCGATGGAAGTGTGGAACTCTTGGGTGGTTCATTACTTACCAGCTAACTTTGAC
This sequence comes from Lithobates sylvaticus, assembly GCA_028564925.1. NCBI lineage: Eukaryota > Metazoa > Chordata > Amphibia > Anura > Ranidae > Lithobates > Lithobates sylvaticus. The sequence continues at coordinate 18,344,749 of CM053026.1, read as the reverse complement.
GAAACACTATTATCTCCCTAATAATGGTGTGTACACTTTGATTCTCATGTTTGGTCTCCTTGTTTTCTCCTTGCGTCTCTTTCCTCTGTCCCCCTTTGAAATTTCACTCCTCTGTTTTCTGTATCTATCTTCTTTCCTCTCATCTTCACACCATACATATCATGGACTATTCCTATCCCTGGTAAAGTGGACTAAGGACCCAGGAAGAGAACAAGTTGAAAGCAATATAGTATTTCCTCTTGTTTAGGGAGATCAATAAAGCTTTTGGCTTTTCCCCCAGCCCCGGGTCTCTGTAGGTGGTGCAAGGAATTTCACTTGGTATTGAGCAGGATACCCTCAGTAAATAGACCATCAATCAGACCCCATGCAAGAATAAAAACATGGCACCTCCATAGTGTATCACTTTGTACATTTAATAAAAGAAATAAAGGAATACACTTACAGAATAGTAGTATATATGCGTGTGTTTAAAAAGTCGAGCCGGCCGGCTCTCTGCTGCTGCCCGTTGCTTCCGGGTCTAGCGTGGTATCGTGGTGACGTCAGCACGCCACTCCTCCCTAAGCCGTTTCGTCACAGATGACGTCTTTCTCATTGGTGGAGGATTTTGTCTTTCTATACCAATTCACTACTTTCTCTGGTGTTAAGAGAGTGTTGTCACCATTCAAGCACAATTACAGAGGACCAGTCATTGGATGAATTTGCCTTGTTCTTATGGAACTGTTATCTGATTATTTTGCTTATTTTGCCTCACATAAGGATTTCTTTTCCTTTAGGGTGCACATTTTTTTGTTCATTCATATCTGCATTTATTATGTTCACCTATGTTCACATGTTGAGTTTTGAACCATTTGTTTTAGCTCACGTTTAGCAGCGCAGCCGTTTTTTCTGTTTACATTTGCTTATTGTGTGTGTCTCACATATATGGTTGCAGCAGCCACTTTTTTAATTTTAATTTTATGATATCACATCTATTTTTCACTACTTATTATTTAGACAGCGCAGTAATTCATACCTTTAATATAGTATTTCCAGCTGTACATTTTCAGTAAAGATCGCTTGCCAGGGTACCCTGTGACTAAACATTCACTTCCACATCCAAAAATCACTTTTCTTTTGTTGCCCTTTGTTGCCCGGTGAAACTTAAATTGAAATGATTTGAATTCAAACATTTCCAAAGGTTCTCCAGTTGAGAATTTTAATATGTGATACAGGTGCATCAACAAGCCATCATCCAAATGTGGTGATCTCACCCCCCCCCAGGTAAAGGTTGGTATATGATTGAGCACAATATGTGCCCATCACCCTCCCTGCACCTGGAGATAGTGGGATCCCCCAAAATTAAAGATGTTGTAGTATGGGATGAAAGCAAGGGCCTCTAAAATTAAGTCATTAGTCCCATTGTTCCTGATATCGTCATCATAGAAAAAAACATATTATTTCAATACCTTTTTGATGGTATATGCTGCTGTAGAGAACCTCTACATCAACAGCAACCCGCAATGCACTGCTCAGGATGTGCAGGTCATCAATAATTTGTAAAAAAAATAATGGTATCCTTAATATATGACAGCATGCTCAAAACACAGGGTCTGAGATGTAAACCCATTACTCGATTGATATTCCATGTGATACTGCCATTGCCTGCCACTATCGGTTCTCCAGATTTTTGTGCAGGCTTCTGTTACATCCGAGGGGGGCGGGGTCACCTGCACATCACTGGGGAAGCCCGGGTTTCCCCTTGCGTCAGAGAGGGGCGGGGTCAGGTGACGGGTGGCTCCGTCCTCCTCAGCTAAGACCTGTCAAGCCATCACCGGGATTCCCGCGGTGTCGCCGGTGGAGACAAGATGCGCTGAGCTGGACATCATCGGGAGAAATCACCCATTGCTTGACCCCGGAGAAGAGATCACCCATCGCTGGATACCAAGAGTTAATTACCACTGGTGGAATCTTTTTTTTTTTTTTTTAATAAAGGACTTTTTCCCAACGGTGTCTGTGTGTTTTTTTTACAATTTTTTACACTTTCTTTGTGAAATGGTAGGGGTACAATGTACCCGTTACCATTTCAAACAGGGGGGGCGGGATCTGGGTGTCCCCTTGTTAAAGGGGGCTTCCAGATTCCGATAAGCCCCCCGCCCGCAGACCCCCACAACCACCGGGCAAGGGTTGTGGGGATGAGGCCCTTGTCCCCATCAACATGGGGACATGGTGCTTTGAGGGGTCACAGACCCCCAAAGCATCCTCCAAATGTTGAGGGCATGTGGCCTGGTATGGTTCAGGAGGGGGGGTTGCGCTCTCTCGTCCCCCCTTCTTTTTTTCTGATGCCTGCCAGGTTGCGTGCTCGGATAAAGGGTCTGGTAAGGATTTTTGGGGGGAACTATACGCCATTTTTTTTTATTTGGCGTGGAGTTCCCCTTAAAATCCATACCAGACCTGAAGGGTCTGGCATGGATATTTGGGGGGAACCCCACGCTTTTTTTTTTTTTTTTAATCAATGACTTTCAATGACTGTTCTCTGTATTACGGGGATCCAACAATTCATTATAGCCACTAGTGCTTTTAAATTACTTTTTCCTGCAGAAATTACACTTTGTGCAGGGACAGTTCTAAGCACGGGAAACATGCGCCCCTTTACAGGCATACTATACACACCCCCCAGGTACGAAATTTAAAGTAATATTACACTTTTATTGTTTCACTTTAAGCATTATTAAAATCACTGCTCCCGAAAAAATGGCTGTTTTTAAAACTTTTTTTTGCATTGATACATGTCCCCTGGGGCAGGACCCGGGTCCCCAAACACTTTTTATGACAATAACTTGCATATAAGCCTTTAAAATTAGCACTTTAGATTTCTCCCATAGACTTTTACAGGGTGTTCGCGGCTTTTTGAATTTGCCGCGAACACCCCAAATTGTTCGCTGTTCGGTACATGAGTTCGACTCGAAATTGAAGCTCATCCCTACTAGTGACCCCACAATAGGGATAAAACTTTTTCGTGGAAGGGAGTTTAACAAGACACACGGCCACTCACTAAAATTAGAAGAAAATAGGTTTAACCTTAAACTACATAGAGGGTTCTTTACTGTAAGAGCGGCAAGGATGTGAAATTCCCTTCCACAGGCGGTGGTCTCAGCAGGAGCATTGATAGTTTAAAAAAACTATTAGATAAGCACCAGAATGACTGCAACATACAGGGATATACAATGTAATACTGACATATATTCACACACATAGGTAGGACCTAATGGACTTTTTTCAACCTCACCTACTATGTAACTATGTAACCCAGCAGCTGGGATGGTAAAAGATTGGCACACACAAGAGCAGAACCCGACTACATACACAGTGAATTGTTTTATCACTGTGTTCTTTTTGTGACATCCAAGCCCAGTGAAAAAATACGACAAGAGGATGGAGATGATTTGGGGACAGCTCCCAAATTATTGGGGGTTTTGAATTGAGAGGGAGTGATTGTGGTATAGCACCCTGGTGTTTAGGTGGGGTTGCTCTTAAATTGACCTGCCAGGTATAGATACCTTGGCTAATTGTTGATGATCAATTGATTTCACTCTAATGCCCCGTACACACGAGCGGATTTTCCATCGGAAAAAACTTGGATGTTTTTTCAGACAGAATTCGGCTCAAGCTTGTCTTGCATACACATGGTCACACAAGTTCTCTGAACTTTCGCCTGTCAAGAATGCGGTGGCGTCACACACTACGATGAGCACAGAAAATTAAGTTCAATGCTTCTGAGCATGCGTCGAATTGTTACCGAGCATGCGTAGGAATTTTGAGTGTCAAAATTTGTACAAACGATCAGAATTTCCGATCGGAACTTTTTCAGACTGAAAAATAGAGAACATGCGCTCAATATTTTTCTGGCGGGAATTCGGCCAGAAAAAGTACGATGGAGCATACACACGGTCACATTTTCCGACCAAAAGCTCTCATTGGTCTTTTGCTGGCCGAATTTCCGATCGTGTGTACAGGGCATAAGTCTGTAATTGCTGCACTTCTCTCTTTTTCCACTAGGTGGCCGGGTACCCGGTGGCTAGGGATGGGCGAACGGTTTGGCCTGGGCATAAGTTCAGGCCGAACTTTGGTTGTTCGGATGTTCTGCGAACACCGAACAATATGTGGTGTTCTGGTGAAAATTCGAAAGCCGCTGGAACACCGTTAAAGTCTATGGGACACTAACATGAAAAATCAAAAGTGCTCATTTTAAAGGCTTATATGCAAGTTATTGTCATAAAAAGTGTCTGGGGACCCGGGTCCTGCCCCAGGGGACATGTATCAATGCAAAAAAAAGTTTTAAAAATTAACGTTTTTCAGGAGCAGTGATTTTTTTTAATGCTTAAAGTGAAACAAAAAAAAAAAATATTCCTTTAAATATCATACCTGTGGGGTGTCTATAGTATGCCTGTAAAGTGGCGCATTTTTCCTGTGTTTATAACAGTACCACAACAAAATGACATTTTTAAAGAAAAAAATGTCATTTAAAACTGATCGCGGCTATAATGAATTGTCAGGTCTCGGCAATATGGATAAAACTCATTGAAAAAAAGAGCATGGGTTCCCCCCCTTCTTGGTGCTTCAAAGTGTCTCCAAACCCTCCATAGAAGTAGACAATGCTCACTTACACACCTGCAGCTTCTGAGAGGCTTTTATTCAGGTTTAGCTTCACTTTGCTTTGGAGGTATTGCAGGTACAGTAAACCCCCCTCCATTGCTGGGGTTATGTTCCGGACCCACCCGCGAAAAGTGAAAAAACACGAAATAGAAAGACCCTATTTAAATACACCCTAGGCATGTTTTGTTAATTTTTTAATAGCATTTAAAGGTCTTTAAACACACTTTTATGCAATAGAAACACATTAAAGATAGAGAGAGAGATCAAGAGGATTTTTAAAACACAAAAATATTGTCTTAACAGCACAGTATACTGTACAGTACAGTAAAAAATAGAGTTCATAACTGCGAAAATGGCGAAATATTACCACAATATCAGAATAACAGGTCCTAATTAAAATACCGCGATATACCGGGACCGCAAAAACTGAACCGCAATATAGCGGGGGTTTACTGTATGAGATATCCCTACTCATTTACCAAAAAAGTGTCAAAATAAATAAAAACAGTACCCGGCCGAAACCGACCCAGCATGCACCTGTTGGTCATGTCACAAGGGGGGAAGTGCCACCAGGCGACGTCACCAGGTTGCCCCGTCCTTACCAATATAAGAACTGTCAGGTATTCGACAGTTTGCCTTTGCGGCGGGCGGAACATTTTTTTCCGGGTCCGGCAGTGGTGGTGGCTTCGTGATTGAACATGGGGACAAGGTGCATTAGGGTGGGGGGGGGCCCAAAGCACCCCCCATGTTGAGGGCATGGGGTCTGGTATGGTTCAGGAGGGGAGCGCTTGCCCATTCCCCCCTTTCCTGACCTGCCAGGCTGCATGCTCAGATAAGGGTCTAGTATGGATTTTTGGGGGACCCCAATGCCGTTTTCTTTTTTTACTATTTTTTTACTGGGAATTATTTTATTTTTTTATTCAGATGTCAGCGGGGAAGCCCATTGACAGCTGATGATTCATCGGTTGTTAAGGAAGCCATGGCCGGCTTACCGACCCCCACTCCTTAACAACCAGATTTTACTGCGCCCAAAGTGGCCAAAGCTTTGCCCAACCAGGGCTTAGAATGCACTGTGCAGAGTGCAGTGCATTGCAAGGCATTTGGTGGGGGGCGAAGACCCTCCAAACGCCCTGCAAATTCGGGTGTTCACCGAACGGGCTGAACAACCAATGTTCGGCCTGAACTCATGCTTGGGCTGAACCCAGGACCGTTTTTAAGGCAGGGCAAAAGGGGCATCTGCCCTGGGCCCCATCATTGTAGTGGGGCCCAAAGCAGGTGCCTTATACTTGCCAACGATCCCAGTTTAAATTCCCTTATCCCTTGAAGTTTTAGTCCCGTGCTGTGTCCCTATATCTCAGTGTAAACTTCTGCTGCCGCTGCTCAGCTCTGCCCTATTGCCATGTACAGAGGACTCGCCTGCAGACCCTGTGTTTACATGTAAATAACCTGCATTGATATGTAAATAGTGGCGGCATTAATATGTAAATAGTCATGGAACGCGGCATTGATTTGTTAAATAGAGACGGTATTTATATGTATATCATTGCCCCCTGAGGTCACGTCCACCATCATTTCTGCTGAATGCTGCCCACTGGGGAGGTAAAGGAGCATGCTTGAAAATCCTGCCTACAACTGTGGTCCTTAAGCCTAACATCATGTTCTGCAGAAGTAAGCTAATTGGAGGTGGAACCCTTCTTCAAAACAACATGGTGCCACAGCACCCTGAATTTTGGTGCATGTGAATACGCAGGCAGGCAACCTTTAGCGACCAGTAATGCTGTGCACTAACCTCTTGCAACCAATCAGTGAGCAGTAATAATGTGCAATAACCTCTAACAACCAATTAGTGAGTGGTATACATGTTCAGTAACCTCTAGCATTCAATAAGTGAGCAGTATTGATGTACAGTAATCTCTGGCAACCAATCAACAAGCAGAAATCTTGTGTGGAACTGCTAGTAAATAACAGTGAGCCATAATGTGTGCTGTAACCTCTAGCAGCCAGTGAACGGTAATGATACACTGTAACCTCTGGCAACCAATCGCTGTTCTGATTCAGTAAACTGAATTTGAGTCTAGCTGCTATTTATTGTATGTCTTAAAGCAATAAAAGTATATTTTTGTTCTAAGAAAAAACAATATATGTATATATACAAAAGTTATTGCTGAATCAATAGGTTCATAGCGGAAAGTAAACATTGCTCTGGTCGATAGGTGGGGTACAGGTGGGAGAGGTAAAGTGGTTAAAAAGATTAAAGGTATTTATCCCTGTAGATGCATTTAATGAACAAAACGTCCATATATATTACATAACCTTTCTTTCCAAATCTTAAGTATTTTACTCATAGTGTTTATTATAATTATCTTCATTATTATTATTATTGATATTTTATTGAACATTACATTTTATCTTTAAGTATCATATACATTTTCTTCGTATTTTACATGTTAATAATAAATATATAATTTTGTAATCTTGCATCTGAATGTTAAATATAATATATACTGAATATCTAGCAAAATAAACTACTAAACGTTATAACTTTTATTTCTCGGCATTGCTGATCCTGGAAAGCAGTTCTTTAGTAAAGTATTATTAGACGTCTTCTTCAGGGAACAGCCGGAGTTTGTTCTATTGGATGAAAGTTTCTGTACAATCTCTCAGGGGATGGAATCTGAATTTACTATTCTTCCCCTGATCACTGAAGTCACATTTAGAATGTTGTATTTCTTGTGTCTTATACAGAAACATCTTTTCATATCCCTGTTGTGTTGGATTCCCCTGATAGGTGATATTCTGGAGAATGGTTACCATATGATGAGAGTATTTCCAACATTGCAGTAGACTAGTAAAGCCGGTTACTGATAATAATATTGAGGCCGCAGCAGATTGCAATAAAAAATAAATAAAAAAATGTCCCTTTAAGAGCTATGGGCGGAAGTGATGTTTTGACGTCGCTTTCGTCCTGCAATGGTATGGAGACGGGTGGGGGCCATCTTCCCCTCACTTGTCTCCATGCCTAGCAGGAAGAAGGATCCGATCGCCTCTGCCGCTATTGGCAGCCCCGGTAAGCGGCGGAGGGCACCGGAGCTAGCTGCTGCCATAACAAAGATATCCCTCTTCAAAGTTAGGACGTATATCAGCGTGCGGCGGTCTGGAAGTGGTTAAGCATAATTCACATAGGGAAAGGAAAGGAAATCTCACTGCGCAACATCCATGAAAAGCAATTTTATTATAAAAAAATTATACTCACATGAAGGAAGATAAAACAGGAATACCAATTTGAACAATGTCTGGCGTCCCTGTGGACTTGTTGACGTCACCGTTACACCTACCGGCCAATGTACGTTTTCATCCTAATAACATTGTAGACAAATGTGCAGTGCAGTTTTACTGCAGTATATTATAGTGTATCAGTGGAGTGTGTCTGTGTAGTGATTACTCAAATTAAAGTGCACCAAACACCACTTTCCATTGATTGAAGTGCATTTACGTACACATTTCAACATCTGTATTACATTTTATTAATAAACTCCCCCCATTATGTCTGGTAGGCCAACAAGGGGAAGCAGATGTTCCCATGCCAGCAGCATATGTGTCCTCAGGCAAACGTGGACGTGGTCAGTCCTCAGGCAAGGCATCATTTCCTCTATTTAGTGATGTTGCCTGTGCTATCCAGCCACAGCATGCAGAGGAGATGGTGGAGAGGCTTACTAAACCATTCTCCTCCTCCATCACCCAAGCATAGCCTAGTGGGCAGTCTACTGCAGCTGCCAGAGTGGCCTACTCTGCCTCCTTGTCCACAGTTTTTCCTGCCATAGCCCTAGCATCAGGCATGGAGGAGTCAGCTGAGTTATTTGAAGACAGCATCAGCCACTTGCTTCTTGATGATGCACAGCCATTACTTAAATCAGATGTTGGTTCTAAGGCTGAGGAAGGTAGGAACATGAGCTTACAGAGAGGGGATAACACTGGTAAACAACAAATCGGCAGTCATGTTTTCCCAGCCATAGCGTATTGCCAAGTTGTCTCCAGTGATAATTAGGATGGAGGAGGTGATGGTAATGAGGTAACTGATGCGACTTTGGTGTCTGCATAGAGAAGAGGAAGAAAGTGAGGATGAAGCACAGCCACAAAGAGGCAGCCATCATGGACGAGTAGAGAGCAGCCACCCTATTCCATCACATTGTGGAGCTGTTATCTCCCAGCCCACTTCCCACAGCTCAGCTGTTTGAGCTCTTTTAGCACATGTACAGCTGATCGCACTGTTGTAATTTGCAAACTTTGCCTCAAGTACATCAAGCATGAAAAAAACACCAGCCATTTTGGTACCACATGCTTCATGAGACATTTAACCTCTCACCGCTCAGCCCATTGGCAAGAGCACATGGAAGCCACACAAAAGGGGACGCAATTCTGCTACTCCTCACTCCTTTCCTTTCCGGTCTACCCCTGCTATACCTCATGACCTCTCTGCAGCCTCCACTGACAGGGATGATGGTATAGCACAGGGAGTCTCAGGTCTTTGCAGCATGTCTGCCAGTAGCACATCACCAGCTGTAGACTATAGCAGGCAAATTTCTCTTCTCCATCTGCTGCAGGAAATAAAATTACACAGTGTCACTGCCACCCACATGCCCAGCATCTAAATTCAAGCTTGTCAAAGCTTCCGGCTTTATAACTCCTGCCTTTCCGTCTAATAGATTCTGCCTCCTTCTGTGAATTTTCAGAATGTGCTGCACCACAATGGCAGGTTCCTGGCCACTATTTCTTTTCACGTAAGGCCATTCTAGCTCTGTACCATCACATTGAAGGCAATGTTGTGGCATCGTTCGGCAAGGCAGTCAGCCCCAAGGTCCACGTTACTGCTGACACATGGTCCAGCAAGCATATATTTAGGGATGATATATTTTGTTTACAGCACACTGGGTAACTCTGCTTGCAAGGATGCATGACAGGGCTCAGTGCTACAGCTTGTTGTGCTGCCATGTCTTCATACAGCTAGTGGTGATGATGCAAGATTTGTCAGTTTCACCCCCTCCTCCTTCTCCATAAGTACCCCCTAAGCGTTCAAAGGGCTATTCAATGAGGCAGGCTAAATGCCATGCAGTGCTTCAGCTGGTCTGTCTAGGGGACAGGAGCCACACCGGAGCAGAGATTCTTGCAGCTCTACAGGGGCAGGCCCAGAAGTGATTCTCGCCATGCCAGCTGGAGCCAGGAATGGTGGAGTGAGATATCTGCACTAACCTCCTGTCCGCCCTTAGACTGGGAAAGTTGACACATGTGCCATGCCTGGCACATGTCCTCAGTTTGGTGGTGTAGCATTTTTTAAATAGGTACCCAGGGTTAGAAGATCTGCTAAAGCAGGCCAGAAGAGTCTGTAGCAAATTCAGGCGGTCATACACAGCCAGTGCACGGTTGGCGGAAATTCAGCAGGAATTCCATCTGCCAGTAAACTGCCTGATTTGTAAAATTGCCCACCAGGTGAAACTCGACTTTGGCAATGCTGCAGTGGGCAGTCAACGAGTACCTGTGGCAGTATGGCACAACAACAGGTTCAGGCTGGCTCAGCTTTTTTCCCCACACCAATGGCTGTTGATAAAGGATGCATACACTGTACAGTTACCATTTGAAGAGGTCACATACATCAGTAACACAATCCCTGTTATGTTCCTGCTGGAGCAGACTCTGGGTGGCATTATGGACAGGGCACTCGAGGTAGAGCAGCGTGAGGAGGAGGACTTTCTTTCCTCTCAAAGCTCGCTTTATGTAGACCCCATTCTTGCCACGCCACAGAACACACAAGAGGAGAGGGAGGAGGAGGTGGAGGAGAAGGATTCTGCCAGTTTTGGAGACATTGAAGCGGAACAAGACATAGGCAAACCCTTAACAGATGGTTTTCCATCCCCAGAACCCTTGGGAGTAGAACGTGGCTGGGAGGAGGCAGTTCCAGATACTGTATCCTTCAGTGACCCTGTGGAGTCTGCTTCTCATGCCTCCACAAAATTGCAGTGCATTGGCTCCCTCATTCTTCACAGCCTACAAAAGGACCAGAGAATATGTGGCATCAAAGAGAAGGATCACTATTGGTTGGCAACCCTCCTTGACCACTGTTACAAGGAAAATGTCTTGGAACTCCCACAGAGGGAGCAGAAGATGAAATCTCTTCAGGACACCTTAAAGAAGAGTTTATGTAATGGCTTTCCCGACTCTGGTAGGTTACAGTCTTGTGGAAAACATAGTTTTGAGGCTTCTGTTGGTCAAGAGAGGAGCGGTAAAAAAGGGGGCCGCCTCAGTGATGCATTTCAAAATTTTTTTTAGTCCTCAGCTTCTACATCTGGCAGGGTCTGCATCATATGGTGGGAGATTATCTAGGGGTGAAAACAGACATGGAGAGCTTTCCAGTTGATGATCCACTGGGTTACTGGGTCACGAGAATAGACCACTGGCCAGAACTTTCCCAGTATGCAATTGAGCTTCTGGACTGCCCTGCATCCAGCGTTCTTACCGAATGGGCATTCAGTGCTGCTGGAGGTTTTGTGACTGATCATACTGAATCATTCCTGGATTGGTAGCAGCTATCAAGACTCTGATGCTGATGTCTCTGATAAAGTGCTTTCTGGATCTGGAATCTCTGAAAGACTGCTTAGGTTGCCTAGCTTTGTGGGTGTTGATTTAGTTTGGAAGACATTTTTTGGTGTAGGTTTCATGGGCAAAATTAACACTCAAAGACCAATTCTTCCACACCTGTTCGACAGGTGCATATCATTTAAATTTTTGACAGCAAGGGAAATTCTTGCTTTCATCAAGAGTACTTCTATAGGGTTACAGTGTGAAGGCATCACCAACACCCAAAGCCCAGTTTTTCAAATGTTTGACAGATGCATATCCATTTAAACTTTTTATTTATTTTTTGCCTTCAAAATGGGCACTTTTTATTTTTCCAGTTTGGGTCTTATAGACTTCAAAGGGGTTTGTTATTTGGTTCTAAACTTTTGCGACGCTTGAATGTTCTCCCATGAACCGAACAGGGGATCTTATGGCCCATCTCTATTTCTAACCATTTATTAAATGTGAAACCTTCCATTCTTTTTATGAATTTAGTTGTAGCTTTTAGACTTGATCCAGTTCTTTATGTCTTGCTCAAAATATAATGATTAACCACTTCAGCCCCGGACCAATTGGCAGCCAAAGGACCAGGCCCCTTTTTGCGATTCGGCACTGCGTGGCTTTAACTGACAATTGCGCGGTCGTGCGACTTGGCTCCCAAACAAAATTGCCGTCCTTTTTTTCCCACAAATAGAGCTTTCTTTTGGTGGTATTTGATCGCCCCTGTGGTTTTTATTTTTTGCGCTATAAACAAAAATAGAGCGACAATTTTGAAAACAATGCAATATTTTTTGCTTTTTGCTATAATAAATATCCCCAAAAAATATATAAAAAAAACATTTTTTTTCCTCAGTTTAGGCCGATACGTATTCTTCTACATACTTTTGGTAAAAAAAACCCGCAATTAGCGATTATTGATTGGTTTGCGCAAAAGTTATAGCGTTTACAAAATAGGGTATAGTTTTATAGCATTTTTATTAATATTTTTTTTTTTACTAGTAATGGTGGCGATCAGCGATTTTTATTGTGACTGCGACATTATGGCGGACACATCGGACATTTTTGACACATTTTTGGGACCATTGTCATTTATACAGCAATCAATGCTATTTAAATGCATTGATTCCTGTATAAATGACAGTTGTAGTGAAAGAGTTAACCACTAGGGGGAGAGGAGGGGTTATGGGCTGTGACGTGTGTTGTGTTTTTTACATTAGGGGGCGGGGCTGACATCTGACATCATTGATCGGCTTTCCCGATGGCCGGGAACAGCCAATCAATGACAGGCAGAGTAGAAAGCGCGGGGAGAGGTTTGTTTACACATACCTCTCCCCGTTCTTCAGCTCCGTGACCCGATCGCGGGACACCAGCAGTGCTCGGGTGTGCTGGTTCCGCGGCCGTGGTCACGGAGCTCCCGACCGGGTCGCGAGCGTGCCGCTGGCGGCGCGCACGCGACCCATGGGCAGGCATTTAAAGGATCACATACAGTTACGTGATTTTGCCTGCCCGTGCCATTCTGCTGACGTATATATGCAGTGGGCGGTCGGGAAGCGGTTAAAGTGTATCTATGGTCAAAATGTAAAATCATATATTAATTTCCACATTGTGTTTCAATTATCTGTAGCCTACTCCTATTGATCTGAATGATCTTGAAGTTTGTAAACTTACTTTGTGAATATCTCCACGCATTTACTTCTTTGAATTCTATGACTTGCATTGTCCTGTGGGTAGGCAGTGGCACTGCTGTGTCACACATTTCACAGAGCCTGCCTTCTGAATTGGGCTGGGCGAACGGTTCGGTCTGAGCATCGCCTGCTCAGGTGTTCGCCAAACACCCACATTTTCTATGCGCTCGGCGGGATGTTTTCCCACCCGAGCGCACAGTTAACAGGTTGTTAAGGAGTGGGGCCTTAACAATGGATGAGTCATCAGCTGTCAGCGGGCTTCCCCACTGACAGCTATATGAAAAAAAACATTGTCGAATTTGCCGGCAATAGAAAATTAAAAGAACAAACGGCGTGGGGACCCCAAAAATCCATACCTGATCCTTATCTACAGGCATGCAGCCTGGCAGGTCAGGAAGTGGAGGGGGACAAGCGAGCGCCCCCCCTTCTGAACCATACTAGGCCACATGCTCTCAACATGGGGGGGTGCTTTGAGGTGGGGGAGCTCTGCCCCCCAACCCAAAGCACCTTGTCACCATGTTGATAGGAACAGGGGCCTCTTCCCCACAACCCTGGGCAGTGGTTGTGGGGGTCTGTGAGCAGGGGCCATATCAGAATCTGGGGGCCCCCAGATCCCACCCCCTCATGTGAATATTGTACCCCTACTCATTCACCAAAAAAGTGTTAAAAATAAATAAAGACAGGAGGCAGTTTTCGACAGTTCCTTTATTAAAAAAAAAAAACCTTGTCCCCCGATGTAGATCCATCTTCAATCAGGACGCCCGCGGCAGCACTGGACCCGAATAATGAGAAAAAAAAACGCTTCACCCACGATGAAGGCTAACCGCCAGATGCCTGCTCCTCCTCCTAAAGATAGGATGGAAGTTTTTCACAATACCGTTCTTAAAAAAAAAAAAAAAAAAACAATGTCCCCCATGTAGATGCACTGCTTTACCCAGAAAAAAAAGAAAAGCTCTCCCCGTGATGAAGGCTAACTGCCAAATGCCTGCTCCTCCATCTGACAGTTCTTAAATAGGTAAGGGGCGGGCCACCTGGTAACATCACCTGGTGGCATTGCCCCTTGTGACGTCACCGACATAGCATGCACCGGTCATCGATCTTACAAGGGGGCTGTGCCACCAGGGGATGTCACCAGGTGGCTCCGCCTTTTTTTAATAACTGTCATATGGAAGAGCAGGCATTTGGTGGTTAGCTTTCGTTATGGGCGGATCTTTTTTTTGGGTCAGGCGGTGCAGCGGGCATCATGATTAACAATTAATCTACACCGGGGACATTGTTTTTTTATTTTTTAATAAAGGAATTGTCAAAAACTGCCTCCTGTCTTTATTTATTTTTGGAAATTTTTTAGTGAATGGGTAGGGGTACCATGTACCCCATACTCATTAACATGGGGGGTGGGATCTGGGGGCCCCCTTGTTAAAGGGAGCTTCCAGATTCCAATAAATCCCATGCATGCAGACCCCCACAACCACCTCCCAGGGTTGTCAGGAAGAATCCCTTGTTCCCATCAACATTGGGACAAGGTGCTTTGGGTTGGGGGGCCACGACTGCCTCTAAGCACCCCCCCCCCACGTTGAGGGCATGTGGACTAATTTGATCGCTTGCTCCCCCTTTAATGGCATGCCAGGCTGAATGCTCAGATAGGGGTCTGGTAAAGATTTGGGGGGGATCCCACAGCATTTTTTCCCTTAAAATCCATACCAAACCCAAAGGGCCTGGTATGCATGGGGGGACCCCATGCCGTCTTTTTTTCTGGGTTGCCTCAATACAGGCAGTCCCAGCGTACATTGAGGTATATGCCACATCTAATAACTCCTACATTCAGCTTTAACATAGAAAGAATGGAAGCTCTAAGAGATATAAGGATCCTATGCAGATTCCCAATGGCCAGCAGTTGGACAGCATCAGGCCTCAGTACTAATCAATAAAGCGATATGTGCCATATAAGAGAACAGATTATAAGAATGAATATAAGAGAAGGATTGTGTGCAACAAATTGCTAGACAATGTACTTTTTTGTTGCTGGCTAGCCGGCATAGGTGTGTGCATGCGATGTGCCAGGTGTGCCTGGGCACACCCTAATCACCCTGTGCAATGCAGAGTCCCCCTGCTAACTGCCTCTTCCCCTCCCCTGGGGCAGCTAAGGCTACAGAGCAAAGGACTGGGGAATCTCTGTCTCAAAATTGAGACATCAGGGATCTGTTTAGACCACTGCTATTTCACCAAAGCCACTCAAAGGGGCTCCTAACAAATATAAAAAAAAATATGAAAAAATAATACTGTAAAAAATAGTTCTAAAAATAAAATTGTAAAAAATAGTAAAAAAAATAAAATTGTAAAAAAAAACTACTGACACCATGCACTGCAGTACTGACACCAATCTCTTCCCTACTGACACGTCCTCTACCCTACTAGCACCAATATCTACCCTACTGACAAAGCCCTATTGACCCTGCTCTACTGACTGACACCATCTACTGTCCTACTGACACCAGCCCCTGCCCTACTGATATGTCCACAGCTCTACTGACACCATTGAATACTCTACTGACACCAAGTGGCAGAGAATCTGAGGCAACTGTGGACTTTCATGGTACGGTAAGGACTAACATAGAGTTTGATAAAAGAAAATATGAGTTTATTACAAAAATACAAGACAACACAATAAATAGAACATTTTCAAAGGGAGGTTTAGACAATACAAGGCAAAAATCTCTATAGCAGAACTGACAGTAAGGCACATATTCATTAATCCGCGATAGGGGACAAAACAAAATGACATTCAAACTGGTTCGGATTGAAACTCGACATGTTTCGCGGACTGACCGCTTCTTCAGAAGTATATTTGCAAAGGAGATTTAAATGTAGTTGTCTCTATAAAAGATATTATAATAATTAGTATCAAAAACATATAGTTAATATATAAATATGCATAGCACCCTGATACGCCCTATGACCGCTTCATTGATCTGCCATAGAGGGGGGCATGGGCAGAAGGTCCAGGAGATGCATACATGGTTAGACAAAGTTACCGCTCACATATATATGTCGGTGGCAAATGAAGCTTACAATCAAAGGATCGAATAATTCAGATGAGGCATAGCAGCCCCAGTGGGGGCAGATTCCTGGGCAAGTATGGGAGCCAGAGCAAAGAATAATTGATTATTGATACATACCAATAATCTTAATATTATTGGTATGTATCAAGAATCAATTATTCTTATACACATATATTTTTCTTTGTATATATGTGTACATTTAAACTCTGTCTAAATATTGCTGGCGTTATTTTCAATAACACCTTTACCATATTAATTATTATTTTTATTTTTGACAGTGTCTATATATTTTTGTGAGTTCTTGTTGCACCTTGCTCTGGCTCCCATACTTATGCCTGTCCGTGCCATTCTGCCGACGTACATCATCGTGCGTCGGTCGGGAATCGGTTAATCTAAACTAATCCCATTTTTCAAATTTCCCCAATAACCTGTCTAAACCAGTTACAATATATCTATACCCTCTTGCCTCTAAACTACTTTTTCTAGCAGATGTGTACTACATATACCTGTAAACAGCACTCTTCTTCCCCTTCTTATCTATAACACTCCGATAGACAGTAGACAGGGACAACATAACATATAACCACCAATCAATACAGTTCGATTAAGGGGAGTAAAATAGGTACTCTTTGTCCTGAAAATTCCTTACCGATCAAGGAAGTCTGATAACTCAAATGTAAGCAAAAGGCTTACCTCAGCCGGCTGATTATCAGGAATTCCCGGATGGTCTCAAGCTCCTCGTTTTGGATTCTCAGGGTCACCTGTAAATCCCCTCCTGGGCAAAGCTCGCCACCTGACATGGAAATTTATAGATAGGCAACTCCTATCCTCATATTGATTAGTGGTTCCAAATTAATAATAACTACTGCAATAGGGAACAGACACAAAAGATACACTTCGCATGTTTCCAAATAACTGTTCTGCTTTATTATGACGCAATTGAAGGTTTTTATACACATGATTACGTAGGTATGACATTAATATTACAATTGTACGTTTATGGTAACAAGGGGCGTAACATAGGCAGACTAAATCTAATCAAAATGCAAACATGTAATGAAAACATTATTAGTGCCGTGTGCACAGTGAGGGCAGTGTGCAATACATGCAAAATAGAATACAATTATATACAGAACTTACAAATTTCCTTTACAGTTTTGCTGTAGCATGTTCTGTATATGCTACAAATGCGCCACTTTACAGGCACATTATTTAAAGCGGAGCTCCGTCCTGGGGATATTTTTTATTTTTTTTTAAAAGTCAGCAGCTACAAATACTGCAGCTGCTGACTTTTAAAAATCGGACACTTACCTGTCCCAGGGTCCAGCAATGCAGGGGAACGAGGCCCCCCCTCGTTCCCCGAGCCGCTCGCGGCGCCGGCATTCCTAATGTGGGAACCCGGCTGTGGCTTCACAGCCGGGCACCCACTGCGCATGCGCGAGCGGCAATGTGCGCCGTGATTTGACGCTCAGTCATCTGGGACACGTGACAGGTCCCAGATGACTGTGCGGCGCCGAGGGGGAAGTGACGTTTAGCACCGGGCACTGAAGGTGGCAGACTACGAGGGACCCCCTAGCAACAGGCATTTAGAGGTGAGTAAAAAAATTTTTTTTTTCCAATTATTTTTTTTAAATTTTTTTTATGACTTTTAAGCCCCCTTTTTTTTTTTACCGCAACCCCACTTTAACCACTTCAGCCCTGGAAGGATTTGCCCTCTTAATGATCAGGCCATTATTTGCGATACGGCACTGCGTCGCTTTAAATGACAATCGCACGTCATGCAGCGTTGTACCCAAACAAAATGTATGTCCTTTTTTTCCCACAAATAGAGCATTCTTTTGGTGTTATTTGATCACCTCTGCGTTATAAACTATATTTTTTACTTTTTGCTATAGAAAATACACCCCCCTCCCCCCCAAATTAAAAAAAAAACTAATTTCTTCATCAGTTAAGGCTAATATGTATTTTTCTACATATTTTTGGTAAAAAAAAAATGAAATAAGTGTATATTGATTGGTTTTCACAAAAGTTATAGCATCTACAAAATAGGGAATAGATTTATGGTATTTTTATTATTATTTTTTTTTTTTACTAGTAATGGCAGTGATCTCTCATTTTTAGTGGGACTGCAACATTGCGGCGGACAGATTGGGCACTTTTGACACTTTTCTGGGACCAGTGACATTTATACAGCAATCAGAGGTAAAAATAGCCACTGATTACTGTGTAAATGTCACTGGCAGGGAAGGGGTTAACACTATGGGGCGATCAAGGGGTTAAATGTGTTCCCTGGAAGGTGTTTCTAACTGTGGGGGGAGGGGACTGACTGGGAGCAGAGAGAGATCACTATTCCTAATCACTAGGAACAGACGATCACTCTGTACTCCCCTAACAGAACTGGGATCTGTTTGTTTACATTGAGACATCCCCATTCTGGCTCTCTTTGGAGCGATAGCGTGTGGCCAGCAGACATTGCGGCCACCAGCTACGCGCATCAGCTCTGGCGCCATGGGCGTGTACGCGCCTTAGGCACCGTGTGCAGGGCCACTGTATCTTTTGCACGAAGCAACGTACAGCTAAGGCAATTCATGCAAAAAAGCCGACCTGCCGCAGTATAACTACGACGGCTGGTTGGCAAGTGGTTAAAGGAATTTTTCATTGTTGCACGTTGAGCATCATTAAAATCACTGCTCCTGAAAAAACAATCTTTTTTTATTTTTTTTTATTTTTTGATGCATGTCTCCCAGGGCAGTACTTTTCCCCATAACCCTTTTATGGCCAATTACTTGCATATCAGGCTGGGTTCACACCTATGCAAATTGGATGAAATCAGACCTGAAACGGTGAACTGGGACGCACTAGACCCCTGCTGTGCGACCGATCTGTCTTAGGTGTGAACCCAGCCTAAGCCTTCAAAAGGGGCACTTTTGATTTTTCCTCTTATGCCCCGTACACACAGTTGGACATTCCGACCACAAAATCCGTCAGATTTTTTCCGACGGATTTTGGCCGAAGCTTGTGTTGCACACACACGGTCGGACAAAGTTGTTGGAAAATCCGGTCGTTTCGAACGAGAACATGTCCTCATCAACTTTAATTAATATTAAAATAGATTTTTGAATATACCAACAAAATGTATTTATTATTATAGACATAATCATCTACATACAATATATTTAAAGTGGCCCTGACACTAAAAATACATTACAAGCAGCTCATAAAAGAACATGTTTAATATTTATCTCTCTGGAAGGTGATGAGTGAAATTTTGCCTCTCTGGAAGAGTGATGGGGGTCTCTGGTATCTGACACTTTAGGATGATTTGGATACTTTGTCCCCCTCTGGTCACTGTAGTTCCTCCTCACTAAGTGACTACATTGTTCTGTAGTGATGGGACGGCTGGTGAGAGGAACCACTGCACCCAGCAGGGGACAAGGTTTCCAACCAAAGTGTCCGATACCAATGGTGTCCAGAGCAAAAATTAAACTCACCATCCAAAGGAGAGGTAAGTATCAAATGTATAAATTTAACAGTGTTCATTCTCAATAACAGAATACTTTCATTAATAATTATAGAGAAAATTCTATAACTACTGGTAACCCAGTGTTGCTCCATACATATTAGCGGATAACTGTTTTTGTATTCAGGTCGGGTCTGAACATAATTATGTAACATTTTTGGAAAAACATACAGCCAAGAAGTCCAGAACTTGAGGTCATTATAGCAAAAACCTCCACAGCCACCATGTATTTCCCTCTGGTGCTCAGATAGGCCGGGATCATGGCAATCCAGACACTGCAGAACACCAGCATGCTGAAGGTGATGTACTTGGCCTCATTAAATCTGTCCGGTAATGTCCTGGCTAAAAAAGCGATAATGAAGCTCACAGCTGCCTGAAGCCCCATATATCCCAGGACAGAGTAGAAGCCGATAACTGAACCCTCATTACACTGAATGATGATCTTCCCCTGATAAGAGTGAGTGTCCCGATCCTGGAAGGGGGGAGAAATAGACCACCAAGTGACACAGATTATGACTTGAACCAGTGAGAAGACACAAATGATACAATTGGGCAGTTTGGCTCCCATCCATTTCCTCCAGGGACTCCCAGGTTTGGTGGCTTTAAAAGCAATACACACCATGATACTTTTGGCAAGTAGAGAAGAGACGGCAACTGAGAAGATGACACCAAAAGAGGTCACACGCAGCATGCAGGTTACATCGACTGGATGGCCGAGGAACAAGAAGACACAAAGGAAGCTCAGCATGATGGAGACCAGGAGAAGATAGCTCAGGTTACGGTTATTGGCTTTAACAATGGGGGTGTCCTGGTAATATATAAACATCCCCAATATTAAACCAGTCAGAAGACAACAGAGGATGGAGACAGTTGAAAATACTGCAACAATGGGATCATCAGTGTAAGAGAGAAATTCCACCAATTTTGGAACACAACGATTCTTCTTCTCATTTGGCCATTGGTCATCAGGACATTTCATGCAGTTTTCACTGTCTGCAGGAAGAACAATACAAGCACAATGAACATCGGGGTCAGATCTTCTAGGAAAATGAATTGTCTCATGTTGTCTCACAGCTAGCAATTTGATTTCCATGAATGCATTGTGGGAGAGGTAAATAAAATATAAAAAATGGAGGGGGGCATGGCCGGCAGCCAAATGGGATGGCCTCTTCTGACTCAGTAGAGAGAGACCAGGACTCACTAGTGATCCTGCTCCACTCAAGTTGCAGCAACACAGGGAGATGTTGAGGAAGAGGAAGTATTAGGGGAATCCTAGGAAAATTGCACAGCTTCTCCCTCCTTCTTACCACTCCTTCACCCAAGATGGCGCCATCTCAGGATCGGCAGCAGCACGTCACAATGTGGAAGGGAGAGAGGAGAAGGATGGCATACCAGCATCCTGGGGGGGGAGAGGGGGTTCACAGGCCTCCTCTCCCTCTCCCAGCCCAGCCAAGTCTAGACCCAGAATGGCACGTCCAGAGCCTACACCTACTGAGGTGAAGCCAAATGCCTGTACTTCTGGGGATTCTAGTTGCACTAATTCCATGACTGTATTTCCCATGCTTCATCAATAAGTGTCTTTACACGGCTCTATTTTAGTAGATCTCACTTCTTTGGTCCACCAATTTAAAGGGGAACTACATGATATAGGCAACAGGATTAGACACAATAAAAATCGCATGGGGGACTTTGCTGCCACGTTCAATGAGCTAGTTGATACTAACACTGAAAGAGAGGAGGACGTGGAGTGGATAAAGGCAAAATTGTCAGACTCGGAGGAATGCTCCAGGTGTAACAATGTTAACACCTGTGGCATTCCAGAAACCGTTTAGCCAGCAGAATTGATAAACTATTGTACTAAGTTACTTTCCAACTTTCTTCCCAATACCTCCCCAGCTGAGTTGATTTTAGACCAAATACACAGATTGTTGAAACAGGCACAACTGCCAGACAAGCTACTCAGAGATATGGTGGCAAGGCTAGGCAGAGCTTCCTTTCGATTTCAGTCCAAAAACTCCTGTGTATGTCAGCTCACAAGAGAAATTATAAATTGAGTGAGATTCTGGCAGGATCAACAGGTATACTTCAGTACTTGCAGGGTCTTTAAAAGTATAAAACATGGAGAAATGTGCACACATTGCAGAGATGTACTTCAGATGTCTTTCACTTTAACCACAGTAGTAACATCTGCCCAGTCCAACAATAATTTAATTTACTAACAAATACAAACTCTACCGGAAATGTTGGAGATCTCTCCTTCTGAACATGGGACACACTCATAGCAGCATTTATGTGTTGAAGATCCAAACTTCTTTCTGCTGCCAGGTAAACAGGGATCTGAGCATCGAGATACCGGAGGCTGAAATCACATATTATTATTATTCTTTTTTGATCATATCTCAGGGGGATATACAAACTAGATGCTACAAATAGTAATGAGGTTCATGTTTGCCTCTACCATGTGTTCACAGTGAATTCTTCAGGTTTGAGATCCATTCAGGGGGAGGGCAGTATTTTGGGGTTTTCATTTATTTGTGGTGTTTATTGATTTCTATTGCATGTTGATAGGGTCACTATTTCAGGCCAAATTATATATATATATATATATACATACATACCATATTTATCAGCGTATAACACACGCCGGCGTAAAACACGCGCCCCAATTTAAGAGGGACGTTTCAAGAATAAAAAAGTTTTTTTTAAATAAACCACTTTGAAGCAAAATAATGGTCAGTGAGCATCAATGCAGCCTGATTAGCGCCCATCTGCAGCTTCAGTGCAGCCTAATCAGTGCCCACCTGCAGTCTTGCTCAGTGCTCAACTGCAGCCTTGCTCAGTGTCCACCTACAGCCTTGTTCAGTACCCACCTGCAGCCTTCCTCAGTACCCACCTGCAGCCTTGCTCAGTGTCCATCTGCTGCCATCGTTATATATATGCTGCCATCGTTAAATATGCTGTGGGGACGAGCGCTGCTGAAATAGAGCCATATACTCATGTGTACTCGGCTCGGCGTCACGCCCAGTCCCGCCCCTTGGCCCGGATCCTATGATGGACATAGCGCTGGTCCAATGCTGGGGCGTCCATGCTAAGAGCCATCCAAGGGGCGGGACTGAGCGTGACTGCGAGCTGAGTAAACACAAGATCCGGCTCTATTTCGGCGGCGCTCGTCCCCTCTTTCCCCTCGGTGGCAGCATATATCGGCGTATAACACGCACACACGATTTTCCCCCTATTTTAAGTGGAAAAAACTGTGTGTTATACTGTTATACGCCAATAAATACGGTATATATATATATATATATATATATATATATTGTAAGATTGGGGTGATCAGACTTAAGCAGCAGGTGTGTTTTTAATGAGTGCGCCAGTCCTTAAGGGCATTGTAGGCCACTTTTATTTAAAATAATGGAAAAGTTTACAAAAGACATCAGTAGCCCACACAGGGGGTTTCACCATTACTGTAACCTGCACAATCAGAATACTTCAGCCTCCTGCCTTACTTTCTTTAAAACGAGGCTGCTTCAGGCCTCAGGTAGAGTTGTGCAATCGGTGTGCCTACCTCTCCAAAAATCTGGCATAAACCATCAATCTTCAGAGTAGCACAGGGTCCCATTGCTACAATATATATATATATATTATATATATATATATATATATATATATATATATATATATATATATATATATATATATATATATATATATATATACCTGTACCTGTGTGTATATATATATATATATATATATATATATATATATATATATATATACATATATACACGCACACAGTATCTCACAAAAGTGAGTAAACCCCTCACATATTTGTAAATATTTTCTTCTATCTTTTCATGTGACAACACCAAAGAAATTATACTTTGCTACAATGTAAAGTAGTGAGTGTACAGCTTGTATAACAGTGTACATTTTCTGTACCCTCAAAATAACTCAATACACAGCCATTAATGTCTAAACCGCTGGCAACAAAAGTGAGTACACCCCTAAGTAAAAATGTCCAAATTGGGCCCAAAGTGTCAATATTTTGTGTGGCCACCATTATTTTCCAGCACTGTCTTAACCCTTTTGGCATGGGGTTTACCAGAGCTTCACAGGTTGCCACTTGAGTCCTCTTCCACTCCTCCATGATGACATCACAGGGCTGGTGGATGTTAGAGACCTTGCGCTCCTCCACCTTCCATTTGAGGATGCCCCACAGATGCTCAATAGGGTTTAGGTCTGGAGACATGCTTGGCCAGTCCATCACCTTTACCCTCAACTTCTTTAGCAAGGCAGTGGTTGTCTTGGAGGTGTGTTTGGGGTCATTATCATATTGGAATACTGCCCTGCAGCTCAGTCTCTGAAGGGAGGGTGGGAGCAGAGGACACCCTTGATATGAACCGCGCTGTAGCGTAATTGCTGAGGGCAATTTCCCTTCTAAGTACACCTTGGCAAATGATAAGGAGTAGATAGATTGAATAAAAAAAATCATAGTGTCCTCAAAATGAGGTAGAACCTGAAATAACCACTTCCAGTGAATCCTATTAATGGCTCCCAACTTTGGAGAAAAATCCACCAATCTATAGTTCTCAAGTACAGTAATAATCTCCTTGCATTAATCATTGCCGATCTCCCAACCACAAAACCAGTTTGTTCAGGACCTATCAATTTAGGAAGAAGTGTTGACAGCTGGTCCGCTGTTATTTTAGATAAATATTTAACATCTTGGTTTTCTAAAGAGATTGGCTTGTATGAAGCAAAATATAGGGGATCTGTAGCTTTCTTTAGAATAAATTTCACAGTGGCCTCATTTCCCAGTGGTGGATACCTACCCATTAAAAAAAAAAGCAAAGGGTTCTTCACTTCTTGTAGTAGACATTTAAAAAATCCATTAGTAAATCCATCAGGGGCTGGCAACTTTAAATAGTTCTAATGAATAAATCTCAACATTGAGCATACCCAAATCTTTGCAGATTAATTGGGGCTCAAAAAATCCTTCCCATTTAGCAATGGTAGTGGATCACTAGAATACAATATAGTATAATATTGACCAGAAGCGACAGCTACAGCATGTGGTGTCTTTTTAGAATTTCCCTAATCATTGATCACACACGTATTATGTTGAAGAGAAATTCACCTTTTAACAATGATAGCTAAAAGCCTTCCAGCCTTATTACTACATTTGTGGTTAAGTTGTTTAAAGAATCTAATGAACTTATTGTGTTCATCTAACCATGTTTCCCTATCATAGTTATTCTTCAGCCATTTAAAACGATTATGGTCAGTCATAGGCTGCTTGAATTCAATATAAGCTGGTCTAGCCTTCTTACTAACTGCCAAATATGGATATTAATAAATGCAGAATTCATTCTCCCTCTTGCTACATCTTTTTCTGCCTATCAATAGAGAATCAGAGGTTCTATGTTGAAATTTATGATAAACATAGTCTAATTACCAGGACTGTAAATGTGTTTTATAACCATCGCCGTCATATAGGTGGGAAATCTCCAGATTGGTTTACTCATTGCAACTAGTCGTATGATAATATATAGTAATGTGTTTTCACCGCTCAAAATCATATTAAGCAAGGACAATGATTTATGAACTTTGCAATGGTGGGTATAATCCCTTTCCAACGGGTTCTTCTTTCCATCTGTCTCCAAGTATTGATAAGTATTGTGGAGGACATAAAACACCAAAACTAATGGTGCTCAGGGGTACATTTCAAGAGAGCTCCTGTGAGTAATTTACAATCCTCTGTGGGTTCACTCGCTGCATTGAAATATTCTCCTACCACAATTTTTTACTTTACTTTTTTAGAGGATGAGAATACATTTTTATTTATTAGAGATTCAAAAAAAATCACTATCACCCACATTTGGGTCATACATTCTATAAATAATAATGGAGTAATGTAGAATAGTCCGCTCCATAGAATCACATTTCTTCAAAACCACCTGGCAACCAATATGTTTATGAAGCTTGATGATTGTACGGGATTTACAACCCTTAGCATGGACCCCCCCCCAGACTGGACTTATCAACTCCTCTGGCCTAGATGGATCTCTTGTAATAAAGCAATATCTGCAAGCAATTTCTTAAAATAGTGAAGAATCTTGGAATGTTTATTTGGTAAAGACAGATTTCACCAAAAATGAAAATAGAGGTATTGGGGATGTCCCTTCACAGCTCTCCCCCATTTCCCTAAGGCCGAATGCAGCGCATAAGAGACAATTTTAACATGGCAAAAACTAAAAAACAAAGAACATAAAACAAACCAAATTCCGTTTGCATACTTCTCTTTTCCCCAATATGATTACTAGAGGGTACCAACTGAGAAAGAACCCGACCAAACTTGGGTGGCTCTCATAACCAGATAAATAGCATTTTAATTTAAACAACTTCTTAAATATAACTACATGATGCCTCAATAGAACAATTTAAAATAAGAAATACATTGAAGCCTAATAGCAGATAGAAAAATAAATGTAACCCCCCCACCCTACCCCACTCACCTATATTATTCAACCCTAAAAAAATAGAGGTTTGAAAAAAGCAGGGAGTAGGGAGACAATCAGCTATCGCTAAGGATTAGTTGCAGAGTTTCTAAGAACCACTCTATCATTAATGCGCTAAAAAGTTGTTCCTGAGCAAGATTTTGCATCCATTAACAAGCTGGGATCTATAAGCTTGCTGGATACAGGCTTTATCTGCATAGTCATGGTAGCAAGCCATAACCAGATGAGACTTTGTATAATCCGTTCAGGGGGCCAATCCTATGAGTTTATTCCACCCTAATCAGTCCTGGTATGCCTAGTGCCTTTGGAATATCATAGGCACATAGATAATGAAGATTCTTGGGCCACAGCCTCTCTGGGATAGCCACTATGCATAGGTTATTCCTACATGACCTGTTCCCAAGATCCTCAATTTTATCCATCATAATAGTTTGTCTCATGTAAATGGATTTAATCTGAGTTTAAATAGAGTCAGTAATGTCGGCAGTAATACCAACCCTTTGTTCCAAAGTATCCATTCTAGTTTCAAGAATGCTGATTTGCAGCCAGATTCCCAGTGGCCCTTTTTTCTCCCATGAGTCACATAAGGCCATCTGTAGCTTTATAGCATTATGTGGAAGCTAATGTCTCCATGTTACTGGACCATATAGTCAGTGTTAGGGTCTTCATGACCGCAGACATATTATACAATCATGGGGAGGGACCTAATATATCCTTCAAGGCCTACTTGGTAGCCCATGAAGGATGTGTACCACTGGAGCTGATAGTGTTGCCCTGCTTCCTGAAACTTAATGATGGTGACACTCCTTCTCAGTGGCCAATGGTAGTCGAATCTTTAAAGTCAGTTCTGGCTAATAGGCACGAGATTGTCAAACACATTTATTGAAGGACTGGCACTGCTTTGGGGGATGTGTAATGTTAAAATATTTTAAAATACCAGTGGTGGCTCTTTTAATAATTCTTAAAGCAAAACATTAACAAAGCACAATTTGTTTTGGGGGCTCTAAACATGTCTGTGA
Organism: Lithobates sylvaticus; assembly: GCA_028564925.1. Taxonomy (NCBI): domain Eukaryota; kingdom Metazoa; phylum Chordata; class Amphibia; order Anura; family Ranidae; genus Lithobates; species Lithobates sylvaticus. The sequence continues at coordinate 18,317,707 of CM053026.1, read as the reverse complement.
TATGACAGACGTGTACAATGTATTCTAGGAAAGTCACATATACAAGAAAAAAAATACCATTAAAATAAAATATAAATTGCATTTCTCTGACAGCTTGTTTGTTTTTGTAAGAAAGAATCTCATGGTCACCCCCAAATTACACACCAAACCCTTGCTTGAGCACCCCCCCCCCAAAAAAAACTATCAGACCCTTCAGGTACTGTGTCACCATCCCATTTTTTTCCAAAAAAAAATCCGACAGTAAAATGTAATTTAGTGGCAAAAGCTAGCAATACATTATATCCTTGAAAATGTTGCGTTTGCCTTATCCTACATACAAAAAAAAAACAAATAAATAAGAAAATGGTGTGGATTTCCCCAATATCCATACCATACCCTTATCAGAGCATGCTTCTTGGCTGGCTAGAAAAAGACAACAATGAGTGTGTGCCCCCCAAAACCCCACCAGGCCACATGCCCTCAACATGGTAAGAAAACCTTCCCAGGGGGCCCTCTCATAAAGCACCTTGTCCCCATGTTGATGAGGACAAGGGTCTCTTCCCTACATCCCTAGATTATCAAAAAAGACTAAAAACTGTGCTTTAAATTTTGGACAATTTTTCTGCTTTCAGTCTCAAAAAAGATACTCAATTTCTATTTTCATGTGAAATCTGTTTGATCTCTGCCCCTGAAATTTCATGCTAGAAAAAAAAAAGTACATACTGTCCAGTAAATCTGTACACTGTTTTGTGAACAGTGTCAGAAAAAAAGACAGAAATCTTTATTTACAGAAAAAAATCTGCTCTCTTCCTCTGAAATTGCACCCTAGTAAAAGTAATTACATACTGTGCAGCAAAAGTGCAAAACTTTTCTGTCTTTTTTAATTTCCGGATGAAATCTGCCCACCACCCTCTGCTGTCTTCATTCTGTAATCACCCACTATCCCTGGTCAGTTAGTTTGCATACAGCAGCTGAATGGAATCTGACATTTTGCCCCTGTATAAATCATTAGAAAGACCTAATCTGGAATATGCAGTTCAGTTTTGGGCACTGGTTTCAAAAAGGATATTGGGGAACTGGAGAAAGTGCAGAGAAGGGAAACCAAACTGATAAGAGGCATGGAGGAGCTCACCTATGAGGAAAGATTATAGGAACTGAATTTATTCTCTCTTGAGAAGCAGAGATTTAGGGGGGATATGGTCAACATGTGCAAATACATATGGAGTCAATATAGTGAACTTGGTGTTGAGTTATTCAAGTTAAGGTCATCACAGAGGACAAGGCGGGCACTCGTTATGTCTAGAGGAAAAGAGATTTCATCTCCAAATATGGAAAGGTTTCTTCACAGTAAGAGCTGTGGAAGTGTGGAATAGACTCCCTCCAGAGGTGGTTCTGGCCATCTCAGTAGATTGTTTTAAAAAAAGGCCTGGATTCTTTCCTAGGTGTACATAATATAACTGGGTATTAACATTTATAGGTAAAGTTGATCCAGGGAATATCCGATTGCCTCATAGGGGATCAGGAACTATTTTTTCCCCTGCTGTATCAAATTGGATCATGCTTTGCTGGGGTTTTTCGCCTTCCTTTTTTTTTGTGGTTGAACTAAATGGACTTGTGTATTTTTTCAACCTGACTAACTATGTAACTATGTAAATCTGCAGTGGTACTGTAAGGGATCAACAACATGGATTATTATTTTGGTGGGTCGTGGTGGTGGCAGGTAGTTGCTGGACAATGTAATGGAAATTGAATTTCCATTAGAAAACATTCTTTGCTTGTTTTAAATATTTTTACTGTTCATAAAGAACTTTTCAATGATGCGGGTGTTTTAATTTACTTTGTCAATTTTTTTGTAAAGAGGGATACTATATACTCTGCAGTATTTCACCCAGGGAGACTGGGGTATCTGGGGGCATCCTTATTCCAAAGGGAGCTTCCAGATTCCAATTAATCCTCCTGGAAAACCCATATCTTTTTTGGGGCAATCGATGTGTGTCATGGTTATGCAGTAATCTTCCCCTGTTTGCTTACCTCTCCTCATGTGTTCAGACTAAGAGGCCAGCCACTCTCACCTGGTAGTTTTTATAACCTCTCCTCTAAGCATGGCTCCACCCCAGGCCCTATCAGGGAACCCTATATTAACCTGTGCACTGCAAGCCAGTGGTGCTGATCAACCATTGTGTATCCATTGTGTTTTTGGCTTCCTATTTCCTGCTTGCTGTGTGCTCTACATTTGTCTCTGTTACCAACCTTGGCGTGTTCTCAACGATTCCTGTCTGCTTGTGACCTTGACCTTTTGGCATGTCCCCGACCATCCCTGCCTGCCTGTGACCCTGAACCTTTGGCGTGTACTCTGTTGTTCCTGTCTGCTAGTTGCCCTGACCTCTGCTATATCCCCTTACTATACTTGTCGTTTCAGCCTGCTGCTTCCTTCTCCTGTAGTCTACTGTGAGCGTGAGCTGTGAGACCCTAGGGGCCGCGACCTGGAGCCAGACTGCAGCAAAGTCCATCATCACCACTGGAGGCTCTGGCGAACACCTGCTGGATCTTAGACTCCGCGCCCTGGGGAATCTATGCTCTAGCTCCCACTGAGATCTGTGTTAGTGATCCAGTAGACCTGTGTCCTGAATCTCCCTGGGTACAATCCGCAGCAGTCAGTCCTAAGGTCCACTACCTAGCGGTGCACTTCCGACTCCTACAGAGTGCATCTGTCACCTGTTCTCAGGTGACCTGACAATGTGAGTGGTGAGGTCATTGTCCCTCCAATGAGAACATTGTCTGCCTTTGGTGCCTTATAAGGGGGACATATGTAGTCTGGTATGGTTCCAGAGAGGGGCTGCAGCTTTGTTGCTTTCCCTTTCCTGGCTACCCAGACTGCATGTTTAGATACAAGGAAGAGTGGAAGAGTGGAAGAGCATAATCAAGTTCCTGTTTCTCTAAGGGAAAGGTGCGAAGCAGATCCATGATGAAAGGTCACAAACTTTGGGTGACACTGGTCCTTCATATGCAACAGTTAAACATTGGATTGTCAATTTTAAAACTGGACATCTTGGTGTTGAAAGTGAGAAACCCAGTGGAAGGCCTGTTTCTGTCTCTGTGCCTGCAAAAGTCAAAAGTTTTGGGATCCATTTTGCTGCAAGTTTTCTCATTTCCAAGTCATTGTGGATAATGGCACCAACTCACGTCATATTCCCAGATATGTAGAAATACTTTTGGCTGATATTCAGTGGTCCTGGATGGCTTTCACATTTGCAGGCACGGAGACAGAACCAGGTCTTCTGCTGGGTTTCTCACTTTCAACACCAAAATGGACAGTTTTAAAATTGACAACCCAACCTTTAACTGTTGCATATGAAGGACCACTGTCACCCAAAGTTTGTGACATTTCATCATGGATCTGCTTTACACCTTTCCCTAGGAGAAACAGGAACTTGATTATGGTCCTTTGCTCTTCCACATTGAATTTTTCTGGAGGTGCTGCCATGTTTGGACCTGAAAAAGAAAGATCATTTAAAATCATAGGTAGTTGATTTTTCCAGAACTATCAAAAACCTAAAATAACCCCATTCATGGAGAGGCAGACTGGCTAGCATATCTTAATTTAAGACTAGAAATTCCTATATATATAAATTCTAAATCTCCTCAGCAAATGGTGAAAAACAGAAAATAAAGTTATTTCTTACTGTGCCTTTTCTCCAGAAGACGGGATCACTCATATTGATGAATGGTTCAGGCACATAATCCGGGCGTTGACTAGTGGAAATAGTTATATATGAAGCATATGTAAAGTTAAAAAAATACCAGCATTGTAAAATAAAATCTGCTGGAACTTCTCTTTTCTCATTAAAGTAGATCTCGCCTCCGGTTGGGTCGGTATAATGAAGATTTCTCACATATTTGTGCAGCTTTTCATGGAAGACAAAAACACACATTACTATATACAGTTATAAGAGTTCTGGAATTATAGTTTGATAAAAAAAAAAAAGTTATATTTAAGTTACTAGGCAGTCTTTCTATAAATGTGAATAGGAATGAACGAATCCCATCAATCCACAAGAAACAGAAATATCTGGTAACTACACATCAAATACATCATTACCTATAGGAGATTACATTGTCATTTATTTCACATAAGGAGCCTGTGGCTCTGCAATTAATCCTTACATATTCTCACAGCTGTCCCCTCTTCCACGAAGCGTCCATCTTCCTTCCGGGTATCGCGGCTCCGGCGCTGTGATGCGCGTGGGAGCCGCCACTAATGGCACGATCGCAGTTAGCAATGGCGCGCTCAGTGCGCCTGAGCGCCGTTGTCTACGGCGCATGCGCCGTAGACATTGGTGCCTGTCTTTTGCAAATATCTCCTAAACCATGTAGCCTTAATCTAGGCTTTCCTGTAGGTAAAAGTGGTCTGTAAGGTTTTACAACCACTTTAAAGTGGATCTTCAGTCATTTGTTAAAAAATGAATTAATGAAAACTGTAGCTGCTGACTTTTAATAAACAGACACTCACCTGTCCCAGGATCCAGCGCTGTCCTCACTGGAGCCGGTTTCTTCACCGGTCTTCAGTCTCCACGGCCAGCATATTAACTGTGCACTGAATGTTTGTGGCTTCACAGTTGGCTGCCGACTGTGCATGCATGAGCTGCATTTCGTGAATGGTCCCGCAGCCTTCTGGGACCCGTGACATGTCCAAGAAGACTGCGGGAACGGAGGAGGGGAGGAGAACTTCCGCTCAGGTTGTCTAGTCAAAACCAGATACTTGCTCCCCCTCTCCCCCCCAAAAAAGAGGAGTAGGAGGAAGAGCAAAACTTCCCCTTTTGGGTAAAATTTTTGCTTTAAATACAGGGACACTTTCAGAATACTCTCACCCACCAGATCACCAAGTCACCCTCAGAGGTGTCCAGGGACATCTTCTGCACCAGACATGTAAGGGGAGATACAGTAACAGAGTTTCTTCTGTGGGCACCCTTTCTACACTTACCTCAATAATAAACTTCATATTCACATTTTCATCATCAGTGCTAAACATCTTAGAGAGTCTCCAAACTGTGGTCACTCCCAATTCACTGTATATCTCACAACCAGTCCCTTTTATCACTGTATTTGCCGTCTCAGTACTGTTTTTATCATAGATAGTCTTACCTATCACCCATTAAGTGTTTCAGACTGGAATGACTTCTGATCACTGTCACCGGGGGCGGTAATAGCAGACATTTTTTCCACAACGATCTGGGCAGGTAATCATAGACCTCTGCCTGGTCAAGTTACCTTTTGCAGCATCTAGAGGCAGAGGATACTTGATGGGCATGCCCCCACACATTGCACTGCAAACAGAGAACCAAACCTCCAAACCTTGTCAGACTTCCTTGTCAACCTCCAACCTCTAACTACACAGCCCTCAGCATAGAATGTAGACTCTCAATACAGAACACAACAGTGCTTGCATGCTATTAAAAGGGTATAGGGGTACTTCGCTCCTATGGATTTGTGCAATGTGACATTAAATATAAAGCTGCTCCCCAATAATGTAGGTGTCCTATACTATGAATATTGGAAAGGGTGTATGAGGGGGTGCAGTAATTAAATCCTATAGCCTGTGAACTAACCACTAAATTAAAATAACCATGTGATATCACATTAATATGGAACACGAAAAGATAATACTAGGTTGTACCATTCCCGTGACAAAAACATAAAGTGCTAAATTAATTGTGCAACACATTGGACGATGTGTGAAGAAAATTGTCCTTTAGAACAGTCTTTAAAAATATATCTTATGGTAGTATGGTAGGAAATGAGGAACCATCACCGACTGAAATAGTATCCAAAGCAACACCCCGAAGTGCTTAAGAGGATGACCTACTCATCAGAGAGCCATGACCCCTGTTGTGGAAATTTTATCATATAAGATTTAAGCAAGGATGTGTGTTTTATAGATTGTCATCTGTCTCCCTGTGTCTGATTTAATCAAGGAGCGCTCTAGCAGAGCGCACTTGGGTTGAATCGAGACCCGTGGTAAAAACAGTCAGTATGAAAACCTTCTCATGGGATTTGAGACGTGTTCTCTGTGTGTGTGGAGGTTTGTTGGTTTGTAGGTATCAAGCGCAATGAGCTGGGCTTCTTGCATTCAAATGGCTATGCACATTAGAGAAGCAAAATCTGCATAACAAGAGAAAACTATTATATCTCTCTTGCAGACTTCGCTATCCCCTTTTGGATACATATCTGTTTTTTATTAGAGGACATTTATATCTGCCTTGCTGGTGTACTCGTACCATATATTGACCACAGCAGTAGCAATGTCCCCTCAGATTGTTTCAAGCCTGTAAAAACAAGTAGAATGATCTTACTAGATACTGTTTACTTAGAGAAGTATTGAGTGGGCTCCATGCTTATTAAGATGGGGCGTGTGCACTTCCCTCCCCCCTTTCCCTTCCTGTGAGTGCCCTCTTCTTTACATGTTTGTCATTTCCTGTGATGTCATTTTGTATTGAGGAAGTGATTGGCTATTGTGGCCATGACTTCCTGTTTGTCATAGCTCTTGTGATGTGGGAATAAAAACCAAGGGCATGCTGGGCGGAGAGCAGAAGAGCATGTTGCTGAGAACGTAAGCTATGGTAATGTCTGTTCACTTGGGGATATATGGGAAATGTAATGATAGGTAAGGTACATTATATCATTAGACGGAATGTGTGCTTATTAGCACAGGATATATGGTGTGCGCATAGCGTACAGCCAAATTTCCCTAACACCCCTTTAGCTAAAAAGAAGGTCAAATAGCCCTTTGTGGTTGAGTTGTGGATCTGGCGTAGTGCCTCTCTAAAGTGGATCAAAAATGAACTCCGTCTCTCTTCCTCTCCACCGTAATAATTAATTGAAATAAAAGAAAAAGAAACCAATAGCCTAATTTGATGTAAAAATATTTTAAAACATAAAAATACCTACTTACGTGTATAAGTGTCAATTACCGGCATTAGGGATAGCCCGCTTTCAGGCTGTATGGAACCACCGCTGCCTGGCTCGTGCTCTAGACATTAAACGGTATTGCGCTATTGGTTCCCCTTTCTCTTGTTTCAATTAATTATTTTGGTGGAGAGGAGGAGAGAAGGTCATCCTATTGAGCACTTTGAGGTGTTGCTTTGGATACTATTACAGTCGGTGATGGTTCCACTTTTCCTACCATGCTGAAGATATGTTCTTAAATACTGTATGAACTGTTCCATCCGCCCCATGGAATGACTGACAGGAGCCTGTTTTTTCCACTCCTCTCCATCTCCAGTGGGGGACCCGGACATCGTTACCATCTGTGAGAGCTACAGGCTCTCCTCTCTGCTGCCAGTGTACCTCCATCATGCTTTGGGAGCCAGAAAATTAGGATACATGATGTGCCTGTATAACCCCTACTCATCCTGTGAGTGCATTTCGTTTACTTGGTTTTACACGCTAATAATAAATAAGATACACTTAGATGCCCGCGCCTTCTCATTTTCAGTATACAAAAGAAATCCAATATTCTCTTTAGAAGAGTTGCAGCCTTTCCAAGTGTACAGATATTCATCAAACTTTCTCCTGACAGACTTTAGGGATATTAGGGTATTCAGCAACTCTCTGGTTGCACTAAGACCCCTTTCACACTGTGCCACCTAAGGCGTCAGCGGTAAAGCGGCGCTATTTTTAGCACAACTTTACCGTTGTTTTAACCGCCCGCTAGCGGTCAAAAAGGGGTTAAATCTGCCCGAAAAATGCAGCCGAAGCTGCGTTTTTCCAGCGGTATCACAGCGCTGCCCCATTGATTTCAATGAGGAGCAGCGGTGGAGGAGCGGTGAGTTCACCGCTCCTTCACTGCTCCAAAGAAGCTACTGGCAAGACTTTTTCTGAAGCCCTGCGAGCGCACCGCTCCAGTGTGAAAGCCCTCGGGCTTTCACACTGGAGTGCATGGAGCAGCTGTTTTAGGGCATTTTGCAGGCTCTATTTTTAACGCTATAGCGCCTGCAAAATGCCCTCAATGTGAAAGGGGTCAAAGGGTTTTATTGTTTTTTTACTAAATGCATGCTGCCTGACCACACATCTTCCTGCCCCCTGATCTGACCCTGGCATGTTTAGTAACCATGTTTCTGTCTGCTGCCTGGATCAACCCCTTTCCTGCATACTGCCCACATCTCTGCATGTCACCTGAACTGACCCTGGCCTGTTAACCAACCACAATTCTGCCTGCCGCCTGGACTGATTCTTTGCCTGCGTATTGATCACATCTCTGCCTGCCGCCTGAACTGACACTAGCCTATTCATTTATAACATTTTGACTGCCACCTAGACTGATTATCACGTACCTTGTGCTGGAGGCCAATGGAGAGAGAGGGCTTCTCTTGTGGCTACGTTCCAGACCCCCCTGAGGGTGAAAACAGGAGAGGTCAGGCCCAAAGTAGCACGGGTCACCTACTAGGCTATGTGCAGGAGGTTCCAAAGTACAGCTGGTGTGCTGGCTTAGAATCAGAAGACAGGTGGCCCCCATTAGGTGTTGCAGGACTCAGATAATGCTGAGACTGGAGAGTGGTATCCCCATACTTAGGAGGAATAGCAACGTGTGTTTTGGAATGAAATTATAAGGATGCTTATGCTGTGTGTGGAAAATATCTTATTAAACTTTGACAACTTTATGTACAAAAAATACATTTTCATTTTCTTTCCACATTTTACTTGTAACAACAAAATTTAATTTTTGAAAGACTCATTATGCTCCTAACATAATACATTGGGATGTTTGCTTTCCAAAATGTGGTCATTTTTTGGGTGCTTCCACTATCCTGGTACTTCAGAGCCTCCATAAATGTGATAGGTTGTTAGGAAATTAGATGTGTAATTTGAAAGCCTGAAGGTGATCCTTGGATTGTGGGCCCCTCTATGAAGTTAGGCTGCAAAGGAAATATCACACATCTGGTATCTCCAAACTCGTGAGGAGTAGCAGAATGTTTTTTGAGGGTGTGATTGTAAGTATGAATAAGTGTGTAACTCCCGCGCTGTCAGGACAAAACTAAGGGTGCACTACGGCAGACACCTGGTTAACTGATCCTTAACCACTTCAGCCCTGGAAGAATTGGCTGATCAATGACCAGTAGACATGTGCAATTCGTTTCGTTTTTTTTTGTTTTTAGTTTTTTTTTTCGTTATTTTCGTTCGTTCGTTTTCGTACGAATGAACGAATCATTCGAATCGTACGAATACGAATAACGAATCGTAACGAATCGTTGGAATCCTACGAATCCGAATAACGAATCATTCGAATCCGAAAAACAACGAAAATCCGAAAAAAACAAATTAGAAACAACGAATGTACTAATGAAGAAAATCCGAAGAACGAAAACGAACGAAAAAATTCGTAACTTTTTTTTTGTTGAATTGTTCATTTTCCGTGTCCCTTACAATGGTGCTGCTAAACGTGCTTCGAATGGATTGAACCAAAAAATTAGTACATTCGTAACTTTTTTTGCGATTCGTAACTTTTTTTTTTTAGATTTGTAATTTTCCGTGTCTCTATTGAACCCAAAAATTCGTACATTCGTAACTTTTTTTTCGATTCGTAAATTATTAAAATGTAATAATAGCATACACATTACATCAAATTATGAATTATGCTCCGATTACGAATCTACGAATGTTACGAATGTACGAATAAATACGAATGTGTCCGAAAATTAAACTAACGAAAAAACGAATCAACGAAAAAATAACTCTTACGAATGTACGAATCGTTACGAATACGAACAACGACGACTTACGAATGTACGAATCGTTACAAATCCGAACAACGACGACTTACGAATGTACGAATCGTTACGAATCGACAGAAACGAAAAAAACGAAACGAAAAAAAACTATTTTTTTTCAGAAACGAAAAAAACGAAACGAAAATAAACAAATTTTTTGGTTGTGCACATGTCTAATGACCAGGCTATTTTTTTTGCGATATGGCACTACGTCAAACTGACAATTGCGTGGTCGTGTGATTCTGTACCCAAATAAAATTGACGTCCTTTTTTTCCCACAAATAGAGCTTTATTTTGGTGCTATTTAATCACCTCTGCGGTTTTACATATTTTGCGCTATAAACAAAAGAAGAGCGACAATTTTTGTACTTTTTGCTGTAATAATTAGCCACAATAATAAAAAAAAAAAGAGAATTTTTTCCACAATTTAGGTCGATATGTATTCTTCTACATAATTTTGGTAATAAAAATTGCAAAAAGCGTATATTGATTGGTTTGCGCAAAAGTTATAGCGTCTACAAAATAGGGGATAGATTTATGGCACTCTTATTATTTTATTTTATTTTACTAGTAATGGCGGCAATCTGTGATTTTAATCGTGACTGCGACATTATGGCGTACATATCGGACACTTCTGACACATTTTTGGGACCACTGGCATTTATACAGCGATCAGCGCTATAAAAATGCACTGATTACTGTGTAAATGTCACTGGCAAGGAAGGGGTTAAAATTAGGGGGCGATTAAGGGGTTAACTGTGTTCCCTATGTGTGTGTTCTAACTGTCTGTGCGGGATGGAACTGACTATAGGAGATGAGAGATTGTGGTTCCCAGCTCGTAGGAACTCACAATCTCTAGCGCCTCTCCTCACAGAACTGGGATGTGTGTGTTTACACACACACGTCCCTGTTCTGCCTCTCGTGCCCATGATCGCTCGTGGCTGGGTCATTGAATAAATTAAAATAAATACTAGGAAAGAGATTAGCGCAGTGGTGGAGGTCTGCATAGTTAGTGTATGAAGACCTCCCATCCTTACAGAAACACAATCATCACACAGGACCTCCCTAAATGTATAATTTTCCATATTACTCATTAAGAATTTGCACAAGCCACACATATCACAAGAAACATTCTGTTATGGAATATCTTAGTTGGAAATGCTTCTCTGTACAATACTCGGAGATGGATTGTCTGTATTCGAAGACCTTCCAAGGACATTCTAACCACACATTCTGAGGACATTGTTCCAACAACATCTTCTGCAAAGTCATTGTAGCAATGGAACCTGTCATTATACTATCATTAGCATTCAATATTGTGATTTAACCATTAGTAAAACATAATTTATTTTCTTTATCGAAGCTGACAGGTTATAGTAAGGTCTGCCAGAAGGAAGAAAAGCCACCCAGGGAAAAGCAAGAGGAAACTTTCCTTCTGCAGAGAGTGGGAGGAGAGGCACTACTGGTGAACCCCTAGACTTGTGTACAGGATCAGTGAGCAATGTCTGTGGGGAAGACATGGACACTGTTCATTGTGCAAAATTTGTGGTGGATTATGGGTACACAGTGAGGATAATCTGGAGAAGAACTGGAGATTGTATGCTGTGGTAAAGGTACAGGGTGAGACCAAAGTATTTGTACTGGAGGTGGGGGTGAAATCTCATTATGGAAAGACCAATCAATGTGTGCTGGGGGAGGAACCTAACTGGTGAAGGTCCAATCTGTATGTGCTGGAGGTGGGATCTCACTGGGGAAAATCAATGTCTATGTTGGAGGTCGGATCTGACTTTGTAAGAAAAACAATGTGTGTATTTGAGGTGAGATCTCACTGGGGGAAGATCAATAGGAACACTGTGAAAGGGGAGTTATGGAGAGGACATGACATTAGTAGGCGAGGGGTGGACTGTGTATAGTGGTTAGAAGTATATGAAGGAGCATTGTAGAAAAGGGTATGACGGGGGGCAGTAGGCACAGGAGAGGAGTATGGATTTGACATTGTACAAGAGAGGAATGGTGGAGGGTTTTATAGCAGACAGTTTGTGCAGGAAATTAGTTTGTGACATATGGCCATGGCAGTATGCACGGGAGAAGAGTGTGCAAGTTATAATGGCAGACAGTATGCGCAGCAGAAAAATGGTAACGCCACAAAAAATAAATATGGCAAACAGGTAGAGTTGCCAACACAGGCAAATATAATTTTTCCTTTCATGGGACACTCTTTCTTGGGAGGTTAATCATACAGCCCTTTGGTTTATTTCCCATGTTGATTGGGTCCTATTGCCTATATTTGGGATGTATGCATGAGTGGATGGCATCTAGATGCATGATTTCATACCAAGACAACGTTGTCTTTTAATGGTGGTGGAAGTTGGTTTTTATTTAAAGTTACTTTGTGTAATTTGTCATATATTAATAACGATTTTTCATATTTGCATATATTTTGTTTGATATTGTTTTGGTTAATTTCAAGCCCTGGAGTCTCAGTAGCATGGTGCTGAGTTTTCAGACTCTACCTGTTTGCCATATTCTTGTGTGGTTTCTTATCTGACCGGGCCCCACCATTTATTTAATAGGTGAGTGGGTATTTGACCACGGAGGTGGCCATTTTTGGGTACCCAGATTTTTGTTTTGAGTCCTTTTGTTTTTTTACCATTTATTAAGTAGTACATGCTATAGAGTACTGGTGACTCTCTCTACAAGGGATTATTGGATTTAGACCACCTTTCCCTTACATTCCTCTGTGACCCGTCGGGTCTCCCGGCAGATTGTTGGGCTTTTCAGAGGGTTATTTGGTGCTATTACTCTTCCCTTTCTTTTGGTTGTTGTAATAGGTATGTCTTATGTTTTAGGCGAGGAGGTGCAGGTACACATTAAACAAGCCCTTAAGGGAGACATCTCAGAGTCTGAGAGTAAAGAGGAGGAAATTAAAAGGTGGTTTAAAATACATAAAAAAATGATTAATTAGGCATTTAAATTGTAAATGCCACTGTAAGTGACTGAGCAAACTTGTCACTACATACAGCCCTAACCTACCACTATAATACCTTATACTACCTGTGACAGCAGGCAGGTAAAATCACCTGGTTGTATCCAGGATGGAAAATATGTATGCCCTAGATTCAGGCTTTATACTGACTTATACCACTAGAGGGGAGTGCTGGGAGTCCTATAGGGGAAGAGTTAATGAGCCCAGCTGAAGTAAGTGGGCTCATTAAGACCTCTACAAAAAACCCCAGCATGCTTAGGGAGATGCTCCATCCTGGAACCAGTTTTGTGTAGACTGGGGAGTGTGACACCTGTTCTGTGCGGTGAGTTAACGCCTGTGTGGCAAACCTCTACAACAGAGATAGGGACTGGTGCAGCACAAGGCTGCACTCAGTTGTTAGACAGGGAATCTACGTGTGTAGTAAGCGGTCAAGCTGACCAGGATTTATTTTCATGTTTTTTTTTGTTTGGCTGTTATATTTTTCACTGCATGTAGCATAAATAAACCGCACCTTTGTTTTCTCCACCTACAACGCTGTCTGCTGTGCCTGATTTTGTGTTGTGAACCCATCCAGGGGGTCACACACACCCACTGCCAAGCTAAACCCTCGCATACCCTAACCTACCACTATAATACAACATTGCAGATACAGCATTGGACCTACTATATGCTGTATCTAGCTAGCTGAGTATAATTGTTTTTTACTAAAACCCTTAATTCTTCTCTTTTAACATTTACAAAAGTCAAAATTTGTAAACAAAAAGCAAGCCTAGCAAACAGTGGGATAAGGGGACATATAGAGAGAGAGAGGGGGAAGAGAGAGAAAAATGAAGTGAGAGGGAGAGGGGAAGAGAGAGAAAGAGATGGAGAGAGAAAGATAAGGGTTGGAGAGAGAGATATGGGGAAAGAGAGAAAAGAAGGAAGGGAGAGAGAGGGAGAGAGAGAGAGAGAGAGAGAAAGAAAGAGAGAGAGAAAGAAAGCGGTTCGAGAGAGAGAGGGGGGAAGAGAGAGAAGGAACGAAAATGGAGAGGGGGGAGAGAGAGAGATGGAGAGAGAAAGAAAAGGGTTAGAGATAGAAAGAGAAAGGGGGGAAGAGAGAGAAGAAGGAATGAAGAGGGAGAGGGGGAAGAGAGCGAGAGATGGAGAGAAAGGAGATGGTTAAAGAGAGAGAGGAGGAGAGAGGTAGGGGAAAGATGAGGGGGTTAGAGAGAGAGGAGAGGGGTTAAAGAGAGAGAGATGGGGAGGAGATAGAGGAGGGAGGAAGGGGAGTGGTTTAGACAGAGAGACAGAGAGAGGAGAAGGAGAAGAAGAAGTGGAGAGAGAAAGAAAGAGTGGGAGAGGAAGGGGTGAGGGGGTGGCAAGAGAGAGAAGAGGAAGGTGAAGAGAATGTGAGGGAGGAGAGGGAGGGGAGAGAGAGAGAGAGGGGGGGACTGGGAGATAAAGAAGGGGGGAGAAAGGTGTAGGAGTGGGGGAGAGAGAGGAAGGTGTTGTGGAAATTGTTGGTTTGTAGGTACCAAGCGCAATGTGCTGGGCTTCTTGCCTTCAAATAACTATGCGCATTAGAGAAGCAAAGTCTGCATAACGAGAGAAACATATTATTTTATCTCTATGTGGCTACGCTATCCCTTTTGGACACAAATCTGCTTTAATACAAGGACATTGATATCTGCCTTGTCGGTGTACTTGTATCGTATATTGACAACAGCAGTAGTAATGTCCCCGCAGATTGTCTCAAGCCTGTGAGAACCAGTAGAATGAGCTTACTAGATACTGTTTGCTTTGAACAGTATTGGGTGGGCTGCATGTTGACTAAGAGGGGGCGTGTGCACTCCCCCCCCCCATCCTGTGAGTGCCCTCCCCTTTACTGTTTGTCATTTCCTGTGATGTAATTTGGTACTGAGGAAGTGATTGGCTGTTGTGGCCAATCACTTCCTGTTTGTAATTTTTTTGTTTCCGATGAATAAAAAGCCCAAGGGTCTGTGCTCCAGGGACAGACGCTTGAGATTCCAGCTTGAAGCAGCATTGTTCCTGATTCTACCTGGTGCTTTGAATTACTTCAATTTCTATGTACCAAAGAGCTTGATAAAAATGTGCTTTTAAGCATGAAGGAATTGTTTTGTGCTTTGTGTGCATTTAGATGCTGGAAGTGCACATTTTGGCGTGGTGTGGATTTGCGTACAAAGCCCGAGGGAATTTTTCCACGACAAAGGGGAGGTAGGAGGAGGTTAAAAGGATAGGTGGGGGAAAAGAGATCAGGGGGAGAGGGGGTGGCAAGAGAGAGAAGAGGGAGGGGAGAGGGAGAGGTGAAGAGAGAGAGAAAAGAGGGGGAGAGAAAGTTGTAAGAGATTGGGGAGAGAGAGAGGGGGAGAGAGATAAGGGGAAGAGAAGAGAAGAGGAAGAGAATAGAAGTAGTCCTCAAGGCAGCTTGGTTCTTTTTCCAGCTAAACCTCAATATTCTCTTCTCAATCAAAGATGGAGGGCCTTGGAAAGGGGGAGGGGTGGGAACAGCAGTGCCCGTTGGCTTAGTAGGCATCAGGAGGCAGACCAGCTGTAGCTGTGCAATTAACTCTTCTGCTTCACACTCCTTGTCCTGCTGGCTGGTCAGCAGCGGTTCCTATATAGTTTGAGGCTGCTTAATCCTTCCTGTTGCTTCTTTAGTCAGTGAAGGGGCAAAAGGGCAGCAGTGGGGGGGGGGGGGGTGAGAAGTGCAGGGGCCCCACTTTTAAGATGGCCCTGGGATGATAGGCAGAGTTATGCGTTTATCACACATTTCTGGATTTCTGTAATAATGGCAGCTGTATTCTCAAATACCAGATTGTACTGGCTCAAAGAACACATATGAGTGCCAATGGTGACATCACATTCTTGTTAAAACTTAATTGGACCAACCAACGACACACTGTTTTTCCCACCTGAAGACCGCCCCTCTTTGACATGTTTCACCCTTATGGGCTTAGTCCTAGAGACAGGGGCAGTAGGGAGAAGGATCCTTATATACAGCATATAATCAATTTTCACAAAATCTGTAAAGAGACACACTCTGGATAAACACTTCCATCTTTTGCACTTTGATTCTTGTAGAACAGACTTAACCAAAAAATGTATATATATATATATATATATATATATATAAACATACACAGATAAATATCATTAATAAATATATAAAATATAAAAGCATATACATACTATATATATATATATATATATATATATATATATATATATATATATATATATATATATATATATATATATATATATATATATATATATATATATATATATATATATATATATATATATATATATATATATATATATATATATATATATATATAATACATATATACATATAATACATATAAAATATATATGAATCATAGCATATAGAAAGCAGTTAGTAAAAAACATATATAAAAGACAAAAATCCCACCATCCTTCCTCCGACTTATTTTAATAAATAACCATTTAATTAATATAATTTAAAAAAACTTGTATAGAGAAACCAAAAACTTGAGTGATTGCAATTTCTTTGGGCTGGCGCAGACAGTGAGATGGAGGGTGGAGATAGCTGCCCATTCACATAATTATACATACAGTATATACTACAGGATAAAATCACAGTCATATAAACACTTATTATCTTACTTGCTTTAATCCATGTTGTTCAGATTTATTTTTCTTTATGTACATTCCATGTAGAGCATTGGCCAGAATATATACAGCCCTGTATACATAGGACGGCTGAGTTGTATAATGAGACAATAAGACTGAAACATCTATTGCATTTGCACAAGGTTTTAAATTAATATTATAGAGCCTTTGAAAATAGTCATTTTTGATTTGATTCAGGGAAAAGCAGTGAAACCAAGAAAGGCAAATATCTTCCAGTATGGGGTCATTTAAGGAGCTGGAGAAGTTGACACCTTTGGTATAAACATCCAGGTTTAGTTTTTTTTCTTGTGGCCACACAAATATGAAGCTGGGGTTAAATTGTATATCGTCTAAATTATGTGAATTTGTTAATTTAATCCATGATGGTGGGAAAATAAATGTGATCTTTTCTAAACTAGAGGACAAATGATAAGCAAAAGCATAAAAGTATGTCATGGAAGTTCCGCATACTATGACAATCCTAGCTGCTGATTTCCTAAACATTACCCAGGTCCGACCATCACGAAACACATGAGCTTTAAGTGGAATTATATATTCTGTGCAGATCCCATGTTCTCTCATCATCTTACTCAGTTCTTGGGCCTCCTGATCACCGCTGCCATCCCATGATGTTATTATTCCAACCCAGTTCCACCCAAAATGCTGCAAAAAGTTAATAATAGTTGCAAAACGGACCCGGTCGTCTGGCGTCACATGGAATAAAGTTGGATACATTTCTCCATCACTCAGGCGAGGGTCAGTGACTTGATAATTGATCTGGATAAGATGTTGGGAAATATATTAATGGGATCTTATCAATTAAACAATGAAATATGAGAAATGTAATAAATAAATGGCACACAAACATCTCTTTATCATATTCATTCTGTTCTAATAAAAAAAAGTAATTGTCAAAAATTGTATCATAGAGATCTAAATATATGACAGCACACAATGCCTACTTACCTTCTCCACCCTCACATCCAACCCTTAACAGCTTGCCGACCAGCCACCGTCATTATACAGCGGCAGGTTGGCTCCTTTGCCCTCCTGTGATCACTTAAACTTGCCAGCAGGTGGACCTCTAAGTGTGTGTGAGGTCTGTGAACGCTTTACAGATCTCTGCAGCTCCAGGATTCCTCCTCTCAAACACTCAATATTCTCTTCCACTTCCCCGCAGTAAAGATGTAAATGCAAGTGTAATATGTAAAAATGTATTAGCAGTGCATTAAAGCAGAGCTCCACCCAAAAGGGGAAGCTCCTCTTGTCTGTCTCCTCCTCCCCCTTCCTTCTCACATTTGGCACCTTTTGGGGGGGGGGGGGGATCTGCACCAACCCCGGCTTGTTATATGACTTGCACTTCTGCCTTCTTCCGCTGCCTCCGTACTACTGATCATTACTGACTCCAGCTCATACTATGACTATGCTCCTGCCTTGGCTCTTGTATCTGATCTGTCTTCCAGTTCCTGACCCAGCTTGACTGACTTTGCTTCTGCCTTACCCACTGCTGGGCTGTTACCCACCTGCCAATGCCTGCTACTGGCCTGTGCCTTGCCTGTCTGCTTCACCAGTGCCAACTAGCTTCTGCTCTTTTCTCACCTGCCATTTTCCAGCTCATCTACTCCACTGCAGTGCAACATTGGCTTCCTTCTGCTTAGCCTGTACTTCTCACTGGCTCTACTGCTAGCAAGACCAACAGGCACTCATGCCACTCTTCTCCTTTGCCACCTGTCTACTATATCAGGGGCCCAGAGCCATAGGTGTAAGCACATCAGGCTCTTCCACCAGGTACATGACATATAAAAATATGTTCGCAGAGAATAGCCTTCTTGATCGCCTTCAGTCTGGATTTTTCCCTTAACACTCCACAGAAACTGCCCTTCTAAAACGAACAAACGATCTACCAACAGCCAAAAGCAATGGACACTATTCTGTACTCCTATTCCTGGACCTTTCTGCTGCCTTTGATATGGTTGACCACCCCCTCTTCCTCAAAAAACTCCACGTCTTTGGTCTTCATTCCTTATGTATCACTAACTTACTAACAGTCTGGATGCCACACCACTTCTTCAAACTCAATCTATCCAAAACCAAGCTCAAACTTTTTACTTCCCCGTGTGCCCCTTCCCCTGATCTCTTTGTCAAGATTAATGGCACAACTATCAGCTATCGAGGACTCTGATCTATCCTTTAGGCCCCATGTCCAATCACTGTTCAATTCTTGCCGCCTCAACCTC
This sequence comes from Lithobates sylvaticus, assembly GCA_028564925.1. Taxonomy (NCBI): domain Eukaryota; kingdom Metazoa; phylum Chordata; class Amphibia; order Anura; family Ranidae; genus Lithobates; species Lithobates sylvaticus. The sequence goes on along the minus strand of CM053026.1, from coordinate 18,299,084 downwards.
GGGAACATCTCCAATATACATCCCTTCCTAACCAACTCCTCTCTCATGGGCTTACCTTTACATAGGCTACCCCCTTCAATACAACTTGGTATGTTGATTATCAGAGGGGATCTTGCCACCATCAGGAAATATGACATAGAGGTTCTCTCTCCCCTCTTCCTGGTACTGCATTTTGGGCTTCCGCTTGGAATGGTGGCGGTCAATTGGCCATTTTACCCTCTATAGATAGTCAGCTTGGGCTAGGCTTAGAAAAGGGTTAATAGTAGAGGATGGATACTTCCCTTTCAGGCCTGTTTATTAAGCAGCTGGTCAAAGAGGGCAGTTAATGGCTGTTTTGCTATCAGTGGTAAGGAGACCTGGATGCTGGATGGAAGCCTCCTGATACCCGTTTATTATTTTTATAGTATACAGCGCTCCTACAGCGCCTCAAAGATGCTGCTTGCAGGACTTTTTTTGGCGTCCTGCCAGCGCACCGCTCCAGTGTGAAAGCACTCAGGCTTTCACACTGGAGTGAGAGGAGAGGCGCTTTACAGGTACTATTTCTAGCGCTATGGCACCTATAAAGCACCTCGGGGGGAGAGCAGCCTAATGGTGGCACCTGGTGAGGATGGTTAATTGTGAAGGAAGTCATTGAAGTCTACTCTACTGAGTTAAATGTTTCCTGTACAGATCCTGCACATACCATACAGTAACAACTTGTTTTCTTACAGCTTTTGATTGTTAAGCTAATATTCTGGACACTAGATCCTGGATATCTCTCTCATTCAAGCAATTCTAACTGTTAGGTAAAGTGGTGGGACCCAGTGGAAATTGTGGATAATGATCAATAGTTTCCCCAAGTTACAATTTTTTGCACACCTGAAATATTTAAAGTTCTGTTAATTCGGATCTGCAGTCATTCTAGAAAAGTAAGGCTAAAAAATTCCACCTAGACTATACTGAGCCATCTATTGTACACATACATAGTATATTGCAGTGTTTACTTACCTGTGTATACCGATACAGACTAAGTAACTGGGCCATTGCATGATTTGAATGGAAAGTATTCTCACCAATAAATCCAGCCAATTCTCCATGTCCCTTACAGTAATAGTTAGGAGCTTTCTTTTCTCCAGACAATATCTTTATGACATATCCCAAAGTTTTCATTGGATCACTACAAGTACTAAATATATGATATCCCAGGGTAATATTGGGCAGAAGATCGGGGTCCTTGTTAATCTCATTGACAATTGAAATCATCACCAAGATGCTTTTGTACTCTTCAATGTCCACACTGCAGGATATTGAGAGGGTTTAAAATGAAGCAACATGGTTACTTATGAGATTACAGTTTGGCCGCATCCCACAAAACGAATACAAAAATGTTTCACAGAAAACAAAAATGATTTCAATTTAGTGTTGTATAATAATTATATTTTTATTGACAGTTTTTTTTAAGACAAAATACAAAAGTTTATGTTCCTGGGCCATTGCAGTATAAGTGCCACAATAAGGTAAGGACATAGTAATGCAGTAAACAGGTAAGATAACACAACATTTAGGGATCAGTCTATTGGAGAAATCAAGTGTTGTCATGAAATAAGCCTCTGAAGAAGAGAAATGAAAAAGAAAGGATTAGAAATGATATGAAAAAAAAAAAAATTATAGAATCACTAAAGTATAGACGTCCTGGTCTGGAAATCCCATAATGAGGCTTTAATAGGCACAGTAATGTGATAACTAATACTCAACTGTAAGGTCACACAAAAATGCATAGGGAAAAGAGGTCAGTTTAAAGCCTTCTTTTCAAAGTGTCCAAAGAAGAGTAAAGAATCCACACTGTCCATTGAGTGAAAAAATTGTTATCTGTGTCAGAAGCTAAATGCTCCTCCATCTTTATAATAAAATTTACCAAGTGTATCCAGCTTGTCAGGGAGCGTGTATCAGAAGTTTTCCAGAGAGGTGGTATCAGTTGTCTACCTATGGTATCAGTTGTCTTATTATCTTCTTGTCTACCTATGGTATCAGTTGTCTTCTTGTCTACCTATGGTATCCGTTGTCTTCTTATCTTCTTGTCTACCTATGGTATCAGTTGTCTTCTTAACTTCTTGTCTACCTATGGTATCAGTTGCCTTCTTATCTTCTTGTCTACCTATGGTATCAGTTGTCTTCTTATATTCTTGTCTACCTATGGTATCAATTGTCTTCTTACCTTCTTGTCTACCTATGATATCAGTTGTCTTTGTATCTTCTTGTCTACCTATGGTATCAGTTGTCTTCTTATCTTCTTGTCTACCTATGGTATCAGTTGTCTTATTATCTTCTTGGCTACCTATGGTGTCAGTTGTCTTCGTATCTTCTTGTCTACCTATGGTATCAGTTGTCTTATTATCTTCTTGGCTACCTATGGTGTCAGTTGTCTTCATATCTTCTTGTCTACCTATGGTATCAGTTGTCTTCTTAACTTCTTGTCTACCTATGGTATCCGTTGTCTTCTTATCTACCTATGGTATCAGTTGTCTTCTTATCTACCTATGGTATCAGTTGTCTTCTTATCTTCTTGTCTACCTATGGTATCATTTGTTTTCTTATCTTCTTGTATACCTTTGGTATCAGTTGTCTTCTTATCTTCTTGTCTACCTATGATATCAGTTGTCCCTAGTTGAAAGACAGAGAGAGTGCTGAATTTGGCCCGTAGAATGAGGTTTTTGGCAGAAGATGATCAGTCGGCAGGCACGGGACACTGGAAGAGAGAGTAAACCTGCACAAGGGCGATTGTCTGCCCCCAAGTACTGTAGTTCTGCATTATTGAACAGAGGCATTAATGAGCTAGGTCAAGACAATAACTAGTGAGGGAGCCTATATTTATATCACACACATAAAGTTAATAAGGTAAGAAGAGAGAGGCCTTGAAGGGATTAAAAGGAACAGACAAATCCCCATGGTAGGGCATGCAAATCTATTGGGGACATATCCTATTCTAGTGAGACCAAAGACTTGGGACTCGGATGTGTAAACCATTCTACAAGGTGTGTGAGTAGAGCCAAGGCATGAAACCATTACATATTGGAAAGGCCAGCACTGCTTGATGCTTTAGATTTGCACAAAATTCTGCGTCTAATGCCGCGTACACACGAGCAGACTTTGATGGACTAGGTCTGACGGAACGAATCCGCCGGACAATTCGATCGTGTTTGGGCTTCATCGGACCTTTGCTGTCTAAAAATCAGACAGACTTTAAATTTAAAACATGTTTCAAATCTTTCCGACGAACTCGGTTCCAGTTGAAAAATCTGTTTGACTGTATGCTAGTCCGACAGACGAAAACCGACGCTAGGGCAGCTATTCACTACTATGAACTTCCTTATTCTAGTCTGGTCGTACGTCATCACTTTGGTGTGATTGTGTGTGGCCAAGTCCGTTCGTTCTGAAAGTCAGTCGGAACTCCGCCGAAAGTCCGTCGGGATGACCATCGGACCTAGTCCATCGAAAAATGTCCGGTCGTGTGTACGTGGCATATGTCTAGAGAATTGTCTAGTTTGAAAGATGTATAGAAGTTTGGAATATCCATTTTGCCATACCATATGATATTCAGGAGGGGCCAAGTATCTAGTTCCCTAGGTTAGACATGTGCAGAACAAAAACATTTGTTTTGTTTCGTTTCAATTCATTATTTACATAAATTTGTTTAGTTAAATTTGTTTAATCAGTTTTTTTTATTTTCGGATTTAATTTTGTTTATTTTGTTTTCCAATTTCCAAAGAGAAAAAAAAATATAGAAAATAAAGGAATAGAATAGAAAAAATATAATAGAATAGAAAGGAATATAACAGAAAAAAAAAATATATATACAGGGGGTCCCCGACTTACGAACGCCCGACCTACGAACATTCCCTACTTACGAACCGGGCGCTGCGGGGAACCCTCCGCCATTTTCCGTCATCCTTCGGCCGTTCTGCGCATGCGCGGCCCGACAGAGCCTCGGAAAATTACGGCAAACATCGGAAATGTCCGTAATTTGCAGCGCATGCGCAGAACGGCATTCGACGGAACATCGGAAATGTCCGCAATTGTCCGTAATTGTCGGTCTGTGCATGCGTGCCCGACTTACGAAGATTTCCGAGTTAAGAACAGGCGGGCAGTCCCTAACGAGTTCGTAACTTGGGGACCCCCTGTATATATAAAAACAGAACAATAGGATAGAAAATAAAATAATAGAATAGAATGCAATAGAATAGAAAGTAATAGAATAAAAAAAATAATAGAATTAAATATATTATAACGAATTTCTGAAATTTTAATAGAATAGAAAAGAATAGAATTAAAAAAAATATAGCATATAATAGAATAGAATAGAAATAATATAACCATTTTCCAAAATTCGAATATAAACAATTCAAGTTTGAATAGAATAGAAAAGAATAGAATAGAGTAGAATAGAATAGAAAATAACACAATAGTATAGAAAAACAACAGAATAGAATGAATATAACCATTATTCTATTCTAATCTATTATTTTGTAGTCTATCCAAGTTCAAGTTGATCCTATTTGAATTTTGGGAAACAGTTATATTCTGTTCTATATTTTTTTTAATTGTACTCATTTTCTATTGGTTTATTCTTTTCTATTCTACTTTTTTATATTATATTATTTTATTTTCTATTCTATTCTATTCTATTCTATCCTTTTATATTCAAATTTATTCTATTCTAAATTCGAATTGTGGAAGAGGGTTATATTCTTTCTATTTTTTTGTTTTTTTCTATACTATTTTGTTATTTTCTATTCTAATCAATTTTTTTCTATTATATTCAAATTCAAATTGATTCTATTTGAATTTTGTGAAATGGTTATATTATTTCTATTCTTTTTTTTTTTCTATTCTATTCTTTTCTGTTCTATTCCTTTCTTATGTATTCAAATTCAAATGTATTCTAATTTAAATTCAAATTTCAGAAGATGGTTATACTCTTTCTATGGGGAGAGGGTGGTGGTATGGGTAGGTGACAGAGTCAAAAAGGTACCAACATCCCTAAAATGGAGATATAGACAGGGAAGTTTTTTGGGGGGATTTTTAAGTGTGACAGCAAAGAGTAAATACAAGTACTCGGCTATATATAGAAAATAACAAAGATTGTATTATTACATACAACACATAATTAAAAGATGATTGTGCTTTTAATACACAAGTGCATGAGAACATCTTGTTCTTGGAGTTTGGTCACTCAAGGTGACAGAAGAATGGTTATCCCGACATGTTTCGCCACCCAGGGCTTCTTCAGGGGATATATTTAAAGACAAAGTATGTAGCACTGCATAAAACAGAACATAATTAAGAACAGATACAATAGCTTATTACAAAGCCTAATGAATTATAATATCATAAACCATGCTACGTTTTGTTATCGTTCACCCACATATGGTCCCTTCTTCCTATAGTTGGTTGCCAGAAAACAAGACGGTAGTCACTAGGTAGCACAAATGTAGGCCAATCAATGCCTAACAAGACCAGGCTGGAATCTGTGCATATATCGTGTAATATGTCAATAAATGTAAAAAATAAAATAGGTAAATATTGACTGAAAATATAGCCAATAGGAGCAATAGAATGTGTCACAATATATAAGGTATAGAAAAAACATGTGAAAAAAAAAAACATTGTTGAATGAGTGCAAAGATGTATATAAATATGTAGATATGAACGCATGTGGCAACCGGGCTGATAAGGACCAACACAGATAGAGCAGCATAGCTGTTAAAGCAGCACGCTTATTGGTGTATTCAGATCTATAAATAATAATAACAACATCCTGATAATTTTATTAATTCATAAAATTCTTAAATTTCAAATAATAAACTTAAAACAGCTCATTCTTAAAGGACTCGAGCATACAGAATATTTGTACCCCACAACCACAGCCAATTCAATGCAGTTTTGAAACCCTACATTAAAGATGTCTACTCCCATTTCTGACAGATGAACGCCATGAATGTTTCCATATACTTGTTTAAACGTTTCCTAATTTTCTCGAAATTTTTACATTTGGCATCCTGCAGCCATACGAGACAAGGAACTATCTCTGAAAAGATTATTTTGGTATTCGGGGATGCTAACGTGAACCTATGGAGGTTACATTTCATCATAAACATAGGATCCAGTGTTCTTATTTTCCCAACAACCTTTCCCCCTTGGTGAACGATTAATACATCAGGGGCGGCCATAACTAAAGCAACCTGGTGAGATAGAATCACAAATCAGACCTTTGAAGACCTCTAATTCCTTTCCAGTATATCTGACATTTTCCAAGATCCAGAGACAGATTGGATGTATAGCAGCGCTTCATGGCTCTTTTATTAGCCCAGTATACAAAAGAGTAACCCAGGATCCAAACATATCTTCTAGTGCCTAGAATTAAAGAGAGAGATCAGCTCTGACATAAATTTGAAAACGTTGCGCTTCCCATCTACCCAATCGTTTGATTATTGCATCATCCAATCCCATCTTAGTGGCCTCCGTAGCCACAACGATCCTGAAAGAGTGAGAGGTAAACTTAAATTGTTGTAAATCCAGCTTCTTCATGCATGCTTTTAAAAAGAAATCAAACTGATACCTGGTGAGAGGGGACCCATCTGAGTGAATCAGAAAGACTCCCTCCCCAAATGGCCAAACTGCTAGATATCTGTTCACCAATCTAAATGGACATATATTCACATCTACACACTGGCATAGAGATATCCAACTACCCTTACCTATCCTATCTGTCTTTGACACAGGGATTAACAATCGTATTCCTGTCTCAGAAACAATCACATGGTGTTTCAGTAAACCCAAAATTACCTTCTTGTTTTTTGGTAATAGATTGGATATTCTGAGGGCACCAAAAAGGCTAGAACAAAGGCAGCGTTAAATAGTACAGCCTCGAAAACCAAAGAACACACCAAATGAGTAGTTGAACACAACTTTTTTAGTAACTGGATTGAAATAGGTCTCCTGTTATCTGGAAAAGAATGACTCTTCTTATAACCTTTAAGAGCCTGCTGAATAGAAAAGAATGCTGTACACGGAGGTAAGTTTTTTAACTTAAAGAAAAATGATACCCCCCACCAGGATTTTGGCAATGTGACTATGAGTTAATTCTGACTGCATTAAACTACATAGAAACATCTGAATATCTGCTTCAGAAAGGGAATCAAATTGTATATCAAGTTCCCTAGCAAAGTTGGACCACCTGTGCCATGCGGCTGAATACTCAGCCCATGTACTGTCTGCAACAGAATGTGTTATAGCATTTGTAAGAACTTCTAAATTAGGCTCCACAGATGTTCTGGACACACGTGACCTTCCTTGTCTGCATTGGGCAAGAGTTGATGGAATCTGCATACCTGAAATCGAGACAAGGCGTCCGCAATGTGATTCTCCTTCCCTGGAACATGTCTGGCTTTTAGCCAAATATTAAATTTAAGACAGAGAAACACTGAGTATCTGAGCAATTTGACCACTTTGTATTGATTTAGCTGACAAGCAATTTTCAGCATATATGACTCCTTTATTATCTGAATTAATCAGGGTTCTTTTATTGGCAAATCGCACACCCCATATTTCTAGAGCTACTACGAGAGGGAATAATTCCAACACTACTATACTATTGGTGGCTTTGATTTTTTCCCACTTATCTGGCCACTTACCACAGCACCAGTTAGTCTTCCAAATAGCCGAGAATCCACATGAACCTGCAGCATCTGTATATAACTCAAGGTCAGATGAGGACACAAATTGCTAATGAAGAAATGATCGACCATTATATATATCAAAGAATTTAAACCAAATTAACAGGTCCACCTTGAGGTCGGCTGTCAATCTGATTTGAGAAAATTGAAATTTTTCATACCTGACATAGCTAAATACAAGTGATGCAATAATATCCTGCCAACTGGCATAATTCTTGTCGCTGTCACAGTCCCTACAGTGCCAAGCAGACGGCCAGGTGGGATCACATCCCAGGTGGCCCTGGCTGGTCTTGAACTCATGGCCTTCTGTTTAATGATCCTGTTTCTTACCTCTGAGCCACACCTCAGTTCCTTTCAGCCTGCTTTCCAACCATGCCTAGTTCAGCATGAAGTACTGAGGGTGATACTGATTGCACCCCTCACTCTTGGATCAGCTGAGACAGGTTGCCTAATCTGCTGGGTATAAAAGACTGCCTCACTCTGAGGGCCTTGTCAGTTCATTGTCTCATGTTTGCCAAGTGGTCCTGGTTTCTGTTGCAGTGTTCCAAGACTGACCCCGGCTTCTGACCCTGGCTCCGTTTATCGTTTATCCTGTCTTACGGAATCCTTGACTACGGCTTTACCTTGACTATCCTTTGGCAATTTCCTGTTAAAGACCCCGTGCACAGATTCACAGCTCAGGTAGCTTCTTATCTTGCTACCGAGTGCTGTGTGTATTTGCAAGGGTGAGCATACATCTCTGCTAAAAGGACTCCAACCAAGGTAAGCCATTACATAATGAACTGACCATCATGGAATCCGCAGAGATGTACAAGATGCTCACCTCCCTTGCCCTTCAAGTCTCCAGCCTGGGCCAGACAGTTTCTGAGTTGCAGCAAGAAGTCCGCTTGTTTAAAGGCAAAGTATGCCCAACCCTGGAACCTGCATGTCCGGAACCATTTGTTTTGATGCCTGAGAAGTTTGATGGTAATCGTGCATCCTTTTGTTTTAAGATGGATTGTGAGCTGTTGTTTGCCCTTAAAGAAAAAATACTTTGCCAAAAAGGGGCACCTGTATGACTATGGCACTCCAAAATGAGAAAGAAAGAGATGGCTACCATTAATATCTACGACTAATAAAGTATGTCACCAATGTGAGTTAATTTATCAAAAATTGGTTTATTTAGTAACAAGACAATTGTATTTATTAAAATCATTAGCCCAGGCATGTAAAAGCCATGTCATACCATATACCTGTATAAATTCCCTAAATGTACATATATTGTCCCTATTATCTATAACTATAACATTTAACAGACACCAACAAACATATATCACACACATATAACACTTGCGGTTGAGGCGCCTCACATACCATTACATGCGATTTTTTTTTTTTCCAGAAAAAAAGGGAGTAGTATTAAGTGTATAACTTATTGGTTACAATTAGTCTACAAAATCGCATGTATATGGTCCCTAGGGTAATCAAAAATGTAACGTATTAAGGAGATTACTTCACGTCAACCTAAATTATATTTTCCTAGTGATTTGGCTGAATGGCAGTCCAATAGGATAATGAGCAAACCCAAAAGTGGGTATCTAATGGTTAATGCGATTCCATTTCTCGGCTGTTAAGAGTTGCTATTTTCACTAGGGAGTAGTGATCCGTTTTTCCTTTTTTTTTCTCTATAGAGCATTGTCATTATTGATAATCAGCAAAAAAAGATCAACAAAATATATATCAAAAGGCAATATATCTGTTTTCAATATCAGGTAAAAGATGTTGCTTTTGACTTGATCTTCTATGTAGAGATTAATGCTGGTATATAATGTGTCAAGCGGTAGGCACTGGCTACTAAATACAGACTGCAAGCTGAAACATGAGAGAGTTGTTACATTACCACTCCTTGCGGTCTTCTCGGACAGAAGTTTGTGTTGGTATCTTTTATCTTTCAAGTAGAACCAAAGTGGGGGAAGGCACATTCCATATCTCTCTTCCGTTACCGTTGTAATAGTCCGACAAAGAGACCTAAAGATGTTCTATTATGCAATCCAAAACATCCCACAGCTTAAACAGTCATCGCACACACCATGCACGTCCCAGTCAGCAGCATAAGCCGGACCGCATGTGTTCGTTGTAGAGACAATTAGCCAGGCACATTGAAAAAACGTCCATTGCTGACAGTCCTTTTAGTCTCCAAATCTGAGGAATTTCTAGGAGATTTTTAGGGGATACCACAGGGGGGGGGGGGGGCGAAACAGATAGATGACTGTAAACAGATAGGTGACTGTGCCGGGCCGATGAATAAAAAGTCATCAAGGTAGTATAATATACCTTGATAACCAGCGAACGCAACCACCCATTGGAGAAACAATGCAACTTTTTCAAAATAGGCACAGTATATGGAACATCCCATAGGGAGGCACATATCGAAATAATAGCTGCCCTTAAAATACATACCTAAGGAGTTGTATGCCAACGGGTCGATATGAAGTAGCCTAAAAGCAGTCTTTATGTCCACTTTGGCGAGCAGCGCACCTTTGCCAAACCTCCTAATCTGCTGAATAGCATCCCCAAACATGCAATAAGATACTGATGACATGCTAGCATCTATTTCATCATTTAAGGGGGTACTCTTAGGGAATGATAAGTGGTGTATTAGGCGAAAGGAATTTGGCTCCCTCTTGGGTATGATACCTAACAGAGATATCCTAAGCTGTGTAAAAGAGGGGGGGGGGTAGATAGACCTGCTATTCTACCCTCTTTGATTTCTTTATTTAACTTGTCCTTAACTACATCTGCATAAGTAGATACTGACTATAATTTTTTTACCAGTTCACACCCTTCACCCTGAAATACCGGCAAAGGGAAACCTTTGGAGAAACTAAAAACGTGTCTGTCTCCTGGTCTGGATATATTTCCAACCATTGCTGTATGCTTGTTAGTTTCACTGGTGTGTAAAGGGTGGGGTCCTGAACAGTATGAGCATTCGTGCTTGTATTTGCAAGAACCCCCCCCCCCCCCCCCCCCCCCCCCCCCCCCCCCCATTTACACTGGTTCTCGTTATATTCTAAGCAGTATCCTCTTTTATAAGGGGACATTGTAGATTGTGGCTGCTGCCTAGTGTAGCCTATTTTCTGTGGCACTATGAGGTTAAGTCACAACCCAACGTCTTTATTGCCCCACCTTAATGATGGGTATATAGATAGCTTTTGTCTAAATGTTTCATCATATTGGAACCATCCTAATCTTTCAAAACTTTTATAGGCCTCTAGAACATGTTCCATATGTTGAAAAAGCCGACTGCAATATTCTGGGTGTTTTTTACCACAGTAGCATATATAGAAAATGCCTGAAGCCAATTATTGAAAGACCTCGCCACTGGCCTTCTCCTGTCATCCTCAGATTTATCATCTGATTTTTTTTTTTTTTGTCAGCTCTGATGACATATTCCTTAGTAGATGGAAGTAAGGACAAAATGTCCACAAATTGACCATTCCAAATTTTTTCTTTGGTCGGAGGAGAAAGATGATAACCTAACGGCGAGATCTCGCATGGCAACGTTTCCTTAAAACATGCCTCAGAAACAGGTGAGCTAGACATATTAATCCCAGCTGGTAACAATATTTGAGGATCAACATTACGGTTGCTGACGGAAGACTATTGCTTATACTGACAGTATTTCTTCCCTCATTAGACCAGACGCTTCCATAATTACTGCTGTCATTTACTGGTGTATTAATATTGTCAGCCAATCATGGGCGTCCACAGGACTTTTTTCATCATTTTAGGGTCACCCATGCACCGCCCCTTTAAGACAATGTCATTATCATGGTCAGAGACGTAGTACAGTCCCTAGGATAAGTAATGGATAATGGCCAACAGGCACTCTTACCAGACCCAGCAAAACTACAGCAGTGATCCCTCCGGCTGGACGATCGCTCTCTCTGGGTTTCCCTGGGGGGACTCTGGTCAGTAGTCTAGCATGTCTGTACCCTGGTAGTGGCTCAGTCTTTCTCTCTCGGGTGGTGATGGGCAGCGTGGCTCTCTCTAGTGGCGCTGGGCAGCGTGGCTCTCTCTGGCTTCCGCCCAGCACACTCCTCATTCTTTGTCCTGTCGCACTCTCTCCCTCAGCTTTTTTCCAGGCTGCAGTCTCTCAATCTCTCTCTTGATCGAGCTGTAGCCTCCTCCCTGTGGAAAATGGGGCCACCAATCTTTGAGACTACATGTCCCATGATATTCTCCTATCCTTTGATTGGCCCTCGGTTATGGTCAATAGGGAAGGAACAGAGAGGGCAGGAAGCTGGGCAGGGAACCTGGTGAGAGCCACCATCTCTTCTCCCTGACAGAAGAAAGGGGGGCAAGCGGGGGAAACCTCTGACAGCTCGCCTTTCTCCTGTCACAGCGTCACTGAGTTCTCTGCTGGACTGAGCAAGGAAAAGAGCCGAAGTCACACTACACTGATGGGGGGGGGGGGGCTTGACAGCACCTTGATGGTGTCACCCCACTGACGCAACTGTGCTGAATTTAAGATCCGATCACTGATTCCAGGGGGGGGGGGGGGGGGGGGCACTTGCCCATGCAGCCAATCTATTAATAGATTCCATAATGTTGTTAACTGTATGTGCTACCTCACCTATAACACCAGGTGGCGCTGGAGAATTGGATAGAGCTGAAGCAATATTATGCTGCTCTCTGTTGCCTCCAGTGGCTAGCAGTGGGACGTCCATGACACTCGCACTGCCTGTAGCTTAATGCTGTGATAGCGATGTACTGGCAGAGCTTGCCTCTCTAAAACTCCTGCCTCAGACACCGCCTCTGTCCTTCTCCATGAAGCCGCTCTTTCCACCTGCCCGCCACTGCCTCTGGGCAGCGTTGGGAAGCGAACCCTCCTCTTCTTCTTTTCCCTTAGGCTGACTCTCCGCCCCATATTAGTAGCTGTCTCCTCCTGCCACACCATGATACCTTCTTCTGTTTCTGGGGTAACAGGCAGCCAAGACAGCAGGCCGTGCTGGCATGTCTGGCAGGGTTTTGCGCGCTTCTTGCCGCTAGTCTGGCTCTGCCTCCCTGGGGAATACTGGGCACGTCCACGGCTCTCTGCTTCAGTTGTTCCCTTTCTTTTCCTCTAACCTTGTTATCCTCTTCAGCCATGGCAAGGCACCTCCTGAGACAGACTTCCCCGCCGCTGCTCCCTGCTCTTTCCAGCACTTGTCGCATTAGGGATTTCATAGTCAGGTCGGCTGCAACTGAAAAGTATTATAGCCATTCTGAGGAGCTTGTTGCACCAACACTGACTAGCTGAACACTGGCGGAAATACTCCAGTGAGGGGGTCCTATATATAATAAGCCTCTTTCCAGATTATTCCCAGGGGTCACATGACAATCTGGGAAATTCCCAAACGTCATGTGACCAAGTTTCCTGCCCCCAATCCCATTTGAAATTTTCTTAAAGGGACCTTGTCTCTAATATAGTAACATGTACATAAACCTATATATATATATATATATATATATATATATATATATATAGGTTTATTTTGTTTTGTATAAGAGGGGCGACAGCATATCAATGCTGTCCGGCTCAAAGCCTTAAGCCCTCCTAGTCCATTCTTTTGCACAGGATTTATATATCAGGATTTGCTTTTATCATTGAATAGTATTTTTCACTGCTTCATATTTTCGATTTATGCACAATTTTATCAAGGATCACTGGTTATTTTTGGATTAATTACTGTATACATATTTGCACTTTATTGATTATTGTTTACACATCGATGGATTTCCTCACACATATTTGCACTTTATTAAATTGATATATGTGTAGCGCCATAACCCCTGGGGGCGGCTATGAATTTTCTGGGCTTACCAATTATCTCCTCCTTGTAGCTCGTCGTTCATTGTCTAGGGGTTCCCAGGGTTAGAATCCAGTAATTTCAGAAGCTGACACTCAAATGTCCTTTTGAGGATTTTTATTTGCAGAGAGTAACGTTCAAATATAACACAATCTCAGTTGGAAATAGAGGGTATGGATGACAAAGCTCAGGCACTTCAGAACTGCTGACATCAATTGAAAGTCTGTTTAGATAGCCCAGAGAGTAGCCACTCGCAAATGGGCGCTTCACTGTTGGATAAACCCCTGTCTGTAGATTTAGCAGCCAACAAGTGATTTCAAAGATTTGCAAAGTCTCTGCCACAGACTAGGTTGTAACTGAAAGGTGAGTTAGGAACTTTTCCTATGGTACCTGGATCTCTCAGACGCTTTGGCGATACCGTAAGAAATGCGGATTCACCAGTGTCCATGGGCGTCCGCAGGTAGGGGCAAGGGGGGGCAAGTGCCCCCCCTGGAATTAGGGATCGGATCAGGAGTGATGACCCTCATCACCCCTCTCTGTCACCCCCACTCTCTCTCTCACCCTTATGTCTTTTTCACCCCCTCTCTCTCTCTATCACCCCCATCTGTCTCTCTCTGTTTCACCCCCTATGTCTCTCTCTGTCACCCCCTCTGTCTCTTTCTGTCACCCCTCTCTCTCTCACCCCCTTTCGCTCTGTCTCTGTTTCTGACAGTCTCTTGGGCCATGTATGCAGTCTCTCGTCATCTCTTGTGCCATGTCCGCAGTCTCTTACAGTCTCTTGAGCCATGTATGCAGTCTCTGACAGTCTCTTGGGCCATGTATGCAGTCTCTGGTCATCTCTTGTGCCATGTCCGCAGTCTCTTACAGTCTCTTGGGCCATGTATACAGTCTCTGGTCATCTCTTGTGCCATGTCCGCAGTCTCTTACAGTCTCTTGAGCCATGTATGCAGTCTCTGACAGTCTCTTGGGCCATGTTCACAGTCTCTGACAGTCTCTTGGGCCATGTCCGCAGTCTCTGACCGTCTCTACGGCCATATCTGCAGTCTCTGACCATCACCTGTACTACGTCTGTAGTCTCTGACCGTGATAATGTGATAATGACATTGTCGAAAAGGTCAGAGCATGGGTGACCTTAAAATGATGCCCCCCCCTAAAAAAAGTTATGCGGACACCCATGCCAGTGTCCATACAACTTCAGCTCCCAGGCTCTTACCGAGCAGCCAGCTTCTTGGCCCTCTTCCAAAGAGTCCTCCCCTGGTCGCTTGTACGAGTTGCCGTGCCTCTCCAATCCTGAGAGAACACCGGGACACCTCAGAATCCTCCTTCAGTTATTGGGCCTCGAACTAGCCAGTTCCGAGGCTCGGGAATGGACGGATCACCACCCCAGACCATGAGGGCCTCTGGGGCTAGTCAAGGTGACCAGGCTTACGTGTAGCAGACACTCCTGGGTCCGGGACCCCTCACGGGGTTGGTCCGGCCCGGAACCAGGAATCAAGCAGCAAGCCGAACCATGAACACGTGACTTCATCATCTTAAATACCCCTTCCCAGACTACACAGCGGGGCCAGACACGCCCACTGATTGGCTCAGAGAAAGATTGGTACCTAACATGTCCAACCAGGCTTTGTTCTCAGCCTGTCACAGGTGCCTCACTGTGACCAGGCGGAACTCCAGTACAGCCCAGCCAAACTTATGCCAAAGTAAATGATGTATACAATTAAACCCAGAACTCCATTATAGTTCTGGAAAAAACGAAATTTGCACTAAAGCGCACACTTTAAAAGAGTGTCGGCGCTACATATGTTTTCCCTTTATTGGCAACAATTCAGGTCTGGACTTTGACTTGGCCATTCTAACACCTGGATACGTTTATTTGTGAACCATTCCTTTGTAGATTTTGCTGTATGTTTGGGATCATTGTCTTGTTGGAAGATAAATCTCTGTCTCAGTTTCAGGTCTTTTGCAGACTCCAACAGGTTTTTATCCTGAATGGTCCTGTATTTGGCTGCATCCATCTTCCCCTCAATTTTAACCATCTTCCCTGTCCCTGCTGAAGAAAAGCAGGCCCAAACCATGATGCTTGCCACCACCATGTTTGACAGTGGGGATGGTGTGTTGAGGGTGATGAGCTGTGTTGCTTTTACGCCAAACATATCGTTTTGCATTGTGGCCAAAAAGTTCGATTTTGGTTTCATCGGACCAGAGCACCTTCTTCCACATGTTTGGTGTGTCTCCCAGGTGGCTTGTGGCAAACTTTAGACAAGACTTTTTATGGATATCTTTGAGAAATGGCTTTCTTCTTGCCACTCTTCAATAAAGGCCAGATTTGTGCAGTGTACGACTGATTGTTGTCCTATGGACAGACTCTCCCACCTCAGCTGTAGTTCTCTGCAGTTCATCCAGAGTGATCATGGGCCTCTTGGCTGCATCTCTGATCAGTCTTCTCCTTGTCTGAGCTGAAAGTTTAGAGGGACAGCCAGGTCTTGGTAGATTTGCAGTGGTCTGATACTCCTTCCATTTCAAAATGATCGCTTGCACAGTGCTCCTTGGGATGTTTAAAGCTTGGGAAATCTTTTTGTATCCAAATCTGGCTTTAAACTTCTCCACAACAGTATTACGGACCTGCCTGGTGTGTTCCTTGGTCTTCATGATGCTCTCTGCGCTTTCAACAGAACCCTGAGACTATCACAGAGCAGGTGCATTTATACAGAGACTTGATTACACACAGGTGGATTCTATTTATAACCATTAGTCATTTAGGACAACATTGGATCATTCAGAGATCCTCGCTGAACTTCTGGAGTGAGTTTGCTGCACTGAAAGTAAAGGGGCTGAATAATTTTGCACGCACCACTTTTCAGTTTTGTATTTGCTAAAAAAGTTTAAAATATCCAATAGATTTCGTTCCACTTCACAATTGTGTCCCACTTGTTGGTGATTCTTCACTAAAAATTAAAATTTTATATCTTTATGTTTGAAGCCTGAAATGTGGCAAAAGGTTGAAAAGTTCAAGGGGGCCGAATACTTTCGCAAGCCACTGTATGTGTATGTATGTATGTATGTATGTATGTATGTATGTATGTATGTATATAATGTGTATGTAAAAATTTTTTTTTTTTAAAACGCCTTTGTCCCAGGTAGCTTGCGCACAGAAGCAAATCACACCCACATATGTAAACGCCAATCAAACCACACATGTGAGGTATCGCCACGTGCGCTAGAGCGCGTGCAACAATTCTAGCCCTAGACCTCCTCTGTAACTCTAAACTGGTAACCTGTAACCATTTTCAAATCGTCACCTATGGAGATTTTTAACTACCGAAGTTTGGCGCCATTCTATGAGTGTGCGCAATTTTAAAGCGTGACATGTTGGGTATCTATTTACTCAGCGTAACATCATCTTTCACATTATATAAAAAAAATTGGGCTAACTTTACTGTTTTGTTATTTTTTTAATTAATGAAACCGTTTTTTTCCCCCAAAAAATAAAAAATTATTGCGCAAATACCGTGCGAGATAAAAAGTTGCAATGACCGCCATTTTATTCCCTAGGGTGTCTGCTAAAAAAAACATATATAATGTTTGGGGGTTCTGAGTAATTTTTGAGCAAAAAAAATTATGATTTTTACATGTAGGAGAAAAGTGCCAGAATATACCCGGTATTGAAGTGGATCTCACAATACATAAACAGAATTTACTGAATTTAAAAACATTTTCTATACATTTTAATTAAGAAAATAAAGGTTCAAATGTTTGTTTCACAAAATCAGCATTTGAGTACAAAAACTGATCTTAGACAGTAAAAGCTATGAGCCGTTATAAAAGTTATAGAAAAAACACATTTTAAGTTTTAAGCAAACAACAACCTAGGTAACTTTGGTCAGTATCGGGATGAATAACCTCCTAAAAGTGTAGAACAAAGCTGAGCAGCTCAAACTTTGAACAAGGTTGTATATATATAAAAAAAAAAAAGTCTAGCAATGAATGCGAATAAACAAACTCTCAGGTCATACTGTAAAAAAAACAAGTCCAAAAATATTGACCAACGGATATAGGTTACAAAAAAATAAAGAGAATTGCCTTTTTCTATAAAATGCAACAGATAAGGAAGTGTACATCTAAATTAGCTTTCAGCCCATCTTGCCGTGAAGATCCAGTGCTGAATACAGCCCAAATATTTCCAGGGCAACAATCCACACTATATTAAGGCACAAAGCCCTTATCAGTTCCATGAATAAAATCTGCTAGAGAAGCTAATGAGAGAAATAGGATGGAGAAGAAAAGAGGCGAAGAAAAGAAAGAGGAGAATGGAGAGAAAGATTAACCAGAAGACCGTCACATCTAGGGATGAGCTTCGAGTTCGAGTCAAACTCATGTTCGACTCGAACATTGCCTGTTCGCCTGTTCAGCGAACAGCGAACAATTTGGGGTGTTCCCTGCAAATTCGAAAAGCCGCAAGCACCCTGTAAAAGTCTATGGAAGAAATCTCAAGTGCTAATTTTAAAAGCCTATATGCAAGTTATTGTCATAAAAAGTGTTTGGGGACCCGGGTCCTGCCCCAGGGGACACGTATCAATGCAATTTTTTTTTTTTTTAAGGGACGTTTTTTCAGGAGCAGTGATTTTAATAATACTTAAAGTGAAACAATTCAAGTGTAATATTCCTTTAAATTTCGTACCTGGGGGGTGTCTTTAGTATGCCTGTGAAGGGGCGCATGTTTCCCATGCTTAGAACTGTCCCTGCACAAAGTGTCATTTTTGCAGAAAAAAAAGCTATTTAAAATCACTCGCGGCTAATGAATTGCCGTCTCCTGTAATACAGAGAACAGTCATTCATTGAAAGTCATTGATAAAAAAAAAAAAAGTCATTGATAAAAAAAAAAAAGCGTGGGGGTTCCCCCAAATTCAATTACCAGGCCCTTCAGGTCTGCTATGGATATTAAGGGGAACCCCGCTTTGAATTAAAAAAAAATGATGTGGGGGTCCCCCTAAATATCCATACCAGACCCTTCAGGTCTGGGATGGATTTTAAGGGGAACCCCGGCCCAAAAAAATAAAAAATGGCGTGGGGTCCCCCTCAAAATCCATACCAGACCCTTATCCGAGCATGCAACCTGGCAGGCCGCAGGAAAAGAGGGGGGGACGAGAGCGCCCCCTGCTGAACCGTACCAGGCCACATGCCCTCAACATTGGGAAAAGCACCATGTCCCCATGTCGATGGGGACAAGGGCCTCTTCCCCACAAACCTGGCCATTGGTTGTGGGGGTCTGCGGGCGGGGGGCTTATCGGAATCTGGAAGCCCACTTTAACAAGGGGACCCCCAGATCCTGTCCCCCCCTGTGTGAAAAGGTAAGGGGGTACAAAAGTACCCCTACCATTTCACCAAAAAAGTGACAAAAATGTTAAAAATTACAGGAGACGGTCTTTGACAATTCCTTTATTAAAATCTTCTTTCATCTTTTATTCTGGTCTTCCTTCTTCCTTTCTTCATCCTTTTGGTTTCTTCATCTTCTTCTTCCATCCTCTTCTTCCTCTGATCCGCTTCTTGCTCTGGTCTTCTCGTCCGGCATCTTCTTCCATGGCGTTGGCGTCTTTTCTTCTGTGCCGGGCCGCTCCTCGCAATGGGAGGCTCCCACTGTGTGAGGCTTCGCTGTGTCTGACAGCTCTTTTATAACGGAGGGCGGGGCCACCTGGTGACCCCGCCCCCCTCTGACACACGGGGACATCACGGGGACTTCCCTATGGTTTTCCCCATGACGCCAGAGGGGGCGGGGAGGGCCCTCTCAGAGAATTCCTGTAATTTTTAACATTTTTGTCACTTTTTTGGTGAAATGGTAGAGGTACTTTTGTACCCCCTTACCATTTCACACAGGGGGGGCCGGGATCTGGGGGTCCCCTTGTTAAAGGGGGCTTCCAGATTCCAATAAGCCCCCCCGCCCACAGACCCCCACAACCTGGCCAGGGTTGTGGGGAAGAGGCCCTTATCCCCATCAACATGGGGACACAGTGTTTTGAGGGGTCACAGACCCCCAAAGCACCCTCCCAATGTTGAGGGCATGTGGTCTGGTACGGTTCAGGAGGGGGGGGGGGGCGCTCTTGCCCCCCTCTTTTCCTGCGGCCTGCCAGGTTGTGTGCTCGGATAAGGGTCTGGTATGGATTTTGAGGGGGACCCCACACCATTTTTTTTGACTGGGGTTCCCCTTAAAATCCATCCCAGACCTGAAGGGTCTGGTATGGATATTTAGGGGGACCCCCACGTCATCTTTTTTTTTTTAATTTGAAGCGTGGTTCCCCTTAATATCCATAGCAGACCTGAAGGGCCTGGTAATTGAATTTGGGGGAACCCCCACGCTTTTTTTATCAATGACTTTCAATGAATGACTGTTCTCTGTATTACGGGAGCCGGCAATTCATTAGCCACGAGTGATTTTAAATCGCTTTTTTTTTCCTGCAAAAATGACACTTTGTGCAGTGACAGTTCTAAGCACGGGAAACATGTGCCCCTTCACAGGCATACTATAGACACACCCCCCCCCGCCCCCCAGGTACGAAATTTAAAGGAATATTACACTTTTATTGTTTCACATTAAGCATTATTAAAATCACTGCTCATGAAAAAACGGCAGTTTTTTTAAATCTTGTCGCGGGGTTCCCCTTAATATCCATACCAGACCCAAATGGCCTGGTAATGGAATTGGGGGGGGGGAATCCATGACATTTTTTTTCAGTGATTTTTATTTACTTTTTAATACATTGCAGCCGTAAGCAGTTTTAAATGATATTAAACAGAGAATTACACACTTAGGTAAAAGTATAGCTGCAGCCTCCCCAATTAAAGATGCCACAGAGTGGTGCCCAAACAACAAATAATCACAAAAAAGGAGAAATGGCGCTGCTAAAAAGAATGTGAAAACAACATGTATATCACCTAACTTTAATGATTTTTAGATAGGTGTGTGACAGTATGAGATCTATATAGGACAATAAAAAATATGTATCCCTATGTAGTGTAATACACCATATCAAAAATATAAAAAGTGAAAATAAAAAGCTCCGTTCACATCTGAGAAAGGTGAGTGTGCAGTATGAGGTCTATATAGGACAATACAAAGTATATAAAGGTGAGTCCCTAGGTAGTGTAATACACCATATGCAAAATACAAAAAAAATAAAAAAAAAAGGAAAAACTCTATTCACATCTGAGAAATGTGAGTGTGCTAATAGCAAGTGCTAGTTGCTATATATAAAAAAAAAAAATATATATATATATATATATAAGTGAACCACTAATAAGCAAATCAAATGAAAATGTATATAGTACACGTAGATGATAGTGAGCATTCAATACATAAATAAGAAAAACTGTGTAAAAAAAGCCTGTATGCAAGCACAGCAAAGGAAAACGTAAATAAATTATGTGTATATATATATATATATATATATATATATATATATATATATATATATATATATATATTATACAGGACGCCAAGGTTGGGTCCTGGACGGGTGCTATATAGCACCAGTATTTGGGCTGTGGTCCCTTTAAAGGAGTCGCAGCGTTGCTCAGGGGGTCACCCAAAATGGGTGAGGGGTTCCGGGAGTAGCCGAGCAGGAGAGGACTGACTCGCAGTCCTCTCTAGGTTAATAATAGTTATTTGGGACCCGGAATTTGGGAGGCTCTGAAGAGATATTCGGGTGGGAAGAGAGCCTCCCTCCCTGACCACAATGATTCAGCGCACAGGGGGTTAAGGGCCTCCAGGAAGACAGCTCATAAGACAGGAAGTAGGGAAGAGTTGGGGGTGTGAGGAGGAGTAGGTGATTACACCTGTTGGTTGAGCTGTGTGGATGTCTGGAGGCTGCTAAAAGAACCTGCTGCAAAAACTGTATGTGTTTTCCTTAACTTTATGTTTGTGCTGAAGATAAGCTGATTTTCTGTTATGCTGAAGATAAGCGGACTTTGTTTTTGTATTTTTCCTGTGCGCTGAAGAAAGCCTTATTTTTTTGATTTTTTACAAATAAATGTCTTTTATTATAAAACTGACGGTTTATGCACTTAATCCCGTGGAGCTATTGTCCCCAAAGTTCACAATATAAATACAAATGTGATGAACCCTCAGTCCATAGGTGAACAAAATAAAAATAAAATATATATGAAAAAAGAAAGTCTCTTAATATTCGATATCCATATTCCCAATAAAGTGACTTGTGCTGGTTTTCAAGTTATGCAACTTTGTCTCGACTTCTGTGCAACAAATAAGGTGACTTCTTGTGCTCCCCCTTAGGTATATGCACTCACCAGTAGGGATGGGCCCGGTGTTCGATTCGAACCCACGTTCGAATAGGGCGTTCGACCGCTCATCGAGCCCAAAACTTTTTGGGCCGTTCGCATCAAATTCGTGTGATGCGAACGGCCCACAATGCACTGCGCCAGTCCAGTGCATTGCTGGCTGATGATTGGCCAAGCATGCACTGTGACCCCGCATGCTTGGCCAATCATAGAGCCAGCGGCGAGGAGAGCAATAATTGGCCACAGGCAGGATGCCTGTGGCCAATTATAGCTCAGGGGGTTTAGTACACGCCCCACACTATATAAGGCCGCCGCGCCGGCGGCCTAGTGTAGTGTGTTCCGGCGTTAGTGAGTGACTGGTTCAGTCACATTATCTGCTGTGATTCATTCTGCATTGCTGACAGCATCTGCTGTGTTATTCATTCTGCTGAGTGGTGACTTTATCTGCTGTGATTCTGGGGATTAGTCTAGTGTGTGCGTGCTGTTAGTACAGCATTGCAGTATCACGCTAAACCACCTTTACCCTTCTGGCCTGTTGTCATCTAAGGCAGCCAGCCAGCCAGCCATCGCAGGAGTTAGCGTGTGTGTGTGCTGTGTGAGTATAGCACAGCACACAATAAACCACCTCAGCCTGTATCTGCCCACCTCAGCCTGTATCTGCTCTAAAGCCCTGTTGTCATCTAAAGCAGCCAGCCAGCCATCGCAGGAGTTGGCGTGTGTGTGTGCTGTGTGAGTCTAGCAAGGCACACAATAAACCAATGCAGCCTGTATCTGCCCTAAGGCCCTGTTGTCATCTAAGGCAGCCAGCCAGCCATCACAGAAGTTAGCGTGTGTGTGTGTGCTGTGTGAGTATAGCACAGCACACAATAAACCACCTTAGCCTGTATCTGCCCACCTCAGCCTGTATCTGCCCTAAGGCCCTGTTGTCATCTAAGGCAGCCAGACAGCCATCGCAGGATTAGCGTGTGTGTGTGCTGTGTGATTATAGCACAGCACACTAAACCACCTCAGCCTCTATCTGCCCTAAGGCCCTGTTGTCATCTAAGACTGCCATCTGCAGGAGTTAGTGTGTGTGCTGTGTGACTCCAGCACAATATACACTACACACTACAATGCCTGGAAGACAGACAAGGAGAGACAGACAGTCCCGAGGCAAGAAAACAGGGCAAGCAGGCTCTGTGTCTAGAGACAACAGTGCTAGTCATGGACGTGGTGCATTGTCATCAGCACGTGGCCATGGGACATGCTTGTCCTTCTTTTCGGCAGCTGGACATGTTGAGCCGCATCATGCCGAAGGCTTGGTAGAGTGGATGACCAAGCCCTCTTCATCCTCCTCATCCTCTCTCACCTAGGCACAGGGTACTGGCAAAGCAGCTGCCAACGTGTACTCAATGGCATCAGGCACCCCTTCCCTAGACCCACCATGTCCTCCTGAGGAGTCCCCCGAACTGTTTGAGCACAGTGTTGGGTACATGCTCCAGGAGGATGCCCAGCGTTTTCAAGGCTCGGATGATGATACCCAGCTAGAGGAAGGCAGTAGCGTGAGCGCAGAGAGGGGATGCTCAAGGACAACAATCTGGCAGTCATGTTCCACCAGCTGCAGCTTACTGCAGGGTTTGCTCCAGTGGTGAAGAGGGAGGGGATGATGAGGTCAATGACTCCACGTGGGTGCTTGAAGGGAGCGAGGAGGAGGAGGCGGCACATGTCCAACGAGGCAGGATGCCCCCTGGGGGCCAGCTTGAGGCCAGCACACCAACTGAATCACACCGCAGAGCTCCGCCTGTGCAGGGCGCTGCCTCTGCACGTTATTACAAAAGTTCTTTGGTGTGGCCTTTTTTTGAGAAGAGTGCATCAGATTGCACTACTGCTATTTGCAACATATGTCTCAAGCGTATCTCGCGTGGCCAAAACATCAGCCGCTTGGGCACCACAAGCATGACCAGACATATGTCGACCTGCCATGCAGCTCGTTGGCAAGCGCACATTAAAGACCAACACCAAAGAACAAAGTGGACCTCTCCTTGCTCCTCATCAGCTGGGATCTCCAACCCCACTATATCTTCAGTCTTCTCTGAAAGCTGCTCTGAGAGGAATAAAGGTGTAGAATTAGGTGTGTCACAGCCAAGTACATGCGGGCACTCTGCTAGCAGTACACCGGCGTCCGATTCTACCAGGCAAATTTCCCTGCCCCAGCTGCTGGACCGTTGAAAGAAGTTTACTCCCAGCCATCCACATGCCCAGCGGTTGAATGCTAGCTTGGCTAAATTGCTAGCACTTCAACTGCTGCCTTTTCAGTTGGTAGACTCGGCCCCCTTCCGTGAGTTTGTTCAATGTGCGGTTCCTCAGTGGCAGGTTCCCAAACGCCACTTTTTCTCACGGAAGGCGATTCCGGCTCTCTACCGGCATGTGGAAGGCAATGTCCATGCCTCGCTTGACAGGACGGTCAGCGGTAAGGTGCATATTACCGCTGACTCATGGTCCAGCAGGCATGGACAGGGACGTTACCTGTCTTTCACGGCCCATTGGGTCACTCTTTTGGCAGCTGGGAAGGATGCAGGACAAGGTGCAGTAGTGTTGGAGGTTGTTTCGCCACCACGCCTCCAAAATGCTACTACTGGTTTTGACACGCCTCTCTCCTCCACTCCCTCCTCTTCTTCTTCCTCCATGGCCTCTTCAAGTGCTCTGTCCTCTGAACCAGCGGTGCTCCGTAGGCGTCCAAGGGGCTACGGAAGTACGCAGGCAAAAATATGCCATGCCGTGCTTGCGCTGGTGTGTTTGGGGGACAGGAGCCACACTGGGGCAGAGGTTCTATCAGCCCTGCAGGGGCAAGCCGAGAGGTGGTTGACGCCACGCCAGCTTAAGCCAGGAATGGTGGTTTGTGACAATGGCACCAACCTCCTTTCTGCCCTGCGACAGGGACAGCTGACCCATGTGCCCTGTATGGCTCACGTCCTTAACCTGGTGGTGCAGTGGTTCTTGGGCAGGTACCCAGGCTTACAGGATGTCCTGAGGCAGGCCAGGAAAGTCTGTGTGCATTTCTGCCGATCATATAATGCCAGTGCTCGGCTGGCTGAGCTGCAAAATGAGTTGAACCTGCCCAAGAACCGCCTTATATTTGACATGCCCACCAGGTGCAACTCAACGTTGGCCATGCTGCAGCGACTGCACACGTAGCAGAGGGCCCTCAATGAGTACCTGTGTGACTATAGCACCAGGACAGGGTCAGGGGAGCTCAGATTTTTTTCCCCACGCCAGTGGAGCATGATCAGGGATGCATGCACTGTCCTGTCACCATCTGAGGAGGCCACGAGGATGGTGAGCAGTGACAGTGCATGCATCAGTGACACTGTACCTCTTGTCCACCTGTTGGAGCATACGCTGCGTGGCATAATGGACAGGGCACTTGAGGCAGAACAGAGGCAAGAAGAGGAGGACTTCCTTGCCCCTCAAGGCCCCCTTTATCCAGACAGTGTTCCTTCTCTCCCACCCATCACACAGGAAGAGGATGAGGAGGAGAAGGAGGATTGTGTCAGCATGGAGGTGGAGCCTGGCACTCAGCATCAGCAGCAGCAGTCTTTTAGGGATGATTTACAGTCCCAACAAACCAGTGGACTTGTACGTGGCTGGGAAGAGGTGGCTGCGGATAATGTCGTCCTCAGTGACCCAGAAGACTGCGGACCGAATGCCTCAGCTAACCTATGTTGTATGGCCTCCCTGATCCTGCAAAGCCTGCGGAAGGATCCTCGTATTCTTCGGATCAAGGAGAGGGACCATTACTGGCTGGCCACTCTCCTTGATCCACGGTACAAGGGTAAGGTTGCGGACCATATCTTGCCGTCGCAAAGGGAGCAGATGATGAGACATCTCCGGAAGGCCTTGCAGAAAGGTCTGTGCAACGCGTTCCCAGAGACTGGGAGGTTACAAACTCCTGGACGACGAGTTGCTGAGGCTTCGGTCAGTAGCAGAAGGAGCGGTGGGGAAGGCGGACATCTGACTGATGCGTTTTTAGTCCGCAGCCCCAAGGTATGATCGGTTCCAGCAACCATCGCCAGCGTCTGATATACATGGTGCAGGAATACCTAGGGGCAAGGTCAGACTTGGACACCTTTCCCACTGAAAATCCTCTGGCTTACTGGGTCTTGAGGATGGATCACTGGCCAGAGCTTGCACAGTATGCAATTGAGCTACTGGCCTGTCCTGCATCCAGCGTTTTTTCCGAACGCACATTCAGTGCTGCTGGAGGCTTTGTCACCGATCACAGGGTGCGCCTGTCCACCGACTCGGTTGATCGACTGACCTTCATAAAGATGAATCAGTCTTGGATCACCACCAACTACCAGGCACCTGAAGCTGATATAACTGAATAATTTATAATGTCACATCCCTTCAAGACTGCCTATGCTGATACTGAATGACTGTCCTGTTATGTTGACTGACTATCCTCTTTCTCCTCAATGATCCTGATGATAGCTTGGAAGAACATTTTTGTTTCTGGGTGCCACCACCAGTGTCTAAGGCCCAATTTTTCAGCCCCTGTTTAACAGGGGCGTGTAATTACAAATCTTGATCTAATAATTCTCAGCAGGGCCCATTTCTGAGCCCACCAAGATTAACTGTGAGGGCTTACAGTGTTGTGGCAACACCGTCCACCACCAAAGGCCCAATTTTTCAGCCCCTGTTTAACAGGTGCATGCAATTACAAATTTTGATTTAATAATTCACAGCAGGGCCCATTCCTGTGCCCACCAAGAGTAACTGTGAGGGCTTACAGTGTTGTGGCAACACCAACATCTAATGGGGCAAATTTCTGCAGAGTATATACGGCAGGCCCCTATTTTCAAACATCTAACTTACAAACGACTCCTACTTGCAAACGGAAGGAGAAAACAGGGAGTGAGAGGAAATCTACCCCTAGGAAGGGAAATTCTATCCTGTTAGATTTAATTTGGGAAAAAGGTATCTCCTCTCTACTGATGCTTTATCACCAATCCTTGTTTCAATAAAAACCCCACTTTTCCAAAAACATTTGTCATTGGGACGAAAAGTGAGGTGAAATGTTCTGAACAGGTGCACAGACAGCAAAACAAATGTTACAGGGGTGATAACCCTTCCCTATGTTCTCCAAAAAGCTTAAAAATTTATTTTTTTGGATGGAGCTACACTTAAAAATGTACCTGTTCAGATTCTACTTAAGAACAAACCTACTGTCCCTGTCTTGTTTGCACCGCCTGTATACTGCTGTTCAGAGTATATAGGGTCGTAGGTATATGGTTTTATTTTGGGTGCGGGGATCCCCTTAATATCCATACAAGACCCAATGGGGCTGGTAATGGGCTGGGGTGGGGGGGGGGGGGGGTGATGGGGTAGCCATGACATTTTTCTCATATATTTTCAGCCATATGGCCAGGACAAGACATGACAGCCGCAAGCAGTTTTTAATGGCTTCTTTTTTTCCTTTACAAATGTAATTTTTTTGCAGTGACAGTTCTAAACACGGGAAACACATGACACTTCACAGGCATACTTTAGACACCCCCCGGCTATCATATTTAAAGGAATATTTCACTTTTTTTTTTCACTTTATGCATCATTAAAATGACTGCTCCCGAAAAAAATTCAGTTTTTAAAACTTCTTTTTGCGTTGATACATGTCCCCTGGGGCAGGACCCGGGTCCCCAAACCTCTTTTATGACAATAACTTGCATATTGGCCGTTATAATTAGCACTTTAGATTTTGAACGTTTGCGTCCATTGTAACTAATAGGGTTCGAATATTTGCGCAAACTTTCGGTCCGTTCGCAGGTTCTGGTGCGAACCGAACCCAGGG
Organism: Lithobates sylvaticus; assembly: GCA_028564925.1. Lineage (NCBI taxonomy): Eukaryota > Metazoa > Chordata > Amphibia > Anura > Ranidae > Lithobates > Lithobates sylvaticus. Next base: position 18,271,425 of record CM053026.1, on the reverse strand, counting down.
GTGTTCGGCTCATCCCTACTCACCAGACGCCCTCACCCCTGCAGGGGTAAAGAGCATGTAGTAAATAAGATCTCCAATCTGGATGTCCCTGGAACCAATACGCTCTCCTGCTCGGGAATACTATACTATATATACTATATAATGACGTGAGGTGTACCAAGATGGCTATGCCTCAGACAGTGTCCAGTGACAAAACGCGTAAGTCGGGACTTGGTACGCGTAATTTCCAGTTACTTACGGTTCTATGGTTACGGTCTGTGGAACGCACGCCGCCCAGACCTAGGAACTTGTCCGCAAGCTTTGTTTTAAATTGGGGCAATTGGAGCCTTTTATCTCTAATGCTTAGGAAAAGTCCTTTTTTATATCTTATATTTCTTATTAGTGTCAAATAAACACATTTTTTTATTGGATTTACACTATGGATGCCCGTTTTTTATTCCTATGTGGATACCGCACTACATGCACCTTGTTCCGGAGCAGGAGAGCGTATTGGTTCCAGGGACATCCGAATTGGGGATCTAATTTACTTCATGCTTCTGGTGAGTGCATATACCTAAGGGGAGCACAAGAAGTCACCTTATTTGTTGCACAGAAGTCAAGATAAAGTTACATCACTTGAAAACCAGCACAAGTCACTTTATTGGGAATATGGATATCTAATATTAACAGACTTTTTCTTTATATATATATATATATATATATATATATATATATATATAAAGAAATAGAGCTTTCTTTTGGTGGCATTTGATCGCCCCTGCGGTTTTTATTTTTTGCGCTATAAACAAAAAAAGAGTGACAATTTTGAAAAAAACACATTATTTTTTACTTTTTGCTATAATAAATATCCCCGAAAAATATATCAAAAAAACGTTTTTTTCCTCAGTTTTATGCCGATACGTATTCTTCTACATATTTTTGGTAAAAAGAAAATCTTAATAAGCGATTTATTGTTTGGTTTGCGCAGAAGTTATAGCGTTTACAAAATAGGGGATAGTTTTATAGCATTTTTATTAATAATTTTTTTTTTTACTAGTAATGGCAGCGATCATTGATTTTTATTGTGACTGCGACTTTATGGCGGACACATTTTTGGGACTATTATCATTCATACAGCAATCAGTGCTATTTAAATGCACTGATTCCTGTGTAAATGACACTGGCAGTGAAGGGGTTAACCACTAGGTGGCAGTGTAGGGGTTACATGTTCCTAGAGGCGTGTTTCTAACTGTGGGGGGCGTGGCTGTCAGCTAGTGAATGCTGATCTCTGCTCCAATCACAGGGAACAGAGATCGGCATCACTAGTTTCTAGGCAGAACCGGGAGATGCTGTTTATTTCTGCATCTCCCCGTTCAGCCTTCCCGTGAGACAATCGCGGGTATCCCCGTGGCGATCGAGTCCACGGGACCTGTGACCGGCCTCACAGGGGTCCCAACCGGTGCAAGCGCACGATGGCACGGCGGCATCTTAAAGGGGACGTACCTGTACGCCCTTATGCCTGTCCGTGCCATTCTGTTGACGTATATCGTCGTGCGCCGGTCGGGAAGCGGATATATATATATATATATATATATATATATATATATATATATATATATATATATATATATATATATATATATATATAGAAATGTATATATATATATATATATATATATATATATAGAAATGTATTTATTTATTTTTACCTAAGGACTGAGGATTCATCACATTTGTGTGTGTGTATATATATATAACTATTTACGTTTTCCTTTGCTGTGCTTGCATACAGGCTTTTTTTTACACAGTTTTTCTTATTTATGTATTTAATGCTCACTATCATCATCTATACATTTTAATTTGATTTGTTTATTAGTGGTTCACTTTGTTTTCTATCTACACACAGTAAATAGACGTGACCTGACACACACTATATGAAACACATGGCAGCCTCCATCCCTGATTTGGTAGATAGAAAGGAGGAATTTTGGGGGACTTTAAATGAGGGTACGCCATGTTGTCAAGTATCAGGTGTGACCAGAGCTGTGTGAACAGCAACAGAGGAACAAACGCAGGTAAAGTCAAAATATATGATTTATTAAGATAAGTGAATAAATACAACCACCTCCAATATACTACAATGTGCAACCAACCAACCACCAACAGCAAACCACAAATAACAGACAAATATATACAAGTAAAGGGAACTACCGAGATCATAAACAGAGCCAGGCCAGGGTCGTCAACGGGAGGTCAGCGGCTGGGGAAGGGAAACAAACAGGACAAGGATGGATGGATCACAGGAGGGATGGGTACAGGTACAAGGCTCAGGGTTCAGGGTTCAGGTAACAGACAGGAACAATAACAGGATCAGATACAGATACAGAGCTTCACATGGTCAGGACGCAAGGAAAGATACCAAGGCAATGCATCAGTGTGTCTGCCGGGTACTTATACACATCCCCTGTAATGACTCAGGCGATGCCTAATTGCAGGAGATGATGTCGGCCCGACACTGCCAGGAACCACCCGCTGGTGGATGCCAGTACTGCGCCCAAGGATCACATAATACCACCAACAGGGGACAGCTCCTGCTGGTGGAACACAGTACTGCATGCCAAATGTCAGACAATATCACCAGCAGGTGGAACCATTCCTGACACATGTATAGGAGAAAATGACAACATAAAATGAAATTACAGTACAAGATTTATTTATTATAGTCTAGAATACATATCAGATGTTTTGTATCAAATAGATAGGTAGTCACCAGACTTACACTAAATATGCTGCTACATAGCATGCAATACAAATAAAAAGACATGGCAAATATACATGGTATAGTAAATTGATGGAAGACAAATGTAATAAAGACAAGTAACTGTTGGCATCTAGTGGCACTCTACGCGTTTCCTGGCATTTCAGCCATTCATCAGGAGTGTTATGAAGTAATAAACTAGGAAAGAAAGAATGGGGGTTAATGAAAATGCCTATATATATATATTTTATATAGCAACTAGCACTTGCTATTAGCCATTTATTATATGGTGCACACTCACATTTCTCAGATGTGAATAGAGTTTTTCATTTTTATATTTTTTGTGTTTTGCATATGGTGTATTACACTACATAAGGGCACATTTTTTTTATTGTCCTATATAGATCTCATAATTTCACACACCAATCTAAAAATCATTAAGGTTAGGTGATATATATGTTGTTTTCACATTCTTTTTAGCAGCACCATTTATCCTTTTTTGTGATTATTTGTTTTAAATTATATTTTTTCCTTTACAAATGTCATTGTGCTGCTCTCATTCATAAAACTATGTACGGCCGTTATGTAAGCAGTCTAACATAGTGTGGGGTGTGGCCCCCTGAGCCAAACCTGGAGACTCTGTATTCCAGTTACTTGCATTACACTTCTTTTAGAACTTAAAGCGGAAGTAAAGCCTCTTAAAAAAAAAAAAAAAAGACCCTGCAAGGCAAAGGCATAATGAGCTAGTATGCATAGCATACTAGCTCATTATGAATGACTTACCTGAAAACGAAGCCCCAGAAGCGGTCCTCATTCATGATGTTCTTTGTCGGCATCAAACCCGGAATGACTTTCAGGTCTCGCCGCTCCAGCGCTGTCATTTGCTGGAGCGGCGATGATGTCACTCCCGCGCATGCGCAGGAAAGTGGCATATCGCCGTGAACCCGGCATGCGCAGTGCGCCTGCGCACTGCTGTCTATGGCACATGCGCCGTAGACAGCGATGCCTTTTCTTTTCTAAATATCTCCTAAACCCTGTAGGTTTAGGAGATATTTATTGGACCTACAGGTAAGCCTTAATCTAGGCTTACCTGTAGGTCAAAGTGGTTTGTAAGGGTTTACAACCACTTTAAGACCAGGCAGAAATCAAAGTTTGAAAGCTTTACTTAGAAAACAGTGTAGACGTGACAAAGTCCACATGCAAAAGAATCAGACATGTACGGAGCAGCAGTGCAATGGAGGTGAAGTACACACATGACAGGGTGCAAGTAACTGAGTTAGGAAATAGTTAAGTATAGGAGGGGTAAAAGAAATGTTTCTGCACTTACCAGATTGGTTGGTGAGGAGCAGGGGGGAGGAGTAGAGTCCTTGTTGCAATTAGTAGATTAGGTAGTCACATGCAGTCTGGGCAGCAAGCTAGAAAAACGTTCCCTCCCGCCCGCCCTGAGAGAAGTGGTCAGAGGATGGACGTCAAAAGAATGGGGTTGCGGTTGGGTCCTTGGCGACAATTATGTTATACAGAGTAGTTGTATAAAAACAGGAGCTTTTGAAAATGTGGGACCCATCACAGATATGGAGTCCTTCCCATTGGTCTGGTGTTAGTCCGGACTAACGGGTAATAAGTTATGGGGGGGTCCGCGGTCAGTTAGCGAGTCCCCGAGGCGAGTTTGCGGCTGGGGCAGATGCTACGTAAAAGGGACTGCAGGCTCAAGAATTAAATGGGGTGGTCAGGAACCAGCAACCAATAGCTTGGATGAGAACTGGATAATTAAAATAGTTTTAAATGGTTAAATTATGTTAAATAAAGTTTATAGTTTTGGTTTTGTTAATAAAAGGCCGTCAAGGCCATTTACATCCAAGCAGGTGTCATTGTCATTATTTATAGTAGTTTAAGATATGTACATGTTTTGCTTAGGGGTAGTAAGTTATCTGGCTGCCCTAGTCAAGTTATTTTCCTATATCAATAATCCCTAACTCAGACTGTGTGTCCATGCTGGTGTCTTCAGGAGGACTGCCAGCGCCAATCCCCCTACATATGGAAGGTTCTCAGGACACAAGATTGTAGCAGCTTTGGAATCAGGACAGAAGCTCTCTCCTACACCTTGCTAGCTGTCTGCGTCTTTCCTTTCCATTCTTCAAGTTATGTGTTGTGGGACTACAGGTCTCAGCAGATTCATAGATGTTGGCAGGCTCCTCGTGGCAGGCATCTCCAGTGATGTCAGATAGCAGAGATGGTAGCTGAAGAGGAGCAGAGCCCCTCCAGGCAGATGGTGTGCTGGAGTTTTGGGTTACATATTAGCTGTCAGCCTGTCTTCTACAATGTGGCTGGACTCCATCTGGGCAAAGCTCCCTCCTGCTTTTATATGCACAGGAAACTGAGCAGAGCCCAACAGAAGCCCATCAAGAGAAAAGACAGCAAAATAAGTCAACCCTTTTCCTCCCTTCCGGGCAGCAGCTAACTAGCACTTTCCAACCTTCTTAGATGTGTGTAAAGAGTTAACTTCCACAGTGGTGTCTTCTGACATTTAGATTTTGGTCCCATAAGCTGTAAAATCGACAGTACATATGCCACACCGCACTCTACATGTTATACTATTATTAGATACCTCTGACCAAAGTGTTCCTTATCCCAGTGGTTTGTGGTTGCTAGGGTTATAACCGTAAAAAAAAAAAATAACATTTATACTCCTGTTCCTTTAAAGCATGGTCAGTAGGGATAGGCCGAACACCCCCCCGGTTCGGTTCACACCAGAACATACCAAACTGGCATAAAATTTGGCAGAACACAAAAACACTGTTAAAGTCTATGGGACACGAACATTAATAATCAAAAGTGCTAATTTTAAAGGCTAATATGCAAGTCATGCCTAAAAAGGGTTTGGGGACCCGGGTCCTTCCCCAGGGGACATGTATCAATGCAAAAAAAAGTTTTAAAAACAGACGTTTTTTCGGGAGCAGTGATTTTAATGATGCTTAAAGTGAAACAATAAAAGTGAAATATCGTACCTGGGGGGTGTCTATGGTATGCCTGTAAAGTGGCACATGTTTCCTGTGTTTAGAACAGTCCCTGCACAAAATGACATTTCTAAAGGAATACAAGTCTTTTAAAACTGCTTGCGGCTGTAATGTAATGTCGTGTCCCGGCAATATGGATGAAAATTATTGAAAAAAAATGGCATGGGTAACACCCCAGACCATTACCAGGCCCTTTGGGTCTTCTATGAATATTAAGGGGAACTCTGCACCCAAATTTAAAAAAATATATACCGTATAAACTTGAGTATAAGCTGACCCGAATATAAGCCGAGGCACCTAATTTTACGACAAAAAACTGGGAAAACTTATTGACTCGCGTATAAGCCTAGGGTGAGAAATGCGCAGCTACTGTAAGTGTAAAAGAGGGTCAACAATGCCTATTTGCAGCCTTACTGTGCCCATTTGCATGTCTCACTGTGCTCATTTGCAGCCATAGGTCCCCCGAACTTCAAACTTGGTAGTTAAGGGTTCCTAGCTGCAGCCAAAATGTGGGGTCTCTGGACCCAAAGGGTCCCGAAATGACATTGCTGCAGATGGACACAGTTGACCGACTTTGGGGCCCTGTATCTCGGTGCCACTTGGTGCTAGGAACATATTTGGATATGTTGTAGTGCTAGTTCCACTGGGCTTGTACACCAAATTTGGGGTTCCTAGCACCAAGTGTCCCCGAGATATGAGGCCCCAAAGTCGGGTCAGAAAATGCCATTCTCTGCTGCAGAAAAGTGCTTGACTCGAGTGTAAGCCAACGGGGGGCACTTTCAGCACAAAAAAAGGTCTGAAAAACTCAGCTTATACTCGAGTATATACGGTATATATGAGCGCTGCATTTTATTACATGATCTAATATTGAACCCTACAGACTAAGACTGGGATGCCATTAAGGTTCATGTGCGTGGAAAGGCAGGCATCCCAATACTTTGGTAATATAATGTTTTCCCCAGGCTGGCTTTTTGCTATGCTGTGAGCTGCCCTGATAAATAGAAGATCATGCACACAAGCTAATACATAACAGCACACCTCCCTTTCTCTCTCCTGACAATGAGGGAATCATCTCGATTTTTAGTCTGCAGGAGCCATAACTACATACATGACATGATTATTTATCAGAAATCCCAGCATGGCCTGAAGACAAAATATGACGGAAGAGAAATGTAATCATTGTATATCGGTGCAACACAAACTATAACCAAATAATGAGAACACATATAAAACATCAGTAGAAACAGTTGTAAATGTTCATAAAATATTACAGTGAAAATGAAGAATAATTTCCCTTTGAGTTATACAGAGAGAGCAAAGATGAGAAAAAAGAGACTTACTTGTCACACCTGTGAAAGTCTGGTGAACGAGTAAAAATATAATTTTGTGAAGCAGGAGGTATTATACGTTGGCTGTCCATATGAGCAGAGACCAATCCTCCAATAATGACATCTCCCTCCTGGTAATATTCATACTCAAACACTGGCATTACCATAGTAAGTCTACAAGCAAATGTTGAGCTTCGGGTCAATACTACCCCATAGTATGCGATGGGGATGACGACTATCAGCAAGTTCCAAACACGGAACAGAGGAGGACATTTCATGTCACACAGCAGGTCCTCTCAGTCACCGGCAGATCTGCCCAGGAGGAGACACAATCACCGGAGCTTTATACACATCGACTGACACCGATTTACACTACAAAACAAAGAACACAATAATAGTAACACAGGCTAAGACCGATTTACACTACAGAACAAAGAACTGAAGAATAGTAACACAGGCTAAGACCGATTTACACTACAGAACAAAGAATAGAATAATAGTAACATCAATCTGAAAATATAACATCTCTAACAGGCAGTGTAACTGATATAATAAAGTTAGTTTATTCTTTTATTTTCTTATCCAGTACACGTTCAGTAGTTAGATAGAATTATTCCTTTTCAAGATACAGTATACTTCCCAAAGAAATATATTTTTCTGGTAAAAATTGTATTTTTAACATCACGGGATGGAGTGTGAATTTATAATTCACTCTGATGTGTTTTGTTTTTGGACCCCAAATTCACCCTGCTAGCACAAATCAACAACAACAATTGGTAAATCAGTAAAATACGTTCCTATGGTGTTGAGGGAGTTTGGGGGGGGGGGGTGGCATGCTGATTCATCATCTGTATTTGTAGGGAATTACTGATTAGACATGTGCAATTTGTTTCGTTTTTTTTCGTTATTTTCGTTCTTTTGTTTTCGTACGAATGAACGAATGATTCGCTAAAATTTTTACGAATAACGAATCCTTCGAATCGAACGAATCCGAAAAACAACGAAAATCCAAAAAAAAACAAATTAGAAACAACGAATGTACGAATGAAGAAAATCCGAAAAACGAAAACAGGAACAACAAAAATGAACGAAAAAATTTGTACATTCGTAACTTTTTTTTTTTGTTGAATTGGTAATTTTCCTACAATGGTGCTGCTTAACGTGCCTCGAATGGATTGAATGAAAAAATTTGTAAATTCGTAACTTTTTTTTCGATTCGTAATTTTCCGTGTCTCTTACAATGGCGTTGCTTAACATGCTTCGAATGGATTGAACGAAAAAATTCGTACATTCGTAACTTTTTTTTTTGATTCGTAATTTTCTGTGTCTCTTAAAATGTAATAATAGCATACACATTACATAAAATTATGAATTATGCTCCGATTACGAATCTACGAATGTTACGAATGTTACGAATGTACGAATAAATACGAATGCGTCCGAATTTCGAATAAACGGAAATTAAACTAACGAAAAAAACGAATCAACGTAAAATAACTCTTACGAATGTACGAATCGTTACGAATACGAACGCCGACGACTTACGAATGTATGAATCGTTCTGAATACGTACACCGACGACTTGCGAATTTACGAATCGTTACGAATCAACGGAAACGAAAAAAACGAAATGAAAATAAACAATTTTTTCGGAAATTAAAAAAAAGAAACGAAAATAAACAATTTTTTTTGTTGTGCACATGTCTATTACTGATCCCCCATAGCACCCCATTGTACAGGATTGGAAGATCATTTCTGCAGTATTTCTTTTGGAATAAATACGAATGCGTCCGAATTTCGAATAAACGAAAATTAAACTAACAAAAAAATGAATCAACGAAAAATAACTCTTACGAATGTACGAATCGTTACGAATACGAACGCCGACGACTTACGAATGTATGAATCGTTCTGAATACGTACACCGACGACTTGCGAATTTACGAATCGTTACGAATCAACGGAAACGAAAAAAACGAAATGAAAATAAACAATTTTTTTCGGAAATGAAAAAAAATAAAACGAAAATAAACAATTTTTTTTGTTGTGCACATGTCTATTACTGATCCCCCATAGCACCCCATTGTACAGGATTGGAAGATCATTTCTGCAGTATTTCTTTTGGAATAAATACGAATGCGTCCGAATTTCGAATAAACGAAAATTAAACTAACAAAAAAATGAATCAACGAAAAATAACTCTTACGAATGTACGAATCGTTACGAATACGAACGCCGACGACTTACGAATGTATGAATCGTTACGAATACGAACACCGAAGACTTACGAATTTACGAATCATTACGAATCAACGGAAACGAAAAAAACGAAACGAAAATAAACTATTTTTTTTGTTGTGCACATGTCTATTACTGATCCCCCATAGCACCCCATTGTACAGGATTGGAAGATCATTTCTGCAGTCTTTCTTTTGGAATAGGATGTGGGGGTGAAACTCTCCAACAGGGACAATGAAGGGTGGTGGGGGATTTGATCCCTTTGTGTTACGTTAATTGGGACCTAAGCCCATTGCACCTCAGCAGTCAAGCACTACAACAGTGAACTATTGTCTATACTGTACAAAGATGGGTTCTCATTGCTGTCTAGGGATGAGCCGAACACCCCCGCGTTCGGTATGCACCAGAACCTTCGAACGGACCGAAAGTTCGTGCAAATTTTCGAACCCTTTTCGTTACAATGGACGCGAACGTTCGAAATCAAAAGTGCTAATTATAACGGCCAATATGCATGTTAATGTCATAAAACAGGTTTGGGGACCCGGGTCATTCCCCAGGGGACATATATCAATGCAAAAAGAAGATTTAAAAACTAACGTTTTTTCGGGAGCAGTCATTTTAATGATGCATAAAGTGAAAAAAAATAAGGGAAATATTCCTTTAAATATGGTACCTGGGGGGTGTCAAAGTATGCCTGTGAAGTGGCATGTATTTCCCGTGTTTAGAACTGTCCCTGCACAAAATGACATTTGTAAAGGAAAAAAAGAAGCCATTTAAAAACGCTTGCAGCTTTAATGTCATGTCTTGTCCTGGCAATATGGCTAAAAATCCTTGAGAAAAATGGCATGGCTACCCCATCAGCCCCCCCCCCCCCCCCACCCCAGCCCCTTTGGGTCTTGTATGGATATTAAGGTGAACCCCGCACCCAAAATAAAACCCTATACCTACAACCCTATATACTCTGAACAGCAGTATACAGGCGGTGCAAACAAGACAGGGACTGTAGGTTTGTTCTTAGGTAGAATCTAAACAGGTACATTTTAGTGTAGCTCCATCCCCAAAAAAAAAAAAAAAAATTAAGCTTTTTGGAGAACATAGGGAGGGGTTATCACCCCTGAAACATTTGTTTTGCTGTCTTTGCACATCTGTTCAGAACATTTCACCTCACTTTCCGTCCCAATGACAAATGTTTTTGGAAAAGTGGGTTTTTATTGAAACAAGGATTGGTGATAAAGCATCAGTAGAGAGGAGATACCTTTTTCCCAAATTAAATCTAACAGGATAGAATTTCCCTTCCTAGGGGTAGATTTCCTCTCACTTCCTGTTTTCTCCTTCCGTTTGCAAGTAGGAGTCGTTTGTAAGTTGGATGTTTGAAAGTAGGGGCCTGCCGTATATACTCTGCAGAAATTTGCCCCATTAGATGTCGGTGTAGCCACAACACTGTAAGCCCTCACAGTTACTCTTGGTGGGCACAGTAATTGGCCCTGCTGTGAATTATTAGATCAAGATTTTTAATTGCATGCACCTGTTGAACAGGGCAGAAAAATTGGGCCTTTGGTGGTGGTGGTGGTGGACGGTGTTGCCACAAGACTGTAAGCCCTCACAGTTACTCTTGGTGGGCGCAGGAATGGGCCCTGCTGTGAATTATTAGATCAAGATTTGTAATTGCATGCACCTGTTGAACAGGGCAGGAAAATTGGGCCTTTGGTGGTGGTGGTGGACGGTGTTGCCACAAGACTGTAAGCCCTCACAGTTACTCTTGGTGGGCGCAGGAATGGGCCCTGCTGTGAATTATTAGATCAAGATTTGTAATTGCATGCACCTGTTGAACAGGGCAGAAAAATTGGGCCTTTGGTGGTGGTAGTGGACGGTGTTGCCACAAGACTGTAAGCCCTCACAGGTACTCTTGGTGGGCGCAGGAATGGGCCCTGCTGTGAACTATTAGATCAAGATTTGTAATTACATGCCCCTGTTAAACAGGGGTTGAAAATTTGGGCCTTAGGCACTGGTGCTGGTGCCACAATACTGCAACCCCTCACAGATACTGTACTTTGAGCACAGCAATGAGACCTGTTGCAAAGCATTGCATAAAAAAATTTAATTACACGCCCCTGTTAAACAGGGGCTAAAAAATTGTGCCTTAGGCACTGGTGCTGGTGCCACAACACTGCAACCCCTCACAGATACTGTACTTGGAGCACAGCAGTCAGACCTGTTGCGAAGCATTGCTTAAAAAAATGTAATTACACGCCCCTGTTAAACAGGGGCTGAAAAATTGTGCCTTAGGCACTGGTGCTGGTGCCACAACACTGCAACCCCTCACAGATACTGTACTCTGAGCACAGCAATGAGACCTGTTGCAAAGCATTGCATAAAAAATTGTAATTACATGCCCCTGTTAAACAGGGGCTGAAAAATTGGGCCTTAGCCACTGGTGTGGTGGCACCCAGAAACAAAAATGTTCTTCCAAGCTATCAAGGAATGGATCATTGAGAAGGAGGAAGAGGATAGTCAGTGAACATAACAGGACAGTCACTCAGCATCAGCATAGGCAGTCTTGAAGGGATGTGACATTATAAATTATTCAGTTATATCCGCTTCAGGTGCCTGGTAGCTGGTGGTGATCCAAGACTGATTCATCTTTATGAAGGTTAGTCGATCAACCGAGTCGGTGGACAGGCGCACCCTGTGATCGGTGACAAATCCTCCAGCAGCACTGAATGTGCGTTCGGAAAGAACGCTGGATGCAGGACAGGCCAGTAGCTCAATTGCATACTGTGCAAGCTCTGGCCAGTGATCCATCCTCAAGACCCAGTAAGCCAGAGGGTTTTCTGTGGGAAAGGTGTCCAAGTCTGACCTTGCCCCTAGATATTCCTGCACCATGTATATCAGACGCTGGCGATGGTTGCTGGAACCGATCATACCTTGGGGCTGCGGACTAAAAAATTGTCTGAACGCATCGATCAGACGTCCACCTTCCCCACCGCTCCTTCTGCTACTGACAGTCATCCAGGACCAGGAGTTTGTAACCTCCCAGTCTCTGGGAACGCGTTGCACAGACCTTTCTGCAAGGCCTCCCTAAGATTTCTCATCCTCTGCTCCCTCTGCGACGGCAAGATAAGGTCTGCAACCTTAACCTTGTACCGTGGATCAAGGAGAGTGGCCAGCCAGTAATGGTCCCTCTCCTTGATCCGAAGAATACGAGGATCCTTCCGCAGGCTTTGCAGGATCAGGGAGGCCATGCAACGTAGGTTAGCATTCGGTCCGGAGTCTTCTGGGTCACTGAGGACGACATGATCGCCAGCCACCTCCTCCCAGCCACGTACAAGTCCATTGGTTTGTTGGGACTGTACATCATCCCTAAAAGACTGCTGCTGCTGATGCTGAGTGCCAGGCTCCACCTCCATGCTCACACAATCCTCCTCCTCCTCCTTCTCCTCATCCTCTTCCTGTGTGATGGGTGGGACAGAAGGAACACTGTTTGGATAAAGGGGGCCTTGAGAGGCAAGGAAGTCCTCCTCTTCCTGCCTCTGTTCTGCCTCAAGTGCCCTGTCCATTATCCCATGCAGCGTATGCTCCAACAGGTGGACAAGAGGTACAGTGTCACTGATGCATGCACTGTCACTGCTCACCATCCTCGTGGCCTCCTCAAATGGTGACAGGACAGTGCATGCATCCCTGATCATGCTCCACTGGCGTGGGGAAAAAAATCCAAGCTCCCCTGACCCTGTCCTGGTGCCGAAGTTGCAAAGGTACTCATTGATGGCCCTCTGCTGTGTGTGCAGTCGCTGCAGCATGGCCAACGTTGAGCTCCACCTGGTGGGCATGAAACATATAAGGCGGTTCTTGGGCAGGTTCAAATCCTTTTGCAGCTCAGCCAGCCGAGCACTGGCATTATACGATCGACGGAAATGCACACAGACTTTCCTGGCCTGCCTCAGGACATCCTGTAAGCCTGGGTACCTGCCCAAGAACCGCTGCACCACCAGGTTGAGGACGTGAGCCATACATGGCACATGGGTCAGCTGCCCCTGTCGCAGGGCGGAGAGGAGGTTGGTGCCTTTGTCAGAAACCACCATTCCTGGCTTAAGCTTGCGTGGCGTCAACCACCTCTCGGCCTGCCCCTGCAGAGCTGCCAGAACCTCTGCCCCAGTGTGGCTCCTGTCCCCCAGACACACTAGCGCAAGCACGGCATGGCATCTTTTTGCCTGCGTGCTCGCGTAGCCCCTTGTATGCCTATGGAGCACCGCTGGTTCCGAGGACAGAGCACTCAAAGAGGCCATGGAGGAAGAAGAAGAGGAGGGGGTGGAGGAGAGAGGTGTGTCACAACCAGGAGTAGCATTTTGGAGGCGTGGTGGCGGAACAACCTCCAACACTACTGCACCTTGTCCTGCATCCCTCCCAGCTGCCAATAGAGTGACCCAATGGGCAGTGAAAGACAGGCAACATCCCTGTCTATGCCTGCTGGACCATGAGTCAGCGGTAATATGCACCTTACCGCTGACCGCCCTGTCCAGCGAGGCATGGACATTGCCTTCCACATGCCGGTAGAGAGCCGGAATCGCCTTCCGTGAGAAAAAGTGGCGTTTGGGAACCTGCCACTGAGGAACCGCACATTGAACAAGCAGTTGAAGTGCTAGCAATTTAGCCAAGCTAGCATTCAACCGCTGGGCATGTGGATGGCTGGGAGTAAACTTCTTTCGACGGTCCAGCAGCTGGGGCAGGGAAATTTGCCTGGTAGAATCAGACGTCGGTGTACTGCAAGTACTTGGCTGTAACACACCTAATTCTACACCTTCATTCCTCTCAGAGCAGCTTTCAGAGAGGACTGAAGATGTAGTGGGGTTGGAGATCCCAGCTGATGAGTAGCAAGGAGAGGTCCGCTTTGTTCTTTGGTGTGGGTCTTTAATGTGCGCTTGCCAACGAGCTGCATGGCAGGTCGACATATGTCTGGTCATGCTTGTGGTGCCCAAGCGGCTGATGTTTTGGCCACGCGAGATACGCTTGAGGCATATGTTGCAAATAGCAGTGGTGCGATCTGATGCACTGGTCTCAAAAAAGGCCCACATCAAAGAACTTTTGTGATAACGTGCAGAGGCAGCGCCCTGCAGAGGCGGAGCTCTGCGGTGTGATTCAGTTGGTGTGCTGGCCTCTAGCTGGCCTCCAAAGGGCATCCTGCCTCATGTGCCGCCGCCTCCTCCTCCTCCTCTCTCCTCCTCTCTCCTTTCAGGCACCCACGTGGAGTCAGTGACCTCATCGTCCCCTCCCTCTTCACCACTGGAGCAAACCTGGCAGTAAGCTGCAGCTGGTGGAACATGACTGCCAGATTGCTGTCCTTGAGCATCCCCTCTCTCTGCGCGCACGCTACTGCCTTCCTCTAGCTGGGTATCATCATCCGAGCCTTAAAAAAGTTGGGCATCCTCCTGGAGCATGTACCCAACACTGTGCTCAAACAGTTCGGGGGACTCCTCAGGAGGACATGGTGGGTCTAGGGAAGGGGTGCCTGATGATGCCATTGAGTATGCGTTAGCAGCTGCTCTGCTAGTACCCTGAGCCTGGGTGAGAGAGGATGAGGAGGATGATGTGGGCTTGGTCATCCATTCTACCAAGCCTTCGGCATGATGCGGCTCAACATGTCCAGCTACAGAAAACAAGCGTGTCCCATGGCCACGTGCTGATGACGATGCACGACCACGTCCACATCCACGACCAGCACTGTTGTCTCTAGAAACAGAGCCTGCTTGCCCTGTATTCTTGCCTCGGAACTGTCTGCCTCTCCTTGGCGGTCTTCCAGGCATTGTAGTGGGTAGTGTATATTGTGCTGGGGTCACACAGCACACACACTAACTCCTGCAGATGGCTGCCTTAGATGACAGCAACAGGGCCTTACGGCAGATAGAGGCTGCCTTCGATGACAACAACTGGGCCTTAGAGCAGATACAGAGGCTGAGGTGGTTTTATTTGTGATGTACTAACAGAGCACACACACACAAGCTAGCTAGCTCCTGGAGATGCCTGGCTGCCTTGTATGACAACAACTGGGCCTTAGAGCAGATACAGAGGCTAAGGTGGTTTTATGTGTGATGTACTAACAGAGCAAACACACACAAGCTAGCTAGCTCCTGGAGATGCCTGGCTGCCTTCGATGACAACAACTGGGCCTTACGGCAGATAGAGACTGCCTTATATGACAACAACTGGGCCTTAGAGCAGATACAGAGGCTGAGGTGGTTTTATGTGTGATGTACTAACAGAGCACACACACACACAAGCTAGCTCCTGGAGATGCCTGGCTGCCTTCGATGACAACAACTGGGCCTTACGGCAGATAGAGACTACCTTATATGACAACAACTGGGCCTTAGAGCAGATACAGAGGCTGAGGTGGTTTTATGTGGGATGTACTAACAGAGCACACACACACGAGCGCGCTAGCTCATGGAGATGCCTGCCTGCCTTCGATGACAACAACTGGGCCTTACGGCAGATAGAGACTGCCTTATGTGACAACAACTGGGCCTTAAAGCAGATACAGAGGCTGAGGTGGTTTTATTTGTGATGTACTAACAGAGCACACACACACACAAGCTAGCTAGCTCCTGGAGATGCCTGGCTGCCTTGTATGACAACAACTGGGCCTTAGAGCAGATACAGAGGCTGAGGTGGTTTTATTTGTGATGAACTAACAGAGCACACACACACACAAGCTAGCTAGCTCCTGGAGATGCCTGGCGGCCTTGTATGACAACAACTGGGCCTTAGAGCAGATACAGAGGCTAAGGTGGTTTTATGTGTGATGTACTAACAGAGCAAACACACACAAGCTAGCTAGCTCCTGGAGATGCCTGGCTGCCTTCGATGACAACAACTGGGCCTTACGGCAGATAGAGACTGCCTTATATGACAACAACTGGGCCTTAGAGCAGATACAGAGGCTGAGGTGGTTTTATGTGTGATGTACTAACAGAGCACACACAAGCTAGCTCCTGGAGATGCCTGGCTGCCTTCGATGACAACAACTGGGCCTTACGGCAGATAGAGACTACCTTATATGACAACAACTGGGCCTTAGAGCAGATACAGAGGTTGAGGTGGTTTTATTTGTGATGTTCTAACAGAGCACACACACACAAGCTAGCTAGCTCCTGGAGATGCCTGGCTGCCTTCGATGACAACAACTGGGCCTTACGGCAGATAGAGAATGCCTTATATGACAACAACTGGGCCTTAGAGCAGATACAGAGGCTGAGGTGGTTTTATGTGTGATGTACTAACAGAGCACACACACACAAGCTAGCTAGCTTCTGGAGATGCCTGGCTGCCTTCGATGACAACAACTGGGCCTTACGGCAGATAGAGACTGCCTTATATGACAACAACTGGGCCTTAGAGCAGATACAGAGGCTGAGGTGGTTTTAAGTGTGATGTACTAACAGAGCACACACACACACAAGCTAGCTCCTGGAGATGCCTGGCTGCCTTCGATGACAACAACTGGGCCTTCCGGCAGATAGAGACTGCCTTATATGACAACAACTGGGCCTTAGAGCAGATACAGAGGCTGAGGTGGTTTTATGTGGGATGTACTAACAGAGCACACACACACACACTAGCTAGCTCCTGGAGATGCCTGGCTGCCTTCGATGACAACAACTGGGCCTTCCGGCAGATAGAGACTGCCTTATATGACAACAACTGGGCCTTAGAGCAGATACAGAGGCTGAGGTGGTTTTATGTGGGATGTACTAACAGAGCACACACACACACACGCGCTAGCTCATGGAGATGCCTGTCTGCCTTCGATGACAACAACTGGGCCTTACGGCAGATGGAAACTGCCTTATGTGACAACAACGGGGCCTTAAAGCAGATACAGAGGCTGAGGTGGTTTTATTTGTGATGTACTAACAGAGCACACACACACAAGCTAGCTAGCTCCTGGAGATGCCTGGCTGCCTTGTATGACAACAACTGGGCCTTAGAGCAGATACAGAGGCTGAGGTGGTTTTATTTGTGATGTACTAACAGAGCACACACACAAGCTAGCTAGCTCCTGGAGATGCCTGGCTGCCTTCGATGACAACAACTGGGCCTTACGGCAGATAGAGACTGCCTTATATGACAACAACTGGGCCTTAGAGCAGATACAGAGGCTGAGGTGGTTTTATTTGTGATGTACTAACAGAGCACACACACAAGCTAGCTAGCTCCTGGAGATGCCTGGCTGCCTTGTATGACAACAACTGGGCCTTAGAGCAGATACAGAGGCTGAGGTGGTTTTATGTGTGATGTACTAACAGAGCACACACACACAAGCTAGCTAGCTCCTGGAGATGCCTGGCTGCCTTCGATGACAACAACTGGGCCTTACGGCAGATAGAGACTGCCTTATATGACAACAACTGGGCTTTGACGGGCCTTAGAGCAGATACAGAGGCTGAGGTGGTTTTATTTGTGATGTACTAACAGAGCACACACACACACAAGCTAGCTAGCTCCTGGAGATGCCTGGCTGCCTTATATGACAACAACTGGGCCTTACAGATAGCTGATAGAGACTGCCTTATATGACAACAACTGGGCCTTAGAGCAGATACAGAGGCTGAGGTGGTTTTATGTGTGATGATGTACTAACAAACACACACACACAGGTGGTTTTATTTGTGATGTACTAGCTAGCTCCTGGAGATGGGCCTGGCTGATAGAGACTGCCTTATGATGACAACAACTGGGCCTTACGGCAGATTTGTGAGAGACTAACAGAGCCTTATATGACAACAACTGGGCCTTAGAGCAGATACAGAGGCTGAGGTGGTTTTATGTGTGATGTACTAACAGAGCACACACACACAGCTAGCTCCTGGAGATCCTGGCCTTCGATGACAACAACTGGGCCTGGCTGCCTTATATGACAACAACTGGGCCTTAGAGCAGATACAGAGGCTGAGGTGGTTTTATTTGTGATGTACTAACAGAGCACACACACACACAAGCTAGATAGCTCCTGGAGATGCCTGGCTGCCTTCGATGACAACAACTGGGCCTTACGGCAGATAGAGACTGCCTTATATGACAACAACTGGGCCTTAGAGCAGATACAGAGGCTGAGGTGGTTTTATTTGTGATGTACTAACAGAGCACACACACGCTAGCTAGCTCCTGGAGATGCCTGGCTGCCTTGTATGACAACAACTGGGCCTTAGAGCAGATACAGAGGCTGAGGTGGTATTATTTGTGATGTACTAACAGAGCACACACACAAGCTAGCTAGCTCCTGGAGATGCCTGGCTGCCTTGAATGACAACAAATGGGCCTTAGAGCAGATACAGAGGCTGAGGTGGTTTTATGTGTGATGTACTAACAGAGCACACACACAAGCTAGCTAGCTCCTGGAGATGCCTGGCTGCCTTGTATGACAACAACTGGGCCTTAGAGCAGATACAGAGGCTGAGGTGGTTTTATGTGTGATGTACTAACAGAGCACACACACAAGCTAGCTAGCTCCTGGAGATGCCTGGCTGCCTTGTATGACAACAACTGGGCCTTAGAGCAGATACAGAGGCTGAGGTGGTTTTATGTGTGATGTACTAACAGAGCACACACACACACAAGCTAGATAGCTCCTGGAGATGCCTGGCTGCCTTCGATGACAACAACTGGGCCTTACGGAAGAAAGAGACTGCCTTATATGACAACAACTGGGCCTTAGAGCAGATATAGAGGCTGAGGTGGTTTTATGTGTGATGTACTAACAGAGCACACACACAAGCTAGCTAGCTCCTGGAGATGCCTGGCTGCCTTGTATGACAACAACTGGGCCTTAGAGCAGATACAGAGGCTGAGGTGGTTTTATGTGTGATGTACTAACTGCCTTATATGACAACAACTGTGCCTTAGAGCAGATACAGAGGCTGAGGTGGTTTTATGTGTGATGTACTTACAGAGCACACACACAAGCTAGCTAGCTCCTGGAGATGCCTGGCTGCCTTGATGACAACAACTGGGCCTTACGGCAGATAGAGACTGCCTTATATGACAACAACTGGGCCTTAGAGCAGATACAGAGGCTGAGGTGGTTTTATTTGTGATGTACTAACAGAGCACACACACACACAAGCTAGCTAGCTCCTGGAGATGCCTGGCTGCCTTGTATGACAACAACTGGGCCTTAGAGCAGATACAGAGGCCGAGGTGGTATTATTTGTGATGTACTAACAGAGCACACACACAAGCTAGCTAGCTCCTGGAGATGCCTGGCTGCCTTCGATGACAACAACTGGGCCTTACGGCAGATTGAGACTGCCTTATATGACAACAACTGGGCCTTAGAGCAGATACAGAGGCTGAGGTGGTTTTATGTGTGATGTACTTACAGAGCACACACACAAGCTAGCTAGCTCCTGGAGATGCCTGGCTGCCTTCGATGACAACAACTGGGCCTTACGGCAGATAGAGACTGCCTTATATGACAACAACTGGGCCTTAGAGCAGATACAGAGGCTGAGGTGGTTTTATTTGTGATGTACTAACAGAGCACACACACACACACACACAAGCTAGCTAGCTCCTGGAAATGCCTGGCTGCCTTGAATGACAACAAATGGGCCTTAGAGCAGATACAGAGGCTGAGGTGGTTTTTTATGTGTGATGTACTAACAGAGCACACACACACAAGCTAGCTAGCTCCTGGAGATTCCTGGCTGCCTTCGATGACAACAACTGGGCCTTAGAGCAGATACAGAGACTGCCTTATATGACAACAACTGGGCCTTAGAGCAGATACAGAGGCTGAGGTGGTTTTATGTGTGATGTACTAACAGAGCACACACACAAGCTAGCTAGCTCCTGGAGATGCCTGGCTGCCTTCGATGACAACAACTGGGCCTTACGGCAGATAGAGACTGCCTTATATGACAACAACTGGGCCTTAGAGCAGATACAGAGGCTGAGGTGGTTTTATTTGTGATGTACTAACAGAGCACACACTCAAGCTAGCTAGCTCCTGGAGATGCCTGGCTGCCTTCGATGACAAATGGGCCTTACGGCAGATAGAGACTGCCTTATATGACAACAACTGGGCCTTAGAGCAGATACAGAGGCTGAGGTGGTTTTATTTGTGATGTACTAACAGAGCACACACACACACAAGCTAGCTAGCTCCTGGAGATGCCTGGCTGCCTTGTATGACAACAACTGGGCCTTAGAGCAGATACAGAGGCCGAGGTGGTATTATTTGTGATGTACTAACAGAGCACACACACAAGCTAGCTAGCTCCTGGAGATGCCTGGCTGCCTTGAATGACAACAAATGGGCCTTAGAGCAGATACAGAGGCTGAGGTGGTTTTATGTGTGATGTACTAACAGAGCACACACACAAGCTAGCTAGCTCCTGGAGATGCCTGGCTGCCTTCGATGACAACAACTGGGCCTTACGGCAGATAGAGACTGCCTTATATGACAACAACTGGGCCTTAGAGCAGATACAGAGGCTGAGGTGGTTTTATGTGTGATGTACTAACAGAGCACACACACTAGCTCCTGGAGATGCCTGGCTGCCTTCAATGACAATGCCTGGCTGCCTTCGATGATGACAACAACTGGGCCTTAGAGCAGATACAGAGGCTGAGGTGGTTTTATGTGTGATGTACTAACAGAGCACACACACAAGCTAGCTAGCTCCTGGAGATGCCTGGCTGCCTTCGATGACAACAACTGGGCCTTACGGCAGATAGAGACTGCCTTATATGACAACAACTGGGCCTTAGAGCAGATACAGAGGCTGAGGTGGTTTTATGTGTGATGTACTAACAGAGCACACACACACAAGCTAGCTAGCTAGCTCCTGGAGATGCCTGGCTGCCTTGTATGACAACAACTGGGCCTTAGAGCAGATACAGAGGCTGAGGTGGTTTTATGTGTGATGTACTAACAGAGCACACACACAAGCTAGCTAGCTCCTGGAGATGCCTGGCTGCCTTCAATGACAACAACTGGGCCTTACGGCAGATAGAGACTGCCTTATATGACAACAACTGGGCCTTAGAGCAGATACAGAGGCTGAGGTGGTTTTATTTGTGATGTACTAACAGAGCACACACACAAGCTAGCTAGCTCCTGGAGATGCCTGGCTGCCTTGTATGACAACAACTGGGCCTTACGGCAGATAGAGACTGCCTATATGACAACAACTGGGCCTTAGAGCAGATACAGAGGCTGAGGTGGTTTATGTGTGATGTACTAACAGAGCACACACACAAGCTAGCTAGCTCCTGGAGATGCCTGGCTGCCTTGTATGACAACAACTGGGCCTTAGAGCAGATACAGAGGCTGAGGTGGTTTTATTTGTGATGTACTAACAGAGCACACACATACACAAGCTAG
The DNA here is from genome assembly GCA_028564925.1 of Lithobates sylvaticus. Classification (NCBI taxonomy): domain Eukaryota; kingdom Metazoa; phylum Chordata; class Amphibia; order Anura; family Ranidae; genus Lithobates; species Lithobates sylvaticus. The sequence goes on along the minus strand of CM053026.1, from coordinate 18,249,726 downwards.
CTAGCTCCTGGAGATGCCTGGCTGCCTTATATGACAACAACTGGGCCTTAGAGCAGATAGAGACTGCCTTATATGACAACAACTGGGCCTTAGAGCAGATACAGAGGCTGAAGTGGTTTTATTTGTGATGTACTAACAAAGCACACACACACAGGCTGAGGTGGTTTTATGTGTGATGTACTAACAGAGCACACACAGAAGCTAGCTCCTGGAGATGCATGACACACAAACACAAGCTAGCTAGCTAGGTCCTGGAGATGCCTGGCTGCCTTGTATGACAACAACTGGGCCTTAGAGCAGATACAGAGGCTGAGGTGGTTTTATGTGTGATGTACTAACAGAGCACACACACAAGCTAGCTAGCTCCTGGAGATGCCTGGCTGCCTTCGATGACAACAACTGGGCCTTACGGCAGAAAGAGACTGCCTTATATGACAACAACTGGGCCTTAGAGCAGATACAGAGGCTGAGGTGGTTTTATGTGTGATGTACTAACAGAGCACACACACAAGCTAGCTAGCTCCTGGAGATGCCTGCCTGCCTGCCTTCGATGACAACAACTGGGCCTTACGGCAGATAGAGACTGCCTTATATGACAACAACTGTGCCTTAGAGCAGATACAGAGGCTGAGGTGGTTTTATGTGTGATGTACTTACAGAGCACACACACAAGCTAGCTAGCTCCTGGAGATGCCTGGCTGAGATGACAACAACTGGGCCTTACGGCAGATAGAGACTGCCTTATATGACAACAACTGGGCCTTAGAGCAGATACAGAGGCTGAGGTGGTTTTATTTGTGATGTACTAACAGAGCACACACACAAGCTAGCTAGCTCCTGGAGATGCCTGGCTGCCTTGTATGACAACAACTGGGCCTTAGAGCAGATACAGAGGCTGAGGTGGTATTATTTGTGATGTACTAACAGAGCACACACACAAGCTAGCTAGCTCCTGGAGATGCCTTCGATGACAACAACAGGGCCTTACGGCAGATAGAGACTGCCTTATGGGACAACAACTGGGCTTTAGAGCAGATACAGAGGCTGAGGTGGTTTTATGTGTGATGTACTAACAGAGCACACACACAAGCTAGCTAGCTCCTGGAGATGCCTGGCTGCCTTGAATGACAACAAATGGGCCTTACGGCAGATAGAGACTGCCTTATATGACAACAACTGGGCCTTAGAGCAGATACAGAGGCTGAGGTGGTTTTATGTGTGATGTACTAACAGAGCACACACACGCTAGCTAGCTAGCTCCTGGAGATGCCTGGCTGCCTTGTATGACAACAACTGGGCCTTAGAGCAGATACAGAGGCTGAGGTGGTTTTATGTGTGATGTACTAACAGAGCACACACACACACAAGCTAGATAGCTCCTGGAGATGCCTGGCTGCCTTCGATGACAACAACTGGGCCTTACGGCAGATAGAGACTGCCTTATATGACAACAACTGGGCCTTAGAGCAGATACAGAGGCTGAGGTGGTTTTATTTGTGATGTACTAACAGAGCACACACACACACGCTAGCTAGCTCCTGGAGATGCCTGACTGCCTTGTATGACAACAACTGGGCCTTAGAGCAGATACAGAGGCCGAGGTGGTATTATTTGTGATGTACTAACAGAGCACACACACAAGCTAGCTAGCTCCTGGAGATGCCTGGCTGCCTTGAATGACAACAAATGGGCCTTAGAGCAGATACAGAGGCTGAGGTGGTTTTATGTGTGATGTACTAACAGAGCACACACACAAGCTAGCTAGCTCCTGGAGATGCCTGGCTGCCTTGTATGACAACAACTGGGCCTTAGAGCAGATACAGAGGCTGAGGTGGTTTTATGTGTGATGTATAACAGAGCACACACACGCTAGCTACTGGAGATGCCTGGCTGCCTTGTATGACAACAACTGGGCCTTAGAGCAGATACAGAGGCTGAGGTGGTTTTATGTGTGATGTACTAACAGAGCACACACACACACAAGCTAGATAGCTCCTGGAGATGCCTGGCTGCCTTCGATGCCTTCGATGACAACAACTGGGCCTTTACGGAAGAAAGAGACTGCCTTATATGACAACAACTGGGCCTTAGAGCAGATATAGAGGCTGAGGTGGTTTTATGTGTGATGTACTAACAGAGCACACACACAAGCTAGCTAGCTCCTGGAGATGCCTGGCTGCCTTCGATGACAACAACTGGGCCTTTACGGCAGATAGAGACTGCCTTATATGACAACAACTGTGCCTTAGAGCAGATACAGAGGCTGAGGTGGTTTTATTTGTGATGTACTAACAGAGCACACACACAAGCTAGCTAGCTCCTGGAGATGCCTGGCTGCCTTCAATGACAACAACTGGGCCTTACGGCACATAGAGACTGCCTTATATGACAACAACTGGGCCTTAGAGCAGATACAGAGGCCGAGGTGGTATTATTTGTGATGTACTAACAGAGCACACACACAAGCTAGCTAGCTCCTGGAGATGCCTGGCTGCCTTCGATGACAACAACTGGGCCTTACGGCAGATTGAGACTGCCTTATATGACAACAACTGGGCCTTAGAGCAGATACAGAGGCTGAGGTGGTTTTATGTGTGATGTACTTACAGAGCACACACACAAGCTAGCTAGCTCCTGGAGATGCCTGGCTGAGATGACAACAACTGGGCCTTACGGCAGATAGAGACTGCCTTATATGACAACAACTGGGCCTTAGAGCAGATACAGAGGCTGAGGTGGTTTTATGTGTGATGTACTAACAGAGCACACACACAAGCTAGCTAGCTCCTGGAGATGCCTAGCTGCCTTCGATGACAACAACTGGGCCTGGCTGCCTTGAATGACAACAAATGGGCCTTAGAGCAGATACAGAGGCTGAGGTGGTTTTATGTGTGATGTACTAACAGAGCACACACACAACAAGCTAGCTAGCTCCTGGAGATGCCTGGCTGCTGGGCCTTACGATGACAACAACAACTGGGCCTTACGGCAGATAGAGACTGCCTTATATGACAACAACTGGGCCTTAGAGCAGATACAGAGGCTGAGGTGGTTTTATGTGTGATGTACTAACAGAGCACACACACAAGCTAGCTAGCTCCTGGAGATGCCTGGCTGCCTTCGATGACAACAACTGGGCCTTACGGCAGATAGAGACTGCCTTATATGACAACAACTGGGCCTTAGAGCAGATACAGAGGCTGAGGTGGTTTTATGTGTGATGTACTAACAGAGCACACACACACAGATGCCTGGCTGCCTTCGATGACAACAACTGGGCCTTAGCTAGAGACTGCCTTAGACAACAACTGGGCCTTAGAGCAGATACAGAGGCTGAGGTGGTTTTATGCCTGGCTGCCTGGCTGCCTTGAATGACAACAAATGGGCCTTAGAGCAGATACAGAGGCTGAGGTGGTTTTATGTGTGATGTACTAACAGAGCACACACACACAAGCTAGCTAGCTCCTGGAGATGCCTGGCTGCCTTCGATGACAACAACTGGGCCTTACGGCAGATAGAGAATGCCTTATATGACAACAACTGGGCCTTAGAGCAGATACAGAGGCTGAGGTGGTTTTATTTGAGATGTACTAACAGAGCACAAACACACAAGCTAGCTAGCTCCTGGAGATGCCTGGCTGCCTTGTATGACAACAACTGGGCCTTAGAGCAGATACAGAGGCTGAGGTGGTTTTATTTGTGATGTACTAACAGAGCACACACACAAGCTAGCTAGCTCCTGGAGATGCCTGGCTGCCTTGTATGACAACAACTGGGCCTTAGAGCAGATACAGAGGCTGAGGTGGTTTTATGTGTGGTGTACTAACAGAGCACACACACACAAGCTAGCTAGGTCCTGGAGATGCCTGGCTGCCTTCGATGACAACAACTGGGCCTTACGGCAGATAGAGACTGCCTTATATGACAACAACTGGGCCTTAGAGCAGATACAGAGGCTGAGGTGGTTTTATGTGTGATGTACTAACAGAGCACACACACACAAGATAGCTAGCTAGCTCCTGGAGATGCCTGGCTTCCTTGTATGACAACAACTGGGCCTTAGAGCAGATACAGAGGCCGAGGTGGTATTATTTGTGATGTACTAACAGAGCACACACACAAGCTAGCTAGCTCCTGGAGATGCCTGGCTGCCTTGTATGACAACAACTGGGCCTTAGAGCAGATACAGAGGCCGAGGTGGTATTATTTGTGATGTACTAACAGAGCACACACACAAGCTAGCTAGCTCCTGGAGATGCCTGGCTGCCTTGAATGACAACAAATGGGCCTTAGAGCAGATACAGAGGCTGAGGTGGTTTTATGTGTGATGTACTAACAGAGCACACACACAAGGTAGATAGCTCCAGGAGATGCCTGGCTGCCTTCGATGACAACAACTGGGCCTTACGGCAGATAGAGACTGCCTTATATGACAACAACTGGGCCTTAGAGCAGATACAGAGGCTGAGGTGGTTTTATGTGTGATGTACTAACAGAGCACACACACAAGCTAGCTCCTGGAGATGCCTGCCTGCCTTCGATGACAACAACTGGGCCTTACGGCAGATAGAGACTGCCTTATATGACAACAACTGGGCCTTAGAGCAGATACAGAGGCTGAGGTGGTTTTATGTGTGATGTACTAACAGAGCACACACACACACAAGCTAGCTAGCTCCTGGAGATGCCTGGCTGCCTTGTATGACAACAACTGGGCCTTAGAGCAGATACAGAGGCCGAGGTGGTATTATTTGTGATGTACTAACAGAGCACACACACAAGCTAGCTAGCTCCTGGAGATGCCTGGCTGCCTTGAATGACAACAAATGGGCCTTAGAGCAGATACAGAGGCTGAGGTGGTTTTATGTGTGATGTACTAACAGAGCACACACACACACAAGCTAGATAGCTCCTGGAGATGCCTGGCTGCCTTCGATGACAACAACTGGGCCTTACGGCAGATAGAGACTGCCTTATATGACAACAACTGGGCCTTAGAGCAGATACAGAGGCTGAGGTGATTTTATTTGAGATGTACTAACAGAGCACACACACACAAGCTAGCTAGCTCCTGGAGATGCCTGGCTGCCTTGAATGACAACAAATGGGCCTTAGAGCAGATACAGAGGCTGAGGTGGTTTTATTTGTGATGTACTAACAGAGCACACACACAAGATAGCTAGCTCCTGGAGATGCCTGGCTGCCTTGTATGACAACAACTGGGCCTTAGAGCAGATACAGAGGCTGAGGTGGTTTTATGTGTGGTGTACTAACAGAGCACACACACACAAGCTATCTAGGTCCTGGAGATGCCTGGCTGCCTTCGATGACAACAACTGGGCCTTACGGCAGATAGAGACTGCCTTATATGACAACAACTGGGCCTTAGAGCAGATACAGAGGCTGAGGTGGTTTTATGTGTGACGTACTTACAGAGCACACACACAAGCTAGCTAGCTCCTGGAGATGCCTGGCTGCCTTCGATGACAACAACTGGGCCTTACGGCAGATAGAGACTGCCTTATATGACAACAACTGGGCCTTAGAGCAGATACAGAGGCTGAGGTGGTTTTATTTGTGATGTACTAACAGAGCACACACACACACAAGCTAGCTAGCTCCTGGAGATGCCTGGCTGCCTTGTATGACAACAACTGGGCCTTAGAGCAGATACAGAGGCCGAGGTGGTATTATTTGTGATGTACTAACAGAGCACACACACAAGCTAGCTAGCTCCTGGAGATGCCTGGCTGCCTTCGATGACAACAACTGGGCCTTACGGCAGATAGAGACTGCCTTATATGACAACAACTGGGCCTTAGAGCAGATACAGAGGCTGAGGTGGTTTTATGTGTGATGTTCTAACAGAGCACACACACACACAAGCTAGATAGCTCCTGGAGATGCCTGGCTGCCTTCGATGACAACAAATGGGCCTTACGGCAGATAGAGACTGCCTTATATGACAACAACTGGGCCTTAGAGCAGATACAGAGGCTGAGGTGGTTTTATGTGTGACGTACTTACAGAGCACACACACAAGCTAGCTAGCTCCTGGAGATGCCTGGCTGCCTTCGATGACAACAACTGGGCCTTACGGCAGATAGAGACTGCCTTATATGACAACAACTGGGCCTTAGAGCAGATACAGAGGCTGAGGTGGTTTTATTTGTGATGTACTAACAGAGCACACACACACACAAGCTAGCTAGCTCCTGGAGATGCCTGGCTGCCTTGTATGACAACAACTGGGCCTTAGAGCAGATACAGAGGCCGTGGTGGTATTATTTGTGATGTACTAACAGAGCACACACACAAGCTAGCTAGCTCCTGGAGATGCCTGGCTGCCTTGTATGACAACAACTGGGCCTTAGAGCAGATACAGAGTCTGAGGTGGTTTTATGTGTGGTGTACTAACAGAGCACACACACACAATCTAGCTAGGTCCTGGAGATGGCTGGCTGCCTTCGATGACAACAACTGGGCCTTACGGCAGATAGAGACTGCCTTATATGACAACAACTGGGCCTTAGAGCAGATACAGAGGCTGAGGTGGTTTTATGTGTGATTTACTAACAGAGCACACACACAAGCTAGCTAGCTCCTGGAGATGCCTGGCTGCCTTATATTAATACAACTGGGCCTTAGAGCAGATACAGAGGCTGAGTTGGTTTTATTTGTGATGTACTAACAGAGCACACACACACACACAACTAGCTAGCTCCTGGAGATGCCTGTCTGCCTTATATGACAACAAATGGGCCTTAGAGCAGATACAGAGGCTGAGGTGGTTTTATGTGTGATGTACTAACAGAGCACACACACACAAGCTAGCTAGCTAGCTCCTGGAGATGCCTGGCTGCCTTGTATGACAACAACTGGGCCTTAGAGCAGATACAGAGGCTGAGGTGGTTTTATGTGTGATGTACTAACAGAGCACACACACACACAAGCTAGATAGCTCCTGGAGATGCCTGGCTGCCTTCGATGACAACAACTGGGCCTTTACGGCAGAAAGAGACTGCCTTATATGACAACAACTGGGCCTTAGAGCATATATAGAGGCTGAGGTGGTTTTATGTGTGATGTACTAACAGAGCACACACACAAGCTAGCTCCTGGAGATGCCTGGCTGCCTTCGATGACAACAACTGGGCCTTACGGCAGATAGAGACTGCCTTATATGACAACAACTGTGCCTTAGAGCAGATACAGAGGCTGAGGTGGTTTTATGTGTGATGTACTTACAGAGCACACACTCAAGCTAGCTAGCTCCTGGAGATGCCTGGCTGCCTTCGATGACAACAACTGGGCCTTACGGCAGATAGAGACTGCCTTATATGACAACAACTGGGCCTTAGAGCAGATACAGAGGCTGAGGTGGTTTTATTTGTGATGTACTAACAGAGCACACACACACACAAGCTAGCTAGCTCCTGGAGATGCCTGGCTGCCTTGTATGACAACAACTGGGCCTTAGAGCAGATACAGAGGCCGAGGTGGTATTATTTGTGATGTACTAACAGAGCACACACACAAGCTAGCTAGCTCCTGGAGATGCCTGGCTGCCTTGAATGACAACAAATGGGCCTTAGAGCAGATACAGAGGCTGAGGTGGTTTATGTGTGATGTACTAACAGAGCACACACACACAAGCTAGCTAGCTCCTGGAGATGCCTGGCTGCCTTCGATGACAACAACTGGGCCTTACGGCAGATAGAGACTGCCTTATATGACAACAACTGGGCCTTAGAGCAGATACAGAGGCTGAGGTGGTTTTATGTGTGATGTACTTACAGAGCACACACACAAGCTAGCTAGCTCCTGGAGATGCCTGGCTGCCTTCGATGACAACAACTGGGCCTTACGGCAGATAGAGACTGCCTTATATGACAACAACTGGGCCTTAGAGCAGATACAGAGGCTGAGGTGGTTTTATTTGTGATGTACTAACAGAGCACACACACACACACACACAAGCTAGCTAGCTCCTGGAGATGCCTGGCTGCCTTGAATGACAACAAATGGGCCTTAGAGCAGATACAGAGGCTGAGGTGGTTTTATGTGTGATGTACTAACAGAGCACACACACACAAGCTAGCTAGCTCCTGGAGATGCCTGGCTGCCTTCGATGACAACAACTGGGCCTTACGGCAGATAGAGAATGCCTTATATGACAACAACTGGGCCTTAGAGCAGATACAGAGGCTGAGGTGGTTTTATTTGAGATGTACTAACAGAGCACAAACACACAAGCTAGCTAGCTCCTGGAGATGCCTGGCTGCCTTGTATGACAACAACTGGGCCTTAGAGCAGATACAGAGGCTGAGGTGGTTTTATTTGTGATGTACTAACAGAGCACACACACAAGCTAGCTAGCTCCTGGAGATGCCTGGCTGCCTTGTATGACAACAACTGGGCCTTAGAGCAGATACAGAGGCTGAGGTGGTTTTATGTGTGGTGTACTAACAGAGCACACACACACAAGCTAGCTAGGTCCTGGAGATGCCTGGCTGCCTTCGATGACAACAACTGGGCCTTACGGCAGATAGAGACTGCCTTATATGACAACAACTGGGCCTTAGAGCAGATACAGAGGCTGAGGTGGTTTTATGTGTGATGTACTAACAGAGCACACACACACAAGCTAGCTAGCTAGCTCCTGGAGATGCCTGGCTTCCTTGTATGACAACAACTGGGCCTTAGAGCAGATACAGAGGCTGAGGTGGTTTTATGTGTGATGTACTAACAGAGCACACACACAAGGTAGATAGCTCCTGGAGATGCCTGGCTGCCTTCGATGACAACAACTGGGCCTTACGGCAGATAGAGACTGCCTTATATGACAACAACTGGGCCTTAGAGCAGATACAGAGGCTGAGGTGGTTTTATGTGTGATGTACTAACAGAGCACACACACAAGCTAGCTCCTGGAGATGCCTGCCTGCCTTCGATGACAACAACTGGGCCTTACGGCAGATAGAGACTGCCTTATATGACAACAACTGGGCCTTAGAGCAGATACAGAGGCTGAGGTGGTTTTATGTGTGATGTACTAACAGAGCACACACACACACAAGCTAGCTAGCTCCTGGAGATGCCTGGCTGCCTTGTATGACAACAACTGGGCCTTAGAGCAGATACAGAGGCCGAGGTGGTATTATTTGTGATGTACTAACAGAGCACACACACAAGCTAGCTAGCTCCTGGAGATGCCTGGCTGCCTTGAATGACAACAAATGGGCCTTAGAGCAGATACAGAGGCTGAGGTGGTTTTATGTGTGATGTACTAACAGAGCACACACACACAAGCTAGCTAGCTCCTGGAGATGCCTGGCTGCCTTCGATGACAACAACTGGGCCTTACGGCAGATAGAGACTGCCTTATATGACAACAACTGGGCCTTAGAGCAGATACAGAGGCTGAGGTGGTTTTATTTGAGATGTACTAACAGAGCACACACACACAAGCTAGCTAGCTCCTGGAGATGCCTGGCTGCCTTGAATGACAACAAATGGGCCTTAGAGCAGATACAGAGGCTGAGGTGGTTTTATTTGTGATGTACTAACAGAGCACACACACAAGATAGCTAGCTCCTGGAGATGCCTGGCTGCCTTGTATGACAACAACTGGGCCTTAGAGCAGATACAGAGGCTGAGGTGGTTTTTATGTGTGGTGTACTAACAGAGCACACACACACAAGCTAGCTAGGTCCTGGAGATGCCTGGCTGCCTTCGATGACAACAACTGGGCCTTACGGCAGATAGAGACTGCCTTATATGACAACAACTGGGCCTTAGAGCAGATACAGAGGCTGAGGTGGTTTTATGTGTGACGTACTTACAGAGCACACACACAAGCTAGCTAGCTCCTGGAGATGCCTGGCTGCCTTCGATGACAACAACTGGGCCTTACGGCAGATAGAGACTGCCTTATATGACAACAACTGGGCCTTAGAGCAGATACAGAGGCTGAGGTGGTTTTATTTGTGATGTACTAACAGAGCACACACACACACAAGCTAGCTAGCTCCTGGAGATGCCTGGCTGCCTTGTATGACAACAACTGGGCCTTAGAGCAGATACAGAGGCCGAGGTGGTATTATTTGTGATGTACTAACAGAGCACACACACAAGCTAGCTAGCTCCTGGAGATGCCTGGCTGCCTTCGATGACAACAACTGGGCCTTACGGCAGATAGAGACTGCCTTATATGACAACAACTGGGCCTTAGAGCAGATACAGAGGCTGAGGTGGTTTTATGTGTGATGTTCTAACAGAGCACACACACACACAAGCTAGATAGCTCCTGGAGATGCCTGGCTGCCTTCGATGACAACAAATGGGCCTTACGGCAGATAGAGACTGCCTTATATGACAACAACTGGGCCTTAGAGCAGATACAGAGGCTGAGGTGGTTTTATGTGTGATTTACTAACAGAGCACACACACAAGCTAGCTAGCTCCTGGAGATGCCTGGCTGCCTTATATTAATACAACTGGGCCTTAGAGCAGATACAGAGGCTGAGTTGGTTTTATTTGTGATGTACTAACAGAGCACACACACACACACAACTAGCTAGCTCCTGGAGATGCCTGTCTGCCTTATATGACAACAAATGGGCCTTAGAGCAGATACAGAGGCTGAGGTGGTTTTATTAACATTGTACTAACAGAGCACACACATACACAAGCTAGCTAGCTCCTTGAGATGCCTGGCTGCCTTATATGACAACAACTGGGCCTTAGAGCAGATAGAGACTGCCTTATATGACAACAACTGGGCCTTAGAGCAGATACAGCAGCTGAGGTGGTTTTATTTGTGATGTACTAACAGAGCACACACAAGTTAGATAGCTCCTGGAGATGCCTGGCTGCCTTGTATGACAACAACTGGGCCTTAGAGCAGAGGCTGAGGTGGTTTTATTTGTGATGTACTAACAGAGCACACACACAAGCTAGCTAGCTCCTGGAGATGCCTGGCTGCCTTGTATGACAACAACTGGGCCTTAGAGCAGATACAGAGGCTGAGGTGGTTTTATGTGTGATATACTAACAGAGCACACACAAGCTAGCTAGCTCCTGGAGATGCCTGGCTGCCTTATATTACAACAACTGGGCCTTAGAGCAGATACAGAGGCTGAGTTGGTTTTATTTGTGATGTACTAACAGAGCACACACACACAAGCTAGCTAGCTCCTGGAGATGCCTGGCTGCCTTGTATGACAACAACTGGGCCTTACTGCAGATAGAGACTGCCTTATATGACAACAACTGGGCCTTAGAGCAGATACAGAGGCTGAGGTGGTTTTATGTGTGATGTACTAACAGAGCACACACAAGCTAGCTAGCTCCTGGAGATGCCTGGCTGCCTTATATTACAACAACTGGGCCTTAGAGCAGATACAGAGGCTGAGTTGGTTTTATTTGTGATGTACTAACAGAGCACACACACACACACACAAGCTAGCTAGCTCCTGGAGATGCCTGGCTGCCTTATATGACAAAAACTGGGCCTTAGAGCAGATAGAGACTGCCTTATATGACAACATCTGGGCCTTAGAGCAGATACAGAGGCTGAGTTGGTTTTATTTGTGATGTACTAACAGAGCACACACACAAGCTAGCTAGCTCCTGGAGATGCCTGGCTGCCTTATATGACAACAACTGGGCCTTAGAGCAGATACAGAGGCTGAGGTGGTTTTATTTGTGATGTACTAACAGAGCACACACACAAGCTTGCTAGCTCCTGGAGATGCCTGGCTGCCTTGTATGACAACAACTGGGCCTTAGAGTAGATACAGATGCTGAGGTGGTTTTATGTGGTGTACAGAGCACACACACACAAGCTAGATAGGTCCTGGAGATGCCTGGCTGCCTTCGATGACAACAACTGGGCCTTACGGCAGATAGAGACTGCCTTATATGACAACAACTGGGCCTTAGAGCAGATACAGAGGCTGAGGTGGTTTTATGTGTGATGTACTAACAGAGCACACACACTCAAGCTAGCTAGCTCCTGGAAATGCCTGGCTGCCTTATATTACAACAACTGGGCCTTAGAGAAGATACAGAGGCTGAGTTGGTTTTATTTGTGATGTACTAACAGAGCACACACACACACACAAGCTAGCTAGCTCCTGGAGATGCCTGGCTGCCTTGTATGACAACAACTGGGCCTTAGGGCAGGTACAGAGGCTGAGGTGGTTTTATTTGTGAGGTACTAACAGAGCACACACACACACAAGCTAGCTAGCTCCTGGAGATGCCTGGCTGCCATGTATGCATAGCAGAAAGACAAGATATCAATGTAATCCCCTGTCAGAACGGTGCACGAATCATTGTATCAGTACAGCGATTTGCGCAGCCAAGCTACCTGACTGCGGCAGGTGGTCGACAAGCTGGTAATCAAGACTACCTCTAGAAGGTTACAGGGTAAAGGCACCAAAAACACCCAAAGACCTACATTTTTTTACAGCTAGGCCAATTCTTTCTTTCATCAAGTGTACCTCTAAAAGGTTACAGGATTAAGGCACCACTTACATCTAAAAAACAAGTTCTCTGGAACTATTTAACAGGGGCATCAAATTCAATTTTTTTACCGTAAGGCCAATTCTTGCTTTCATCAAGAGTACCTCTATAGAGTTAAGATGTGCTGGCACCACCAACACCCAAAGCCCAATTTTTTTGCACCTGTTACTTCTGTCCAAAGTCGATGAAAGAGACACCAAACTTTATGTAAAAAAATGTGTTAATCTTGGCCTGAGTGTAATACAATTTGGCTTCTTCACATAAGGCTTGCTCACTGTGTTCAAAACTGTTACTTCCATCCAAAGTCTGCCAACGAGACACCTGAATTTATCCAAAAAATCTCTAATCATGTTCTGAGTTCACTAAATTGTGGCCTCATCATACAGACTGGCTCCCCAAGTCGTTGTTTACCAAATAAGGAAAATCAAATTAAATGTAATTTTTTTGTCTTTCTAAATGTCAGTTTTGCTGCAGCAGGTTCTATACATGGTACAGATGCGCCACTTTACAGGTAGACTATGGGGACCCCTGGCACTGTGTTTAAAGGAATTGTTAATTGTTAATTTTTATTGTTTTCACTCCACTTTAAGCATCATTAAAATAACTGCTCCTTTAACCACTTCTGCTCCAGAAGGTTCACCCCCCTTCCTGACCAGGCCATTTTTTTTTCCATACGGCACTGCATTGTTTTAACTGACAATTGGACGGTGAATAAAATTGATATCCTTTTTTCCCACAAAGAGAGTTTTCTTTTGGTGATATTTGCGCTATAAACAAAAAAAATCTGTCAATTTTGAAAAAAAAGTTATATTTTTTACTTTCTGCTGTAAAACATGCCCAATAAAATTTAAAAAAAAATTGAATTTCTTAATCAATTTAGGCCAATATGTATTCTGCTACGTGTTTTTGGTAAAAAAAAAATCCCAATAAGCGTATATTGATTGGTTTGTGCAAAAGTTATAGCGTCAACAAGCTATGGGATATATTTATTTATTTTGTATTTATTTATTTTTTACTAGTAATGGCGGCGATCAGCAATTTTTAGCAGGACTGCGACGTTGCGGTTGACAAATGGGACACCTAACTGACACTTTTGACACTTTTTGGGGACCAGTGACACCAATACAGTGATCAGTGCAAAAAAAATAAAAAATCACTGCCACTGTACTAATGACAATAATAATGGCAGGGTAGGGGTTAACATCAGGGGCTATCAAAGGGTTAAATGTGTTCCCTGGGAGTGCTTTCTTACTGTGTGGGGGATGGTTTAACTGTAGGAAGACAGAGATCTGTGTTCCTGCTTAGCAGAAACATAAGATCTCTGTCTTCCTTACTAGCAAAACAGCGACCTGCCTTGTCTACATTAGTAGACCGCCATTCTGCCTCTCTGGGAATTATCTGGGAATAATCGTCAGGTTCTTGGCGAACATTGCATCTGCCGGACAGCTGATTGGCTCCCGCTGTGCCCAATCACAAAGAGGGGCGCCGGCAGCGTGCATGCGATTCCCAGAACCGAAGAGGAAAATTACGTACAGGTACGTGTTTTTGCGCTTAAGGGCCACCCTGCCGCAGAATATGTACGTGGTGCAGTCCTTAAGAGGTTAAAAGTTTTTTGCATTGATAAATATCCTCCAGGACAGTACCTGGGTCCCCATACCCTTTTATGGCCAATAACTTGCATATAAGCCTTCAAAATGGGGACTTTTGATTTTTCATGTTCGGGTCTCATAGACATCAATGGGCTTCGGAGTTCAGGTCCAAACTTTTGCGATGTTCGAGAGTTATGGCGGAAACCAAACGGGGTAATTCGGCTCCTTAACAACCAGCTTTTACTGTGCCCTGATTGAGCAAAGTTTTGCCCAATCAGGGCGCAGAATGCACTGTGCAGCGCAGTGCATTGCAGGGCACTCAGCAGGGCTAACACCTGCCGAATGTCCTGTAAATCTGGGTGTTCCCCAAACGGGGCAAACTCATGCTCCAGCCGAACTGTTCGTCCAAACTTAGTAGGTAGCTAATGCTGAATTTTCAAACAACTAACATGGGTGTTGGGTAAGCCCTGGGAGACATGCACTAAAGCAAACAGTCAAAGTCAAAAAATAAGTAAAAAAATAAAAATTCCCAATTCATTTAAATATCATGCTTGGGGTATGCCCTGCCTTTGAAGGGGTGCACATTTATATTGCAAACGTTGTACAATGTACTACAGCAAAAGTGACGTTTACAAAGAAAAGAAATGTAATTTAAGTTGCTGGCAAATTACATTTCCCTGCCAGCTTGTTTTTCTTTTGTAAAAAGGGTGTCTTAAGGGTCTGGCAAGTATTTTAGAGGACATTTGGGAAGGTCCCAATCCTATTTTTACAAAGAGGCAGGAAATGTAATGTACCATCAACTTAATTTTTTTCTCTAAAATTTCACTTTTACTTTAGTACAGCTGAATAATAGCAGGCCACATGCCCTTAATGTGGAGAGGTTGCCTTGCCAAGTAGGAACCCCCTGGCAAAGCATCTTCTCCTCATTTTGAGGAGGACAAAAGCCTCTTCCCCACAACTCTGACCCATTTGTTTTTATTTTTTTTTGGAGGGGGGGATATGTGGACAGGGGGCTTATTGGAAGTTTAAAAATAAGGGGTACCCAGATACCAACCTCAATTAATAAGTACCCTACCCATTCACAAAAAAATGTAAACCTTAATATCACACAAGTTCACAAGTTCTTAATAAAAATACATCTAGCAAGGAAAATCCATCTTAAATCACACTGGCTGCCATACATTACTTTTTACCAAATGAGATTTCCAGCTGACAAATGAATGTAATCAAAGGTGTCGGATGGTGGCCTCCAGCTACCTAACAACCATCCTGAATAAATTGTAGTAATGCTGCTGCCAAATGTATCATTTCAACCGTAGTCAGAGTTTCAGCTGATCCCATTTAGTTTTCTGATTTGTCAAACATTGAACAGACAAAATTCAGATCAAATTGTAGCTCACTCTGAAACCAAAGCTCATCCCTAGATCCATTGTGCTATAAAAATTGTGTATAGAGATGGGCGCGATGTTCGAGTCGAACATCGGTTGTTCGTAGAACAAATGAATATATAGGGCACTCGCAGGACGTTCACCCACCGCGATGCGCCCCATAAGGGACTGCGAGATCGCAGTGCATTAAAGGCTGCTGATTGGCCAAAGCGTGCACCTGACATGTATGCTTTGGTCAATCACAGTGTGATGTGCTGTGAGAGCCATGATTGGCCAAAGGCAGGGTGCCTTTGGGTAATCATGGCTCAGGGGCTAAGTCCACACCCCACACTATATAAGTCTGCTTACACGGCGGCCGTGTATAGTGTAAATAAATGGAGAGAGATTAGGCAGGTTAGTTAGTGGATTGAGTGTTCAGTCAGTGTAGAATATATAATACAGTGCAGTCAGTGTAGTGTATATAATACAGTGCAGCATACATAGTACAGTCAGTGTAGTGTATATAACACAGTGCAGAGTATATAGCGCAGTCAGTGTAGTGTTTATAACGCAGTGCATAGTATATAGTGCAGTGCAGAGTATATAATACAGTGCAGTGCAGTGCAGAGTATATAATACAGTGTATTGCAGTGGTTAAGGGGAACCCTATAACAGAATTAAGTAAAAAAACAGCATGGGGTCTAACCCCAAAATCCATACCAAACCTTTATCTGAGCAAGTATCCTGGCAGGCCAGGAAAGGGGGGGCAAGCGAGCGCCCTTTGGGGGTGCCTCCCAAAGCACCTTGTTGATGGGGACAAGGGCCTCTTCCTGGCCGGTGGTTGTCGGGGTCTGCAGGCGGACCCAAAAAATAGCAAAAATGAAAACAATCCGCCTCCATTGGAGGCCTCCCACTGACTGCTGTCTCTTCACGTTGACAACTCTTATATAGGCAAAGGTGGGGCCACCCAGTCCTGTAACCAGGTGACCCTGCCCACCTTCTGATGTCATATGCACCCCAAAGCACCCTCCCCATATTGAGGGCAAGTGGCATGTTATGGTTCAGAAGGGGGGCACTCGCTCCCCCCCCTTTCCTGGCCTGCCAGGCTGCTTGCTCAGATAAGGGTCTGGTATGGATTTTTTTTTGGCTTAATATCCATACCAGACCCGAAGGGCCTATTATAAGCTGGGGGGGGGGGACCCCACGTCGTTTTTCATTTTTTTCAACTATATCTAACTATTCCAGTCTCTTTATATTTTTTTAGCAAAAAATAAAAACCCAGCAGTGATTAAATACCACCAAAATAAATCTCTATTTGTGTGAAAAAATTATAAAAATTTAATTTAGGTACAGCATTGCATGACCGTGTAATTGTCATTAAAAGTGTGACAGCGCTGAAAGACGAAAATTGGTCTGGACAGGAAGGGGGTTTAAGTGACCAGTAGCAAAGTGTTTAAAGTGAAATGCACTGAAATATACTGCGTTAAATGTGCAATAACGCACTGAAATATACTGCAATAAACCTGCCCTGTCACACTACAATCACACTGAACTATCCCTAGATTCACACTAAACTGATACTCTGCACTGACAATAGAAGCACAATAGCATACTAACTCACTAGTAGCGTTAAACAGAGCCCTGTTCTATGTCTCTCCTTGCCACTATCACACTGCAAATGGCCGCTATTGAAACAATACATAGTTACATAGTTAGTCAGGTTGAAAAAAGACACAAGTCCATCCAGTTCAACCATAAAAAATAAATGAATAAATAAATAAAATAAAAAATATCGTACAATCCAATATACCCAATTCTATACCCACAGTTGATCCAGAGGAACGTAAAAAACCCCAGCAGAGCATGCTCCAATTTGCTACAGCAGAGAAAAAAATTCCTTCCTGATCCCCCATCGGATTTTCCCTGGATCAACTTTACCTATACTGTAAATGTTAGTACCCAGTTATATTATGTACATTTAGGAAAGTATCCAGGCCTTTCTTAAAGCAATCTAATGAGCTAGCCAGAACCACCTCTGGCAGGAGTCTATTCCACATTTTCACAGCTCTTACTGTGAAGAAACCTTTCCGTATTTGGAGATAAAATCTGTTTTCCTCTAGATGTAAAGAGTGCCCCCTTGTCCTCTGTGTTGACCGTAAAGTGAATAACTCAACACCAAGATCACTATATATTTGAACATGTTGATCATATCCCCCCTTGTTCTCCTCTTCTCAAGAATGAATAAATTCAGTTCCTCTAATCTCTCCTCATAGCTGAGCTCCTCCATGCCTCTTATCAGTTTGGTTGTCCTTCTCTGCACTTTCTCTAGTTCCCCGATATCCTTTTTGAGAACTGGTGCCCAAAACTGAACTGCATATTCCAGATGAGGTCTTACTAATGATTTGAACAGGGGCAAAATGATATCTCTCTCTCTGGAGTCCATACCTCTCCTAATACAAGAAAGGACTTTGCTTGCTTTGGAAACCGCAGCTTGGCATTGCATGCTATTATTGAGCTTATGATCTACCAAAACCCCCAGATCCTTCTCCACTACGGATCCCTCCAGTTGTATTCCCCCTAGTATGTATGATGCATATTCTTTTCCCCCGAGTGCAGAACTTTACATTTATCAACATTAAACCTAATCTGCCACATAGTCGCCCAATTAGACAGAGCACTGATGTCGGCTTGTAAATTGGAGACATCCTGTAAGGACGTTATTCCACTGCATAGCTTGATGTCATCTGCAAAGACTGAAATGTTACTTTTGATCCCAGACCCAATATCATTTATAAAGATTAAAAAGTAAGGGTCCCAGCACTGAACCTTGGGGTACACCACTAATAACCCAATACCCTGATAACCCTAGAATATTCAGAGTAAGAATCATTAACCACTACTCTCTGAATTCTGTCTTTTAGCCAGTTTTCTATCCATTTACAAACTGATATTTCCAAGCCTGTAGACTTTACCTTACACATGAGCCGTGTGTGGGGAACTGTATCGAACGCTTTTGCAAAATCCAAGTATACCACGTCCACCGCCACCCCTCTGTCCAAGCTTTTACTTACCTCCTCATAAAAAGAAATAGAATAGTTTTATAGTGTGGGCGGGTCTAAGAGCAATGAACTATGACTGGATGAAGTCATCATGACAGTATCAATCATGGCTCTGACAGTGCTGTGTGCCCTCATTGGGCAAAGCTTTAATTTCTTTAGCCAATCAGAGCTTCCAATGCACTGTGCAGCATCAAAATGCAATGAGTTTGTTCGGCGGGCCAAACGGTCAGACGCCCCCGACAATTTGAGTGTTCGCCGAACGGGTGAATAGCCAATGTTCAGCTCAAACCCAAGCTCGGGCCGAACCGTTCGCCAAACCCTAGTGTGGTATATATTAGGCTGCATTAAAGTCCCAAGGGGGTATAATCTTTCTTTTTAGCCAATGTTGTTTGGGAAAGAGCAGTTGATACTCTAGTCGATTGTGTCTTGTTCTCTCCTTGTTCACTAAAACCTACATAGGTTTTACTTTGTAAATTTGTTTACATCCACTTATCTTTCCTACATGTTCTTGTTGGTTTTGCTTCCTTTTTCAAACTTTTTTATTATTATAATTTTTTTGGTTATTGTGTGTTTTCCCACATTTAATGATATTGTTCTCCTGTTCACATTGTTTCCTCTCTCCTTTGGTTCTGCACATTTTCATTTTTTGCATTACTAATTGCACTGAATGCCATTATTGCCTGCCTTATGGGATAACCATGTTCCATGCATATTGACTGATATCTAATTTTTCTTTATTCTCCATTAATTAGGATCTATTGGTTCTCTTCCTTTTCATAAAAAAGTCACACGATTCTAGGGGAGGGGGGTAGGTCCCCTTGCCCTATACCAGCCCCAAATAATGACACCACATGATCACTCACAGTTACATATTAACGGGGGGAGTGGAGGTGTGAATGGCAAACTGTTACCAAAATTTCTAACTCTACACCCAGTGTGAAATTTTTTTATTTATTTCCTCCTGACTTTTACTCAGAAATGGGGCTTCAATCAGCAGTAATATGTATTACTTACATGCACAAATTCTGTCTCATACTATTTGGCATTGCTTCTCACCACAATGTTTGGGTCCCTGTGCTGCCACGACATTTCATTGGTGTTATGCCTCAGGAAACCAAGCTTTTTACTGCTTGTAAATTGATGTGCTGGATTCTACTTTATATCCTTGGATCTGTGATCCCTCTGCTTCTGTCCCCCATCCCTATATATGAAGGCTGCAAGGGATTCACAGTGTGGGATAGACTTTGTTTAAAGCTGCCATCCCACACTGGTGAGATTCCAAATTGGAAGTAATGATGGCACCTGGTGAGGATGCTTAATTGTGAAGGAAGTCACTGACTACTCTACTGAGGTAAATGATTTCCTGTACAGATCCTGCACATACAATACAGTAATGTTGGTAGATGTCCAGTTACATACAGTTCTGACCAGTTTAAAAGCAACTACTTAAAGAAGATGTAAACAAATTGTTTTCTTACAGCTCCTGATTGTTGAGCTAATATTCTGGGCACTAGATCCAAAACACCAGAAAGCAACTCAAGGAACCTACTAAAGAGACATGGTGGGATTGAGCCACCTGGACGGCTCTCTCATTCAAGCAATTAGAGTCACTGAAGTCACTAGAAGTGGTGGGACTGAGTGGACTGTGAGGATAGTGATCACCGAATAATGTCCCAGAGTTGCAATGTTTTGTGCACCTGCATTTTTCAAAGCTCTGTTAATTCTGATCTGTACTCAAAAAATTCCACCTAGACTGTACTGCCATCTATTGGACACACCATATTACATTCATAGTATATTGCAGTGATCACTTACCTGTGTATACTGATATAGACTACGTAACTGAGCCAGCACATTATTTGGATAGAATTCACTGTTACTAATAAAACCAGCCACTTCTCCGTGTCCCTTACAATAAATAATAGTTAGGAGCATTTTTTTCTCCAGACAATATCTTTGTGACATATCCCACAATATGAATTGGATCATTATAAGTATCAAATATATGATAGCCCAGGGTAATATTGGGCAGAAGATCGGGGTCGTTGTTAATCCTATCGATAGCTAAGATCATCACCAAGATGTTTTTATACTCTTCAAGGTCCAACCTGAATTAAACCATATTGAGAGGGTTTAAATTGAAACAAAATGGTTACTTATGAGATTACAGTTTAGCCACATCCCACAAAACTAACACAAACATGTTTTTAAAACAATATTGATTTCAATTTAGTGTTTAATATATTTTTATTGACAGTTTTTAAGAACGAATATAAATTTTATGAGGCATAATACAAGGTTTATATTCCAGGGCTATTGCAGTATAAGTGGCACAATAAGGTACGGATATAGTAATGCAGTAAACAGGTAAGATAACACAACACTTGAGGATTAATTTGTTAGAGGAATCAAGTGTTGTCAAGAAATATGAATACCTGAACATGGTGCCGATGTGTAAGTGTCCCCATACGCCCAAAAGCAGATGGTGACAGCAGGAGACACAGAAAAGCCTCCCTTTATACACATCGCAGCTCCCAATGCGAGACAGAAAATGCTAGCGCCAACCAAAGAATCGCACATGGAGCCAGGGCATACAACATGACATATGTAGGACTTATACCCGCTATAAACTAAATGTTAAAGCCCCAACATATCCCACCTATAATAAGAGACAGACAAGGTGTGGAGTAAATGGTCACCTGGCCTTTTATTTAATAAATGTAAATACTTCAATACTTCTTTAACTATTTTACACCCCTTGATAACTGGGTCCTTATTATTATTATGGGAAAAACCCCAACACTGGTCACTGAAACCACTAGATTTTAACTTTTTTAACTCTTGCCTCCAGTCGGCAACCCCTGGACTCGGACATAACCTTTTTACCTTTCCGGGTTAAACCCATCTAAACCCGGAAGTACACTATACACTCCCATCTAATGGATGAGTACTACATGTTACCATACATGTCCTTCTTTCCTTTACCGCTCCTCCCTACGCGTTTCGTCACAGAAATGACATATTCTTGGGGGCCATGAAACGCGTAGGGAGGAGCGACGTGCTGACGTCACCGCGTTCTACGCCCCAGACAAGCACGGGCGTCTTGTTACTGCAGCCGGCCGGCCGTGAATTTTAAATCCCGTTTTTTCATTTTCATTTTGGATGTTCATACGCCTTTGGCGTTTTTTACTAAATAAACCACTTGGATCCTACCCATGGTGTGCCCTCTTTCCTTTTCTTTTTTTGGCCTTTGGGAGACCTATTATTCGGTGAGATACATTCCTGTGTGACCCTGGAACAACCGAGGTATTCCTGCTAAGGCACAGACGCTGAGACTTGCTGTACCAAGGCGAGACAGAGGAAAAGGCCCTGGCTGGGTTGTAGCCGCAGGCGACTTCTTTACCTACAGTTGGTAAGCCTTCATTTCACTTGGTGGTGGGATCACTGTGGAATAAGTCATGTAATCACGGATGTTAATTTGGAAAATTCACTCATCACACGGATTTCACTTTGATCGGACTTCCAGTCATATATGGACGTCTATGTGGACTGTTTAGCATTAGCCTTTATTTGTTTATTATAACATTTATATGTATGGTTCACCACTATTTTCTTTAATGTTATATATGGACGAGAGGGTAATTAACTTTATTCTGCTGCGTCACACATTGTTTTGACACATTTTTTGATATAATTTTCAATAGCTGATAACTATTGTCATATATTATTCACGATATTCAGATATCGGTAATTCGTTAATATCTTTCACAGCACAACCTTTTTTCTTTTCTATTTTTATCTTTGTTTATCACATGTGGTTTGCTACTTAATTTACATAACTTTTTGGTCCAGCGCAGTTTTTCGTTTTATAATGATTATTACATATATACATGTAAATACTGGCGGGAGTGACAACAGACCAGGTTTGGGCTAATGGGTGTCTTCCACCCAGGTTCAATATAAAGAAAAGGAAAAGGTCTGGTGTCCCCAGTGACACACTTCCATCCCTATAACATATAAAAACAAAGGATTGGCCCTGGGACTTTAAATGAAGTGGGTACCGTTTCCGCCAGTAAACATAACAGTAGTAAATATAGTATATCATTTATTCAAGTACAATTGTTTACATGCATAGATAACACCAACAGTTGCCAATTAAAAGAGATACATAAACAAGTAATATTGGTACATAAATGTAGTAGTAGTCATAGTACACGGTCATCATACTACCCGACTAGTTGCGTGGTGGCTCTTGATGCACTGACTTCAGCCTCAGTCCACTCCTTGTGAAAGTCCACAACATTTTTGATAGGGCCTTTCCTGACAATCCTCTCCAGGCTGCGGTCATCCCTGCTGCTTGTGCACCTTTTTCTTCCACACTTTTCCCTTCCACATAACTTTCTATTAACGTGCTTTGTACAGCACTTTGGGAACGTCCAACTTATTTTGCAATTAAATTTTTGAGGCTTTTCCTCCTTATGGAGGGTGTCAGTGATTGTGATTCCTACTGAACCAGACTTATGCCCCATACACACGGTCGGATTTGCCGACGGAAAATGTCCTATCGGACAATGTTGTCGGAAATTCCGACCGTGTGTAGGCTCCATCAGACTTTTTCTGTCGGAACAAAGTTTTATCTCCTGCTCTCAAATTTTCCGACAAAAAAGTCCTATCGGACTTTTTCCGATTGTGTGTAGCGAATTCCGACAAAGTACCACGCATGCTCAGATCACATTACAAGACCAAAGCTATTGGCTACTAGCCTCTACGTAGTCCCGTCGTACCCAACGAACGTCACCACGTTCAGGATGATCGGATTTTCCGACAACTTTGTCCGACCGTGTGTATGCAACACCAGTGTCGGACAAGATCCGTCGGAAAAAATCCGACGGATTTTGTGGTCGGAATTTCCGACCGTGTGTACGGGGCATAAGAGACCATTTAAAGGCTCAGGAACCCTTTGCAGGTGTTATGGCTTAATTAGCTGATTAGAGAGGGACACTTTGAGCCTAGAATATTGCACCTTTTCACAATATTCAAATTTTCTGAGATTGTGGATTTGGGGTTTTTATAAGCTGTAAGCCATAATCATCACAATTATGACAAATCATGGCTTGAACTATCTCGCTTTGCATGTAATGAGTCTATCTCATATATTAGTTTCACCTTTTCAGTTGCATTAGTGAAATAAATTAACTTTTGCACGGTATTTGCATTTTTTCAGTATATACATCCAGGCTTGTATATATATATATATATATATATATAGCTAGATCTGACTGCAGTCCATTCCTGGTGTACTGTTTCTAATATACAGGCAGGCAGT
This sequence comes from Lithobates sylvaticus, assembly GCA_028564925.1. Taxonomy (NCBI): domain Eukaryota; kingdom Metazoa; phylum Chordata; class Amphibia; order Anura; family Ranidae; genus Lithobates; species Lithobates sylvaticus. The sequence goes on along the minus strand of CM053026.1, from coordinate 18,225,854 downwards.
TAGCTGTAGGTTATTTAATATATACATATATATTCACTGCATTCTAGTCTAGACAAATCTATACCTGACTATAGGCCATTCCTGGTGTACGTATTCAAAGACACTTTCAGGCAGGCAGGCCAGGCAGGTGATTCAGTGATTTGTGGTGGGGTGTGGTAGTGTGGTGGTGGTGCCACAACACTGTAAGCCCTCACAGTTACTCTTGGTGGGCGCAGGAACGAGCCCTGCTGTGAAATATTACATCAGAAATTGTAATTGGAATTACATGCCCCTGTTAAACAGGGGCAGAAGAATTGGGCCTTCAGCAGTGGTGGTGGTGCCACAACACTGCAACCCCTCACAGATACTCTTGTTGAGTGTAGGAATGAGCCCTGCTGTTAAATAATTGATCAAAAATTGTAATTACACGCCCCTGTTAAACAGGGGCAGAAAAATTGGGCCTTAGGCACTGGTGGTGTTGCCCTGAAACAAAAATGTTCTTAGAAGCTATCAACATGAACATTGGGGAGGAATAGAATAGTTACTCAGCATAACAGGATAGTCACTCAGCATAGGCAAGGGATCTCACATTCATAGAAAAATTAATCGGTTACATCAGCATCAGGTGCTTGGTAGCTGGTGATCCAAGACTGATGTATTTTTATGAAGGTGAGCCGATCAACTGAGTCAGTGGACAGGCACACTCTGTGATCGGTTACAAAGCCTCCGGCAGCACTGAGTGTGCGTTTAGAAAGAACACTGGATTAAGGACAGGCCAGTAGCTCAATTGCATATTGTGCAAGCTCTGGCCATTGATCTATCCTCAACACCCAGTAACCCAGTGGATTTTCAGTTGTAAAGGTATCCAAGTCTGATCTTGCCCCTGGGTATTCCTGCCCCATGTAAATCAGACGCTGGCGATGGTTGCTGGAACCGATCAGACCTTGGGGCTGCGGACTAAAGAATTGCCTGAATGCATCAGTCAGACGGCCACCTTCTCCACAGCTCCTTCTGTGACTGACCAAAGCCTCAGCAACACGTTGTCCAGGAGGACCAGGAAATTGTAACCTCCCAGGCTCTGGAAATGCATTGCACAAACCTTTCTGCAAGGCTTTCCAAAGATGTTTCATCCTCTGCTCCCTCTGCGAAGGCTGTATAAGTTCCACAACCTTACCCTTGTAATGTGGATCAAGAAGGGTTGCCAGCCAGTAATGATCCCTCTCCTTGATACCACGAATATGAAGGTCCTTTCACAGGCTTTGCATGATCATGGAGGCCATTCAGCGAAGGTTTTATAAGGCATTCGATCCAGAGTCCTCTGGGTCACTAAGGATGACATGATCTATAGCCACCTCCTCCCAGCCACGTACAAGTCCATGGGTTTCTTGGGACGGAGAACGATCCCTTGAAGACTGCTGCTGATGCTGAGTGCTAGGCTCCACCTCCATGCTGATACAATCTTCATCCTCCTCCTCCTCTTCCTGTGTGATCGGTGGGCCCACAGGAATACTGACTGGATAAAGGGGGCCTTGAAAGGTAAGGAAGTCCTCCTCTTCCTCCCTCTGTTCTGCCTCAAGTGCCCTGTCCATTATTCCATGAAGCGTGTGCTCCAACAGGAAGACAAGAGGGACAGTATCGTTGATGCATACACTGTCACTGCTCACCATCCTCGTGGCCGCCTCAAATGGTGACAGAACAGTGCATGCATCCTTGATCAGTAGCCACTGGTGTGGCGAAAAAAAGCCAAGCTCCCCTGACCCTGTCCTGGTGCCATACTCACACATGTACTCATTGATCGCCCTATGCTGTGTGTGCAGCCGCTGCAGCATTGCCAAAGTTGAGTTTTACCTGGTGGGCATGTCAAAAATGAGGCTGTTCTTGGGCAGGTTGCATTCCCTTTGAAGGTCAGCCAGCCGAGCACTGGCATTATATGACCAGCAGAAATGCCCACAGACTTTCCTGGCCTGCCTCAGGAGATCCTGTAAGCCCGAGTACCTGCACAAAAACCGCTGCACCGCCAAATTAAAGACATAAGCCAAACAGGGAACATGGGTCAAGTGTCCCTGTCGGAGGGCGGAGAGGAGGTTGGTGCCATTGTCGCAAACCGCCATTCATGGCTGAAGCTGGTGTGGCATCAACTACCTCTGAACCTGCCCCTCCAGTGTGGCTCCTGTCCCCTAAGCAGACCAGCTCAATTACCGCATGGCATCTTTTTGCCTGAGTGCTTGCGTAGTCCCTTGACTGCCTATGGAGAACCGCTGGTTCCGAGCACAAATCTGCAGAGGAAGAGGCCATAGTGGAAGAAGAAGAGGAGGAGTGGAGGAGAGAGGTGTGGCAGAATCACCACTAGCACTTTGGAGGCATGGTGGCGGAAAAAGCTCCAAAAATACTGCACCCTGCCCTGCATCCTTCACAGCTGCCAACAGAGTTACCCAGTGCACCGTGAAAGGAAGGTAACGGCCCTGTCCATGGGACAGCAGCAGCACTTTTGATACCCATCACGATTCTATGAGCCTGAATATTACTTCTAAAATGTGAGTGTTTTTAATCTGTTTTTACCTCATTAAAAGTATTTTTTACGGTATCACACTATGCGAGTTCTCTTTTCTCAAATATGACCGAATGCTATTGGAGATTTTGATGACCGCATCCCCCCTGCCCTTTTACGCGCATATATCCTGGAATCCATCCGTGGAATAGGGACCCGGTAACCCTCCACAACAAAGCTTGTCACGACTTATGAGGCGTACGTCTCATTTAGTCTATGACTTCTGGTAAGCCTCCTTTCAATAGGCGCTGACGCCGACCAGACAGTATTACCATCACCCCACCTAGAAATACTATTTTTCATCTACGGATATTCACATATATTGTGCCACCCACCGGACTATATATATTGTGTCACCCACTGGACTATACCACTGTATAAATGCATATATACAGTTTGGCAACCTTTTCCACCTAATACTCACTTGCTATTTATTCATTTTTAATGGTTTTATGTTTATATATTCACTATATCAACAACAATTTTTATTGTTCACCATTTTTTTCAATTTCATTGAATTTTATCAGTCACATGATCACTTTCACAGTATTTATTCACAATTTTTACTCAGTTTCCTTACTGTTCTTTTATATATAATTTTATATACAGTTTTACTTATGATATATATGTATATTTTCATCATAACTTGCATGTATGCAAATAATATGTAAGAGTGATTGTACACGTATACCATCTTCTGAGCGCAACATATACATCTTTTCCAAACCATTTTCCCATTAGTCCATCGGCAATGTTTGCAGCTTCCATATAAATTATTCATACTCAGCGCAATATTTTCCAACTTCCAACGGCCCTGTCCATGCCTGCTGGATCATGAGTCAGCGGTAATATGCACCTTACCGCTGACCGCCCTGTCAAACGAGGCCGGTAGAGAGCCGGAATGGCCTTCCGTGAAAAGAAATGGCATTTGGGAACCTGCCACTGAGGTACTGCACATTCCACAAATTCACAAAAGGGGGCAGAGTCTACCAGCTGAAAAGACAGCAGTTGGAGTGCTAGCAATTTAGGCAAGCTAGCATTCAGCCGCTGAGCGTGTGGATGGCTGGGACCGAATTTCTTTCTAACTGGGGTAGGGAAATTTGCCTGCTACAATCGGATGTTGGTGTAGCGATAGCAGATTGCCCGCAAGTACTTGGCACACCTAATTCTTCACCTTCATTCCTCTCAGTGCAGGTTTCTGAGAGGACTAAAGGTATAGTGGGGTTGGAGATCCCAGCTGATGAGGAGCAAGGAGAGGTCCGCCTTGTTCTTTGGTGTGGGTATTTTAAGTACTGTTGCCAACGGACTGCATGGGAGGTTGACATATGTCTGGTCAAGCATGTGGTGCCCAAGCGGCTGCTGTTTTTGCCACGCTTGATACGCTTCAGACATACAGTGGCGTGAAAAAGTGTTTGCCCCCTTCCTCATTTCCTGTTCCTTTGCATGTTTGTCACACTTAAGTGTTTCGGAACATCAAACCAATTTAAACAATAGTCAAGGACAACACAAGTAAACACAAAATGCAATTTGTAAATGAAGGTGTTTATTATTAAAGGTGAAAAAAATCCAAACCATCATGGCCCTGTGTGAAAAAGTGATTCCCCCCTAAACCTAATAACTGGTTGGGCCACCCTTAGCAGCAACAACTGCAACCAAGCGTTTGCGATAACGTGCAATGAGGCTTTTACAGCGTCCTGGAGGAATTTTGGCCCACTCATCTTTGCAGAATTGTCCTAATTCAGTTACATTAGAGGGTTTTCGAGCATGAACGGCCTTTTTAAGGTCATACCACAACATCTCAATAGGATTCAGGTCAGGACTTTGGCTAGGCCACTCCAAAGTCTTCATTTTGTTTTTCTTCAGCCATTCGGTGGTGGACTTGCTGGTGTGTTTAGGATCATTGTCCTGCTGCAGAACCCAAGTTCGTTTCAGCTTGAGTACACGAACAGATGGTCGGACATTCTCCTTCAGGATCTCTTGGTAGACAGCAGAATTCATAGTTCCTTTTATCACGGCAAGTCTTCCAGGTCCTGAAGCAGCAAAACAGCCCCAGACCATCACACTACCACCACCATATTTTACTGTTGGTATAATGTTCTTTTTCTGAAATGCAGTGTTCCTTCTACGCCAGATATACTTGGACACACACTTTTGTCTCATCGGTCCACAGAATGTTGTCCCAAAAGTCTTGGGGATCATCAAGATGTGTTGTGGAGAAATTGAGACGAGCTTTGATGTTCTTTTTGCTCAGCAGTGGTTTTCTCCTTGGAACTCTGCCATGCAGGCCATTTTTGCCCAGTCTTTTCCTGATGGTGGAGGCATGAACGCTGACCTTAACTGAGGCAAGTGAGGCCTGCAGTTCCTTGGACGTTGTTGTGGGGTCTTTTGTGACCTCTTGGATGAGTCGTCGCTGCGCTCTTGGGGTAATTTTGGGCGGCCGGCCACTCCTGGGAAGGTTCACCACTGTTCCATGTCTTCGCCATTTGTGGATAATGGCTCTCACTGTGGTTCGCGGGGAGCGGCCTGCACATGCCCTTAAGCTGCCCCCTGGAGGGCATCCTGCCTCGGAGATTTTCCTCCTCCTCATCTCTTCTATCAGGCATCCACGTAGAGTCAGTGACCTCATCATCCCCTCCCTCCTCATCACTGGAGCAAACCTGGCAGTATGCTGCAGCTGGGGGAACATGACTGCCAGTTTCTTGTCCTTCTTTGGCACCCCCTCTCTCTGGACTCACGTTACTGCCTTCCTCAACCTGGGTACCATCATCGGAGCCTTCAAAATGCTGTGCATCCTCCTGCAGCATGTATCCGACACTGTGGTCGAACAGTTCGGGGGACTCCTCCGTGCATGATGGTGGGGCTAGGGAAGGAGTGACTGATGACATTGAGCCAATGGAATAGGCTGCTTTGGCAGCTGCATTGGCAGGCAAGCTACTCTGAGCCTGGGTGACAGAGGATGAGGAGGACGGCTTAGTTATCCACTCTTCCAACTCTTCTACATGTTGTTGATCAACACGACCAGCTACGAAAAAAAGGACAAGCGTGCCCCGTGGCCACGTGCTGAAGATGCACCGTGTCCATGACCAGCACTGTTGGCTGTAGACGCAGAGCCTGCTTGTCCTCTTTTAGTGGCCTGTGAGCATCTGCCTCTCCTTGCTGGTCTTCCAGACATGCTGTAAAATGTTATTAGCAAAACACCGCCTGAAGTTTACTAGAAAAATTACACCAGCAGTGGCCTGCAGTCAGATATAGGCTTGACTAGACTAGAATGCAGTGGATATATATATATGTTGGAGACTGTATATATATATAATGCACTGCAGATCACTGAATCACTTGCCTGCCTGCCTGCCTGAAAGTGTATTTGAAAATGTACACCAGCAATGGCCTGCAGTCAGATATGGGCTCGGCTAGACTGGCATATAGAGGATATTCATACTGTATGTTGGAGACTGTATATATATTCAATGCACTGCAGATGACTGAATCACTTGCCTGCCTGAAAGTGTAATTGAAAACATACACCAGGAATGACCTGCAGTCAGATATAGGCTTGGCTAGACTGGAATGCAGTGGATATATATATATCCACTGCATATACGTATATATACGAGTCTGACTGTGTATATATATATATATATATATATATATATATATATATATATATATATATATATATATATATATATATCAAATACACTGTAGCTAACTGAATCACCTGCCTGCCTGAAGTAGATTAGAAACAGTACACCAGGAACGGACTGCAGTGAGATCTAGCTAAACTGGATAAAGTGGATACAGTCATTGCCGAAATTGTTGGCACCCCAGAAATCTTTCCAGAAACAGAAATGTATTGCAGTAACACATGTTTGCTATACACGTGTTTATTCCCTTTGTGTGTATTGGAACAAAACAAAAAAAGGGAGGAAAAAAAGCAAATTGGACATAATGTCACACAAAACTCCAAAAATGGGCTGGTCAAAATTCTTGGCACCCTTAACTTAATATTTGGTTGCACACCCTTTGGAAAAAATAACTGAAATCAGCCGCTTCCTATAACCATAAATAACCTCTCTTACACCTCTCACCCAGAATTTTGGACCACTCTTCCTTTGCAAACTGCTCCAGGTCTCTCTTATTGGAAGGGCGCCTTTTTCTAACAACAATTTTAAGATCTCTCCACAGGTGTTCAATGGGATTTAGATCTGGACTCATTGTTGGCCACTTTCGAACTCTCCAGCGCTTTGTTGCCATCCATTTCTGGGTGCTTTTTGACGTATGTTTGGGGTCATTGTCCTGCTGGAAGACCCAAGATCTTGGAAGTAAACCCAGCTTTCTGACACTGGGCTCTATAGTGTGACCCAAAATCCTTTGGTAATCCTCAGATTTCATGATGCCTTGCACACATTCAAGGCACCCAGTGCCAGAGGTAGCAAAACAACCCCAAAACATCATTGAACCTCCACCATATTTCACTTTAGGTACTGTGTTCTTTTCTTTGTAGGCCTCATTCTGTTTCCGGTAAACAGTAAAATGATGTGCTTTACCAAAAAGCTTTATCTTGGTCTCATCTGTCCAAAAGAAGTTTTCCCAGAAGGATTTTGGCAAACTGTAGTCTTGCTATTTTATGTCTCTGTGTCAGCAGTGGGGTCCTTCTGGGTCTCCTGCCATAGCGTTTCATTTAATTTAAATGTCGACGGATAGTTTGCGCTGACACTGATGCTCCCTGAGCCTGCAGGGCAGCTTGAATTTCTTTGGAACTTGTTTGGGACTGCTTATCCACCATCCGGACTATCCTGCGTTGCAACCTTTCATCAATTTTTCTCTTCCCTCCACGCCCAGAGAGATTAGCTTCAGTGCCATGGGTTGCAAACTTCTTGATGATGTTGCGCACTGTGGACAGAGGCAAATCTAGATCTCTGGAGATGGACTTGTAACCTTGAGATTGTTGATATTTTTCCATAATTTTGGTTCTCAAGTCCTCAGACAGTTCTCTTCTCCTCTTTCTGTTGTCCATGCTTAGTGTGGCACACACAGACACACAATGCAAAGCCTAATGCTGGCCATACACTATACGAAAAATCGGTCATTAGACCATTCGTTCGATTTTTCGGCCAGTTAATGGACACAAAATCGATAATCGTTTGGACGTTTTTGAGCCGAAAAAACGAAGAACAAGTTTTGAAATTTTCTGCTGAACGAAAGATAAATTGAAAGGTTAATGTGTTTCCCGTCCGACCTGTCTGCACTAGGTATATGTAAAAAAACGAACATAATTTTTTTAATTTATGTTCACTGAATGATTTATCGGCCATTACATGATGGCACTATCGTTTGTGCTCGCGGCCGAACATTCGTTTTCGAAAATGGGTTCGGCCGATTTTTTGTATAGTGTATGGCCAGCATAAGTGAACTTCTCTCCTTTTTATCTGCTTTCAGGTGTGATTTTTATATTGCCCATACCTGTTACTTGCCCCAGGTGAGTTTAAAGCAGCATCACATGCTTGAAACAATCTTATGTATCCACAATTTTGAAAGGGTTCCAAGAATGTTGACCAGCCCATTTTTGGAATTTTTTGTGACATGATGTCCAATTAGCTTTTTTTACTCCCTTTTTTTGTTTTGTTCCAATACACTGCAGCTAACTGAATTACCTGCCTGCCTAAAGTAGATTAGAAACAGTACACCAGGAATGGACTGCAGTGAGCTCTAGCTAAACTGGATACAGTGGATATATATATATATATATATATATATATATATATATATATATATATATACACACGAGTCTGACTGTATATCTGTATTAAATACACTACACCTGCCTGCCTGAAGTAGATTAGAAACAGTACACCAGGAACGGACTGCCTGCTCAATCTAAATGAAATGAGACTCTTTCGGTCAACGCCAGCAACACACTTTACAGGGCCGACGTGCAGGCAGCCTTATATTTTGTGGGGCGTGGACTTAACCCACTGAGCCATAATTGGCCAAAGGCACCTTGCCTTTGGCCAATTATGGCTTTCTTTGCTGACGGTGCTGTGATTGGCCAAAGCATGCGGGTCATAGTGCATGCTTGACCAATCATCAGACAGCAATGCACTGCACTCCTGCAGTGCATTATGGCTCGAATTTGGCGCAAACGGCCCATAATGTTAATTTTTCGACGAACGGGCGAACAGCCAATCATCCCTACTAGCCATGTGGTATTCTCGTCGGAGAGATCATGTTATCATTGGGCTTGGAGTTATTGCTTTGACCCAAGTCCAGTCCACTCGAATTGGACCAAGAATTGGTTGCTTAATCGTGAGCAATTCTCTCATATGCCTTTGCTGCGGGAGCTCCAGGACACATGCATGCAGCAAGCCATTTCTCCCGAGCAAAGGCTCATCACCAGCTTGCGGTACTTGGCGACGGGGAGAAGTCTCCAGGATCTGAAGTTTACAACTGGGATCTCCCCTCAGGCTCTGGGAATCATTATTCCAGAGACCTGTTCTGCCATCATTCAAGTCCTGCAGAAGGACTCCGAACTTTACACCATACACACTTTACCTCTTTTGTGGTCATATTTCTGGATGAATTCACCAAAGCATGTAGTGCAAGGGCCTGCCTGAATCCCTTCAAATGGTACTGTTGAAAGTTTTTGGCTCCTATTATCTTCCCAGGTAATTTATGAATGTAAAAATGTGCTTCAATTTGGACCATGTGTATCCATATTTTTGGATTATGACACTTCTTACCTGTCCAGTGGGCTGCCAATAGTGTAAGTAAGGAGGGGCTGGCCAAAGTATCACACATTATTTAGGCATTAAGCTCTCATGGAAGTGGAGAGGGTTACTTATCCAAAACATCTACTCACCTCCCCCACCATAACATTTTTAGAATAGGCCACCAGAGGGGGTGAGGAATCTGATAAGTTGACCTTATACTTTTGTCTTTAAATACTCATTTAAATAAATGTTATACTTATGTTGGCCAAGAATGTTTGTATCAAATCTATGTTATGTATAAAAGTAGTAATTATTTTTCTTGTTTGACTTCACAGTTTCCATCAAACCCACAGGAATGGCAGGCTGTTGCTGCCCAATTCCACCATCAGTGGGATTTTCCCAACTGTGGTGGGGCGATTGATGGGAAGCATGTCAATATTGTCCCACCACCCAACTCGGGCTCTTATTATTATTATTATTATTATTATTATTATTATTATTATAAGGGCTTTTGTAGCATAGTGATGCTAGCGGTAGTGTCTGCAAATTATGAGTTACTGTACCTGGATGTTGGGAAGAATGGCCGCAACTCTGACGGAGGAGTGATTGCACAGACCGAATTCTACCGTCGGCTACAGAATGGCAACTTACATTTGCCACCTCCTGAGGAGAATGCCGAGGGACTCAATTTTGTATTTGTTGCAGATGAGGCCTTTGCTCTGGGGGAACATCTTATGAGGCCCTTTCCTATGAGGAACCTCACCCCAGAGCAAAGGATATACAACTACAGGCTCTCTTGTGCCCGAAGGGTTGTGCAGAACGCATTTGGAATACTATCCAGTCGGTTCAGGCTGTTTCTAACATCGATTAACCTGGCCGAATACAAGCTAAACCATGTTGTATTGTGCTGCTGCATACTGCACAATTACTTACATAGGAATGCAAGCAGCTACCTTGCCTCAATTCAAAGTGAGGTTGACTTTTCAGTTTCAGGCCCAGCTGTTCCTGGTGTCATGACAGCTCTGGAAAGTGGCCGTGCTGGGTTGCCCTCCCAAACTGCAGAGATGTCCGGCAACAATATATGGACTACTTTGTGGGTAGAGGGGCTGTGGCTTTGCAGCAAAATGTTGCTGATCATAATTACATTTTTGATTTGATACTAAACTCCTATTTTATTTGAATTACTGTTTGTGTTTCTTATCTGTCTCCTAGGTTCTAGAATGGCCTTAATTTTGGCCATTTTCTACAATAGTGCAAACGTAACTTATTTGCTCCTTGAGGTGACAATCTCTTCTTCAGCTAACTATTATGTTGTGCTGTGCATCTGCTACACACACACACACACACACAATGTTATTGTTGTTAATGTATCTAATGCATTAATAATAAAAATATTCATCCTTTTCAAACCTTTTAATTTCTTTGAGGCCCTAAAATTGCCTGAGTTTCCAACATTTTAGAGCACATTGTCACTGTAACTACACCAACTTAACAAATACACTGGTATTGAGTATTGAAATAAGAAGCCACACATTGTTTAGTATAAAACATTTTACTCCAAGCACATTCACATGTGCATTTTAAAAGGTTTTTTGAACAAACCAACATATTGGTGTATAACATGTATATTTGCCATTATTTTGTCTTTTTTTTGGGGACTAAACAGGCATGTTTAAAAACATAAGATACACATACCCAACTCAGGAACTTACAAAGTTTGAATTTGCTAAAGTGAAGGTCATATGAGACATTAGTATCCCAAAACTGTGCTGATGTTGCCTACCTCAGATGGGGTGATCTCACCCCTCTAAAAGACATAATTTGAAGCCACGTACACGTAGAGACATAACTGTTAAATGTCCCTTATGATCCCCTGCCTAAAATGTGTGTAGATTATTTCCTAAAGCCCCAAAACACACAGTGGGGGTTATTTACGAAAGGCAAATCCACTTTGCACTACAAGTGCACCAAAACTACCACCATCAGAGAATCTGCCACCAAACTGCTTTATAGGTGGTATCTCACCCCTGCCAAACTCAACTCATTCTACCCATCAACATTCCCACTCTGCCCTACACATGGGACACTACTACATATATTTTGGGATTGCTCCCATCTAAAAAACATTTGGCACAATGCAAGTCTCATGATTGATCGAATTTCAGGCAGAAAGATCCCACTAACACCCCAAATGTGCCTTTTATTCTTCCCCATACAAGATATACCAATAGCCAGTTCTAGACTAATCCATACTCTATTTAGCTCTATCCACTGGACCATCACTTTCAACTGACATTCATTCAACGTACCATGGCCTCACGTTCTTAACCGTATGGCAAACATCAAATTATCAGAAAGAATACACCAACATTTTGGGGGTGCAACCCCTTACTCAAAACTAAAGTAGGTGAGAGGAAGGGGTTGCACCCCCGAAACACGTCCATTGATCCCCCATTATGGGAGCTAGCACATGTTGACACACTGGGGGTTATTTCTGAAAGGCAAATTACTTTGCACTACAAGTGCACTGCAAGTGCCCTTGAAAGTGGGGTATCGATGGATGTGTTTCGGGGATGTAAACCCTTCCTCTCACCTACTTTAGTTTGGAGGAAGGGGTTGCACCCCCAAAACGCGTACATTGATATCCCGTGATGGGAGATAGCACATGTTGACACACTGTGTATAATGGGGCTTTAGCAAACTAGATGTAGAGAAAGACACACATTTTAGGCATGAGATCATGAGGGAAATAAGAATCTCTTGGCACCATTTGTGGGCATCTTCAAATTTTGGCTTTGCGATTCTTAAAAACACATAAAGATTACAATTAACATTACTTAGGGCAGTGTTCCCCAACTCTCATTCTCCAGATGCATTGCCAGGTCATGTTTTTTCTATATTTTTTATTTTGTCACAGATGATGATGTCAATTTCCAGATTAGTAATTCACATAGTCGTTTTTCCACTGAGGAAAATACAGAAAACAGGACCTGGTGGTGCAACTAGAAAAGTGGAGTGGAGAAACACTGACCTCGGATACTAAAGCCTAGGTTCATATTGGAAAGATTTGTCATGCGATTTGAGAGATAAAATCGCATGACAATCGGTGCGACACAGAATTAGCGACGCTGCACCAATTAGCATGCACTACTTTTGGCGATTTCAGGTGCGACTTCAATAGACATCTGGGCATGAAGCCACACAAATTTAATCAATTTTAATGTAAATACAAAAAAGGTATACTTAGCAGACAGATATGTTAGGCTAGAAATAGTAATATGAAACATTGTTTGGAAGTGTCTTCCAATTGTCTGTTTTGTTTTTTGAGTTCCAAGCTGAATACATGATTTTTTCCCTTTCCAAAGCAGGAATACTGCAAGTTTGTAAAAAATCAATATATGGTGTTGCGCTCCCATTCTGTTTATCCATTGGCCCAACCCATATTAGCGCGGAAATACCATTACCTCTAAATACTGCAAGTTTCACACTTGGAGAGACCCCTAGTATCCACTGGAGCACCTGTGTGGGACACCATAACAAGGGTGTTATGGTGTCCCACACTAGTGCCCCTGTGTCCAGATGCGTAACAGCTGCTGAGTGTCCTCTACTGACACTGAATAAAGTTGATATTTCATTATAGTTACAAACACATCTAGACAACAATCTAATGAACTTATTTTCATCAAAATAGGCCATAACAAATGAATTTAACGTGCATCTCCCAAAAACGAAGTATTAGTGGTCAATCAAATGATGTTTAATGTCCCGCGAATGATTCCTGTGTCCACAAAAATAAAACTTGGCATTTTAAACCGTAGAACAGTAAAGAAAAGAACATGGACCAGCACGAAACTAATAATAATAGGAACACAGGACAAATACATACTTTTTCCCAGCACTTTCCTAATCTTTCTATACTGATCTTCCTCTCTCAATTTAAGGTCTGACCAGAGTTTTCTCAACTGATCCTTGTTTCGTCATACCCCAAAATTCCTGTGCAGACTTCTCACAACTTTAGCCATGATCTTGGCCTTTCTGGCATTTGGGTTTCTGTAAGGTCCATGCTTCCCATCATAGTCTGTCCTCATTAACATGTCCTCCATCTCTACCATTTCTTCAAACAACATATTTGTGGCCTTATAGCTCCTCCTGGATCTGGAAGTGTCTTTCTCCGGGTTTTCCTCATTGCTGCTCTTACCACACACCTGCTGTCTCGTCGCCATTTGCTCTCCCACTTCCCCGAAAAGAGAACAGGTGGGGAATACACTAGAAAGAAGGACAGGTGCAGAGTTTCACACATGCGCAGTTTATATTAAAGCCATAACTCGCGGTCGACGTAACGGCTGTAGGAACAATTTGGGAGTGGAGGACGAACGATCGACATCGCCAAAAGGAAACATAATAGGAAGGTACAATTGTAAATTGGGGCATCAGTGGTTAGTGGCCTATACTGCTTATAGATTGAGGCCTATATTGGGACCAGATTAGTTATGAGTTTAGCCTGACATTAGGGTTTGTCCTGTGCTCTGTCTTGCAGGCATCTGCTAATTAATTTCATTCACAATGGTGGATAAATGCACAGCGCCAGACTTTTTGCCATAATTTATACAGCAGTACCGGGACCTGCCATGTCTATGCAAAGTGAAGAGTAGGGATTACTCAAATAAAATCAAGAGGAAGGCAGCGATGGAGAAACTGTTGGACTTGGTGAAGCCTCTGTTTCCCACGGCAGACATCAATTATTTGATGGACAAAATTGGTAGCCTGCGTAGTACATATAATAGGGAGTGCAAGAAGGTCATTGAATCCCAGAGATCAGGAGCATCAGCAGATGACATATATGTCCCCAGACTGTAGTACTACAACAGCCTGCATTTTTTGTGCGACCAAACAGAACCACATCCATCACTCTCAACGCTTCCTTCTACATAGGCTGAGGCCACAGCTGCTGAGGTCCACCCTGGTCCTTCTACACAGGAATAAGATGTGGAGGAGCCCAGCTTGACCCAGGTATAGCATTGTTGAACATATTTGTAGACAGAAATTGCATGATGTTAACTATTATTGATCCCTAATTTCTGCCTTAACAAAGTGGTTTACATATCAATAGACAGTAGTGGCCAAAAATGATTGGGACAAGAATGAAACATGCTGGGGTCAGAATGATAGTCTTTTCTATTTGTCAACACTCAATTTGCAACAGTCATGAGCTCAAAATTGTGTGTGATCAATGACCAAAAAACAACAAATATGTCCCATTTACATACACAGGAAAGTCAGGACGAGCCCGTGCGAAGCAGCCAGACGGATTTGCCGATTCCTCCCCCACTACCATTTTACTAAAAGGGCCAGGAAGACCAGAAACCTGGATGACGCTATGGCTGCCTTCCTCAGACATGCAACAAGTGCCATTAGCACGGCCCGGTTGCACAGGAGGCATTTGGCTGCATGACCGGCAATAAGCTGAAGGATATGGGGGAGGACCAACACAGTATGTGTGAGGAGCTGATCCTGAAGTTAACATCATTCAATTTTTGTCTACAAATATGTTCAACAATGCTATACCTGGTTCAAGCTGGGCTCCTCCACATCTTCCTGTGTAGAAGCAACAGGGTGGACCTCAGGAGCTGTGGCCTCACTCGATGTGGAAGGAAGCGTTGAGAGTGATGGGTGCGGTTCTGTTTGATCGGACAAAAAATGCAGGCTGTTGTAGTACCACAATCTGGGGCATATATGTCATCTGCTGCTGCTCCCGATCTCTCGGAGTCCAGGACCGTATTGCACTCCCTATCAAATGGACTCCTCAGGATACCAATTTTGCACTTCACATAATTGATGTCTGCCCTGGGGTACAAACCCTTCACCAATTCCAAATGTTTCTCCATCGCTGCCTTCCTCTTGATTTTTATATGACCTTGTGCTCCCTAATAAATAAAAAATATTTAGTTTGAAAAATACTTATTGTGTTTTACTTAAAAAAGGACAGTTGGTTTGTGAGTAGGCACTTACATTTCAAAAATAAAATGTCAAATTAACAAGGGAAACCAACATTGTTGTATCCTTGAGCTTAAAAACTACAAGATAATAATGGTGTTGTGGTAACTTGACCCAAAATAAAAAAAAATAAAAAATTATTATTCTGGATATCACTAGAAAAAAAAAATTGAAATACATTTGCAGAACTCTGTCAATATCACCAGCAAAGCAGTTTCATTATTATCCAATTATAAAGAAGAAGAGAATTGTACACTGCATTAAGAGATTTCATAATTTGCTGCGTCACGAATGTAGAATCTCCATTACGAGCGCCAGTTTTACAAGACTGACCGCTTCCGACTCGTCCTTGCTTCTGAGCATGCGTGTTTATGCTTTGTAATTTTGTCTGACGGACTTGTGTACACACGCTTGGAAAATCCGACAACACACATTTGTCCGCGGAAAATTTTAAAACCTGCTAGCAAACATTTGTCCGCGGAAAATCCAACAACAATTATCCGATGGAGCGTACACGTGTTCGGATTTTCCGCCAACAGCCGGTCATCGAACATTTCCCATCGGAAAGTCTGATCGTGTGTACAGGGCTTTAGGGTCATATTTATAAAGCAGTACAAGTGACTTTCACAAACATTCACCGTTGGTTAATCAATCATTGTCTTTTAAAACACATTTAGCTGCAGTGAATATTCACGTGCAATGAGTATTTGTTAAGTGTCAGATCCACTGATTTATACATCTAAAGTTTTCCCCAGGTTGGCTTATTGCTATGTTGTGAATAGTCTTTACTGTGATCTGCCCTGATAAGTAGAAGATCATACACACAAGCTATTACATGACAGCACACCCCCTCCCTCTATCCCTCTCTCTCTCTCCCTCTCTCCTGGCAATAAAGAACCATTGAGATTTTCAGTCTGCAGGAGCCATAACTACATACATAACATGGTTATTTATCAGAAATCCCAGCATGGCCCGAAGATAAAATATGATGGAAGACAATTGTAATCATTGTATATTGGTGCAACACAGACTGTAACCAAATAATGAAAAAAATGTAATTTTCTTTGTTGAGTTATACAGAGAGAACAAATATGAGAAAAAGAGACTTACGTTGAAAACGCAAAATCGCCTGGTGGACGAACTAAACCACCACTCCCTAAAGTTAAACGATATGCATATTGGTTGTACACGTGAGCAGGGATTAATCCTCCGATGATGACATCTCCTTCCTTGTGATATTCATACTCAAATCTTGGCTTTTCCATAGTGGCTCTACATTGAAGTGCTGAGCTCCGGGTCCATACAACTCCATAGTATGTGATGAAAATGACGAGTATCAGCAGATAACAGACACAGAGGAGAGGAGAACATTTCATGGCACACAGCAGGTCCTCTCAGTCACCGGCAGTTCTGTGCAGGAGGAAACACAATCACCAGAACTTTATACACATCGACTGACACCGATTTACACTACAGAACGAAAAATAGAATAATAGTAACATCAGTCTGAACATATAAAATCTATAACAGGGAGTGTAGCTGATCTAACAAAGTTAGTTTATTCTTTTATTTTTATATCCAGTACACTCTCAGTAGTTAGATAGAATTATACATTTTTTAAAGATACAGTATACTTTTCAAAGAAATATGTTTTTATGGTAAAATAAAATGTTATACATCACAGGATGGGATGTGAATGTCCAATAGGGATGAATGAGTCATTCATAATTAATTTTTTGGACCCCACATACACCCTGCTAGCAAAAATCAACAAAAAAAATTGGTAAATCACCAGAGACTCCTACTCCAGTAACCCCTTCAAGAGCACTCCAAGTATTCCGCAAACATGGTGAAGCCCAAGCGAGCACACTCTTCTCTAAAACTACCCTCCTGACTCTTGCTCCAGCATGTAGACCTTGAGAAACCTATCTCAGAACTGGAGATCCTTAATATGATCAAGTCGCTGAAGTCTAACAAGCGTCCCGTCTAAATGGCTTCAGTCACCTATTACAAACAGTTTGCTACTCTGTTAGCACTGCTGCTAGTAGGTGCCTTAAATTCACTTCTAGATGGACATTCCTTCCCCATGTATACCCTGATGGCTATCATTTTCATGCTCCCTAAACCCCATTCTGATGATAGCTCATGGACTAATAATCTTTGTGGCCAAAGTCCTATTTACCTACTTGAATCTTGTCATCACCTCTCTGATCGATAGCGACTAAGTGGGCTTCATACCTCTCCAACAAGCTGAGGATAACATCCGCAGGGCAATTATGCCTGTGGCCAATTATAGCTTAGGGGGTTTAGTACACGCCCCACACTATATAAGGCCCCCAGCGTTACAGCCTTGTGTAGTGTGTTCCAGCGTGCAGGGAGAGAGCTAGATAGGCAGGGGCAGTGTGTTATATACTCAGGCATCTGCAGGAGTTAGTGTGTGTTCTGTGCCTCCAGCACAGCACAGTATACACCTGTATCTACCCATATTTGCTGGTGTTCTCTGATACAGCCATCTACAGGAGTTAGTGTGTGTTCTGTGCCTCCAGCACAGCACAGTATACACCTTTATCTACCCATATTTGCTGGTGTTCTCTGATACAGCCATCTGCAGGAGTTAGTGTGTGTTCTGTGCCTCCAGCACAGCACAGTATACACCTGTATCTACCCATATTTGCTGGTGTTCTCTAATACAGCCATCTGCAGGAGTTAGTGGGTGTTGTGTTCCTCCAGCACAGCACAGTATAGACCTGTATCTACCCATATTTGCTGGTGTTCTCTAATACAGCCATCTGCAGGAGCTTGTGTGTGTTGTGTGCCTCCAGTACAGCACAGTATACACCTGTATCTACCATTATTTTGCTGGTGTTCTCTAATATAGCCATCTGCAGGAGTTAGTGGGTGTTCTGTGCCTCCAGCACAATATACACTACCCAATTGCTGGTTTTCCCATCTCCCTGCAGGCCATTACAATGTCTGGAAGGCCAACAAGGAGAGGTAGACAGTCACGAGGCAAAAAAAGAGTGCAATCAGTATCTGTGTCTAGAGACAACAGTGCTGGTCGTGGACGCGGTGCATCGTCATGAGCACGTGGCCATGGGACACACTTGTCCTTATTTTCGGCAGCTGGACGTGTTGAGCCGCATCATGCCGAAGACTTGGTAGAGTGGATGACCAAGCCCTCCTCATCCTCCTCATCCTCCTCATCCTCTCTCACCCAGGCTCAGGGTACCAGCAAAGCAGCTGCCAACGTGTCCTCTTCCCTTGTCTCAATGTCATCAGTCACTCCTTCCCTAGACCCACCATGTCCTCCTGAGGAGTCCCCTGAACTGTTTGACCACAGTGTTGGGTACATGCTCCAGGAGGATGCCCAGCGTTTTGAAGGCTCTGATGATGATACTCAGCTAGAGGAAGGCAGTAGCATGAGCGCTGAGAGAGGGGACACCTGTATACTGCTGTTCAGAGTATATAGGGTTTTAGGTATAGGGTTTTATTTCGGGTGCAGAGTTAATATCCATACAAGACCCAAAGGGGCTGGTAATGGGCTGGGGTATGGGGGGTGGTGGGGTAGCCATGCCATTTTTCTCAAAGATTTTCATCCATATTGCCAGGACAAGACATGACATTAAAGCCGCAAGCAGTTTTAAATGACTCTTTATCCTTTACAAATGTAATTTTGTGCAGGGAAAGTTCTACACACGGGAAACACATGTCACTTCACAGGCATAATTTAGACACCCCCCAGGTACGATATTTAAAGGAATATTTCACTTTTTTTTCACTTTCTGCATCATTAAAATGACTGCTCCAGAAAAAAAGTCTGTTTTTAAAACTTCTTTTTGCATTGATACATGTCCCCTGAGGCAGAACCCGGGTCCCCAAACTCTTTTTAGGACAATAACTTGCACATTAGCCGTTATAATTAGCACTTTAGATTTTGAACGTTTGAGTCCATTGTAATTAATAGGGTTCTAACGTTGTGCAAACTTTCGGTCCGTTCGCAGGTTCTGGTGCGAACCGAACCGGGGGGGGGGTGTTTGGCTCATCCCTACTTGTAACCATTACTACTCCGAAACTCCGGGTACTTCCAGCTCCAATAACCTTGGTCGTATGGCCTGGGCTACTTCCCTCCCCAGTCCTTAATACTATGACTCTGTTGGGCTATTGTAGTTTATTCTGATTGCACTGATATGTATATTGTTTGGACTTGTCACCACCTACTACCTCCTCTTGAGATGTACCACTGATGCTGTACAGTGATCTCTTTAATTTTGGATTACTTCATGTTTGTAAAATTCATGTTATATTCATTGTCTTTTAATAAAATATTTGAACAAAGCATTATGTACATGCTCAATATTAGATATTGGCCAAAAAGGGAATAAATTGGACCAAAGACCTAGGAAGAGAACAATTTAAATGCAATATAATATTTTTACCAGTACTTTTTCAGTAAATATCGCTTGCCATGGTCCCCACTGACTGAACAATTATTCCCAATATTGAAAAATAACATCTCTTTTGTTGGCTGCAGATCACAGTAAAACTTAAATTGACAATATTTGAATTCAAATATTTCATAAAGTTCTCCAGTCGAGATTTATAATATGTGGTACAGGTATATTGACAACCCATCATCCAAAAAGATGTGTGATCAAACACCCCCCCCCCCCTCCCATAAAGGTTGGCAATATGATTGAGCACAATATGTTCCCATCACCCTCCCTGCACCTGGAGGTTGTGGGACCCACCAAAACTAAAGAAGTTGTAGTATGGGATGAAAGCAAGGGCCCCTAAAATGAAATAATTGTAGTTCCATTGTTCCTGATAATATAATTGTAGAAAAGAACATATTATTTCAATACCTTCCTGATGTGGTATGCTGCTACAGAGAGCCTCTACATCAACAGCAACCAGCAATGTTGTGAAGGTCATTAATATTTTTTTTTAAATGAATGGTATCTTAAATATGATAGTATGCTCAAAAGTCAAAACACAGGGTCTGAGATGCAAGTCCATTTCCCGGACTAATTGTCAGGGAAACAGTCAGTTTAACGCGGTGCGCCGGGTGCCTATGCGCATGCGCGACGGGACGACGCTCCAGCGCATGCGCATTCGCGGCTCGGCGCTCCGACGCACGCGCATGCGCACTAGCGCACGCTTGAGCGTCCCAGTGCGTGACAGCGTCACATGACCACTTACATGGCCTATTTAAGGAAGTGGTTCAGATCAGTCCAGCGCTGGCTTGTCTTCAGCTTCCTGCTTAAGCTCTGTTCCTGTTTCCGGTATCCTGATTGCCTGATTGCCTGTTTTGACCTCGGATTTGCCCTTTGACCTTGCCGCCTTCTCCTGCCCTTGACCTCTGGACTGTTTACTGGACTTACCCGCTTGCTGCCTCTGGCCCCCTTGAACCTCTGCTTGTGACCTGGATTTGTCTGCTGTCTCCTGCCCTGAACCTCTGCTAGTGACCCGGATTTACCTGTCTACAGACCTGTACCTGCACCTGTATTCTGGAACTTCTCAACGTATTCCTGATCCCAGCACTTGGCTCCTACTTCAGTCCTCATCCTCTGGTTGGGTAGCCTGTGCCTCTTTGTGCCATTCACCCCCTGTCTCACCTCCAGGGGGCGGACTGCGCTCAGTTGCAAGGGTGAACCACTCTCGGCATTTCGGCCTCGGTAAGTACTCTCCTGATAGTACAAGCCAGCCATGTCTGAGGCCGACAGAGTGCGTTCACCCCTTGAGGCTTTGTGCCAACAAGTCTCAGCTTTAACTGAAGCCGTACAAAAACTGCAAGAGGGGTACACTCAAGTGGACAGTCGCCTGCAGCATCTTTCTGGGTTAGCCGCACCTACCTTGGCAGCCCCCTCAGCTTCCAGCGGAATCTCCGCTCCTCCTGGATCAGCTAATCCTACTGTAATTATGGCTTCACCTGAACCCAGGGTCCCTACCCCTGAACGCTTCACGGGTGACCGTAAGAAGTTCCGGGCCTTCAAGAATGCTTGCTCCCTCTACTTGGCCCTCCAACCCAGGACTTTTTCTTCCGAAGTAGTAAAGGTGGGCTTCATTATTTCACTCCTGGCTGAGGAACCCCAGGCATGGGCCCATAGTCTGATGGAGCAGAGGAACCCAGCATTGAATGCGGTAGAGACCTTTTTTGAAAGTATGGCACAACTTTATGATGATCCGCAACGTGGAGCCACAGCTGAAGCTACTTTACATAACTTACTTCAGGGTCGCAGACCGGTGGAGGACTACACCGTAGAGTTTCGAAAATGGTCAGCTGATACCGGTTGGAACGAACCGGCCCTCAAATACCAGTATCGTCAGGGGTTATCCGAAGTCTTAAAAGATGAATTGGCAAGATCTGAGACTCCTGACACGCTGGAGGACCTGATTCAAGCTGCCACCAAAGTGGACCGGCGCATGCGGGAGAGGCGTTCCGAACGCTTTCAGTCCCCCCGCTCCAACTGGACTTTCACCAGACCTACCTTGCCTCCACCCGCCACTGCGGCTTCAGCCGTGGCCAACCAGGAAACGGAGCCTATGCAGTTGGGGTTGGTCCGGGCCCCTCTCACGGCTGAAGAACGGCTCCGTAGGCGACGGGCGAATCTCTGCCTGTACTGTGGGGCTTCTGGACATTTTCTCAGTACCTGTCCTGTAAGACCGAGTAAGTCCTACCGTCAATGTCTTATGAACTATCAGTCTTCTGGGTTCTCCCAGACTTATGTCGCCCTCTTTGTCTCCTTACAGCTATCGGGAGAGGAGATCCGACTATCAGCAATCATTGATTGCGGCGCCTGCAGCTGCTTCCTTGACGCCACATTAGCTTCCAAATTGCACTTACCTC
Organism: Lithobates sylvaticus; assembly: GCA_028564925.1. Taxonomy (NCBI): domain Eukaryota; kingdom Metazoa; phylum Chordata; class Amphibia; order Anura; family Ranidae; genus Lithobates; species Lithobates sylvaticus. Next base: position 18,203,776 of record CM053026.1, on the reverse strand, counting down.
TGGTCTTGAAGAAACAAAACTTGCAGGTACACTTGGCTGATGGTTCTCTTCCCCGTTCAGGACTTATCACCCATGAAACCCAACCCATCCGGGTCACCACTGACTCTGGCCATCAGGAACTCATTCAGTTCGACATCATCCCATCTCCTATGTTCCCCATCATCTTGGGACTTCCATGGCTACAAATCCATGAACCACAGATTAACTGGGGAAGGAAAGAAGTCTCCTTCTCATCTCCTCACTGCACCCAGCATTGCTTCATTCAGGCCTCCGTTTCCTGCTCCACCATTTCTTCTGTTCCCGAGAGCCTTCTTCATGTACCCCCAGTTTACCTAGAATTCCGAGATGTGTTCGACAAACAACAAGCAAACTGTCTGCCGCCCCATCGGGCATATGATTGTCCCATCGACCTCCTCCCTGGATCAGCGATCCCTTTTGGCCGTATCTTTCCTCTGTCCGAAGTGGAATTAAAGGTCCTCAAGGCCTATATTGATGAGAATCTGGAAAAGGGGTTCATTCGCCCTTCCTCGTCACCAGCTGGAGCTGGCATCTTTTTCGTAGGAAAGAGGGATGGCTCCCTGAGGCCTTGCATCGACTACAGGGAATTAAATAAAATCACAATTAAAAACCGGTATCCCCTGCCACTGATTCCAGAACTTTTCCAGCGTTTCAGATCTGCCCGAATCTTCTCCAAGTTGGATCTACGTGGGGCCTATAATCTTATCCGAATTAGGGCAGGAGACGAATGGAAAACTGCTTTTAGATCCAGATTCGGGCACTACGAATACTTGGTAATGCCCTTTGGGCTCTGTAACGCACCAGCAACTTTCCAGCACCTGGTCAATGATATTTTTCGCAAACATCTCGATGACTTTCTTGTCGTGTATCTGGACGACATCCTTATCTTCTCAGACACCCCGGAACTTCACCGAGTGCACGTGAAACAAGTTCTTTCCATTCTTCGGAGTCACAGTTTGTACCTCAAAGCTGAGAAGTGCGAATTCGAGAAAACTACAGTGCAGTTCTTGGGGTTCATCATTTCTACAAGTGGGGTCTCCATGGACCCACAAAAAGTTAAAGCCATACTGGAGTGGCCCGCTCCGGTAAACAAGAAAGGGGTACAACGATTCATCGGTTTCGCAAATTTCTACCGAAGATTCATTGTTGGTTTTTCCTCCATAGTGGCACCCATCACCAAATTGACTCATCAAGGCACCCAATTCCATTGGTCCCCGGAGGCTCAAGGGGCCTTCGACACGTTAAAGAAGCTGTTTTCGTCAGCTCCCATCCTGATGCATGCAAATCCAGCCTTACCCTTTGTGCTGGAGGTGGATGCATCAGAGACGGCGACGGGAGCTATCCTGTCCCAAAGACTAGGTCCCAAGGCTCTCCTACATCCTGTGGCTTTCACATCTCGGAAGTTAAGTCCTCCAGAGAGGAATTACGATGTGGGAGATAGAGAATTACTGGCCATCAAGTTTGCCTTGGAAGAGTGGAGATACCTCCTGAAGGGGGCTTCTCATCCAATTATGATTTGGACCGACCACCGAAATTTGGAATACCTCAGGACAGCCAAACGCCTAAAGCCTAGGCAGGCCCGATGGGCTCTTTTCTTTGCTAGGTTTAATTTCCATATCTCGTACAGACCCGGCTCGAAAAATGGGAAGGCAGACGCTCTCTCCAGGATGTTCCACGAAACACCCCAAGAAACTGAACCCAGTACCATTCTTCCACCACAGAATTTTCTTTCTCTCATATTGCAACCTGATCTGATTCCCGCTATTAAGGCAGCATCTGGGCAACTTCCAAATCAAGGAACTCCCCCAATGGAGATTCATGACGGACTACACTGGTTCCAGGGAAAGGTATTTGTTCCCACCGAAGTAAGACCCTTGACACTCAAAACCCTACATGATCTTAAACTTGCAGGACATTTTGAGGTTCGTAAAACAACGGAACTAGTTTCTCGTTCCTTTTGGTGGCCTGGGTGGAGACAAGACTGTCGGGATTATGTGTCGTCTTGTGTGGTTTGTCAACGGAACAAGGGGACCAACTCTAAAGCCTGGGGCCTGCTGAGACCCTTGTCCATCCCTGAGCGTCCATGGGCGGAGATAGCAATGGACTTTATCGTGGAACTACCTTCCTCAGAGGGATTCACCACAATAATGGTCGTAGTAGACTGACTGTCACTTCGAATTTTGGAAAGTAGACACCCCAAGCTATTTGCTGAGAGGCATGTTGAGTATTTTGCAGATCTCACTTTTTGACACAAAGTTTTTAAAATTGAAAAAAAATAAAATAAAATATTTTTTTTTCTTTAGTTTCAAAAACAAATGAGAGCTGCAAAATACTCACCATGCCTCTTAGCAAATACCTTGGGGTGTCTACTTTCCAAAATGGGGTCATTTGGGGGGGGGGGGGTTGTACTAACTTGACATTTCAGGGCCTCCGAAACTGTGATAGGTAGTGAGGAGTAAAATCACCATTTTACGCCCTTAGAAATCCTGAAGGCGTGAATTGGTTTTCGGGGTCCTGTATGCGGCTAGGCTCCCAAAAAGTCCCACATGTGGTATCCCCGTACTCAGGAGAAGCAGCAGCATGTATTTGGGGCTGTAATTCCACATATACCTATGTAATGTGTGAGCAATATATAATTTAGTGACAACTTTAGTGACACAACATGCCTATCAGCAAATAGCTTGGACTTCCCAAACATTGTATATATATATATATATATTTTTTAAGTAAAGGCCCTACAGATTAAAATGGTGGGTGTTGCAATTTTTTTTTCACACAGTATTTGCACAGATATTTTTCAAACCCATTTTTTTTGAAAAAAACACTTTTTTAAATTGTAATACACTAAAACACACTATATTGCCCAAATGTTTGGTAAAATATAAAATACAATCTTGTACCGAGTACATAGATATCAAACATGTCATGCTTTAAACGTCGCCCAGCGGCGACAAATTACATACATTTTTAAAAGCCTTTACTGGTTACCACTTTAGATTTACAGAGGAGGTCTACTGCTAAAATGACTACCCTCGATCTGACGTTCGCGTCGATACTTCACATGCATTGTGCAATTGTTGTTTACATATGATACGAGATTGCCGATTGCGTTCCCCTTTGCGCGCAAGCACGGGGGGACAGGGGTGCTTTTTTTTATATTTATTATTTATTTAGCTTTTTTACTTAATTTTTATACTGTTCCTTTTATTTTTTATTTTTTTATCATTTTTATTGTTATCACAGGGAATGTAAATATCCCCTATGACAGCAATAGGTAGTGACAGGTACTCTTTATTAAAAAAGAGTCTATTCTCCTCTGCCCTCAAAGCATCTGACCACAGCAAGATCGGTGTGATAAGATCCTTTCCCAATTTCCCAATGGCACTGTTTATATCTGGCGAAGTCATGAAATACTCGTAGCTTCCGGTTTCTTAGGCCATCGAGATGATTGGAGCCATTTTGGTCTTCTATCAGCTCTATGGTTAGCTGGCGGAACCATCGGCTGCATTCTCAGGTTTCCCGGTGGGACAGGAGAGCCCAAGTAAACCATGGAAGACGGCAGGAGGGGGGGGACATTCCTGTCCACTGTTTGCAAAAGCAGTCTAGCGGCTAATTATCCACTAGGATTGCTTTTACTTAAAGCCAACGCTGGCTGAAAAGAATGATACCAAGATGATACCTAAACCTCAAAGTCCAGCAACATACCAGTACGTTGCTGGCCCTTGTTGGGCATATATTGTAAAGTTCTTTTTTTTCATGCAGCCTGTGGGCTGAGTGAAAAAAGAGATTGATCGGTGGGTATGCCCACCATTAGAATACCGCCCTTCATCCACCCACTTCTAATGATGGGCATACATGCACTGTTTTTTTTTAACTGTGGTGGTGAAATCACCTCCTACAGTGCTGGAGTCACTGATTTACGTATCGTGAGAGCAAACCCTGTTGCTATCAAGATAAATAAATCAGTGCTGCAGCTGAATGGCGTACCTGAAAAGCATACAATGGTAACAATAAAAAAGAACTTAATAAACCAACAACAATCTGTGCCAAAAAAAGAGTGAAAAATATATACCGAAGCATGGGGGAAATACACCCCTAATTTTAGGGGCAAATCGCCCCTCCACCCCTGCCCCCATGCTTCGGCATATATGCTCTTTTTTTTCGTTTCAATATTTTTATTGTTTTCAGTCAGTAAAATACAAAGTAACATTATCAGGTATTAAAGTGGCCTGCAAGGCCTCATATATAATATTTGTGGACCATATCGGGTAACATTGATGTGATAAAGTAGTTGTATTTATCATCATTCCACCTTTGGAATAGATAACGTAAACATTCAGAAGATTAAGTAGTGGGCTCATAGGTATGTGGGTACCGAGAATTTCTTTGTGGAATATATACCTTGATATTTAACATGCATGATCTTGCGGGACATAGGTTTGTGTTCGTCCTGCACCGACCGAGCCCCCCCTGCCACCCCAATGGGTTCACGCTGTGGACTAGGGGTATCTGGTCGGAACAGTCTGGCCCCAATCCTGTCGACCTAGTGCACGTTTCCTTTCAGGTTGGGTCAGTGGATATACGTGAAAGGGACGACTCCGCATCCCATATAAGTCACATTTTCCATGTTGACTAACCCCATGAGTTAGAATGGTAGGCTAAATGCTACCCAACATTCAGCTTTCTATGAAAAAGTTACCCACTAGAGGACTTTCAAGTTTGCCTGTTTTCCTTCGTTTTATCGAGAACTTGTAAGAGATAGATGAAAGGGGGAAATAAAATCAGCGATAGTAAGGAGAGATTCCCCTAGAGAGAGGAGAAGAGGGGAGTAGGGTTATTAGTACTTTGTCTTTGCAGAAGATTGTGTCCAGGATAGAGTGGTACTTTGACATATTTAGTCCATGGTTCCCAGGTTGCCTCAAAGATTGTTACTTTATCTTGAAGTTTGGCTACTATTTGTTCCTGGGACATAATCAAGGAAATTCAATTTTTTGCTGCCTTAAGGGATACTGCGGGTTTCTTCCAGGCGCTAGCCACAGTGATCTTCGTGCCTAGGAGCATGAAGAAGATTAGAGTCTGGTCTCCTTTAGAGGCTTTGTCTAACCTGTGGTTCAGAAGTGCAATTGTCGGGTTCTACACCTTGGTGCTCCTTGGTGGAACAAGATAAAACACCTTGTTCCAATATGACCTGATACGTGGACATGTCCACCAGGTATGTTACATGGAGCTGACAAGGTTGCACCCTCTGAAGCAAAGAGGAGAGGAGTTAGGATAGAACCTAGCCAATCTAATTGGGACATAGTACCATCTTGTGATTATTTTTACGCTGGCTTCAATTAATGAGATATTCATAATGCCCTTGTATGACCTTTTAAATGCATGGAATCATTTTTCCTGACCTAAGTGTATCCCTATGTCTGATTCCCAGGCTTGAGCATAAGAGGGCTTGGAGATATTATCTGCTAGAGAGGCATAAATGATCGAGATACCTCCCCTCTGATCCAGCATATTGGCACACCATAATTAGTAGTTAGTGGGTTTAGGGGGATCCAGCTTAGTAGACCAAATTGAGTGTAAGAAATGGTTTATCTGTTAGAGTCTGAACCTCTCCGCGTCCGGCATTTTGAGTTTGCTTATACAATAGCCCAATGATAAGTTTCCCAACGAAGAGAGGAAATTACCGATTCTAAATAATCCTTTATTTAAGCCACCATTTGAAGGCAAGGATATTCATGCCTGGGGGGGAATGATGGGTTGTGGAAGAGATGCGCAAGGGGTTTCATGTTTGATATTAGCGTTTTCTGTTTATGCAGGGAATCACAAAGCACTAGAAAATGTGATAGCGTGGGGGCTAAGACTGTGGGTCTTAATTTGGGAGGACACCAGAGGAGGTAATCTATAGTGTGGGAGGGTATTACCTGTCTTTCCATATTGATCCAATCCAGTTTTGGGCCTTTTGAGTAAGCTAATAGATATTTGGGACAGTTATTCCACCTTGTAGTACCACCAGAGATTGGGGAGCCCCAGACCCCCCTGATTTTTAAGGCGAAAGAGAATTTCTTTCTTGCATTGGTGGCCCTGTTTACCCCACACAAATTTGATTATTTTAGGACAGTGCCTAGTGTTTTTTTCTGGAGGGGAATGGGGAGGGCACGGAAGAGGTATAGCAGGCATGGAAGAAGTGTCATCTTGACCGTGTTAATCCTCCCCAGCCAAGCTAGACCACACTTTGACCATGTCTTTAAGTCTTCATCTACTTTACGTAATATTGGGGAGTAATTAGCAGAGAAAACATTCTCCATTTTGGTCGGTAGTTTGATTCCCAAATATGGGATCGTGTTTGGAGCCCAGGAGAATGGGAATTGATCCTTTAACTGGTCTATTAGTGCGGTAGGGAGAGTGATATTTAACGCTGCCTATTTAGCGACGTTAACGTCAAGCCCTAAAATCTTGCTAAAGTCCTTCAGTAGACAAATTAATTTGGGTGTGGAGATTAATGGGGAAGTGAGAAAAAGCAGCAAGTCATCTGCGAACAACGCACATTTATGTTCTTGAGTTCTGCAGAGAACCCCTTTAATGTCAGGATTGGACTGGATCGCTATTGCTACCGTCTCTATCGCTATCGCAAAGATTATCGGGGAGAGGGGGCAGCCCCGTCTGGTTCCTCTCTGTATATTGACTGTGTCAGAATAGTGGCCCATCATGCAGATTTGTGCTGAAGAGTTGGAATAAAGTGCATTAACTGTACCCAGGAATTTTTGTCCGAAGCCCCACCTCTCTAGTATCTCCAGCCAGGAGATGGAGTCGAAAGCCTTCTGGAGGTCTAGTGATAGCAGAAAGCTCTCTTGTTGTGTCCCCCCGTCCCATCTGGAGTTCAGGATGGAAATGACCTCTATCGCCCTCCTAATCTGGTCCGTGCCCTGTCTCCCCGGGATGAAGCCCACCTGGTCTTTGTGAATGTATTTTGCGATAAAGCTTGAGAGTCTCATTGCTAGAATTTTGGTCATTATTTTGAGGTCATTGTTAATGAGCTGTAACCCGTTTATTATATTTAAGATTTAATATCTCAAAGATATGATGTAGGTTAAATTAGAGTTTTTTGACCAAGAGTGAAAGTTCTAATATAATAACATTTATTAGGAAGTAGTTGAAAGCATCTATCTAATACACAAACACCTATCTATAGTCTTACACCAAGGAAGAAAAGATTACCGTATATACTCGAGTATAGGCTGACCGAATATAAGCTGAGGCCCCTAATTTACCACAAAAAAAACTGGGAAAACTTATTGACCCGAGTATAAGCCGAGGGTGAAAAATGCAGCAGCTACTCTAAGTGGAAAAGAGGGTCAGCAAATGCCCATCTGCAGCTGCATGTCTCCCTGTGTCCTGTACAAACCCCCCTGTGTCCTGTACAAACCCCCCTGTGTCCATTGCAGCCTACCTGTGCCGATCTGTCACCTGTGTCCACCATTGCAGTCTTGTGCCGATCGTTAGATGTCCTGTGTCCCCCATTGCTGATCCTGCCGATCAGCGTGTAAGGCGACATTTCACATTCAAAAGCCACACCTCCTCCTCCTTGTCCATGATAGGAGGAACACTGTTTTCCCAGCAGTCAGTGTTCAGTGTTCCGCCTATCACGGACATCCTCTCATCCTCGTCCATGAGATGAGAATGACAGGACGTTCCTTGATAGGCGGAACTTACTGCTGGGAAAATTAGTGTTCCTCCTATCACGGACCGGGAGGAGGAGGCGCAGCTTTTGAACACTGCCATCTGTCTGCATGACACGCTGTTCGAGGGGGGCACTTTCAGCCCTAAAAAAAGGGCTAAAAATCTCGGCTTATACTCAAGTATATACGGTAGGTTAAAAAAAAGGAATTACATGAAGGAATACAGAGTATAATCCTTAAAACATTAATCTACAAACATATTTAGTTACAAGTAAAGGGCATAGCTTTCCCATAATTACCCTTTCTTACCAAGGTCCCATCTTAAAGGCTGGTCTCCCCAGAAAAGAGCGTTCCCTCCCAGCTAGTCTGTGTATATGAATATAGGCTGATGCCTCATTGGTCGGCATATCATGACTTCTGATTTGTTAGCTTCCCCATACTTTGCCTAAGTCAGCCCCCTTTAATGCCAATGCTTGTGAGCCAGAGATTGACTTGAATTGTCACGGGAAGTTTAAGTACTGATTCCGGGGTAGGCCTCCCTTCATTGCATATCCCAGCATGGGATCCTTTGAAGTGAGTTTGTGTACCACAATGAGGTTTGAATCCCATTGTTTGTACACAAAAGCCTGAGCCCTGTCTTGTCTGGTCTTCTCACAGATATGTGTGAAGATACTATCTTCTGGCCTGCATAGATACAAGCTAAATGGTATATGTTCCTAATTACAATATTTTACAGCTATTAATGGAGATTTCACATAAACTCATAAGGCAACAAAGGACTATGCAATGGCTTTAGGCAAAATAATGCCATGGAGTGTTGCAGCTGGTATGTCTAGGAGATAGGAGCCACACTGGGGCAGAAATTCTATAACCCAAAGGCGTCATGCCATCTTATGCCAGGAAACATCATGTATGGCAACAGCACCAAACTACTGGATCTCACCCAAAGAACTGTGCACAGCAGTGAGGGTTGTAAAGTCATGCTCACTGGGAAGTGTTTGCTGTGGAGATTGGTTGCAGGCTGTGTTTGATCACTGTAAAGGAGATCTATTCCTTTTGGTAAGAGGCCGTTTTTTGCACTAAGGAGAATGCTTTTCATACACTGGAGCACTTTTTGGAGTGCTATTTGAAAGTGAAGCACCCAGCACTTTATTAAAGTGGCCAATTTATGATGGATTTTATTTGAACCCAATCACATATGTTTAAATCAGTTTTTGTTTGTATATCAATTTTGATATGTTGAAATATATATATATATATATTCCATGTTTGCACAGCACATTAGCACTTGCACTTTCTGTTTCTTTGCACGAAATTTGCATTATGCTATATTGATTTATGGTTATTTTGACTATTTTATATGATTTAAAGGAATCGCGTACCATTTGTATTTATAGCACCAACCTGCCCTTCAGGAGGGAAACTTCTCATATGTGCTTTCTCTAGCACATGTCCCCAACCTGGTGTTACAGCTATTCCTAGATAAAGTACCCTGACTTACAAGATCTTCAGAGGTAGGCTAAAACAGCACGTAGCCATTTGATTCCATCCTGCATCTTTTTCAGCTGCCAACAGAGTTACCCAGTGGGTAATGAACAATATACTGTATAACAACCCTGCCATTGCTTGCTGGACCATGCGTCTGTGGTCAAGTGGACTCTCCTGCTGATCCTGTGGTCAAGCGACTTGGAAATATTACCTTCCACATGGTGGGGGAGTACAGGGATAGGATTATGGAGGAAGAATGGAAATTATTAAAGCGGAGCGCCACCTGAAATATTTTTTTTAAAAGTCAGCAGCTACAAATACTGCAGCTGCTGACTTTTAATAAATGGACACTTACCTGTTCCAGGTTCCAGCGGTGTCGGCAGAAGATGACGAGCGATCGCTCGTCTCTCGCTGCCCCGCCGCCATCCTCTGTCAGGGAATCAGGAAGTGAAGACGCAAGTCTTCACTGCCCGGTTCCCTACTGCGCATGCGCGAGTCGCGCTGCGCGCCTCTATTGGTCCCCGCTGTGTCCTGGGAACTGTGTTTCCCAAGACACAACGGGGCATTCTCGGATAGAGGCGGGTCAGCTCGGATAATGCGTCCCGGAAGTGGGTGCAGATACCTGTATTATACAGGTATCTGCACCCCCTCCCCCCTGAAAGGTGCCAATTGTGGCACCGGAGGGGGGAGGAATCCGATAAGCGGAAGTTCCACTTTAGGGTGGAGCTCCGCTTTAATGTTTCATTCCAAACCTAGATCTGGACCAAACTTTGGCTTTTTGGACATTCATCCAAATGCCCAAACTTTTGTCCATTCAGCCACCTGTTTGGCAGGAGCCGAGTATCATATATATATAATTGGTATTTCTACTGATCTATACATTTATCCTGGAGTTGGGCTTTAAGCTTGCCTATGTTTTGTCTGTCTTAAAAAATAAAATCATTTCTGAAAAGAAATATCAGCAAAAAAGTATTTTTTTGTCCTAAGAAAAATGTATTGCTAGGAACCCCAAATTTGGTGTGCAAACCCAGTGGAACTAGCACTACAACAAGATGGGGTTCTTAGGACCAAGTGGCCCCAAGATACGGGGCCCCAAAGTCGGTTCGGAAAATGTCATTCTCTGCTGCAGAAAAGTGCTTGACATTTTCCGAACCGATTTTGGGGCCTCGTATCTCGGGGCCACTTGGTCCCAGGAACCCTATCTTTGGATATGTTGTATTGCTAGGTGCACACAAAATTTGGGGCTCCTAGCATCAAGTGGCCCCAAAGTCAGTCAACTGTGTCCATCTGCAGCAATGTCATTTCGGGACCCTTGGGGTCCAGAGACCCCAAATTTTGGCTGCAGCTAGGGGGCACTGTTCGGGGGACCTATGGCTGCAAATTGTCACAGTGAGGCATGCAAATGGGCACAGTGAGGCTGCAAATGGGCATTGTTGACCTCCTTTTCCACTTGCAGTAGCTGCGCATTTCTCACCCTAGGCTTATACTTGAGTCAATACGTTTTCCCATTTTTTTGTGGTAAATTTAGGTGCCTCGGCTTATATTCGGGTCAGACCCCCCACAGACCCCCACAACCACCAGCCATGTTTGTGGGGAAGAGGCTCTTGTCCCCATAAAATGGGGACAAGGTGCTTTGGGGTGGGGTGCAGAGCCCCCCGCCTCAAAGCACCTACCCCTCATGTTGAGGGCGTGTGGCCTGGTATGGTCCAGGAAGGGGGCGCTCAGAAGCTGTCTAATAATCTACTTTAAAAACCTGTGTTGTGTTTTTTTTATTGACACTTCTTCCCCCAGTGAATGGGTAGGGGTACGATGTATGGGGCCGGGATCTGGGGGCCCTCTTATTAAAGGGGGCTCCCGGATTTCGATAAGCCCCCCACCCGCAGACACTGACAACCAATGGCCAGGGTTGTCAGGAAGAGGCCCTTGTCCTTATCAACATGGGGACAAGAAGGAGCTTTGGGGTGGGGGGGGCCGCAGGGCCCCCCCTTCCCCAAAGCACCCTCCCATGTTGAGGGCACGCGGCCTGGTACGGTTCAGGAGGGGGAGGCGCTCGCTTGTCCCCACCACCTTTCCTTACCGGCCGGGCTGCGTGCTCGGATAAGGGTCTGGTATGGACTTTGGGGGGACCCCCACGCTGTTTTTTCGGGGTGGGGGTTCCCCTTAAAATCCATACCAGGCTACGGGGCTAGCAAGGTGTAAATCTCGCCAATGGAGGTGGCGACATTGACTTCCTTCGCTAGTCCCCTCTACCTGGAGTCACGTTCAAAATGAATGTCGGCAAGTCCGTTAATTTCAAAAGTCCGGCAGACCTCCGCCGAACTTCAAAAGTTCGGCGGATTGTCCGCCAGATCTAGTCCACCCAAAAGTTCAGTCGTGTGTTGGCAACTCTGCTCGTTCGGAAAGTCCGGCGGACCTCTGATCGTGTGTGCGCGGCATTACAGTTCCTAAAAGCCTGTGTGTACATGAGGCCATTGAATAACATGGAGAGGTGTTTTTGACGCTGGTAAAATCGGCTGTAAAAACGCCCTGTGTGCTTGAGTCCTTACGTTATGTCTGGATTAAATAGGGGGGCTGACAGTGAAACTTTTTGAAAGTTAGCAACCACTTTAAGCTTTCTTTGATAATCAAAAGTACATTATTTATACTATTTATTGTAATCATTAGTATTATTGATATTTTATTGATTAGTACATTTTATCTTTAATTATTATATAGCTTTCTTAACATTTTCTAAGCTAATATCAATTACATTATTTTGTATACTTGCATCTGAATGTTAAACATAATGCTGTATATACTGAATATCCAGCAAAAGAAACTACTAAACATTATAACTTGTATTTCTCGGCATTACTGATCCTGGAAATCAGTTCTTTAGTAAAGTATTATTAGATGTCTTCTTCAGGGAACAGCCGGAGTTTGTTCTATTGGATGAAAGTTTAGAATGTTGTGACAATGTGACAATATCTCACACATGGCAGCAGATTGTAGAGAATAGTAAAGCCGGTGACATCATTCTTTATTATTAGAGTGATTGTAAACCTTCTGTGTGCCGTTCTCCCGGGACTACTGACACCTGAGCTGAGCGCTCAATAGAGACGCCACAAGACCGGCACATGATTACAGTGGTGGGACCGCTCCATTCATAATAGAACAAAATTCACCAAACAACAACAAACCTGACATTATATTGGATGAAAGTTTCTGCCGGATTCCCCCAGGAAACAGACGCTGAATTTACTGATCACCATCTGCTTTCCAATACTTACCAAGTCTTACTATGTCTCTTCACTTTAACTATTCATTCACCCACCTAGTTTAGACTAATAGTAATATGACACATATAAATAAATAAAATAATTGTAAAAGTATTAGAAGATTAGAAGATGCAGTGCATAATGTCGATCAACACTTTACTTAAGGTGATTGAATTGAAGAAAAAAAATATGTGGATTTCTGTGTAGTAAATTGTGCACTAAGCTAAATGACCTGTCAGAAAAAAAACCTGTACACTATGATGTCATAGAAAAAAATACAACAAATGTATGTGTGCTGATAGTATACCATAAATATGCATGCATGAGCAGTTTAGCCACTTCAGCTAAAGTGGCACTTCAGGCCATTTTTTGCAATACGGCACTCTGTTACTTGAACTGACAATTGCACGGTCATGCGACGCTGTACCCAAATAAAATGTACGTCCTTTTTTCCCACAAATAGAGCTTTCTTTTGGTGGTATTTGATCTCCTCTGCGTTTTTTTCTTTTTTTGCGCTATAAACATAAGAGGCCGACTATTTTGAAAAAAAAAAAGAAAAATCCCATAACGTGTATATTGATTGGTTTGCGCAAAAGTTATAGTGTCTACAAATGATTGGATATATTTATGGAATTGTTATTTATTATTTTACTAGTAATGGCGGCAATCAGCAACTTATAGATGGAACTGCGGTATTGTGGCGGACAAATCGGACACTAACTGACAATTTTGACACTTTTTTGGGGAGCAGTGACACCAGTACAGTGATCAGTGCTAAAAATATGCACTGTCACTGTACTAATGACACTGGCTTGGAAGGGGGTTAACATCTAGGGGTGATCAAAGGATTAAATGTGTTCCTAGGGGGTGCTTACTAACTGTGGGGGAGGTGCTTGTACTGTGAGAAGGCAGAGATCTGTGTTCCTGCTTAGCAGAAACACAAGATCACAACCTTCCCTATTGACAGAATGGCGATCAGCCTTGTTTACATAGGCAGAACGACGTTCTGCTTTTCTCCCCAACGATCGCCGACGGACATCAAGTTCACTGGACCTGCTGACTGGCTCCCGCTGTGTCCAATCACATCGGGAGAAGGTTTCCGGCTACGCATATGCATGCCCCGGACCCGGATTCTGCGTAGGGGAGCCGCCGCTGAGCAGTAAATGTACGTGGGGCGGTTGGCAACAGGTTGAAGGATAAGTTCACCTTTTGGGCAGAATTTCACTTTTTTGCAATGCCATTTCTGGCCCAGCCATCCCAATGTGTTTTTCTCTCACTTACCTTTGCAGTTCTTTTTGTATTTTTGAACGGATTTTCAGATTCCATCGCTTCCTATAGCTTGTATCAGCATTCCTGTTGGAAGCTTTCACTTCCTCGTTGCATCACAGAAGAGGGTGTGATAGGATGTGTTCACCACTCTGGACCACACCTTTATCATTATAATACCACCTTCCACCTACTTCCTATACAATCTGACTGTACAATCTCCTTCACATCTCCCATCAGCTATGTAGTACAAGTGCCTGTCTGGATACAAATTGAATGGATTTTGTAGGTGGGCCCTCCTATTCCATAGTACTGGTATATCTAAAGGAAATTGTACAGAGATTTTACAATCAGATTGCATAGTGACCATCTTTATACAAGTACATACTGTAGGAGGGAGTGGATGGAGACACAAAGATATCAGACCCCATTCACATCTCCAGGTAGTGAAAACTCACATTCACGCATTGTGTTTTTTTTGGGGTCTTTTGGGGCATATTCACTCATCATGCAGAGGGCCACCCATTCACTTGAATAGGCTGCTCTATGCACAACAATCGACCCAGAGAAGCTCCAGAACTTTTTGGGGAGCGGAGCACGGTGTGTTACCGCAGCTTTTGTTGCATTTTCTGCACTTGGGGAGCCTTTAACATGTAACGACAACACAAGCACGGAGCACATTTGCAGCATTTCTGAAACATATGGCAAAGCACACATTTTCTGTGCAGTTTGCCATTTATTTGGAAACACACAGATGTGAATGGAGCCTCATTGTTCTTCTGTAAACGCAACAATTTCACTTTCAGGCCACATTCACACCCAGAGTTGTGGGAGTGCATGTTTTTTGGCTTGTTTTTACCAGTGACACACACAGGGCAGCCTGTTGATTTCAATGGGATGCGCTCCACCTGGCAAAGTAGCTCATGGGACATTTTTGCAAGTTTTTTTACTGCATTTGTCACCTGTTTTTTTCATGTGGCAAATGTGTGTTGGTGCACTATTTAACAATTGATGACACTAAAAAAGCAACTAGGTAATTGTAGGTGTATAAATGTGGACATACACTATACAATCTGATTGTACAATCTCTGTACTATCTCCTTTAGATTTACCAAAACTATGTAATAGGAGGACACACCATCAATCCAATCACTGTATCCAATCAGGCAGGTCCTTGCACTACAACAGGGATGTCTCATGGGCTGCATGCGGTCCCAGGGAGTTTGGCATGCACCCTTAGCCCATCTGAAGGGATGCTGGGGAAGCCTGACAAATGCACACATGGAAGAATGCCGGGGGTGCTGTGAAAACTTATTTGATGGGTGAAGGTGTGCTAATGAGGTCAGCTGGTAAACTCCTACCTGTGTCTTACTGGCTAGTCTGTGTCTGTATACCAGGGAGTTTTTGAAGTGCAAAAAGTGTGATCTGCAAAATATAGCCATGGCTGAGGTAATGCCTTGTTTTCTAAATCAAAGAAAACTTGTATTTTTGTGCAAGCAAGGTCCAATAATGGTATATTGGTGCATAGGGGAGCTGGATTTTAGAAAAAAATAAGGGAACTTAGCCTTTAATATGCTCCACATATACTCCATGGATTTTTTACTTTTTAAAATTGTATTTTTTTACAGTCTTTTTTTAATAATAAATAGGCTTTGTTTTGAAAATATTCTCTTGCACAGATTCTGCCCAGGTTTGGTTTGCGGGAGGTTTGCAAACTCCATTAGTGAAGTCTATGGGAGGTGTATAGATGAACAATAGTGCAGCGCTAAAAAATAATTAATATATAAAACTGAAAACAATATAAATGGCTGGTTCAGGGGTATGATTCCCAGCACCACAAAGTATAACGTGAATCAAACCAAAATACATGTAAAATGAATTGGATGATCAAAGTATACAAGTGATATAATACAGCCAAAAAGATTCAAAAGTTCATACTCTAAGTGTAAAAACGTGAATCAAACTAAAATATATGTGAAATATCCTGAGTTATCAGTCATATGGTACAACCCAAAAAAATTCAAAGAGTTTATCAGTATAAAAATCAAGAAAATCCAGTGTGCAGTAATCTGTTGTGAAAAAAGGAATTCCATGAATTGAAATCACCCGTGAAGAAACAAAATGTAGTCAACCTTCACCATCAGTGTGTGGTCTAGGGTGCCCACGTGTCCCGGATTGCCCGGGACAGTCCCGCAATTAGCAGGTCTGTCCCGGGTCCCGTGCACCTTCATTCCGGGACAATACAATGTCCCGGAATGAAACTGACAGAGGAGCAAAGTCCTGCTATCACCATGGCGCTGGC